>MU385717.1:185695-785695 GCA_022497155.1 Whalleya microplaca
CTGTTTTCTTTTGGTATTTTTATTTAAAATAAATTTTGGCAAACCCTGTTTGTTTTTGGGGCCGGTTTTTTTCTTCTTAACTTGTTTACCCCCCCCCCCCCCCCCCCCCCCCCCCCGGCTCTGGGGAATAAGACGTCAAAAAAACCTTATATGTACCTCCCTCGAATGCTATAGGCATGCAACGAGAGCGGGCGTGCGTGTGTGTGTGTGTGTATGAATCAACCACCCGAGTCCTGACTAGATAGGGTAGGTAGGGTAGATAGATAGGTACATCGCCCGCCAGGAACGCCCCACACCACGTATCAACAGCATCTCTCTATATCTACATAATAGCCATACATACCTATAGTAAACGCATATGTCGAGAGGCCTTCTTACGGCATGTGTTGGCCAGCGCCTTAGTCCTATTTCCTCCCAGTCTTCTATCGCTAAACCCCTGGGCATCAACTAAACCAACCAACGAGCATTGCGAGCCAGCCAACCACAGTCGGGGAGGAGGCTTTGTACCTTGGGGATGGGATGTAGGTATGATTTGTATAATGTAAGGTATGTGGGGGCCCGGAGTCCGGAGTGTGGTCTAGGTAGATACACCGCAGCAGTAACGGACGGGTAGAGTTGGGCACCTAGCTGGAGATCCAATAGCCTCCTTACTTGCCTTGCTTCGACCACCACCTATAACCGTGTGAGTATTTTAGTGAAGCACGGCTCACTGCTGGATATCGATACACAGATAGGTTAAGTACTTTTCATCTGTTTCACCTAGATTAGACGTGCGAATTGTCAAGGAAGCACCTGCGCATTATACCTATGCAGATATTACACTCCATAGCAATATCAAGGGCCACACACTTCCAATATCAGTATGATAAGAACTACTACAAGACATGGGGACCGAAGAGGCTATTTTTGTTTTTGTACAGGATTAGCATGGACTTCCCATGTTCTCTAGCAAGACGGGACTCGACTCCTCAAGGCAGCCAAGCCAGTCCTCCCTCCCTCTTCTTGCCTGGGACTATATTCATCCTTCATCCGCCCTTTCTAGCGACTCTCTCCCTCTCTCTGTCTCTCTCTCTCTCTGCAACCCACCGAAAAACCCTTTCCTTCTAGAAGCAGCCTCCTCCCTCTTTGCTTGAAGAGGAGCCAGCCAGCGTGTGAGAAAAAGTGATATCAAACCCATCCAAAATTCCTCCTTTGCCTTTGGCCTGTTTCCCTTGACTGCCTACCCAAAAAAAAGATAAAAGATAAAAAGAACCCCTCCCCCACTCACGCCTAGTTTACTCAAGAAACACAACAACACAGTAGGAAACTACATTCGGTAGTATAGTATTGCAGTGAGTCCAACTTTCTTCCGTACCGAAACGCCCTGTTATGTGGAACTCGGAGCCGAGGAATGGCGCGATGAAGATGGCCAGCAAGCAATGATAACATAAAAGAATAATGGAAGTGTTATATACGGCGGTTCGTGGTACGGCTTAGTAGACGTAGATGCAGAATGCAGTCCGCGAGTGCAAAGGACGGTCGAGAAGTTTGCAAAATAAGACAGCTTTGATATTGGCGTTCTGTTCATCACGTCCGCCGGAGGACGTTCCACTTCTTGCGTGCGGCTTTCTTCGGTTTTTCTGTGTAGTCGGCACCAGCGGCCCCAGTGCCTGACATGAACATCGCGCCCGAGTAGTTGCTATCCCTGGCGCCGGGGCCGACCAGATTGCCCTGGGTGTTAACGGCGACGGAACTGGGTAGACCCTTGCCCAGCTCGTACAATCGATCCTTCTTCCTCAGGTACTTGCGGCGCCAGATGCAAGCCCCGACCCAGATACCTATAATACCAACGACGACGATAACGATCATGATAACCCATCTCCAATGGCCGGAAAGCCTGCGAACAAGTCAATTTAAGGCCCACGATAGATGCTAAATGAAGCAAGGGAGGGACATACCAGTCTCCGCCGGCGCTTGAGTTACTGCCAGAACTTGCACCAGTACTTGAACTCGCGGCAGTGCTAGTTGATGTAGCGACAGCTTTGCCGTCACAGAAGCTCGTGAACCAGCTCTGTATGCCCGATAGCCCGTTGGCATCCCCGGGGCACGCATTGTCACAGACGCCGGACGTGCCCTGCTTGAAAGACTGCAGACTGCTGTAGGCGCAAAAGCAGGTGTCATAGGTATTCGCATCGGCGGTCGGCGCGGCGGGCGGTACACAGGCACCGTTGGCATCGTACAGAGGACCACATTGCGCCGCGCACGAAGGCAGCGAGGAGAAGGGTACTACGGTTGTCGCTGGCAGAGCTACATGGCAATTCACGTTAGCGGCCGATATACAATGGAATGCGAGACGGGCTCTCTACGCGCCCGCGTCGAGGCGATACATAGAGGCGACAGGATCCAATTGAGGTCACCTACCCATGACGAGGAGTGGATAACAATGTCAAAATAGGCCAAATGCAAAGCGACGTGTTCTCGGAGCCGATGGTTGAACCAGGCTCAGGCTCAGGGGTGGTTTTTCCCGCAGATTCCGGGGCGTGCAGGATTGTCAATAAGCGGGCGCTTAAGTCTGGTTTCGGTGGTTGCGGCGGTATCACAACAGGCGGGAATGGTTGAATGATTGCGAAGAATCCGGGCAAACAACACAGCAGGGTTGCCTCAATCCAATCGAATTGGGCGATTTTCGATAACGATGGGATGGATTCGAATTCGATGTGTATGTATGACGATGGATGACGAATTAGACTGAGGCTGGCGTCGTCGAAGTCGAATAGGCCGAAGAGGCGGGATAGAACAGGTCAAAAGTATGGATGCGTAGGTTGTAGAGTAGAGTAGAGCGGATTGTCGTGCTTTGATCGGAATGGGCGTAAAAGCGAGGGGATCGGGTGTGTCTTGGCTTTAGGTGTTTGTCCTTCCTCTAGTTTAGAACTAGTACATTCTCACGATTGTCGGTATTTGATTCCTCCCCGATTTCCTTTCCAAATTGGCCAGCCGCGTTGGTTCGTGCGAAACGAATGTGGTTGTGTGTGTGTAATGCCTATCGTGAGAAAAAGAGGGAGGGGAGGAAGAAAGACTAGAAGACAAAAAGGAACAAGAGTGAGAGAGAGTGGAGTTGGCTGGCTTCCAGGGCAGTTTACCTCGTTGGTGGTGATGCCTTCCAGGCCAGGTCCTTAGGTAGCAGGTTAGGTTAGTTAGGTTAGTTAGGTTAGTCTAACAGGCCTAATAGGTAATAAAACGCCCCAAGTGACTTGTCGAACCGGCCGAATTGAGTGTGGTGAGGTAGGATAAAAGGCGCGGAACACGGCACTGCAGACATCGAAGAAAGAGTAGGAAAACCTTGAAAGCTGAGACCAGACCGGGGTGGGAGGAGTACGTAGTACCATGGTGCCAAGTACCAACGATGTGAGATACTCGCCGATATTCCAGGCGCTTGGCCCTGCAAGTGAGGTACCCTAGACTACTTAGGGAAGTCCATCTACATATCTACATGTAATGGTGAAGCAGTGGCTGGCAGAGGCCCCAAAGCTGCCCAGTTTGACTGGGCCCAACCCCTGCATGGCGCTCGCTGATATGTACTTCCAAGTTGCACACACACACACACACAGTTTACTGCTTCCCTACCATCTACAGTTCATTAAGGCCGTTGCATAAGTATCTCACATCTACATATACTACGTGGGTTTTATGTGCCTTGCCTACCTACAATGTTGTGCTGCTATACCTCTGTGTATCTGGGGGCTGTACATACGTATGCACTTGGTACATTAGGTACCTAGATGTGTAACTGTATTGATTCAGGTAATACATGCTGTCAAGTTACTCAGGTAGGTACATACATAAGTATCGTGCCAAGTGCATAATTGTATGTAGTACCCAACCGTTTTCAGGGTGCGGAATGCAAGTAAGCCTCCCTCAACGTCATGCCTAATTGGTAATTTCCCAGCAATCGCTCAATCGCTAGATCGCTCGTATTCTCCTCCGGTCCCTAGCCAGATCTATTTTATCCACCCGTTCCTTATTTACATCCTATTCCAATTACATACACGTATATCCGTAAATTGACGTGCTGACATGACTAATCAATCATGTTTACGACAAGGTTTTCGAATCAGACAGTAGTAGAATTATACCTAGTTTCAATGACATTGGCATTTGTAATGGTATTCTGCTTCTATTGTGTGAATGGCCGTATAAGCGCGTATGAGCATTGAAACGTATGAGCATCGTCTATGTGTTGTACCATAGCAGCTTCATGGCAGGTAACCTAGGTGGTCTCAATTGGTTGGTGTTCATCTTTATTATTAGTCGGATGGATAGATCGGATCGTCTTCAGGGGCCAAGGGTCTAGCGCCCACGCCCAGTCTTTGTCTCGTGTTCGCCTGTTCTGGAAATGACCTGACTGGCTACCACTGACGGGCAGCTGCCATCAGCGAAGACTATTGGTGCACGGGCCAGTATTGGTTAGCAACTGCTTAGTTTGCAAATATCCGCTCAGCGCCGCTCCATCTCGGCTAATCGGGTATCGGACCCCAGATACAGATTAGCGCTAACCTAAATCGTCGTCCACGCCTAAAGAAATGGATCCAGAAGCTCTGCCAATGCTTCTCTCTTGCTTCCAACCCGGACCCTTTCCTCCATCTCATCAGGCACGGTGTTTCTGACGTCCTATGACAGATGTGTATAACAAAGAGATTTGCCATTTTAATAGTAGGTAAATTCAATAGTAGTGCAAGTTACCTCCAAAGGCAGCTGGGGATACCTGTAGCCCCTTACCGCCTGCCTGATAAGGCAATTAGAGACCAATTGCTAATGGCCTCCTTTTGTCGAATAAGCCTCCTATAGCAGGATGGTTACAGTTGTATTTTTTTGAAGGAATTATATAATTACCCAGTTATTCGATTAGCTATTTAGCTATTTAGAAGTCATCTATAAGGTCGATAATTTCCGCAACTATTATAGCCTCCTTTAATGCCTCTTTTTTATGCCTCTCCTTTAACTAGGTTATTATAGCGGTTATGATATATATATATATATATATATATATATATATATATATATCTAAAAGCCTTAAAGCTATAGTAAAGTTACATTAAAAATATATATAAATTAGGTGGTGTAATAGGTTACAATTACATTGCGGGAAGGCAGGGTGATGTATTTTATCCTACTATTGAAATAGCAAATCTCATAACAAAATGCATTCATATACGCTAGGAGTGCTCAAATACAGCGTATACGAGACTTCATTTGCTCGAGGTTGAGCTATCTAGGTAGAGAAGGCAGATGGCCTCGATGTCTATTGTCTTCTTTCCTGCCCAGGCCTATCACCCTCCTTTCGTCCAGTCCAGTGGCCCACCCATCCGCTCTCCGAGCTAACCCAGCTCTGCTGCCCTCGAGGCATCGCACTTTACGCCGGCTTCTTGACGCAGTATCCTGGAAACGGGATCTGGTACGCGTTAAAGTAGGATTCAGCAGTGCCGCCCCAGCTCTTGATAGGACCACCAATTTGGGAGGTCCTGTGACAGAACCAGCCGTACTCCTCCACGGGCTGGTACACCTCCGCGGTCTCGATCCATTGCTTCAGGACCTTGCGCAGGAGCCCCCGCTTCTGGCGTACGTGGATGCGCTTCAGACTGGTGATGCTCTGGTACATGTGCTCGAGCGACTGCAGGTTCGCGCTCTCGGGGTGGAAGCGCTTGGAGGCCTGGATCATGATGTAGACCTCGCGGATCAGCATCGACTGGCAAGCTGCGCAGTCCTTGAGATATTGGTCGGTTCCCGCGGACGGAATGCCGCCCATGTCGACAACGCCCTTGCATTTTCGCTTGTCCCAGGCGTCGTCGCAGAGGACCGTGACTTTCTTCGGGATGTCGTGGCCGCAGGCGCCTTGCTCTGAGTTGTATTGCAGACACATGTCGGGCAATGTAGATGGTGCAAGTAAAGACTGGTTAATCGAAATTTCGCTAATATGTTAGGAAACGTCGTCGGGATGTCTCGGTCGACGAGTAAAGTTGTGCTTGTCTGTTGAAGAGCAGGTGTCTCCAAATAATGCTGAAGGAAAAGTTTTGGTCGAGTCATATAACTAGAGACCACGGATTAGAATTTGCGGAATCACCATTGTATGTTTCGATTCTCTATTCACCTTCGTCACAAATCCTTCGTTTGGGAGTATTTACGGTTGCTATCCATAATGGAATATCCTACGTGGATCAAACAAGATTCCCTATTTTTCAAAGATCAAATGGCAAGCTCGGGTAGAAGGTCGGTTTGATTTTGGTCTGAATTTATAACAATATGCTATCAGGAAGATAGGATGACAAACTCATCAAGCGAACACACAATACTCAGGCGGCTTACCCACTAAGTACCATTAAGCAGCGTGGCCATTCACTGGAATAAGGGAGCTGACTATAGTGCTTTCAAGAGATCTAAAGCTGCGACGTGGAATATTGAAAGTACAATAACGTTTCATCATTAGTGACTACAGTGAATGTAACTCGAGAGCGATTCACAAATAACAAATAATACCAATTGCTTGCCGGTGAATCAGCACATAATCAGATTTCTTACAATGGGTTGTTCGTCCCAGAGGTTCAGTCATGCCTTTGAACTTAGTAGATACCTTATGCCTCTCCAAGTCAGATAAAAGCGACACTATATGTAATATTTCGTAACCATCATGCCACCTTGCACACCTCTTTAGGCCCTTAGCCATAGGTCTCTTCGCACCAGAAGCACCTCTTGCCGGATGTACTTTCATACAGGCCCTAGGTAGTAAGCAGACCTTGTTATATATAGCGACATGCTACTCCCAAAATATTCCAGCCACAGTATAATTCTACGACGGGAACTTACCCAGTAGCCCCTCTATGATCGTGGTAATGGTGTCATCATGGGACAAAGTGAAGAGGGGCATGGTGACTTGATTAGTGACAGGTGAAGCTAAGACAAATTATTTAGAGTTTACCCTGGCCAGTTGGGATTATATTCGCACTATCATTGTTGAAATAGAGCTGCAGAGCTGAATATGAGCCTACATATGGCCATGGTCCGTACATATATAAGGGGGATCTGCCCCATTCTATCTTCATGTTGCCCTGAATGGGACTTTATGCAACAGGCACGAATAGAGACGACATATTATAAATTCAAATTCGACCCCTCGCATAACTTAATATAGTATTGTTTCCATTCCCGACGTATCAGAAGGTAGATAGTTTTGCGAATTATATGCCAGAGCATAGTGACAAAAGTCTGGGTAATAACAACTTTATAGCCTGTTTTATGCCTCACTGCTGAAATAAGTGTGACCTTGTAATATATTCATCTTAGTAAATCTCTATATAAAGCGTTCATCAGAGTATAAAAAGGTATACAGCGGGCACCAAGGCGGGCTTTCTTTACCTGCAATTAAGTGATTAGATGGGCCTTCGAGGCAAAGACGTGGATGTATACGTATTTATTCCTCGTTTATATTATATAGATGGTTTTTAGTCAGGACACTTGCCTTAGTGTATAGACCTCAATGTCTATGTATACAAGAGCTTCACCCTTTCTAGCTTCACCTTGTACTTGATAAGCCATTGTGCTCCTCATTATCCAGCTCTTTACCAGCAGCCCGTAATAATTGGATTATGAAAACAGGAGTAAAATTGCTTGATAAGTGCAAGGCGAAACTGTAAGGGGCAGAGCGACCTTTATGTATGCATAGGCGGCGGTCGTATATAGGCCCGAGTTCAGCTAGATAGGGGTATCGTAACACAGCAATCCAAATTCCTTTCTCCATCCAAACAATCTAATCCTCAAGTAGACCAGCTATCCTAGCAACGTGGTAGTGGTGACGACACGCCGCGATAACTTATCGGACGCTCAGACGGAGTTCTTGATACTGTACGATGAGGAAAATTTGAGTCTTGACAGAACTTAATAAAAAGTCAGCCGGCTTATAAGGTATAACTACGATTCTGTACCATGGTGGCAAGATCCTCCCTTAAATTACAGACATGACTAGTCTGTCAAATCATTGGAATGCCACCCAAGCAAAGATTATAGCATTTCTAAAATCCGGTTGATTGAAAATTGAATAAGCCTCCCAATATGATGATATGAGACCATGTATGGTACATTGACATTATGTGACGTTATGTCCCGTTTCCTAGGCTACCCCTGAAAACAACCCATTTCCCGATACGTTCATTCTATATCACTCATTTCTTCCCAGAAGTATTCTTATGGCTACCATTGTGCTTCTTCTTATGGGAGCTCTTGTGATCGTGGCTCCCATGAGATTTCTGCTGAGAAGAACCGTGAGTTGCATCGGATGGAGTGACGTATTCAGCATGATACTCGGTTTGATAACTTGCATCAGTAGCCTCAACTTCGGCAATAGCATGGTAAGGGCCGTCATAACCTTGGTTGTACATCCAAGCCTCTGTCGAATTGTTCGGATCGTACTCCGTGTTGGGCTGCCCTTGATGCGGCTGCTGAGCCCATTGATCACGAGGTACGGGAATGGTCGGCGACTTCGGGCTAGAGGCGGTATTATTGGAATGCCCTATATGTTTGTTAGTATAAGCTATTTTAAACCGAATAAATTCTCAAGGTATCATGTTACCATGTGAATTTCCCGAGTTCTTCTTGTCCTTAGAATTCTTCGAAGCATGTGATGAAGACATTGTTGCTCAGTGTATGGGGAGCAGATAAAATCGGCTGTATATGCTTTCTTAGCATAGAAGTGTGTGTTTTTGGAGGTTAGCTTCTGAGGAACTTGTTTCATGTCCTTCTCCTGCTTGAAGGTGTTGTGCAGAAGCTCCAACCAAGACGGGAATGGTTTCTTTTATATTCACAGCCTGAAGATTATCGTAATATTCTTCCATTCGTAAGTACCCTGCTTGAGTCTCCTTGAATATGTGTGATCACATAAAAATACTGCCAAAGAGGCAGAGAGCCAACATCCCCACAATCTCACGTTGCGAGATTAGACGGGTTGATGCATGGTGAAGATCGTGGAGAGGCTTCTCGAAGGCGCGGGTGCAACACCACCATGGACTCGTCACCCACCATATGTAGATACATACTCATCTCTAACCGATGTTACTAGATCACGATCCACACTACTGTAGTCTTTTTTCAAACATACGATATTGTCCAACCGTTCAAGCCAATTGGGAGGCTTGGCAGTGTGACTGCTTCGTCATAGTCCAACTAGATACTCAGGAGACCTTCGCTAGGCCATCTCCAGAGGCATCTTCCATTTATTGACGATATTGCATATATTATTGAGCCTATATACGATGGGGTCAAATACAGGTTACCTACCGTTTTGTAAATTTAATGCCTGATCTGATATACATATGCGGCCAGTATAGAGACGTTCCTGCAAGGAGACTATTTAGGACTATAAAATCCTCATTCCCACTTCGAAGTAGGCAGAAGCTACTTCATATTGGTGCAAATTAACCCAATTATACAAAAATATTGTCGTGCTAGCGAAGTTATACAAACACCTCCCCAACGTCCCGGTGTATTGCATATTCGTTATGCGTGACATGACCCTGGAAGATATTGTGAAATCTTGCCCTCAGGAAAGCCAAGCACCAACCAAACCACATTGTTCTATCGTCGGAGTTGTTGGTCTTTGTGCCTAGGACTGTCAAAAGGACACCGAATTGACACGCAAGAACCATGATATATATCCTATGGTTACGAACCTGCGTGCTTAGGCGGGTGGCTGCATACAGTTTTGCGTTCGCCAACCACACTGTTAGACACATCTCTTGAGTGAACTTGGCTCACATTCTTGCCTCAACGGCTTTCCTATTCAAGACTCCCGCCAAGTGAGAACTACATACTCGTAGGTATTAGCAGGGTCCTAAATGTTCAAATCTCTTCCGATCGGACCCGTAATCTGGGTTTGACACCCAGCTGCATGTAAAGTTGTTTTCAATGCGAATGCAAGATTGGTGACACTGGTGTTCCCGGCCTCACCATATCCGATCTTTCACAATTCGGTATACTAACACAAAGATCATGTTCCTGACTGTCGTGCAGTTTTGTAACCCCCTCGGCCTCATTGGACAGTAGATTTTGTCAGTACCTTGAGAATACCCATCAGCGTGTACTTTAAGTGAGTACTAAGTACGCAGTGCAGAAACTGAGAGCTTGGTGGTTCCATTGCCGCTGTCGCACTCGCATGGCTCAACCGAGGCATAACATAGATGCTAGCTGTGCATCGTTATCCTGATACTTGTGAGATGCATTGGCCGATATCGCAGCTGTGCCATGGAGATGAGCTTCTGGGTTTCTATAGCTTCAATATGGATAATAAATTTTACCTCATCGCGCTTCAATCTATTTCGCACAGAATTAATCGAAATTTTGCAGATCGAGATATAAAAACATGTTATACACTACGATGAACAAGCGATGGTTATGGATTATGATATCGTGAGCATTACGGACTCGTGCCCCTGAGTGTTCGTTGCACATTTCTTGAGGCTACATCTGTTGTTCCATTCAAAACTAGGTAGAGGTTGGAATAGCTGGTCTCCCAACTACGGTCAGTTTTCTATCTAAAAGGCTTCATTCATCTTCGGGAGCCTTACCACGTGTACACAAGATATAGTAGACAACTTCTCCACACTATTCTGGCAGCCGCGTCAACTCAGCAGTCGTGCCACGACTTTACAACACCTGTCAGGGGTATAGAACGTTGATCTCATGGTTCTTTCAACCGGTTTCTACCCTCTGTGAAACAGAGCTAAATTTATCTTCTCTATGTGGGTATATACATCGCGGGATATGATGTGGCCCATACAGGAGGTTCTGTATTACAGTGTATGATCGAACTGACGTAAGTTTATGGCTTGGTCTACATGGGAGAAGGCATGGAACGTTTGGATTATGGGGTCATGTACTGCAGAAACCGTTAGGCAAAATAATCATGAGCTAGTTTCCACGTGGAAGCGGATATCTCGGGGAACGCTGCGTAATCATGCCAGGCACAGAGACGTCAGAGGTCAGCTTGTGCTCCCTTCTGGGAGAGTCCGTCATTACATGTCAGCCTTAAAGCGCTGTGCAAGGTTGCCAAGTCATTTCCCGCCGTGACAATGGCAAGTGCTTGGCCAAATCCCGCCGGTGATCATGAAATGTCGTACTGTAGATATCTCACCTCTTATCTGGCATGCGGTGTGTGTAACTCTCTCACCATTTCGGAGAAGTAGCTACTCTAGGCATTTTCTCCGATACATTTGAGACTTGATGATCTTTAAAACGGCCGTAAATTATACCGTCAGTTATGAAGGACGAACCTGTCCGCACAAACGGCTCGGCCGAATTATACATTCACCGAATCAACACCCTCTTTTGCTGTGAGACTATTCAGAGAATAGTAGATCTACCGATTATGTTATAATTGTTAATCATCAAGTCACATCAAACACTTACATATCATTCTCTAGTAAGTCTCAGTATGTCTTAGTTTATCGGGATCTAGACTCGCCATAAGATAACTGCTACACTGCCTATTCCTTCTTATCAAATATCTCTTGAGCCAATGAAGGCTCGTTACTTTCGTGAATGCCAAGGATTTGCTCAACAGGGGTCACTCCTAATTTCGCCGCTTCCTCGGCAGTGAAGGTGCCATACAGATCAACTTCATCATAGTCGCCCATCGCTGCGACTGGGAACAGTTTGTTCAGGCCAAAGAATAAAGTACCGCTGATGAAGAAACCTGTGCCGCAGCAAAGTGTCAGAAAGTATTGGCTAAATCTGTGCTCAGCTTGTGTTTTCTTACCGATGAGAAATGCCATGAAGTACAACTCGTGTAGCGATCTCGGTGCGTTCGTATCTTGGTTTACCGTGACGATCAAGCCACCGATAGTCGGGATCCAACCGCAGATCCACGCGACTACAGCTCGCCAGTTCATGCCATTCCAAAACCAGTACGAAGTGTCTCTGTTCCGATACAGATGGCTGAGACGAATCTTGCGTCCCCGCAACAGGTAGAAGTCTGTCGCCATGAGGCCGATAATAGGCGACAAGAATACCGAGAAGGAGCTAAGGACTTGGATGAAAGTGGTGGCTCGATTCACGAGCTGCCACGGTTGGACAATCCAAGCTGCCACGAAGGTGATGACTGCCCCTCTTCTGATGTTTATGTAGCGTGGCCATAACCCAGCAAGATCGATACCGCCCGCCACTGCATTGCCACAGATATTCTCAAACATACTCGTGAGACCAAAGCCGAAGGCGAGGAAAAAGACACCTGCTCTAGCTGCCGAGGTCCCATCACCGTTTTCCATCATCGTCATAAGCAGGTCCGGAGGGTTCCAGTAGACCTCTCCATAGATCTTTTGGGCTGCGCTGGTAGTTACCAAGCCGATGAAGCATACGAGAGTGCCCGTGACCCAGCCTGAGGAGGTACTTCCAATCACGTAAGACTGCCAGCCTCGAGCATACCGAGAGAAGTCGGATCCATTACTGCAGAATCCGAAGTCAGTACTTTCTATTTCTAAAGTAGACGATTCGGGGGTTGTCAGGAGCTCTAAGACATGTCTCAGAAGCACACGACTTCCAGATATACCCCAATTGGAAAGCCTTGCTTCCTAAACAGGATGGAAAGGGTAAGGAATGATTCTGGATGCTACCCACGTAATACCAGCTGCAATACCCCCAATCAGCTGATTAATTCCTGCCATCATAAGCCAGGACGAATTCCATGCCGAACCCTCAGGGATTGCCACACCGGTGTTCCACAGAGGACCGACGCCGCCAGCAGTAGCTAACGCCCATATCATCATAGAAAGCATCGCTAATCCACAATATATGGATGTGACCAGAAAGGGGATCTTAAACTTCTCGGGCGGAATACACAATAAAGGTGTGGAAAGAACCCAGAAGACGATAAAGCCGACGAACTCGTCACCGGTTGTTGGCAAGCTCTCAGGTAGAAAGTTACGCATCTTTGCAAACGATGGCCAGATAGCGGTGAGGCACACAGCGACGAGTCGCCCTCCATTCCAGCATTGTACAGCGTTCCAGATGAAGTTGAGAAGAATACGCTACATCATGTTCAGGGTTTAGCAGTCACTCTATTAGATGACCTCGAGTACTATGACGAGCAAAGCACACGGACCCCTTGATCATCTCTTAAGGGAATGAAAAGGCACCAGATACTGACCTGGAGCAGTGGAATGTAGCTTCCACGCATCCCCCATGTAAAGCGGTTCTGAACTGTAAAGCCAATATGCCATTTTATGCCACACCAAGCTATCAACGTCGAGAAGGCGACAATAAGTGCACGACCAATGACGATAATCAGCATCGACTGCCCGACTGATAAGCCCTGGGCTATATTACAAAAGTCAGAATTAGATGCTGTCGTATATCAGTAGCTGAGGGGTCCTACTTAAGAAACTACTCGGAGTCTGCCAGTTCGTAATGTTGAGCGACGATAGAGTCCAATAGCCAAAGTAATGGAACCATCCTGATCACATCGTCAATAAGCCGGGCCTTGTGTGACTGGCACCTCACACCTCCAAGACTTACCCCACGTTCTTCGGCTCGGTGGCAGAGGAATCAAATCGCGATTACTCCATTGGTCAGTCTGTTCATGCTGAGCTTCGTCTCCATGTAGGCGGATCTTCTCTTTGACAACCCCAAAGCGATATGTCATATCAGCAGCCATCCTTAAGCAGGCAATGCCAGTGGACTAGGTAGATTCATCGCGACGCGATTTTGTAGACTATTATAACAATGTCTCTTGGTCCCATCACTACCTATGCAACCTCTTGACACCACGCGATGGCCACGCAGGGTTCAGAGATAACAGATCGAACTGCCAGGTAGGCAGGTAGCTTCTGACGGCGTTAGCCGAAACATTTCCCGGATTGCTACTGATCGCCGGCAAGATAAGTGCATAAAAGTCCCGCGCTATCAGCTGTAAGTAGTTAAAGGATAGGCAGGGTATCCCTCTTATCTACAAGTCCACGTCTTCCTAGGCGTAACAGCAGATACTTTCATTACGCCAAACTTCTTGGATAATTTGATGCAACGATGTTGGTCTGTGAGACCCTCAATATCTATGGGGATGCTGCTTTATGGACATTAAGGAGATACTACACGCAAGTAGGTTAGGGGTTTACGTACTCTGCCAAGACATTTTATCTGATCCGTATGTAGAACATGGAATCCGTATGTCACTGATTGATTAGCATGCGATAGGAGGAAAGGTTCCATCTATGGCCGAGACCAGCTTTCCCATCTTTAACCGACCCCGAACTTCCCAGCACGGCCGAGGCCGGCTTTGGGACCCACGATGAGATAATTAAGTCTGAGTAGGCGGTTCTCCAAGATTCAAAATAAAATCAGCTACTTTCAAAGCTTCAATCTTAGAACTAATATTCTTTTGCTTGCTGTGATCGTCAGGAGAAACAATTACCGAGTCGTCGTTCTCCAACTGGGAATTTCACAGTGCAATATGGGGTCAACCTTTGAGCCGAAGTCCCTGCGCATCGGCGTCGATGTGGGCGGCACCAACACAGACGGCGTGATCCTGGACCCGTCGCGGGCGCTGGAGCCAGACAAGGGCATCATCGCATGGCACAAGGCGCCGACGACGACGAACCCGAGCCTCGGCATCAACGATGCGATCACGACGATGTTCGGGACCGCCAGCATCGCCCCGGACCACGTCGCCAGCGTCACCATCGGCACGACCCATTTCGTGAACGCCGTGGTCGAGAGGGACGCCGCGCGCCTCTCCAAGGTCGCCGTGCTGCGCCTCTGCGGGCCGTACTCCAAGCACGCGCCGCCCTGCGTCGACTGGCCGGATGACATGCGCGAGCTCATTCTCGGCTACTACGCGCTCCTGAAGGGCGGCTTGCACGTCGACGGGTTTCTCATCTCCGATATCGACGAGGGGCAAATCAGGGAGCAATGCGCCATCATCCGCGACAAGGGCATCAAGAGCGTGGTCGTAAACGGTGTCTTCAGCCCCATCGACACGGTAGAGCAGCAAGAGGAGCGCGCGGCAGCCATCATCCGTGCGGAGATCCCCGGATGCGATGTGGTGTGCTCCCGAGAGGTTGCCAACTTAGGGTTCCTGGAGCGTGAAAATGCCGCGATCTTGAATGCGTCGATTCTCGCTTTCGCCCGCAGGACAATCCGATCCTTTCAGGATCCGATCAAGCGCCTGGGATTGCACTGCCCGGTATTCATCACGCAGAATGATGGGACGATCCTGTCCGGGGATATGGCGGCAAGGCTGCCTATCAGGACTTTTTCGAGCGGGCCGACGAACAGCATGCGCGGCGCCGCGTTCTTGGTGCAGAGCGAGCTTGATGAGGCGATATTAGTAGTGGACATCGGCGGCACCACAACTGACGTAGGTTTATTACTCGCGAACGGATTTCCGCGACAGCAGGCAGCATATAGCGAGCTAGCAGGCGTGCGGATGAACTTCTCTTGCCCTGATATCAAGAGCATTGGTCTCGGTGGTGGCTCCATTGTTCGAGACGGCGAGACATTGACGGTCGGCCCGGATAGCGTTGGGTATAAGATTACAAAAGATGCTGTCGTCTTCGGCGGGAACGTGTTGACGACAACTGATTGCACAGTCCTCGCAGACCCCAGGATAGAAATCGGAAACAGAGATCTGGTGAAAGCTGCGCTCAGTGACGAGGGCATCGCGAAATTCAAGGCCGCTGTCAGGCATAAGCTCGAGAAGGTCATCGACACAATGAAGACATCGCCCGAAGACCTACCAGTACTTCTTGTGGGAGGGGGTGCAGTAATTGCCCCTGACGAGCTTAAGGGAGCAAGTAAAGTACTCAAGCCAAAGTGGTCAGGAGTTGCAAATGCGATCGGAGCTGCGATCGCAAGAGTCAGTGCCGTTGTCGATACCGTCAAATCAACGGAAACCAAATCAACACATGACCTATTAGAGGAGATCTGCCAGGATGCCATCGAAAGGGCCGTGGCGGGAGGCGCATCACGATCGACTGTCAAGGTCGTGGAGATGGATACGCTACCTCTACCGGTAACTTACTACCTGCCCGTTCATCTTTGCGAATATCCGCTGACAACATACCTAGTACATTGCCAATAAGACCCGCTTCACAGTACGAGCAGCCGGAGACTTTGACTACTCACGGACAGACCTCTTTACGGTTCCTCTAGAAACGACGACTTCTTCAGAAGCGGAACAGCAGATGGATCAGTACGAAAAGACAGCGGCCACCTCCCCAAAGAAGACAAAAGCAGAGCCCAAAGAAATTGATATCGAGACCTACGTCCCCACGGTCAAAAATCGTGTCTGGTACATCAACGAGACAGATCTCAGTTGGATCTCGATCGGGTGCTACATCCTCGGCACCGGCGGCGGCGGCAGCCCCTACGCCTCGATGGTGCGCCTGCGAGAAATGCTCCGCAGGGGCGCCATAGTCCGCGTCGTGAACCCGTACGACATCCCCGACGACGCGGCAGTCGGCTGCGGCGGCGGCGCCGGGTCGCCCACCGTCGGCATCGAGAAGCTCGCCGGGGACGAGATGGTGGACGCGCAAAAGGAGCTCTACAAGCTCTGCGTCAAGCCCGCGTCGCACATGATCGCGATCGAGATCGGCGGCGGGAACGGCCTGCAGAGCATGATCATCGGCGCGAGCACGAACATGGACTTGCCGGCTGTGGACGGCGATTGGATGGGACGGGCGTATCCCACGAAGTGGCAGACGACGCCCGTGGTCTTCAATGAGCGGACGCCGATCTGGTCGCCGAGCTCCATGTCGGACGGCAACGGGAACGTCGTCATCATGCCCAAGGCCACCTCCGACTTGCAGGTCGAGCGCGTGCTGCGGGCAGCGCTGAGCCAGATGGGCTCGAGTGTGGGGTGCGCGGACCCGCCAGTGACGGGCGCCGAGTGCAAGCGGTGGGCCGTCGAGCACACGATCTCGCAGTCGTGGCGGATAGGACGGGCGGTCGCTAAGGCGCGCAAGTCCAATCGCGTTGATAACGTCGCCGAGACGATCCTCGCGGAGTGTGGCGGGCCGGAGGCCGGTAAGGTGTTGTGGAAAGGCAAGATAGTCGGTGTGGAGCGCACGCTGCGGATGGGACATGTCTATGGTGAATGCATCGTCGAGGGTGCGGATGTGGTCGACGACGATAATGGCGCCAGAATACCGCATCCTTCTCGCAAGGATGAAAGTGCAAAGCCTCAGTTCCAAGGCAAAATCAAGATCCCGTTCAAGAACGAGAATATTGCCGCTATCAAGATCTCGCAGTCCGTTGTAGATGGCAAGGCCGTGGAGTCAGAGGGCGAGGTTCTCGGGCTGGTGCCTGACCTAATCACAGTCATCGATGCTCAGAATGGCGAAGCTATTGGTACCCCCGAGTATAGATACGGGCTGTTAGTTATTGTATTAGGTATCGCAGCTAGTGATCGTTGGACATCAGAAAGGGGGTTGGAGATAGGTGGTCCCAAAAGCTTCGGGATGGATCATCTGACATATAAACCGCTTGGGAGATTTGTCAAGCCTCAAAGTGTCATTGATGAGTTTGATGTTAGCGTATAGAGTGGTTCAAGTGTATAAGTGAATCTCAAAATACACTAGGACTTCGCTCACAGCCCCTATTTACTTGAAACAACAACGCTGACACAACGCCCGCAACGACAGAACCTCATATCATAGTCACTAGGCGTAAAAAATTAGCGTCTCTATTGAAGTCAACTAAGTGAACCGTCAATGGAGAGAGCGAGTAGGGGCAATAGACAGAAAATCCGAGCCAAGGGCTAGAAGCGCCATAGAACCCATATCTAAGCAGATCACAGGGATCACATCTGTTTGGCGACTTTGTGTCACTACCGGAGACCCTCAGAACACACAAAGGGTATGATAAGAACCAGTTCACTGAACATGTTAAAGCCAGTGGACACAGTCGTATCGTTATAAGTTTCAGACGTACACGAGAGCCAAAGGCCGGTGAGTTCGGCCCCGATAGTTGGCTATAGGATGGATCTGCAGGCCTTGATTTACCTACTCGATCAAAACCCGGCAAGAAGTCAAAGGAGTAACGTCGGGTCAACCACGAGTGTCTCATAAGCCAAGTCTAAGGTGACTCAAGGGTGGCGATAAAGTCTAACTGCAGTTCAACAGTCAGGTGTCAACAACGATGAGACTCACGGAAATCTCATCGATATACAGTAGTGAAACACACTGGAGGTCTTGAAATATTTATATATTTAGAATTCGTTTTCAGTAACTAGATATAGGTAGTTCGCTGTATGGGCTTTGTAGCTTTTAGCAAGTTTGAATTCTATTAAGACCATCACGTTCCTAAAGATCCTGGCGTCTACTTTTATCCAGCAAAGGGTAGCTACCTACCATTTATATAGCGCACCTACATGAATATCTGCAAACGTTTCGGAGCTTTGGCAGCTAGGTTATACTGTCTCATATTCATTTTCACCAGGTTCTCAAGCTCTGGGCATTTCTTTTTTCGCTGTATGAATAGCGAGCTTGACATGTGTTGTCTGACGTTGCCACTCGCTGTATGCCTGGGTTCGATCCTTGGATGAGGCATCGGCGCGAAGAGTTTTCGAACCACTAGACAGGTGCTTGTAATTGTTTGCAAGTTCCAGACATTTCTTCTCGTACATTTTTGATGCGCTGCGACGTTCTTGTTGCTGACGTCGAGCTAGTTCTCTGCCAATCTTCGTGGCATTGCGCTTGTATTCGTCAACGACACAAGCGAGGCTTTCCTCACGAGTTCTTAAATGCTGCAAGAGATCCTGTGGCGGTTTTAGAGGACTAAAATACCCTGATTCAACAAGAATAGTCACTCACATTGGAAACGTGGTGGAGGGCATCTACCACGCCGCTACATGCGGAATCGACTGCAGCACGCCACTTTCCCTCGCGGCTGCGTTGTGATGTTACCTTACCAGCTTGTGTATCATTCCGTCCCTTTGGAGAAGATTCGTTAGGCACTCCTAAGTAGCTAGGTCTAGGTTCTGCTAGTCCGAAACTATTACGAGACCATGCGGTCTTATCATGCTGCGATGATAATAGCTGTTTATCAGGCTGGCGGCGTTGCAGCTCACTCAATCTATCCTGATGTAGTCCTTGGGATTTTTCTACTTCATTCTGGCCTTTTGCGACATCGAAGGCAAAGGAAACCGATTTTGGGTGGAGTTGGGGAGCCTGAGCAGCAGGATTCTCCGAGTCTTTGGTGTAATTCTCAGCACCAGAGCTAGGGCTCATCACTTGTTGCGATGCACGACTGGGCATCGATCGATTGACGCGTTTGTCCTTCATGAAAAGCTGCTTATCTAGATTTCGATCTCTGAACTTCGGATAGCCAGTCACTGGACTGATGTTCGGCTTTAGTACCGTTGGTTCAGAGTCTGCAGCTGTGTGCATACGTGAGGGTATATCAGCGGGTTGTTGGAGTTCCTGTAGGGGGGTACGTCCATAGCTTCTGCCCGTGAACTTAGTCGTAGTTGAATGCGAGAAATCCCTAGACGGTACAACTAAATCTATCTCATCATCGTCCATTGAATATTCGGACATATCTTGAGGATCTATCCCAACTTCATGGTCTTCCTCTGGAGATATGGGTACATTGGTTGGCTGATCTTCGTAGATAATCTTACCAGCGCGGTGGTTATCCGGACTTTCTTCATAAGAATCTTGATGAACGGGTCGAATGGTTCTGGTCGATTGAATCGGGACATGCTTAGAGGAATTAATCTGTGGTCGGACTTCAACTTCCTCCAAGCTACCAACTGGTTTCAACTCCTTCTGAGCCATTCGTGCTTTTTGATTACCTAGACGGTCGTCTTCGATTGTCGCGTTGGTCTGTTGAGTACGGTGTTTGCCAGACTGCTCTGGTCCCAGAATGTCGGCATGGTCTGCTACAGATCGTGCTATAGCACGCCCCATTTTGTTCTCTTCGTTATGCGAAATCGCTTCTACGGGTCGTGGCTCTATCTTGGAGCTAGATTGAGTGTCTGTTCTCAGACCTGGTGAACTGGTTGGGCTATGCATACTTGTTGGACTGTCTGCCATACTCAACTCGGACCTGGGATCTGAAGAGATTACGATCTCAAGTCTAGGTTTTCCATTGATCGATGGTAAGTCATTCAGTATAGGTTCGGTTCCAAGTTCATTCTCCATTGGGGTGGATGCGTCTTCCGCTGGGACTAGGCTTTGGCTGGTTTGAGGATGAGTGAGAGGAGTGCTTTTAGGTTGTATCGACATAGACTTCTTAGACTGGTTCTCAAGTTGGGCTGGGCTCCGCTTCTTCTTTGAATTAGGGCCTGCAGCTGTAGCTTCTCTCATAACAAGTGAAGTTTGAAGAACTTGACTTTTTGGTTTTGGTTCATACTTCCCTTTCTTAGGGCTCCCTGGCAAGTCCCAAGGATCACCACCTCCAATCACAGCCGGCAGCTCGTATTTCTTCGATGACTTTTTCGGTACATCGTCACCAATGCTGTCAATATATTCATTGCCTTTGTGCCTCTTGGCTTTCGGTGAAATATCTTCTGCTAATGTGTGTTTCCTTGTATGGTAGCCTTGGAACTTCCGGGGCCCTGTTGACTTTATCATCGACGTACTAGCCTTCTCTTGTTTAGTCTGTTGAACCGGCTGTACGTTGGGGCTTAGCTGAGAGTCGTTGCCCCTATTTACTTTCACCGCACCTTGGCTTGACTGCCCATCCTGGAACTTGCCAAAGAAGGATTTCTTCGGAATCCTCGCAGTCGGCTTTAGCTTTGTGTGTCGAATGTGCTCAAATGGCTTAGAATTCGAAGTAGTCGTGTGTGACGGGCTAGAATCTGTTTTCATATCGCTATAATCTATTTGGGACGCTTGGCCGGACGCCGAGCCAGAAGTTGGTTGTGCCATGGCTTCTGGTTTGGGTCCATTAACCACTGGCTTGATGCCTTCTGATGTAGCTGCTTGTTCAGACGTAGCCTTTTTTTGTTGCATCCGCTTAGCGGGGGGCTTTTTAGGGCCCTCATTGTTCATTGAAGGGAGTTTGGTGGAAGTCTTAGAGTTGGCTTTTGAACTTGTGCTTGGCCTTTTCGGTGCCTTCTTTCCTCGGCGTCGAGTTGGCGTTGGCTGATATGAGCTATCAGTGCCATTGCCATCGATTTGAGGCAGCTCAAAGTCACTTCCTAGCCCTGCGCCTACTCTTATCTCTGCCTCATTCACCGGCTTTGGGGAAGTCATGTTTTCTTGGAGATCCAATTCTGAATAAGGTGGTGTTGAATCCAGATCTCTTACAGAAGTGATATCAGATGCCGGGTTCTTCTCCTCTCTGTGTGACAGTAATTCCGGAGGATCTGAACCAAAATTGAACTCTTCATTGGAATCAGGAAGGCTATGAAGTAGAAAGTGGCCAGAAGCTGGCTGGGTAGATGCTTGTGTAGTTCCGTCGGTAGCTAAAATGCTATCTTCTAACAGGTGAGTTGATGCGTGTAGGCCTCGGTGCGCTCGAATATGACTAGTTCGAGAGTCTCCTACGTGTTGACTTGACAGGGTTGATGGCGACGAGCGTTCATGAGAACTATAGCTCAATGGACTTTTGAGATCGTTTGACACTTCCGACCCTAGATTACTCTGCGACAAATGGATGGTCCCGTCATTATTGTTTTGGAGTTCAAATCCCATTTTTACAAGTTTCGCTGGGTAGCGATTAGTCTTGGTATCGAAAAGTAGGTGTCTGTCCTAAGTACAGCATATATAGGGATCAAGTTCATGATTAGGAAAGGAATAAGAGGGATACCTCATGCTCAGGACAAAGAAGCGCTACAAACCAATGATTCTTACTCACATGAATACTCAAAGGATTAGGTTGTCAAACATGTGTGAACTAGTGGCACTCTTCTCAAGGTATGAACCCGATAGGATAATATTATCACTCACCTTATTACCAGACGATCGTCGACGTTGATATAGCTAGAAATATGCAGTTCTAAAGGATATATGGTAAGTTTGACTCTCAAGTGACAATTCGTTCCTTGTGGTGTTGGTCAAAATAAACGATTATATGAATGGGTAAACGAAGATCGGCTGAATTCTAGCATTGGTCACGCAAATGACCTAGACGATGGGCCAGTTTGACGAATAGATACCAAGTAGATAAGAGAGAAGAGGAATAGGGAAGGCTGTGAACTATAGCGTCATGCGCGTTGTCACAACCCGAAGGTCTCAAGGCAGTTCAAACGTGAGATTGAACCAGAGAGGGAGGCAAGATTATACTATGGAGGTATTACAGGTAAGGTCGGAGATGGGGATGAATTGGAAACTGTGTGCTAGGAGGGAAGGATAATGCAACGAGCACACGTACATCGACTCAAAAGTGTCATGCTCCTTAAGCGTGAATAGGGGAAGGTAGGAACCACCCAGTTTGGTATCATCATTCCAGTTCATGGGCACAACGTGCTTTCCATTTTCAAGCTACATGCAGCCTACATAGCTCCTACCTCAGATTGATACGTAACTGTGTTACACATAACCATCAATTATGAGTAGTTTCAGCACCCAGCAATGGTCTATTGGGAAAGAGGTCCGCCTCTCACCTGTAGGCCCAGAGTTTAAGTCTCTACTGGGGCATTCGTCCCTTCTGGGGCTTTCGTCTTCGGGCTTTTCGTCTTCGGGCTTTCCTTCTTTTTTTTCCTTTCTTTTTTTCTTTCTTTTTTTATATGTATCTTTTTTAGAAAACATTTTCTTAAGGAACTTTATGTACCTGCTATTTTATCTTGTCTTAATAAGGATACCAGAAATACCTTTAAGGCATAAAAGCAAGTCAACTTTAATGTTCTCACTATACCGCTCACGAGAGTACCCATTGTCTCTAGTGTGTAGTTGGGAAGCACCTAGAATATGCCTAGGTAGGTCTATTAGATACACTGTAAGTCCTCGCAGCGGTCCAACACGCAATAATGAGGATTGCACTCATGTATAGCCTTTTATTCAGTCACCAATCAGCATGTGGGTAACCGACTGCACCAGAGAGGTGTATCGCTAAACCAGGCTTTAGCATGATAAAAGGGGTCTCGACATCCTTAATTAGCTCAACTTGCGAATGCCAGACAGAATTACCACTACATATATGTAAAAGGCTAGATCATGCAAGTTATGTCAAGGGACTTGGGAATTAGAACCTATATCTTACAATATAACTCAACCCTTGCGAAGAGTTCTGATGAAAACAACACTTATTATTCACTCGTACACAATGAATAGCTTAGTCCATCACCATAGGTAAACTGTGGGATGCATTGGGAAAGCCGGCAGGACGCCGGTCGGTCTCTGAGGCCGCAGCTGACTTAATTCAAGTCAAGCTAGAATGACGAAGCTACTCGCCAGAGTCCACTAAGTACAGGGCCATGGAAAGCCTTTTTGTTCCAGATCCGCACGAATCAATGCCATCCAGCCAACGCCATGCAATCCTCCCTCATCGTCCATACGTATCGAGTTTATCGGACAATGCCGTCGAAGCGCTGCTTGAACCATTTCACCGTCTCATCACGGTTGATGCGGTGGCTGGCACCGATTCTGCTCTTGCATCGTCGTCGTCGGCTGACACGCTCACCGGGACGGGTCATGCAGCAGTAGAAGTCCATGCCGTAGATACCGATGGCGGGGTCGTACTTGATGCCGAGATCGATGTGCTCGCTGATGCCGAAACCGAAGTTGCCCGTCTCGCTGAAGTTGCGCTTGCGCAGCTCGTACTCCTTGACCTTGAGGCCACGCTCGAGAATCTCCTCGGCCTTGGGGCCACGGACGGTGACGTGCACGGCGATCTTTTCGTTACGTCGGATACCGAAAGTTCGGACAGTGTAGCGGGCCTTGCCTATAAGGTGGGAAAGCGATCAGTAAAGTTCTGTAGTAGGCCCATTCAGAAGAACCAAAACAACAATTCCGACGTACTGTAGACGGGGGTTTGACCGCTCAGCTGCTCCAACACCTTCGCGGCACGCGTCAATCTGTCACCAGATTCACCGACGGAGACGTTGAGGACGAGCTTCTGGATGCGGAGCTCCCGCATGGGGTTCTGGGACTTTTCCGACTGCAGAAATGATCAAGGTCAGTAGCGAATTCAAATGTTCGAGATCAGGAATCAAACATACCATGGTGGCTGTGGGTGGTTAGTAGTGATGGCGATCGAAGACTTGAGGGAGGTGGTTCGCGTGGCTCGAAATTTTGGTGAAAGTTGAGTTTGGGGCGTAAAGGCACTTCCACAATTTCGCAACAATTGAAGGGTTTTTGCCCTATTGCAAGTTGGTGGCCGTTGTGGCTAGGTAGGATGAGCTGTGGCTGATTAAGCGACGATTAAAACCTTGGTGGGGTCCGAGATACCGTATCTAACCTGCCTTATCAGGTCAGGAAACGCATGTACACAAGAAGCTACTTCCACTTATACTGCCCAATTCTCGTACTTGCTTCAAAAATATACGATAATAAACTTATTTTCATACACCTAATGATCATAAAACGATTGAATTCAGAATTGTAGCCTATATTCAAGTATAGACGGCAATTCAACACTGAAAATTCACGCCTCCATTGCGAAAACATAAGCACGTTGAGCAATTAGATCGGGGTAATGAAGGATGTACCAAAGGAATGATTACGATCCCATTGGCCTGCAATCAGGAATGGTGAGTAAGCTGATCTGTTAGTAGCACCAGAATACGGTGGAACTTGTAGCCTGTATTCTACAACAGATTCGATATTGAGGAAATATAGGTATTTCTATGAAATCCACGAGAAAACTAACATCTCAGAGTATTATATCGAATATTTTTGTTATAATTGATGCATGTTCGATTGCAATAATGGGTTCTTCCCCAGCGGGGTTGACACCAGCTGCGGGCAGTTGAGTCGGGGTGATCCTCCCTGTTTCTAATGCTTATCCAACAATTGGGTCCGCCAGGCCCGCCAAACAACCCACTACCCCAGTGGAAAAATTCCAACGTTCCGATCCGGAGTACTAGCCCATTCCCACGCCGGCCTGCAACTTCGACGAACCTGTCAACATCCTCTTTCGTCCTCAATTGATACTCTGGTGACAGCTCAAGATGGCCGCCTTCGCCAAAGCAATCAATGCCAAAATCCGGTCGAATCCGACCCTCAGCTACTTCTGCTCAACGCGTATGTGAAATCTCCTAATCCTTCCGATGCGCGGACTTGTTCACCCGTTAAATCCGATATCGTCATTTGTGGATGGAATCTTGTCGCTGCAAGCCACCTCGTGACATTTCGAGTAGTTGGTGACACAGGATGATTTACAGGCGCTTCTTCTCATGTTGTTTGAAAGTCTGCCAGGGGGCAATGGCTCATATTGGCCGCTATCGTGACTCGACATGAAGCTTCAGCTTGCACAATGCGCCTCAGCGATTATAGCGAGAATTGGCTGCTGACATATCTGTATTACAGACTTCTGGGGTCCGGCGTCGAACTTCGGTATTCCGATCGCCGCCGTGATGGATGCGCAGAAGTCCCCTGAGCTGTACGTTAGCCACTTACCTATCCTCATCGACCGTTCGCCCCTATATGTTCCCCGCTCTCAGCAAGCCACAGAAACTAAATAAACATGTTTGGAATATAGGATATCTGGCCAAATGACTGCTGCTTTGTGTATCTACTCTGCGACGTTTATGCGGTACGCCATGGCCGTGACGCCGCAAAATTACCTTCTCTTCCTATGTCACTTCATCAACGAGGGTTCGCAGTTGACGCAAGGATACCGATATCTCCAATGGCATAAATGGGGCGGAAAAGAAAAAGCAGGTGTCCTCGGTGCCGTCGAGGGCGCGAAGGAGAAGGCTGTTGAAGCCGGCGAGAAGGCCAAGGAGGCTGTCTCGAAATAGACTGCTACTTCGTGAACTTGAAAGTGCTGGCATGCCAGTCTCAGTTCGCTTGTGCAAGAACGACACCAGCAATGGTACGCGATAACTATGAGGATGGGGATTTACATAGAGTCGCCTTGACTTCTTCCGGGAGAGGAGTGATTGGCTTGGATGGGTCTATGACTGCAACAAGAGTGCAACGACATTGTATTTCTATGGCATAGAAAGGGTCCGAGGTCGTTCCTAAGATAAACCTATATGAATTAGCATTGTATTAGTATGCGGCTTATTAATGTTTAAGAACGTGAGTTGAGTCGTACCGGCTACACACAAGAGGAGATGCCGGCGACACTACCTCAGGTTAGGTACTTGAAAACTCAAGACACTCACGAAACAGCCAAGGTTATTTAATGAAGGCCAAGACTAAGTCGTAGTTACTGTTTGTTTACTGTTCTTCAGCGGCGCCGAGCTTCTCTACCCTACTCCTATATTCAAGGTGAGTGTCCAGCGAAGATGATAAAGGCGAAAGGGGGGGCATGAAAAGCCAAGGTATCGGAGCTATCCGACTCGCGGCTAGATCAAGTAACACCTATATTTATCTACATTTTCAGGAACATTTCCCCGCCAAAAAAGCCCCGTCGAGATGAAGCTGGAGTTGCTTCCTCGCACATGGGAAAAGCCAACCTATGCCCAAAGCTCTTTTCCCGTTTTGGAAAGTATAGCAATAAAGACCTCGACTAGGTAGCATTGCGGATACGTCAAAGCGAGGAGCTTGAGGGACTTAAGCGACGAAACAGAGCCTACCCCCCACGCATGAACGAAACGATGACCTGGATTGCCTGGTCCATAAACATGGACACTTGGTCACATGCATTATCCGACGACTTACATGTTTGGTAGATCCTTGGCGGGGTTTACTACATGTGCATACACACCTACACAAGAGTGTATGCCCAGGTATTCTTGACGTAACCCGACAACCCCTTTAGAGCTAAGCGGTAAAGCTGATGAAGAAACAATAATGTTCCACGGTTTAAACCTCGACACCATTTCATGAGGACGATGTGTTAAGTCGCGCAGTAGGGGTCATCTATACGCGTCACACTGGAACGCTACGCTCACCGATCCGTCGTACCGGGTGTACTTGCCTGTTGCAAGAGGTTCATACCTACATGTAATCGTTTAAAGTGAGGAGGAGAGATGAAGCGAGGGAGGAAAGGATCTCAACAAAAATCGATGGAGGTCGGATGAAACGTCATGACCAGCCATGCCGATGCATAACACGCAGCAACACGCTGCCGGTGCCTAGTATTGCCTCAACTAGTTGTATATAGATCCTAGATAGATCCCTTTTTTCAGCCTTATAAACTAATGATACCAGGTATTTGGTAGTGGGAACTCGAAACACATTCTAAAAATGGGGAATTTCTCAGCAAGTCCAAACAAAAAATAATTAGTAACATAGCATGACTTCTTCATCTCCATTGCTGTCTCAAGGGGAGAGAGAAGATGTGGACTTTTGCGTGAGAAGTACGTGTAGGTGAGTGAGGTACAGAGTGTCGCAGCCATATAGTCAAGACGGCCTGATGCATACAATCACTGGCTTGGCGACAGGCACAGACAAGCCTTCGGTGTTGCTGACGGATGATCGAACTATTGGCTTCCTACTTCGTAGTTCCACCCAGTGACAGTTGAGGGAAGGGAGACTGGGGAGAGTAGTTTAATGGCGCACTCTAGTTATGGTGGCAGAAAGAAGTACTACATCGCCAAGTATAAGCACGGGTTGTAATAAGCCCATGCATAGTACAGACTATATTGCATGGCATGTCGGGGAAGAGCCGAGGCGGTGGGATATGAACTCTATGTCCCCCTTTACCATGATAGCCATAATCGACGATTTCGCGTTATATCGCACTCGAAACTAGAACGAAACAAACTTGTAAGGGTGTGTGGTCTTAAAATACTATCAATGCCGAGGCGATATGGCCAAGGAAACCAGTGCCAAGATATGAGAAGTGCGCATCCGTTCCATTTAATTGCGTGGCGGTGTTATAATGTGCGTATATTGCGTATATTGCGTATATATGTACAACATCAAAACATAACTGCATCTACGCCTAGTTATACGGGCGGTTTTTTTGAGACACTGGTCCCCCGTCACCAGCTATGCAGTTGGGTATTTGTTCCCGCCAGAAGTTGTGCCAAAAACATAGTCTTGGCGTGTACATACTACTATCGGAATAATTTAGTAGATCGATCACCCAGGCAGATAGATAGATGAAGCTAAGCTGGCAGGCTTGAGAGAATATGCCAATCCTGTGCCCAGCGCTTACTATACGCCCATATAATGCATTTGTATCATATATAGGTAGATATAGTACGGTGGTCACTGGAACTTAGCTAAACTTCATCTCTATAACCTATTATAGTAAGCGCGGGTAGTTTCAAAATATGACTCGGGTCGCCGAAGAACTATGATGGCAACTAACAGCAGCCATGAAATAGGTAGAAGGTCACCTTTCCAAAGCGGTTCTCGCCATTGGCCAGTCTAAAGAGATACGCAGGTGGGAGATCTTACCGAAGCTGCCTAGTGTCTCAAGCGTGCATCAAGCTACAATTAGAACTAATAATACATACAAAGTACCTAGGTTACAAGTTGTGAAAGCTCGGGCTTCATAGGTTAAGGTTGTGACAATATTTCGCTGTATTATGTGGTGTATCATGTATGTATAGCAACTCTCCATTGCAGCGAGAGCCGCGGGAACAACTTCTGAATTGACATGGATTATACTGGAACATGCAGCGGCGCTAGGCCGGATTGATAGCTTAGAGCTCGTGCTTGTGGTGTATTTTTCTGCAGACTGACGGCGATGCCACCTCTACCCCGCCAAACCCCACCAACCCTGCCCTCAAGCTCTTCAAGCAGTATGACTCTAGACATCGAAACAACTTCCGCCGGTTCGGCCATCCAGCCATCATGACCGAATGAATACATGTGGTTCTGCTGCCTCAGATTGGCCTAGGCCCACTAACCAGAGCTCCCAAACCGCCTTAGCTTTCCACCTCCCTGCGCTACTTATGTATTAGCTGTGAAAGTCGGTAGGCTGGTAGGTCGGTCTCTGCCGCAACAAAGCGCTCTACATACGTATACCATGTATGCACAAGTTGTGATACAAGACAAACCACCTCGGCACCTCACCATGCCCCCCTTGATATGTACATGATTAAACTATACCTAGGTACTAAGGTATACAGTAGACCTGCAAGTACTTACCCCATTCGGCCAACCTAGCTCGGTTGGAAAGAACGCGAGAGGAGCTATGTCTACCAGCATTATCTCACCAATTATTGGCGCTCTACTATCCTCGTTTGGAAATTCAGGGATGAAGAGCAGTAACGGACGAGTTTGAAATCAGGACGCAACTATCTCTCTCGTTTGCTTTGTACCGACACTTAACAGGGATGATACAAGTTGATCCTTCTTTGAGATAGAGAGAAGGCGAAAAAAAAAATACCCAATAATCCCCTCAAGAGTTCCATCTACTTGTAGCTAGTCCCTACCCTATTTACATTGTATGTGGGTAGACTATTCCGCCTGCCCGTTGACTCCATGTAAGCCTCTCCGATGTCTCGAACACTACCTAGGTAGACGATGATTAAAGCCCTATCGCGCCCATCCATCTTTACATCAACCTCTTTTCCCGCCCACTAGGTTAGTCGACACGAGATCGGACGCTACCTACGTACATCAATCTACCACACATCACACATCACAGCTAACTTTATTCCTAGCCGCCAAGTGGGAACCACCTTCAAGAACCCTCTTCGCCCCCGAATCATAGCTTTCCAATTTCTATCTCTTCATCCTTCTGCTCTGCCTGTGACCTTCTTGTGCCCTCTTTGACGACTTTGAACCTGGGTTTCGTTGGTCGTGCGGTGTTACCACACCCCACATTCCTCAAAGCCAACATAAGTTAGAGCTGCTCTACCTAGTACCACTTCACAAACATACGTCCGTGTCAGCAGTGTAGGCTGAAGGAAGCAGAGATAGCAGGGGTTCAACATTCCTATCTGCTCTCGAGGTCCGACCCCGCCAACAAACTGTGTGCTACGGAATACAAACGTTGAGCTCGATAACCTTTCCGCCCCGCTACGTCACACCGACGACCTTTCCCGCGACTTTGAATTGTTTCTCTGCTACCTAAGACCGTTATCTATTTGACAAGATGTCGGGCGACATGGATACGCAAGACATTCAGGACCTGGAGGCTGCCCAGGCGGCGGCCTCTAGCGACAGCGATGTCTTCGAAGAGGGCACCGCACCCAAGGAAGCAAAGACAGCGCACCACATCCGCGCGAACAGCTCTATCATGCATCTGAAGAAGCTGCTAGGTAAGCCCTTCCTGTGGATCTTAGCTTATATACTCTATATTGAGCTATGAATGTGGTAATTGTTTGCTAACTATTTCGTCCCGTGTGTAGTGGCTAATAGAGGTGAAATCCGTAAGTAGCTCCGAATCCTGTACGACTAGAAATCTCGAGAGCCTTCTACTAACTATTCTGCAGCTATTCGGGTATGGTTCTCCCCTCAATTTGGGACATACGTCCACAAATCCTGCGAAATATTTAGGGCTAATCATCATGTGTAATAGATTTTCAGAACGGTATGTTAATCACTCAAGCCAGCTATTGTTGAGCTGTACTGTGCAGAACTAGCGAACGAGCTAACTTGGCGCCCAGGCTCATGAACTGTCGCTACACACAGTTGCAGTTTTCAGGTGGGCAAAAATCGCAACTATATTGCAGACCTAGATATGAGGCTAATTTTAGCAGTTATGAGGACCGTCTTAGCATGCACCGGCAGAGTACGCAGATCTTCACCTAAAGACGAGCAATTATCCAGTTGCTAACCTGGCTACAGAGGCCGACGAGGCTTACGTCATTGGCAAAAGAGGCCAGTATACACCGGTTGGTGCTTACCTTGCTGGCGACGAGATAATCAAGATTGCTGTGGAACATGGCGCTCAGATGATCCATCCTGGTAATACTCTTGTTCAACATGCGGAGCTTGGCAACGATTTCTAACTCAATACGATAGGCTACGGTTTCTTATCAGAGAATGCCGACTTTGCGCGGAATGTCGAGAAGGCTGGTCTTATCGTGAGTAAACGCTTTGCAGGTCTACTTCTGTAACGCCGGCTGACATCTCGGCTTGTACAGTTCGTCGGTCCCTCCCCCCACGTCATCGACTCCCTTGGTGACAAGGTCTCTGCCCGAAAGCTTGCGATTGCTGCGAACGTTCCCGTCGTGCCTGGAACCGAGGGTGCTGTCGCTGCATTCGAAGATGTTAAGAAGTTCACCGACGAATATGGATTCCCTATCATCATCAAGGCCGCCTACGGTGGTGGTGGCCGGGGTATGAGAGTGGTGCGGGACCAGGCAAGCCTCAAAGAATCTTTCGAAAGAGCTACTTCGGAGGCCAAGACTGCTTTCGGGAATGGCACAGTCTTCGTCGAGCGATTCTTGGATAAGCCGAAGCACATCGAGGTACAGCTTCTGGGAGACAACCACGGCAATATCGTCCACCTGTACGAGCGTGACTGTTCGGTCCAACGGAGACACCAAAAGGTGGTAGAAATCGCACCAGCCAAGGATCTTCCGGCAGATACCCGGGATGCCATTCTGGCCGATGCAGTCAAGTTGGCCAAATCCGTAAACTACCGAAATGCTGGTACCGCCGAGTTCTTAGTGGATCAACAGAACCGGTACTATTTCATTGAAATCAATCCGCGTATCCAGGTCGAGCATACCATTACCGAGGAAATCACCGGTATTGACATTGTGGCGGCTCAGATTCAAATTGCCGCGGGCGCGTCGCTACCACAACTCGGGTTGACTCAGGACAGGATCTCGACCCGTGGGTATGCGATCCAATGCCGAATTACGACCGAAGACCCTGCTAAGAATTTCCAACCCGACACCGGCAAGATCGAGGTATACAGATCCGCCGGTGGTAATGGAGTACGACTTGATGGTGGCAATGGATTTGCTGGTGCGGTTATCACGCCATACTACGATTCTATGTTGGTCAAGTGCACATGTCATGGCTCAACCTACGAAATCGTACGCCGAAAGATACTCCGCGCTCTCATCGAGTTCCGCATCCGTGGCGTGAAGACCAATATTCCATTCCTTGCATCTCTTCTGACTCACCCAACTTTTATTGACGGCAATTGCTGGACTACCTTCATCGATGATACCCCTCAATTATTCGATCTTATCGGCAGCCAGAACCGTGCCCAGAAATTGCTTGCCTACCTTGGCGACATCGCCGTCAATGGAAGCAGTATCAAGGGCCAGATGGGCGAGCCCAAGTTGAAGGGTGACATCATTCTTCCGGAGCTTCTAAAACCTGATGGCTCAAAGCTCGATGTCTCGCAGCCCTGTAGGAAGGGATGGAGACAAATCATTGTCGAGCAAGGCCCGAAGGCGTTTGCCAAGGCTGTCCGCCAATACAAGGGCTGTCTACTGATGGACACAACCTGGCGTGATGCTCATCAGTCCTTACTAGCCACACGAGTACGAACTGTTGATCTTCTGGGAATTGCAAAGGAGACAAGTCATGCTCTGCACAATCTATACAGTCTGGAATGCTGGGGAGGTGCTACTTTCGATGTAGCCATGCGCTTCCTCTATGAGGACCCATGGGATCGACTTCGCAAGATGCGAAAGGCCGTTCCAAACATTCCCTTCCAGATGCTTCTCAGAGGAGCAAATGGCGTAGCTTATGCCTCGCTTCCTGACAATGCCATCGACCATTTCGTTGACCAAGCCAAGAAGAATGGCGTGGATATCTTCCGCGTTTTCGACGCCCTGAACGACATCGATCAGCTCGAAGTCGGCATCAAAGCCGTGCAGAAGGCCGGTGGTGTTGCTGAAGGAACCGTCTGCTACAGTGGTGATATGCTGAACCCCAAGAAGAAGTACAACTTAGAGTACTACATAAACTTAGTCGACAAGTTGGTTGCGTTAGATATCGATGTCCTCGGTATCAAGGATATGGCTGGTGTCCTCAAGCCACACGCCGCTACTCTTCTGATCGGTGCTATTCGGAAGAAGTATCCTGATCTTCCCATCCACGTCCATACTCACGACTCTGCTGGTACCGGTGTGGCCTCCATGGTCGCTTGCGCTCAAGCTGGCGCTGATGCTGTTGATGCCGCCACTGACAGCTTGTCTGGAATGACATCGCAGCCCAGCATCAATGCCATTCTCGCTTCGCTTGAAGGCAGCGATCTGGACCCTGGCTTGAACCCTGCTCACGTTCGTGCTCTCGACTCTTACTGGTCACAACTTCGCCTACTCTACTCACCATTCGAGGCCCATCTCACTGGGCCTGATCCTGAGGTTTATGAGCACGAAATTCCTGGTGGCCAACTGACCAACATGATGTTCCAAGCCGCCCAGCTTGGTCTCGGCTCTCAATGGGCTGAGACTAAGAAGGCCTACGAACATGCAAATGATCTTCTTGGAGACATTGTCAAGGTCACGCCTACCTCCAAAGTCGTTGGTGACTTGGCACAATTTATGGTCTCGAATAAGCTTTCGCCTCAGGATGTTATTGACCGTGCTGGCGAGCTTGATTTCCCCGGCTCCGTGCTTGAGTTCTTCGAGGGTATGATGGGCCAGCCATACGGCGGATTCCCGGAGCCTCTGCGGTCAAAGGCGCTGAGAAACCGCCGCAAATTCGATAAACGACCCGGACTCTACCTAGACCCAGTCGACCTAAGGAAATCTCGATCGGAACTTGCGCAGAAATGGGGTCAGGTTACCGAAACTGATCTAGCTTCCCACCTCATGTACCCCAAGGTATTCGAGGATTACAAGAAGTTTGTGCAGAAGTTCGGCGATCTGTCCGTCTTACCTACCAAATACTTCCTCTCGGCACCCCAGATCGGCGAGGAGTTCCACGTGGAACTGGAGAAAGGAAAGGTGCTGATCCTGAAGTTGCTCGCTGTCGGTCCGCTGTCCGAGAATACCGGCCAGCGAGAGGTGTTCTACGAAATGAACGGCGAGGTCCGTCAAGCCACCGTAGATGACAAGAAGGCTAGCGTCGAGAACGTCAGCCGGCCCAAGGCCGACCCTGGCGACTCTAGCCAGGTGGGCGCCCCAATGGCTGGTGTTCTAGTCGAGTTGAGGGTCCACGAAGATTCCGAGGTCAAGAAGGGAGATCCCCTCGCTGTTCTTAGCGCCATGAAGATGGTAAGTTTTTTTTCTTCTTCCTTTGCACGATTGTCTCTCCGAGAACGTACCACTAATCCACATACGACAGGAAATGGTCATCTCCGCCCCACACAACGGCAAGGTGTCCGGTCTCCAGGTCAAGGAAGGCGATTCCGTCGACGGCTCCGACCTGGTGTGCAAGATCACCAAGCCGTAGGTAGTAGGTATACGACCACAAAAAAGCGATTTCTTTTCCTCAAGCAAACTGGCGTGGCATTGGTGTTCTTTTTTCCAACGGTGGAGCAACTGTGTGTATGGGTCAAGAGAATTCGGACAGGGTGGTGTGCGTTCCCGGCAAGGATGGAGATAGAATGCTCGAATCATGTCTTTCTCTATATCTTCTTCCCTAAATAGGTTTTGTCACAGGTCCCTACGAATGAATGTTATAAGTATTTTTTTATATGATAAATTTCTGGTTTCGTTCCAGCTGTGAGGACATATTCCTGTAAATAATCCCCTGAACCGCCCACACAAATCATAAGGACGATCTCGAATGAATACATACTCGATCCCATCGTTTCTATGTTTCTTCTCTGTACAGTCTGCAGATAGGCTAAGATTCAGGACGGCCCATATCCTGTGACTCATCGTACCTTTCCACCTTTATACTATGTAAATAAACTAGGGTTTTTTCGCGGACTATTAATGGAGCACGTTAATACACGTAAGAGTCACTAAAAAAGGGGGTTTCAGACATGACTCACAGATGTATCCTTCAACGGACGACCACCGCAAGCACCTACGTAACATCATAGAACAAAATAGCAATACCTCCCTCGTCTTAGGGGCGATTTTCGAACCATCTGATATTTAAGGTAGCTAACCTAGGTAGGCTCATTTCTACAATGATTATTTATCTAGTTACGTTTAATACATATCTAGCAACCCTCAACGATCTTCTGGATTTCCTTGTGGTTGCTAATGTATAAAATCGCATAATTACAATGCTAGCTATTAGTAGTGATAAGGCCAACGTCATAGGCTAAGTATCAAATAATGAATAGTGGATGTGTCTACTAGACATATAGCAGCGTGGTATAAACAAACTTCTAGTTCCAGTGTTTTCATACCATTACAATTATAAAGTTTTAATGCCACGCGCATATATATATATATATGCCTACAACTTCCAACCACGCATCGAGATTTCTTTTACAGGGGGATAAGCATCTACGTCCAGCCCCAAATAGATAGTCTTAAAACCAGCTACAAAATCTTGTTCAGTCGACTGTGTCAAACATCACGGTGTTTTTCACATGCATCTTCGCGGCGTATCAGGAAAATAACTCGTTTAATGTACTATCATACAAATACAACAAAGGTGCGATCTCGTAACGACCACCAGATGTCCGAGGTGATTAAGAGATCGGCGGAGTATCATCATCGTTTTCATTTGCCCCTGTAGAGCAACTGGAGATTTCCCTAGCCGGCACACACACCCAACATCATCTCCTTAACCCTACCACCTAATCTCGGTCCACGGCTCTTTTCAGATGAAGAAGATACACATATCGCGAACTCCAGGAAACTTTTTTTGTTGTGACGCCCCTCCCCATAACCACTACACACACTTAGTAGAATGAAGAAACATGGGCCATAGAGTGAAAGGGTGTGATGCGAGGGTTTAGAGCTTTTTTACTGTGTACATGCTCCAAGTGAGGTAGGGTTGGCCCTCCCGTGTTCGGTATAGAACGTGGAACTGTTGATGGCACCAATATAACGGGGTGTGGCACCATCTAGTAGCCATAACCGGTCGGCTGGGGCGTGAAACCATTGGTTTGTGCAAACGGAGCTGGAGACATTCTACCAGCGCCAGCCGCAGGTCCTGCCGTGATCATTAGGCGGTTAGTGCCAAGAATAGGGGTCTCATCCTCGTGTTTCTCTTGAGCCACCTCCTTAGCCTTTCTAGCTTCGTTGTCGGCCTTGAGCGTTGCGAGTTCCTTGGTTTGCTGGCAAAGCAGGTTGATCATGTATGGCATGGTAAAGTCGTTTAGGCCATGGCGCCATGATAGCTCGAGGATTAGATCGGGACTGATGAGATCGTAGCATGCGTAGAGCATACCGACGTAGCATTCACGGCTACCAATATCCACGAACTGATATGACTTAGTAAAAGTTCTCCGATAAAAAGGGGGTAATCATAGACTTACATAACGGAGCAATTCGTCAACGACATCGCGTTTGCCAGAAATGGCAGCTGTCTCAATAGCATCTTTGAACAGCTTGTCTTGCTTTGACAGAGCAATCGACTTCTCCCACCGCTTGGTCTTGCGATAGATATTGGCGGCGATTTGTCTGAAAAAGACAAGATCGTGCTTCTCCAAGCGAGAAGCAAGCTCAACAGCATCGTAGTTATCGTAGTTTTCCACCGAGTCCCGTAGGGTCTTGTAGTCTTCCTCCTCGATCAGCAGATCGTTAATAGCGTCATTCACTGTTCGCTTGTTCTGAGTCTGGACATTCAATAGGAAGGGCTTGATTAATGGCAGGTTGTCGGATTTCTGGAACATTCGAACAACCCGATTAACATCAATACGAGGAGTAAGAGCCTGAAGGAGGTCGGTCAGCAACGACGGGTGCTGCTCCAGGTAGAAATTGATGGCACGGTAGTAAATTTCTAAGTTGGCCACTTTGACGACGATGTCCTTGAACTGCTGGTGCTCCCATGAGTTCTGGGCACGCTCCATCACAGCAAGAGCAGCATTATCAAACTCATCATAGTGGTAGTAGCAGAATACCAGTTCAGGCCATAGATTGGCTTCCTCGCAAGCACGGATAAGCTTAGGGAGGTTCATTCTGCTCCAGAACAGCTTGATATGCTCCATGAGTCTCTCGGGATGGTATCTAGATAGGGCAATGCCCAACTCGGTGAACATTCCCATGTGGGCACGTTCCAAGCCAAGACCCTGCTCGAGAAGGTCGATAAGTTCATCGAAATAACCTTCACGCTCGTACTGCTTGACAAGAGCTTGTAGTTGCTCAGCGTCTACGATCAAGTTGAGACCACAGATCTTTGCAAGGCGGAATTCCTTCTTAGCGACGCATGCAGCGTGGACTTGGTTCCAGACCTTGATGTTGTTGGCTTTGCGTGCGCACTCGACGGCAGCCTGGTAGTCTTCGAGGTGAACAAGAGTTGTCGCGAGCTTGGACCAGTTAGAGATGCTTGTGTAGAAGATCTTGGCGGCCTGGTGAAATCCTTCACTAGCGGCCTTGTCACCAGACTCTTCGATATTGGCCACATTTGTACCACGGAGGAAGTCCTCGAGCTCTCCGAGCTGTTCAAGTCGAGCGTAGCAGAAGGCAAGTGCAGTGTCAATGGGAGGTTCGCGAAGAGTCTTTCTAGCCATACGGAGGTACTTGACAAGCTCCTCGTCTTTTCCAGCGTGTGTTGCGACCTCAATGACCTCCTCATAATTGCGGGGATCACCGGCCTTAATGTATGACTCGATCGCATCTGCCACCCGAAGACCATCGAGTTGAGCTTTTGCGACCTTGCTCCAGACTTCGGGGATGTCGACATCCTCAGCGTAGGAGTTAGCACGGTCGATACTAACAACATGCTCCACCAGCACTTCAACAGCTGCTGCCTGATTGCCGACCTTCTTATATGTCTCAAACGCTTCTTCATGGAGACCGACATCGATACAAAGCTGCGCGCACTCATCAGGATTGAATGCATCCAGGCGATGGATATAGTCCATAACCCTGCCCTTGTCGGCTCTGGCCGCAGTAAGGATGAGCAAGTTCTGCAGACTAGGATTGTCGTTGAAAGGCGATGGTTCTAATACAATCTTCTCGAGGAGTTCAATTAGTTCACCTGGAAGGTCGTTTGCTAAGAACGAGGCAACAGCTTCGGAGACCTTTGCAGGATCGGTGCATTCAGGTACGGCCGTCGCAACGACTTGGTCAATGACGGATCGGCGGTGAATGTTATTTTCGCTTAAGACGAATGTCCACAGCTCCCGGTCTGATCGCTCTAGAAGGTAACGAGCTTGGGCGCGATACATCGAGTTCTCGTTGGTGATATTGACCAATTCAAGGTCATTCTGACCCTTTTGATACGCAATGTAGGCCAAGTTCGGGTCTCGCTTCTCGCAATATTTGCCAACGCTCAGCGTGTCGTACTGGTCGTTCTCCTTAAGGAACTTCTCAGGGTTGTTGTTAGAATCAATGTAGATCTTCGCTAGAGCATTGAAGATGGCTTGTTGCTGGTTGCCAGTAGCCAACGTAGCCTCCAAGAACGGCAGCAGTAACTTCAGACGATTTCGAGTTTCTACCTCGTGCACCAGCGAATCTATAGGGATTGACGCGGGGTTGACAGTCTCGAGAAGAGTCTTGATGACCGACTCGTCACAATCCACGTCAAGCAGACCACCGATAACCTCAGGGGTTCTCCCGGGGTTGACGCGCTGCACATAGACCTCGATCGCATTAAAGCGCTGGTTCTGGTATAGGTACAGTATTAAATCGTGAACAAAGTTGTGTCTGTCGCAAACGATGATCAACGGGAGCATCTCGGTGAGTTTTGCCTCTTTGAGGAAGTTCTTGACCTTCTCTGGGTTGTAATAGTTGCTGTCCCGGCAGATTCTCTCGACCTCGTTGAACTGGCCCATCTTAGAAGCCGCTTCGATGTACTTGAAGTGAACGTCTGGGTCTTCTGACATGTTGACGATACTACCGAGGTAATAGAAGAGACCTTCGAAGGTTCGGTACTTCTCGAAGAGATCGATCAAATTCGTCGCACCGAGAAGTTCCGAGTATTTGGTGGCCACCTGTATAACAGACTGGAGATTCTGGCGGATGTTTGCCTTCATCATCGCATCCAGGCAGTCCAAGGACTGTTCCACCGAGAGCTGGCCGAAATAGTTGACGAGCCAGTCGGCGCTAAAGTTGGGAGTACCAGGAATGCCAACAATGACTCTCTTAATGGCTGAGGGGTCCTCATAAAGCTCAAGTGCCTTCTGGAATAAGCCAACCTGTTCGCACAATGTCGCAATACGGGCCTTATCAAACTGGGTGAACATCTGGTTGCTGAGGATCGCGTCAGCTACCTGAGGAGCGTTCATCAGGTTCATCTCTAGAAGTCTCGTCTGCAGATGGCCGTGTTCAGGCTTGTTATCCTTCAATGCGTCAAGCAAGAACGCAGTAGCCTGCTGAACCATGCCTTGCGCTTGGAAGACATCGACCACGCGTTCAATATCGATCAGGGAACCACCTTCGTGGTTGGCCAAGGAGCTGGCGAATTCTGCACCACGTTCTGGGTTCGTGCGGACGATGTGCTGCAGTAGAGTAATCCAGTCTGGCTGATAACCAGCTTGCGAGCAGTATGGCAGAATCTTCTCGAACTGGCCCAGCTCAGCGAATGCAGCTACTACCTTATGGGCAGCGTTGGCTTTTAGGTAAACAGCCAGAGCAAGGTTGACATCATGGGGACGAATTTGGTCACCAAGCTCTTCGGAGAAGTCGAGCTTTCCTTCCTTCAGCCACTTTTCGAGAAGATGTTTGCGACCTTGAGACAAGACAGGCACAGCAAGTTCAAGGGTCTCGGTTTTGTTAAGCGGCGTTGTCTTATCGAGTAGCATTCCGAAGTATTGGAGGATCAATGACATCTTGCCCGGCTGCTGCGGTAAGTTCTTGAACTTGTTGATGGTTTCTGTCGTTCGCAGGAAGCCTCGAGGTGAGTTAGCAGCGACCTTGGCAGCACCCTCGAAGTCACCCGCGGCGAACATCTGCTCAAATTGCCGAGCATAAAGCTGGTCTGCACCAGGAAGACCGGCGCGAGAAGCCATCTTCACAGCGATCTCGGTGTTTGCGGGGTTTTGTAGGAGATAGTCTATCATGGTAGATTCGTCGACAGACACAAAGAGTACCTGGCCCTTCCTGTTGATGCCGACAATGCCAGCTGATTCGGAGTCGGGACATGTAGTGAAGATAGTCTCGCTAGAGATACGATTCATGAAGATGGTCGTGCCGGTCTCCAGGTCGTACAGATGGATAAATCCATACTTTGTCACCATGTAGATGATGCCGTACTTATGAGAGACTTGCATGGCAACAGGGAAATCGTTGGTGGCTTCGGGAGGGAAGTAGATATCGACAGCCTTCTTCGGGAAGGGCCGGTTGCCTTCGGGATGGTCGATCTCGACGATGTGCAGCTTGGCACCAGTAGCAGTTCGGACAGCGAAGGAGAAGACCTTCGTATCAGCCGGTTCGCCGTCTAGTCTGAGGGTACCGAATGTTGCCGCGTGACCTTCGATAGCTTGGCTGATGCCTCTGTCCCTCGAGTACAGTTGTAAGCTGCCAACGACGCGACCTTGCTGCTGCGAGATGCCGACCACTGCCATCCATTTGCCTTCGCTGTTGGTACGGTAGTTGATGATTTGGCAGCCCTAAAATGTAAGGTTAGCTTGCGAACTTCAAGAAGTAGACAAGACGCGCAAACGCGACAAGTGCAGAAATAGTGGAACAACGCACATTTAGATTGGCGTTGCGCTTGAAGACCTCGACAGGAGCGGCCTGGGAGGCATCAAATATGTCCCAGTGGAAGACAGATGTATCTGTGACCAAGCCCAGGGTGGACTCGCTGACCCATTTCCAGAAGACGACATCGTCGTTCATAGTCGCGGACTTGAGCTTCTGCTTCTTCTCCAGGTCGAAAATCTGCAACGTCCTAGACTGTGCTCGGAGGGCGATTATCTGCTTCGTCCAGTGCATGATGGCACTGTCGGCCTTGATTGGTCTGCGAGTGACATTGTTGCCCTGTTTCAAGTCGACGATGACGACCTCGGGTGACGCGGACTCGCTCTTCTTTTCTCTTATGCAGATGTAGTTGTCGGATTCTAGGGTCTGGCAAGATTACGGTTAGTTTATAAATCACCAGGGCGCGTGAGGGAAGGAGGATGAGGACTTACACAGGAGTTGAATCCAATGGCGGTGCTGTCGACGCCAACGCTGTTCAGCATCAACAGCTCCTGGAACTTGATGGGTAGCGGTGCCATGATTCAAGTTCACATGGGTGTGGGCCGGGGGAGCTTGCTGGGCCGTCGTTTGGTGTATCGCAAGTCGGGTCAACGAACGGATGACTATCGCGAAGGATGGACGGGGTAACGGTAGCAACCGCTGTCGGGTTTGATGAAGTACAGGAAGAAAAATGGGTATGTCTGAGAAATTCGTGAGGCGTGGTAGAACGGGTTGAAGGGGGAAAAAGGAAGGTATTAGGCGCCCAAGTAGCTGAGAAGAACCCCCAGGGATTGATTACGCAGCTTCTCAAGATATCAGAGGCAAGAAATAGGGAAGATGCGGAAGGAGCGCATAAAAAGCGTCAATGAAGGCAATTGTGCGATGTATGGTACAATGCTCGGCGGGAAGGGAGGTGGATGTTGTTGATCTGATCGTTGTAATCCTTTTTTACAATGTTACGGATTACCTGTCAGGAGCAAGCACAGCTACCTATGATGAGCCGTGCACGGGCCACTCTTTTTCCACCTCAGGTTGTCCTGGCTGTCTTGGCGCGCTTGCCTTGTCTGTCTCTCTTTTTATTTTAGTACCTGCCTGCCTTACCTAGCAGCCAAGGTAGGTACGCACTTCCCAGCTGCCTGCCTGCAACCTTGGAACTCTGCTGCTCTGCAAGTCCTGCCTGCAAGTTCAAACTATTATTATGCTGATCCCCTTTTTTTTCTTTCGTCTTTCTTGCATTACCTAATGATTTTGTCCATGATGTACATACATGTAGATACACCTGCATCCTAGCAGAGGCACCAGAGGTCCCCCTTTTAGGCACTACATGTACAAACATCAATTATTGTAGAGCTTCTACATGTAGTCTCCGTAAGTCGTGCATGTTTGTTTCAAAATGGAATCATCCTGTGGAAACAGTAGCACATACATATTTTAGCATATACGAGCAATTGACACTCTGACACTCTAATAGCAGGTTTAGAGCAATCTCGCTGGTGTATTCGGAAACTAGCATAATTCCTGCGGCCTTCATTGATTAGATATCATGCAGACGGTAATACAACTAGAGGGATATAACTTTATCGATTAACCAAGGCCGTTTATTTTTATTTTCTTACTTATTATTCGATAGTGAATTGACTGTTCATTTCAATACAAGCATCATAGGTAGTCATGATTACTAGTAAAATATCATCACTAGAGATCCATGTACGCAGACTGATAGGACGTTGCACTAATTATAGCCATAGGTACGAAGTATGCGCTAGTAATCAGCCATCTTCTCCGACATACTCCGCAGGTTGTGTTCAAGTGTCTTCTCGTGGGACTAGATTTCAAGTCTCGCTGTGTACTTTGAGTGCTCAGCTCACACCGAAGTTCAACAAGAGAGATTGACGTTGGGGCACTTGAGACGTGATGTATGCAACAAGGAGCATACACGCGTCCAAATAATACCGAGTGTATTGCTGCAAGCGAACCTGTGCATAGGCCTAGATGGGGAGACTATTACGAAGTCCAAGTCAAGCGGGAATATATGTAGCAGGAAAGCTGATGGTAGCTCTGCACAAATAGGAAACAGCCAACACAGCAAAACTATAGACAGTTACAGGCAGGAAATATACATGTACGCTCAATCATTGCGATCCTTCCCATAGCCCTCGAAGAGGACGGGGAAGCACCGCACCCAAGATTGTTCGTTGGTAGTTACTCTTCATTCTGTCCGAGAACTTCAATGGTCATGGGGCCATATCAGAAGAGAGGATACCTCGCACCAAATAATATGTCTCGAGAATGTGGTATTTTTGCGTTGTTCATATTTGAATGAAGAAGAGAAGAGAAATTCTGAGCTCCGAAGCGTTCTCTAAGAAAATTTGAGTGTGCGGGATGCTCCAGCCACAGCTGCACGGCCCCATCGGCATCTCTTAGATATCGATCAAGCCACAGGCAGCTCCGGTCCGGCGGCAACACCTATTCGGCTCCTCTTTATTAATTAACATTCGTGCAGTTCAAATCAACTTTCTGTGTATATCTAATATCGCTAGCGGCCTTGTCGATATGGCTGTTGCTAGCGGAAATGCTATTCAATTACTACCCAGGTTTCTACTCCCACGACTCAGCTGGGAAGGACCTACGAGGTCCTCGCAAGTGTTCCGAGCCGCAACTCGTCCCTCAGACAAGCTCCGGCTATGGCAGGGGCCCAGTATAGCATCATTCCACTCGTCACATAAGACCTCACGATGCGCTACGGAGAGGAAACCGACGAGGCCGCCCTTACTACTTCGAAACTCAGGCCCCGGCCTGAGAAGATCGTTCCACGCCACCCCGCGCCGAGCTCGGGACCACCACTTCGACACGCTGAAGTTCGTGCAGCGCCTGCAGAGCGAGGGCTTCACGGAAGACCAGTCGGTAGCGATGATGAAGGTGCTCAACGACGTGATCCAAGAGAGGTAAGCGATCAGAACACACACACACACACACACACCACCTATCATGGCGACGGTGGTGGTGGTGGTGATGGTGATGGTGGTGGTGCAAAAAAACTAAAACTAAACCGCCCGACCACGCCCAGCATCCAGAACCTGACGCGGACGATGGTCCTGCGCGAGGACGCGGCCAAGGCGACGTACACGCAGAAAGTCGACTTCGCCAAGCTGCGGTCCGAGCTCCTGTCCGCCGACAGCACCGAGTCCAACACCACGCGCGCCGCCTACGAGCGCCTGACCAACGACATCACCAAGCTCAACAGCCGCCTGCGCGACGAGATCGGGCGCACGCAGGCCTCGGTCAGGCTCGACCTTAACCTGGAGAAGGGCCGCATACGCGAGGAGGCCGTCAGCCAGGAGCTCAAGATCAAGGAGACCGAGACCAAGATCGAGCAGGAGGTCGCCGCCCTGCGCGAGAAGCTCGAGCAGGTCAAGTTCCAGACCCTCCAATGGTTGATAGGGGTGTGCACTGGTTTCGCGGCGCTGATGCTCGGTGCTTGGAGGTTGCTCATGTGAGCTGCTGTATAAAGACATTCATAAGAGTACATATTTAGTGCTAGAAAGCTAAAAAGCGAAAGACATCATGGCTTCATCTTTGGATCTTGAAACCTCTAGCGGGGAAACAGGTAGGGCGTTCATAGGGTAAGTATAGATACCACCATGACAGCGCCAGAAAGGGGTAACAATATATCTTCTCTTTGTCTGAATCCTGCGGGGCAATAGAGATAATTGATGAGGTCTCATAAATGCTGTCCGGCAGTCTTGCCAAGCATAACTTAACCAACCCATATCCCCAAAATATCTAGACAGATACTCTAAACTTTGGCCAACTGTCAGAGTTTATTGCAGAGAACGGTGGGCCGTAAGTGATATATGTATAAGAGATGGTCTACCATCAGGTCTCAACCTTTCCATTAGGATAAAGACTACGTGCGCAACTATGTTGAGATATAATGAAGCTCGTAATATTTGCTTCATCGCCTATATACCGAGGAGACTTGAAAACACCAAAGATATACCTAGTTCCTTACTTCTGTATAATGAATATAAGGTTGTATGGCCAGGAGATACTAAACACTATATGTTTGTAAGGCTTATAGCAGAGAGCTATCTTCTCATATCGTAAATCCATTCTTCCCAAATATTACCTACGGGCAGTACGTAGGCGGCAATCAATTGCTGTACCTGAGTGACGTGAATAATTGCTTATCATTCTACAAAGTCACAGAGAGTGTCACTACTGTTGAAATCGACAATAAGAGTAAAGCTCATCTTAGGCACGGAAGCTCGGTAGTTACTAGGCCTAGGGCCAGAATATAGTCATAACATATTGCAATTAGAAAATTTGTATCAAGGCCTGCAACAGCAGCCATACAATGACTGAGCGCTATCTCTCTTTCGCAACCCTATTGAAAGCGAGGTAAAAGGGACATCGGTGAACCTTTGCTATTCATGCCATAGAGTCATATACGCTAGAGTGATAAATTCCACGATGAGCATGCCGGAGCATGTGTCTTGAAGCTATACCGTGGCCTCTAGGTCCAGAGTAGCGTTAGATTTAAAGGGAGCATGCGGGCAACTACTAAGCAGAGAAGCACACTGCCTATCCAGATATTTTGTCTATCATAAAATACCCTCAACCTTCGTGGACCTAGATTAAGGGTGCCAAAGCCTAGAGGACATGAAGGATTACAAGTGAAAGTAGACGCAGAACCGATAACTATACAGCTGAATCGACACAAGTCGAGAGCGCCATTATCAAGCTTCTTTGACTAGCCTGCAGTATCGTCTGCTGGCCAACTGTGGGAGTAATCTCATGTGACTCTGAAATAGGGATAAGTTCTACTGTCCATAGATCTGGTCTAATGCAGCTATGGATGTTTCTATCCACCCTCTCTTTGTTGAACGCTTAACCGCATATGGCATTTTGAGCACACACTGCTCCATCTTTCATGATCCTGGAGAGGACATGCTGGTGTCTGAAGCTCAGCATGTATTAAGACAAGGACTCGCGATTTAGATCTCCGTGCTGGAAAGGAGTCATGTTTCTGTGTTGGTGAATACCATCTATGCCTCACAGCAGCCGAATTCCTCCATCCGCAACCGAAGTCGAGTATTCACGTCTCAATCCTAGGCATATTCAGTCTCTCACTACAACAGGCAAGGGCGATTTAGGAGCGGACACGTCGTAGACTAGGAGCTACAGCATCTCTATTGATGCACAAACGAGGCACATACTAGCTATGACAATACATATACAGGACTTATATCTTTATAAACTAGTCCCTTTCAATAAAAGGAACTCATGTTTCTTAAAGCTCACTGCCAGCACCTGCTGCTGCCCCTTAGACAGACCATTGAATTTCGAGTTTACAGATTCCGTAAGTCGCTCAAGCCGTGACATACATAACGCAAGCAGTAGCTCTACTAGCTCTCGGCCGGCTTGATGTGGACTGATCACCTAACTGCGCTTTATAACAATGCTGTATAACAACATCAATCCCGCTGATCGTATCCGCGTAATACATATCATATGGCCAAGCTGCTCCAACTAGTAGCCATCTTACCAGCTCTGGAGCATCTAAGGGAACCGATTTAGAATTTATGAACAAGACAGTAGGGTAGGTTTTAACGTTATATGGGGCACTGAATGAGCCACATTAGATGAGCAACTCTCTCCACTCTCAAGACGATGCAGACGTACAATATGGCAATCAAATCATGGGAGAGACGTCTCGATCTCCTGGAAGAACACAAATGCACGAAGACAGCGATCGGACGGCACATTGTGTAATCATCGGGAAATGGTATCCATCGATTTATGAATGCAACGCAAGATTAAGTTAAAATGCTGTTGCAAAACTCCACGAGATTCACTAAGCATTCATGTGCAGATACGCCATTTCCAGACCAGACCCCGGCCGTTTCTACACTTTACTCCTTGTACCTGACTCCTCAATGAAAACCGAAACCGCAGGCCGAATAGGGTGATTACACACATAGAAGGGGTCGTGTATATGTGAATATCCCAGGACCAGCATCTTCATACCTAGAAGCACAATTCCAAGTTCGACAAATAGTGCTCTCGGCACAATCCGCAAGGATACGCTAACAACATCCGGGGGCGGGGGGCGAAGAGTTGCGCTCACGAACCAGACTAGTCGATGAACTCTATTCGATTCTCGGCGGTGTGTTGTTCGGGGTCAGGCGTCTTCGCTCTCCTTCCCTGCGAAAAGATTCGATGATCTTAAGCATCTCCTTTCGGGCTCCTATACTATCGATAGCCTTGTGGGCCATGCTCATCGAAATCTTCTCGCCGGCGTTGACCGCCAGAAGGCGCTTGACTAGCAGGTGTCGCATGATGATGCACACGAACACTCCACAGTCGCTTGAATTCTCTTGCTGGGGACACTCGGAGAGATAATGGAATCGCAGAGGCTTGCCAAGCACACTTGATAGTCGCTTAGACGCTTCCCAGGCCTCGTTGTTATTCGCTCCATCCAGTGAATCGTAGTGGAAGGCCACTCCATCGATAATGCTAACAAGTAGCAAGGACCAATGACTACCACCCTCGGCTTGGGCGACGTTTCGGTTGTCGTTCACGGGGAGGAAGATATGCGTGTACTGGCTGAAGTTGGGCAATGCGCTTCTAACGACTGCCGTGTCCTTATTCTTCATGAGGAGGAACGTCATCGAAGGCCGAAGGAGACAGATGTGAGCCTGAGGATACTTCTTAAGCACCTCATTCTCTAGGAACTCCTCCCAGAAGGCGATGTTCTACATGCGCGCCCCATGTTAGCAAAGATCTGAAAGGAGACGGGCCAAAAGGAGGAACATACGTTATCTGTCAACCAGTCGCTCTTGAGGGCCTTCATATCCTCATACGTCACTAGATTTGCGAGTCAGTGTCTCACCACCACAGGAGATGGGCAAGTGGTGCATACAGAGAATGTCGTAGTCTAGGTTAGCAAGTTTCTGTCAGTGGTGCATAGACGAGGCGGTGTAGACTGTTCGAAACTCACAAGAGAGGTAGGGCTGCATCGGTGACGGTGATGGCGATAGCTGCAATCTTCTTGAGCGCAATCGGCGGGAAGGGCTTCTGCTGTGTTGGGGGCTCACGCTATCATTCAGTCGCCTTGCAAACTTCTCGCGCAACGGCATTGGGAAGAGCTGGGTAGTAATATATAGACTGGCGGAAGCTCAAGCTTTGGCGCAGACCACTTTCAAGTCCGGCAAGAGACCACCGTCTATGCGAATGGTTTGTGTGAGTGGTTGTGTGAATGGTCGTGCAAGTGTTTGTGTAAGTGGAGTGCGGGGTCACGCCGACGCGATGAAGATGCGATGGGAATGCGATGGGATTGCAATGAAGAACATATAAAGGTGGGAGAAGTGATGTCGTCACAAACGGGCGAGCTGAGGCTATGGATCGAGGTGAATGATGTTGTTGCTGGGCAAGGACTATATAACAATGGGCAGCAAGCGCCGTATCAAGACACGCTTGTGGGGGGGAAGTCCAAGGGACTTTGTCGGGATCACCAGTGGTTGAATTGATGCAGAACACAATAGCTCGGGGCAAGAATTACATGCAAGGAGAGCGGAAGTACAAGGTGACGGAATGCTAGAAGGTGTGGAATGGTAGAAAATTGTGAAGACGTCAGCAAGGAGTCGCCAAAGGCAAGCTCCCTTTGATGGGAGAGGGGAGATCTACTTGTACTATAGTAGCTTAGAGCAACATACGACAGCAGGTTGATTGACGCTATTGTGTATGTATGTATGTATAGTTGATTGTAGAGGGAAAACGGGAAAAAGGACTACGACAGCTCAAGGCGATGCCATTGAAAGTTTATTAAACATGGGAAAGTCAAATTGCGGGGATTCGGACTGGCTGGTTCACTGGGTCGCCTGAACGCTCGAACCAGACAGAGACCAAAGGTTTAGGGTACTGCGTAGGTACATCGATGCCGTCTAGACAGCCCACCCTGCGCCTCTCATGGTGTGATGATGACAATGACAACTTTTGTTATATGCATCCAAACCATCCAGATTCAGAACTGCTCCCGTTGTACTGGCAGTATGTCACCTTCCACTTTGTTTGGCAAAACGGAGCAAATCCGGCACGGCTAACCACCCCCAGCTTGCCACCCTGCCACCTCTGCAAGCCTTACAATGGGCCTCGGATACTATGTAGGTGCTACGTATGTACATAGGAGGCAGCTTGGGGTAACTGTGGATACCATATAAGGCAATGCAATGCCTGGAAAAGGCTGGAATGCCCCGGATGACGACTATTGGGTGAGGCTGAGCAAGAGTAATAAGAGCATCAGTTTTGCCGAAATATCACCCTGTTGACTGATCTAATCTTGATAGTCAACTGGAGGCCCAGAACAGATTGTCCACGGGGATCTCGAAGGGATGTACCCGAGCAGCACACGTCACTCCACAAATCAAGGTTCTAATATCATGCTTGGCACCAGGGAACTGCCCAATTTGAGGGTTCGTTTCGTGAACATGGGGGCTCTCAATGCCGCCCCGCCTTATACTTCAATGCCTCCTTGGGTACGGTCCATCTACCTAGGTACAGACTACGTATGTAGGTACGTAGTAGGTACCCTACCATAAAGAGGTATCCAATCACGCAGCCACACATACATACCTGAACAGTTGCAAGTTGCACAACTGGATAGATAGGTATACTGTGACAATCGTGTTAGGGATCAGAAAAGTCAGCAGAGCTTCATTGGAACCTAAGGCATTTAGCATCACTACTATAGCTTATCTCCATACACAAGAGCCTACATATGTGCGTATGTATGTATGTAGGTATGTAGGTATCAAGTCCCTTGAATATTTTTATATAATCAGTATACTCAGCCTGTACAATCTACAAGGCTGATATAGGTTATTAGGCGATATATCTCAGTATTTTGTATAGGGAATTGAAGTTATAAGGCAGGTAATAGAAGGGGACCGTTCATATGACTGGATGTAGTCATCCAGATGCTTAGATAAATCGCAAATGTGGTTATGTATGCCCTTAGGCAGGTATGTAGATATGTTACAAGTTCAATTACCTAAAGTTATGTACCAACATACCTTACCCACGTGAAGGATGCAGAGCCTCCAACTTTACCTAGGTATGCTGCAGGTGCGTAACAACTACCGACCATAAGGTAATCTATCTACCAACCCAAGTTGATATCCTACCAACCAACCTACTAAGGTTGTTAAACAATGTAGCCTGTGACTCAATATTGTACTACTAATCGGCGGAAGACGTTTTACCTTCGATCGGACTAAACATGAAATGAGCACATGACATTCATCCCTTCTCTTGTTGAACAATCCATTGTCCTGCACAGACACCATAACGTTAATAGGCCTACGTCTCATGTATCTGCTGACTCTATCTCCCCGTAGTTGAGTGAGTGAACATGTGAGTAATTTCTTATCCAATACCCCACCAACCAACTTAGATGAGCTATAACTAAGGCGTGATACGGCTGGGATAGATTTGGAACTTCTATAACCATCCAAGAGGGTATTTACTGAACATGAGCTGTGCATAAGAAAACAAACATGCCTTGCCTATATCCGTTCATCGTATCCTGATGCTAGAAACCTGAACGTCCTGATCGACAATGAGCTATGCTACTTGTGCACTATAGTCGAAACCGTGCTTGAAATTAATAAACACAATCATGTAAGTGGACTTAAGCTACTACACGTCTAGGGCCAGGTCGTCAATGTTAAATCCATCAAGAACAACGAAGACTAGTGGATGTGAGACATGATCACTTATATTTCTTCACCTTGAGCATTCTCAACTATTTAGGTCTATCATACGTTGAAGAAGGTATCTATGTCTCAGGGAGACCGCCTTCCCGCAAAGACCTGGTTTCGGTTCAAATCTAGGCTACATAGAGCCTGCGATTGGCCATGAGCTGGGGCCCGACACGGGCTATGGGTATGTTATGCTCTTGATCATAGAGTGACCTCATTCTGGAAAAGAGAACGTGAGCAACAAGATATTTAGCACGATATATTCTTCTCTTACCTGACAGAAATTCTTTCAATAGTTTCTAACAAGGTCGGATAATCGCTTTCTTGTGCTGCTCACGATGGGTCCGGCTACAGGTCTCATTCTCATTTGGTATCTTGCTTCCCAAGGAAAGCCGGGTTCTGTTCCATAGTCGCCGATATGAACCCTCTTAACGCGGCCCACCGATTCGCAGTCGACGCCGCGGGTGCTGGCTGTGTCTGAGCACCGCCGTCCGCACCTGCATCCTCCCCTCCGTTCTGATCAATGTCCATCTTCTGTTCCTCGATGCCATTCAGCCTGGCCAGACTGAGACCGAACCTCTCGACCTCGCCCTTGACAAGCCTCTCCTTCTTCTTGAGGGCGCCCGGGCGGCTCCTCAAGCTCTTATGTCTGATCTTGCCCTCGCGCAGCTGTCTGAGCCCCTCCTCCGTCTCGCCGTCCGCCAGCAGGTCCGGCAGCGCCGCCGCGAGCGAGTCGAGGTTCGTCACGAGCTTCTTGCCAGGCCGCCGCCGCTTGAGCGGCTTCTTGTGCGTCTTCTCGATCCGCGAGAGGAACGCCGAGGATTTTATCAGCCGCTTGTCTTTCTTGGAGTTGATGAACGAGTCGCTCGTCGCCGCGGCGTCAGGGCGCGGGGCCCGGCGTGGTGCGTAGGGCTGTTCCCTGGCTGCTACTTTTGTGCGGAGGGAACGCCGCTTTTTTGAGGGCGCTACCGGTGCCTGATTGTGTAGTTAGCATTGAGTTGAGGATTTGAGTTTGAACGAGACCGACCATCTTGTGTGAATCTGATTGTCGACGACGGGGTCAGACTGGAATCAAGAAGTATGAAGCGAAGTTGCTATGTACATGTAATAGTCAATATAGTATTGATGCAATAGCAGTTCTACAGTGAATTTCCACAATGGTGGGGCAATCGATTATGTAAGCCAGCTCTAATGGCAGCTTCTACTAGAATTTGTAGCTCGTTTGTCTAAGCAGAACCAACCGCTACATGAATCAGGACAGGCTTGGTTATATGAATACCTTGGCAACTTGAAGAACAAATCGATTCGTGACTCTCGTAGATGGGGATGGGCATAAAAAATCATCGTATTCAAATCACTGCTCATACTCGTGCATCAATCCTGAACGCCACGCCTGCAGACCCTCACCACCAACCACAAAGCCCCTGAACACATAGACTCCGCGCTTGACCGCACCTATACGTAACGCCCAGTTCTACCCAATCATACAGGTTCATAATGAATACATGAACGTGAATCATCCTTACAAATACTTCAGCTTTCTCGTTGCAAACACGGCTACCACCGTTGAGCAAGCGCCTATAAACAAGCACACGGCAATCGCATTTGGCCCATCGGTTTTGTGCTGCTCGTCTGGATTTGCGCCGTCGGTGAGTTCGGGGCTCTTGCCGGGCTCGAGCAGACTGAACACAACAGTGCTCAGGATCGTCCCGATGAATTGTGGGATCGTGGTGTAGATATTCAGGATGCCGAAGTAGACCCCCGACAATTCCCCCGTCGAGCTCGATTTCGAAGGGGAGTGAGGATCGTCGGGGCCGTGATCGAGACGCAAAATGGAAGGACTAACCAACCCATTCGTCTCTGCCATCTCCAGATCTGAGTCATTCGAGTGGCGGCGATACGAGGCGCCGGCGCCAGTTGCACCACTAAGTCTGTTGACTTCGACTCCAAGGAACGCAGAAGGTGCCCAAGATGCGATATTCCAAGGCCTGAAGTAAAGTTAGTATCGAATCGCAACCTCCCGGGAATAAGGGTAAGACTTACAGTCCACATAGGCAAACAAGCAGGGTCGCAAACCTGAAGCTCGTTGCGAATGGTGCGAAAGCCATCGCCGCCGAAAATGTGATGTGGCCACACATCCATGCCGTCAGGAGATCTGGCTTATACCTATTAAACTTCTCTACAACCTTTCTGAGGCTCTGAGGAGGTCGTTGAGTAAAACTCTCCTCATCTGGCGATTTGATGATCATGGGTAAAATCCATGATCCAAGGAAGGTGATAACAGAGTAGACGATGAATGCCTCACTGCCTACCCTACCAATCTCTCCCAGCGCATCCCCTGACTGCTTTGCATCGTGCGGCGCATCATAACGGAAATACGTCTCGCCTATCCAGGTTGTGCTGTAAAACATGAAAGGGAACCATCCAACCCACGACCAGAATTGCGCGTTACAAATTGCTTGTATGCGAGGTGGGAGGTGCATCACAGTAGACCAGATTTGACCGATGACCTTGAACCTGTTCTTTTCTTTGTGGAGGTCATGCCTGGGAGCGACCAGAACCCTCTCAGTCACAGCCCAGATGGTAACGCCACAGGTAACAAGGAGCCCGACTGAAGCAATGACGGTTAACTGTTTGAATTGGGTGTCGCCAAGAAATGTACCGAAGAGAGAGGGTAAATCGATGGCGCCAGTTCCATAGGCAAGGCCGTGTCCAATAGCTGACATTCTGCTACCTGAGAGAAATATCAGTATGTATCACCTTATTTAGAGTATAGAATTCCATACTCCAAGCAGATCCGGTCTGTTGCTTCTCAATAGGAAGTGTGTCAACGACAAGACTCCTTGCTGCAGACATGACTAATAGTAGTGTTAGTAAGAAGTTGAGAATCCAGCCTATAAAAGCATTCGCACTAACCTGCATTGATCGAGAAATCCACGGCATATATGGCCAACACTGCGACGTAGACTGTCACAGCCTGCGCTGTTTCTTCATTGGAGATGAACGATCCCACTATCTCTTTCGTGAACCCCAAAGTCAGCACGGACAGAGCTGACAGAAGAGCCCCGACAACTATAAAAGGTCTTCGTCGTCCCCATTTCGATCTCGAATCGTCCGCCAGCGCGCCGACTATAGGTTGTACAATGAGGCCGGACAGCGGACCGGCGATCCACACAAGGGATGTTTTGCTTTTCGTCAAGCCTAGGGAAAGGAGATAGGCAGTGCAATCTGTGCGCAAAAGGCTACTATTAGCTGTAGGGCCTCGAGTCAGGAAACGGGATGCTCACAGGTCTGTTCTACTCCCCAAACGAACCTATGCGACAGCTATATCAGTACTCAACTTCTAGTTTCGCATCACGGAACGGACGGTCGCAACGTACGTGACACCAACATTGTTAAGAGTCAACAAAGCCATTCGCATAGCTTCCGAGCTGCCCTTGACATAAGGTTGTCCCAGCCATCTCGACATTTTGTCTAGATTTCATGGGTCGCAGACCCGACTTCACCTTGATGTCTTATTCTTAGCCTTGCGCAGCGCTGTTATCGATACCGTTCCTCGATTTACCTAATGCGAACGTTACGATACGTAGTGGGCGAAACAATGAATGTCTTATTATTAATTAGATAAAATGTCGGCTCACAAGGCTCCTTATCTGTCCAAGGTCTAATCAGTTTTGTCTCCAGTCAAGCTTTGTCACTTTCATGTCAAGCTGAATGAAAGCTGGCTTCTCCGGTAAGATTATATACGTAGCGACACGACGCATCCCAAGCAACTGGCAACCAAGCAAACCAAGTGCCAAGGATCAGGGAACAAGGGTGTTGTGGATCAGCTCAGGCGAGCTCCACTTTTTGACTTGGTGTTTCGTGCAAGGCTGTACTATGTAATACAGGTGCATATCAATGCTACAGTGCACACTGGCAGACCGGCTAGACGAGATAAGGGGTAAGAGAGGCGGTTGAACGCTGACGTAAGACGGGTGCTCCTAAATTTGAAGTAGCACAATCACCTAGATAAGGTCCTAGAGTAGAACAAGATGATCCTTCCGCTCATAATCTGCGACTTGAAAGGGGCTCTGTTCCTAGAAGGAAACATGAATAACAGAAAGAGTCGCAATTGAAGCTGTGGATAGTCGGCAGCTGCCCAGCATTGTTCCATTCTCACCTTCATGTACATAGATGGATGTTTCCCATGCCATTAGGTTATCATCCATGTGGCTTTTCGGTCCCAAGATTTGGGGGCATTACTATGAATAGAACGAGCCTACTACGACTTCACAAGGCGCCAAGATGACTCGGCAGAACTGTATGGTAAAAAACACCTAATACATTAGGTAAATATTCGCGTACTGAGTACGGTTAATAATGTATTTGATATAGCATTCAATCTATGGCGAAAACCAATATTGAGAGTCAAATGAGGCAAATGCAGGCAAATGTGTGTTGAAGCATGGAAATGAACGTCTATCAACGATATGGATGCGTAAGTACCCATGGATGGCCCCGGCAGAATGTCGGTACTGTCGCCCCTTGCTCCTGGTACCTGACATAGGTACCCAAGTAGTCCCCCACCAAAAATTCAAGTGAAGAGCCGATTCGGAACGTGGGGTCAGTGGGATTCTGACTCTACTGGGCAGAAATATTTCACAGAAGCTTTGCGCAAAGCTACCGGATCCAGCCAAATATTCCTTACACTCACACAAGAAAAAAGATCTTCATCTCGAATTGGAAACCACCGCAGGTTGTCCACAGCTATTGGCACAAACAGTCCGAATTAATTGGCTTTTCGGAAGGCTCTGTATACGCTCGACCCGTCTACGGCCATGGATTTGGTGAACCAGTTCGTCTACCCGCTTAGCCCCACGTTGTCTTGAGAAGGAGATTGAGAATCTCTGTTCGCTATATGAATCAACAGAGATATATGCGCTGACATGTTGCAATTTGGCAGCCTAGAGGGTCGGTTACTATTTGCTGTCCCTAAGAGTGAGTTCTCCTGATCTCTGAACCTCGTCCGAACTCGCTCGCCCTTGGTGCTGACTCATTGCATAGAGGGACGCCTGAACCAAGCTGCCCTCGACCTCCTACAAGGCGCAGACATACAGTTCAGACGCGAGAACCGGCTCGACATAGCCCTTGTCAAGAACCATGACCTTGCCCTCATCTTCCTCCCAGCCGCAGACATACCCACCTTCGTGAGCGAGGGTCAAGTCGACCTAGGAATCACCGGGTGGGACCAGGTGCAAGAGCACGATGCCGGTGTCCGAGCCCTGAATCGAGCGCGGCGGTTCTCTGGGGAGATCTCGCAGGACGAAGAAGCCGAAAAGACTTCCCACGGCTCCGGGTGCGAGACGGTTATGGAATTGGGCTTCGGCGCCTGCAAGCTCCAGGTCCAGGTCCCGGCGAACGGCAGCTATACATTGGGCAAAGACCTCATCGGAAAGAACATCGGCACAAGCTTTGTGCACTTGACGCGCCGGTATTTCGCCAACCTGGAGTTGGAGGCGGATGCAGCCAAAGACCACACAGATAAACCTGCCGTAAAATTCACCAGCAAGCTACGAACAAATATCATCGAGCTGAGTGGGAGTGTTGAAGCGGCCTGTGCTCTGGGTGTAGCAGATGGTATTGTTGATCTCGTCGGTAAGTCTCCCTTCAATACTGACTTCCGATTGGTGTTGTAACGCTGATGCATGGCAGAATCTGGTGAGACAATGAAGGCCGCTGGGCTCAAGGCGATTGACACCGTTGTGGACTCGACAGCTATCCTGATAAAGTCAAGAAAGCCGTCCAACCCAGCTCTAGTCGATCTTATCGCCGCTCGCATTCGTGGTGTCATAGCAGCTCAACAGTATGTACTATGCCAGTATAACGTCGAGAAAGCAAAGCTATCGACCGTGAAAACCATTGCGCCCGGGAAGCGGGCACCAACCGTAACACCGTTAGAGGAGGAAGGCTGGGTTGCAGTCAGCGTCATGGTAGAGAAGAAGAAGATCGCGCCCATAATGGATCAGCTATCTAAGGTTGGAGCGACCGATATCTTGGTCTTAGATATTGTTAATACGCGGAGCTGAAGATGTAGGGCAGTATGTACATGCGCATGACATAATACGTGTATGGCGCAGATGGTACCAATTAGTAGACTTAGACAAATGAATGTGTTTAGACAGAAAGCCGCAGGGTCAAAACTTCCTAATTGTATCCTATTCGTTGATGATTTTGAATAGTGCAGTAGACTTTGACTGTAAGTCTACTATCAAAATGATTATAATTTGACCACGTCTTGAAGGATCCGGGGCTTCGCGCAATAATATTACGAATTTCGGTGGCTTTGCTTTCCGCAGTGTCGATTGATTATATGTAGTCGAGCGGCCAGGCGGCACAAGACGGGGGCGGAGTAAACGGAAAGTCAGTAGTACATGATGTAACCACGTCACACTTATAGCTGATTGAAGGAGATCCCGCATCTTGTGCCTGAAAAGGCCGGGCTGGTCCGGATTCCGAGTCGTGTTATTTTCATTCAAATGACAAGAAATTAACTTGTTCCTTTGCATGTCACACCCCCTTTGCCTTCGTCCATCATAACCAACGTTCTTCTATTGAATAGCTCCCCGAATCCGTGGCTAGTGCCCAGATCTAAGCCAATATGGAGACCAGGACAACATCAAATCCCAAGTCCGCTGTTCAGCCTGAAACGAGCGAGCAGAGGCAATCGAAACTCTACCAGGTAAGTTGATTCGGATTTGAACCGACATTCTCGATTTCACGATATTTCGTTTCGCCAAAAATGCGAAGCCCGGGAAATCCGGAAACCTGGCCAGGGCGAAGCGGCAAGGCCGGCGCCGGGAACATTCCACGCAATACCTACCTACATCTCAGAACGACACGGAAAGTCTAACGACCAAACAACAGACAATCATGACACCCATCTACTTCGTCTCCTTCCTCCTCTCGCTCTACCTCGTAGACCACCAACACAACAAGCAGCGCGCCCAGGGCCACTACGCCGAGGGCTACCTGCCGTCCTGGCTGTCCCACCTGCTGTGGCAGCCGCACCCCTACCAATGGGTTGACCGCGGCCCGGCGCCCCCGAATAAAAACGAGGAGAGGTGGTACTACCACACCAAGCAGAGGAAGCTCTTGAAGATGGAGGCCGCCGAGGCGTTCCAGCTAAGACATACCGTGCTGATTAGCCTATGTGCTTTGGCGTTTGGTGTTGCCTGGTTGCTTTATCGCTTAGGGGCCGGCTTCTGGGCGAGATTTGTGAGATGAGTTGGTTGTATTACTCCAGGGTGTGGGCTGGGCGTGCTGGGGAGGCGTCCTTCATGGATCTATTCGTTGGCTGTCAAAAGGGTTATATTTAGGTTAGGACTGGGATGAGCGAGGGCATTCACACACGCTGCATGGGTTATGCGCGATGAGTTAATCTAAGGCTCATTAAACCTGGAATGGAGTTAGCTGTCACATATATTGCAGCATGTCTGCCAAAAAACGCATTTTCATAAGCCTGAAAGGTGAAGAGATGGAGATGGTAGTAAATACCCTTGTGAAGAGATTTATATATTGCTGTCTAGGCGATTCGATAAAACTGACAAGAGAGGTTTGGCTTAACGAACATAAAGCTTGATATACTGGAAGTACATATAATGTCCAGATACATGTACCTGCAGAATATAAACGCACCTTCGTACCAACATAGTAGCTTAAATGCCCCCACGTTGAGGGGTTAATAAGGGCGCTTCCAAATCCAACTTCAGCGTTTCATTGCAGCCTACAGGGGGGTTGCAGGGGGTTTTTAGTCCCCTAACCCATCTCTCTTCAGCGACATCCTTACCTAGATGCATTCAACGAATAGACTGAGGGAGACATTGGAGGAACGGATTTTAGATCTACGCTAGAGGCTTGACGTCACCGTCGTGGCGGCGACATGCATACGTATGTGAATCAGGAATCTCTGCCTAAGACATCGTTACCGTCATGGATGAGCTGGCAAATTGCTACTACATAAGATTTTGTGGCTCTGGTGTGGTACATTCGTAGTGGGTATGGCGCCACGCCTCTCAGCATTTCGGTGAGACACACTTTCGAGGCTGGGGATATTATTAGCAAAATATACCCACGTCAATATTTTATATACCTACTGATTGGCTTTGTTTTGCTTACTTTGAAGAGCTATAAAGTATGTTACCCTTGCTCTACCGTTGCCTAGGGCTCTAAAAGAATTTGGCTTTCGACCAGGCCGTTGGAAGACCCGCAAAGCGCGGTATTTGAGTTGACGATCCCCTGAAGATCCCCTGAAGTAAATCTGGCATCATGGCCGCAGACCATGCAGATATAGCGACAACTTACCGGCAACTCTATATTGCACAGTTTGAGGAGGAGTTGTTAGCGGGTACCAGGAAACCCTTTCTGGTTCCCTATTTCTTTCTCGGCGTTTGGATCATACCAACCCTTTACCTCGCCATTCCGCACAAAAATCGGCCATGGCTGTACCGAGCACGGTGGCTTGTTCTCGCCTTCGTTGTAATGTTCAACTTGAATCTCATACTGAACCACTCGAGCTTTAACTTTGCTTCGGCATATGGTGCCGGCCTACTGCCTGCATGGGGCATTATATGGAATTTTGCTTTACTTGTCTGGACGAGACCACAGTGGGACGCTAAGAGGGTAGAGATCAGGAGGAAGAGGAAGGGCACCGAAAGGGATTCAGATGAAAATGCAAACACTGAATTTTTATCCGAGACCAGGGAGACGGGCCATGCTCCTAAGACAGCAAGTGAGGAGCAAAGCTCGCTTGCTAGTGTCACTGCTAGATTGAACGGGAATGCCACTCAAGAAGACTCTGGAAAATGGGCAAATTCGACTCAATCATCTGGTGTACAGGTTAATGGACATGCGCCTAACGGAGCCTCACGTGCTGGCATGAGAGAGAGGCAGGTGGATAATAAAGCGATGAGCCCACCCACGGAATCCGCATATACGCCGGAAGAAGAGAAGGAGTTGAAGAAGTATTTAGCTTCACTCAAGAAACGCCATAATGATCAGGAACCGGAAGTCGATCTTCACAAGCTAGCAGCTGAACAAGAATTCGAGTATTACTGGCAAGAATACCCAGCCAATTCCTCGTTTTGGACACGCCTGGACTGGGCCTTCGACATCGTTAGCACTATGCGCATGACAGGTAAGTAGACCGACTTTTTCATCGAAGACACCAAGATGCGGGCAAAGAGGACTAGATCTAATATTCTCAGGTTGGAACTGGTCGATATCATGTCTACCCCCTTACGAGCCGCCTCCCAAAATCGGCGACTACCAGCTCCCCTTGAGCGTCGGCGCGCACAAAAGCAAACAAGGCTTCACACGCCCTGTCTCCTATAAAGAGTTCTTCCTCTCGCGCCTCCTCATCGTCATCCCCAGTTACCTAGTTTTGGACTTCGTCGCAATGCGCATGACCTTGGACCCGTACTTCATCATCGGCCCTCCCCCGTACCCGCTTACCCATCTGCACCCTCCCCATCTCCCACCGCACCTCGCCACCCTGCACCCAATCCTACTCTCAGCGCAACGCACAGCGCTCGCCTTCATCGGCATCATCGCCGCCCTGCAACTAGTCTGGAACGCAGGCCAACTAACCCTGGCCTTCCTCCCACCCCTGCCCCAACTCTTCCGCCTGCGCGCCCACCCCTGGCACCTGGCCTCGCTCTCCGGGTCCTTCAGCCAGGTGCTCGACCGCGGGCTCGCCGGGTTCTGGGGCGCGTGGTGGCACCAATCTTTCCGCTTCGGGTTCTCGGCGCCGACGGCGTGGCTGCAGCGGCAGGGCTACGTGACCGCGCGGGGCCAGGTACGCGCCGTCGGCGCCGCCCTCGCGTTCCTGCAGTCCGGCGCCCTGCACGCGGCGGGGAGCTACGCCACCGTGCCCGCGGGCGCGCGGTGGTGGCTGCCGCCGCTGTTCTTCGCGCTCGCGGGCGTCGGGTCCGTGGTGCAGGGGTGGCTTGCGCGGGTGGTGTTTGGTGCGTGGATTCGGCGCCTGCCGCGGTGGGTGAGGAGGCTGGGGAATCTGCTGTTCGTGACGGTGTGGTTGTGGGCTACGAGCTGGACGCTGCTGGATGATTTCGGCCGTTGTGGGCTCTGGCTCTACGAGCCCGTGCCGGTGTCCGTGTTTCGGGCGCTTGGGTTCGGGCCCGTGGAGGACCGGAGGGTTTGGAGGTATGATTGGGATTTTTTTCCGCGGTGGCATACGGGGAGGCATTGGTGGGAGAGTGGGCTGAGCGTTTGATTTGTTCATACGTAGGGGACGAGTGTTTGGGGCTTAGAGGATGCAATTGGGTATCATTGTATATACACTACACTACTCAGTCAAGATACAATCCTAGCTAGCTCTGAATCTTGGCTACCTGAGCTACCCGCCCCTGACATATATCTCTGTGTAGACTCAATTTCCCGATCTCGGACTTGAGCCAACTGAGAATATCGCCGTATTTAGATTGCTTCCGCGTCAAGACGTTGTGAAATGCGATATATGCAAGCCTGGGTCATTAGTAACCATAACAGAAGAGAGAGAGAGAGCATGCATTATACTCACCAAGACATCTCCATCTTCTTGATGTCGCAGGTGTAACCCGGGTACCTTCGTTTCCGGGTCTTGCTAATCAGAAGCATATAAGCCATGTCGATGAGCTTCGAAATCGTCACTGTTCAGAAGAATTAGTGCGTTAAGCTTTGGGAGGGGCCAACACTTCAGATCGGACGAAGCGTACCGGTAACAAGTCCTGCAGAAGGCTGCTTCTGCGTGGGCAGACAGCGAATATATGCCCACATTTTGGCGGCGGTTTCAGAGAATGCATTGTAGATGTTGCTCAACATGGTTGTTGCTGAGTTAAGCTCTGAATCGTAAAACATAAGATGGCTCTGTATCTTGAAGGCATCTACATAGATATGTTAGTAATACGCTGAATACATTGTCGAGTGAACTGAACTTACTGAATACTTTCCGCTGGAACGTCTGCCCCGGTGTGCGAGAATACTCCACCGTGAGAGAGTTGTATATACCTAGTAGTGTTAATCATCGCGATTCGAAGATAGCATATAGATAACCTACCTGTATCGCTTTCCTTCTCTCGATTTCGCGTGATATCCAGCGTCTTGCAGTCGATGGCAGTCCCGCAGTAGGGGAACCTCTGGTCTGAACCGACCTTTGCGATAACCTCCCCGCCAATTTCTAAATCGAAGTTCACAAGAGTCTTTCGCGGATTTACCGTAACACCATACTCTGGTACACCACGGTGCATCGTCTCCACGAAACGCACGGCTTTGGATTTATCTGTGGTGATGAGAAGAAAGTCATCGATCAGTCGCAAGAGTAGACAATCTCCATTTTCAGAATTCAGGAACGGCAGGACGTGGATTTCCAGATCAGCATAGAAATAGTTGCAAAGCGTCGAAGACAACACGGATCCCTGCGGAATGCCTTCCTTCTGTCTGTAGAACTTCTTCCCAATCTTTACGAGATTTTGCTGGATGTGAGATGCTACTAGCTGGAGCAACTCGCTGGTCTCGTAATGCTTCTTCCAGAGATCCACAAATACAGTATTTCTTCTAGTGGTAACCCGACCGGATTCAAGAAGGTCGAATAATGTGGAGTTATCACGGTAGCTCGTTGCTACTGAAGGCCATTTTTTGACTGGCTTCACTGTAGACGTGCGGCCTGATTGTCCTATGAAACTGGGTGAAACTTCGACATAATTCGACACGCGGTATTGACGTTGTTGGGGTATCGAGTCGAGCAGGCCGACTATGGCTGCCTGAGGGATTGTGTCGAAAGCTGACTGCACGTCGACCTTTGCAAAATAGAGCTTCTTAGGTGACTGGCTCATTCTAAATTTGAAATCCTTGACACGCTTGTATATGTCTCCCACGGAAAACATAGTCGCTGCTAACTTCCCAGGGTTTATAGCCTATTTAGATTAGTGGTCTGTTCTTAAAAACACAACACACATGCTCTTACCTTTTCTAGCTGAAGGACTGTGTGTGCTGGTGCTAGAATCTTGTTGATGCCGGGCCCTAGGTGCTTCGGGTTTCCCCGTACAGCGGCTTTCCTACGCAGATTCATGATCGGCCGCATACCAGTTTCTTTGGGCAACAATCGAGCTGAACTGAACCCAAGAGCTCGAGAGTCGAGGATTTTCTGAGCATCGTCGAGCTTAACTTCCGAGAGCATCTTGCTTTTCAGAGTCGTAATTGAAGGCTCTGCTACATAGCGCCATATGTCGTGACGAAAGAAAAATAGTCGATACTTGTGAGTGTTTGACTCTGTGACATAGAAATTACTGCGAATCAGGGGTATCATAATCGAATCGAACAAGAAGTACAAAAACTCGAAATAGAGTTCGCGACGCTTCTGTATATCGGTCTGGGATGTCTTAGTTGACCTTAACCATGGCGGTGAAAGCCAGCTTATGTCGGTAATCTTTGCTTCGTTAGTAGTGCTCATGACAAAAGTGAGCTATAAGATATCTGACCTTCATACCCTGCATCACTTCATGAAGTGACATCGCTTCAAAACGCCTCAATGATATGAATTGGTCCACCTTCTTGAGGAACATGTTCTTATTCACGTCCGCAACAGATTCAGGGCCCCAGAACTCACTGGGCACTATCTTCTTCAAGACAGCTTGGCAGAAGGCAGATACTGTGGCAGGTGGAGTTGCCAGGTCTACAATTGACGGGACATGGCTCTGTTGCGATGAGGGACGTAAAACTTGTGAATGTGACGCTGTCTTTTTCCGCATCGCCTTGGACTTCCGCGCAGGTCTACGCGATCCAGTCTCAGCTGGCTCAAGTTCTCGTCGACCAAGTGAGGCATGAACCTGCCCAATGTCAGTAAAGTCCATAGCTTTCACGGAATTTCATGCATACAGGACAGTAGTGCTGGAGGAGCTTTGAATAGGAACAACGTTGATGCAAAATCTGCAATTTTCGCACCAGCTCTGTTGCGCTGCCTCTCAACCTTTTGGGCGTCTGGATGCGAACAGCCGGGTCGCCAAGTCTACCAAACTTCCCAAATATCTCCTCTTCTCTCAAGGTGTAATCTTTCAACCGCTGAGACGTTTCCTTGAAGTCGACTTTCGAGGTGAAGACATTGTGGAGCCCAAATTGACGTGGAAAGATATACATCATGACTCTCAGGGTGTGAAGGTCATTCTGACGAGTCGTTTGTTTCTCTTCCTCCGCCGTATGCTCTTGGTCTTCAGCAAGATGGCGATAAGGAGATCGATTGAGCACATCTACTCTACTGTCAGCACCTGCTACTTATATGGACATAAATCACTCACGAATATGCCTTAGACCAAAATGTACGAGCCCGCGAGCATTCAGAGTAGCTCTGGCGTATAGCATACGGTTGCGGACAAAAACAATGTCTGACGGGGATTTGACAGGCTCGCTAGCGCCTGTTTCTCGAGGCTCCTTGGAATTACAGATCTCAACATCTGACAAGGGTTTCCCTAATTTTCATGAGTACGTAGACTACAATATAACTTGATATGAAGATACCCACCACTAATCTGGCAAAAACTATTGTCGGCCGCGTTGACAGGCATAAAAATTGCGCAGTCAAGAAGCAGGCCCATCATGATACGTTCGCCTGACTCGCCCATTAACCCAAGAAGCTGCGGCCATGGCGACTCTTTCAGCCTCTCAACATGCGGGTTGCGATGAACAGAATGTAGACCTAAGCCACGATCTTTGCGATAGCCGTCGCAGAGTAAGTGTTTCGGCCATTTGCTAGTCTTCTCTCTGGAGAATAAAGTTCTGACGACATATTCCACCATCTAACCAATAGTAGTTTGTCAGCAAGGTCTCAATTAGGGGAAGTTCTCCTTTATTTTGTATGTGCAACTATAAAGGGGTTCTTACAAGTGACTGTGACTCGGCAAAACCTGCTATGCCATTAGATAGAGTGACATAGGACTCGTCGCCTCGCTGAGAGAAATTCTTCCATCCTTCCATGCCATTATCCTTCGCATCATTTTGATTTTTAGGAACGCCAACCAGGGTAGTGTCTAGCAAGGCTCCCAGGGCCTGTTCCACTTCCGTCAAAGGTGAATTGGGAGCCTTGCATACCGCACTAATAGCAGCAATCTTTTTTCTCCTAATTCTGGAAGAAGCCGGAAGTCTCGAAAGGACATAATTGCGCAATGTCAGCACCTCAGGGTAAAATTGATTCAGAACAGCGTGATGCACTTGTGCTGGTTGTTCATGAGATCTTCCCTTTTTCGCCTGAGGCTCACTATCTGTCGAGGCGCCCCCATGCTTCCGCTTTCTTGACCTAGTCATTTTCAAATTGCGATCTCATAGTGTTGGTTGGCACATGATTTTGTACAAGGTCATTGTTGGTGATAGTATTGTGTTGGTTAACATGCCCATGCCCATGCCAAGGATGGCCACATTCGCGAGTTCCACACGGATGTTCCACACAGCAGACCGTTGGATATGATGCTGCGTGAAGCTAGTCACGAGAATTGGTTGGGCGTGCAAAGCCATGGGAAGCTAAGCGCAGTGCACTATTTTCGGACAATTATTACCGGTGTTAAAGACGTTGTGCACTTTGCAGACGACGCGTGCCCACACGCGTCTTACCAGGTGTTGATCTACCTACCAAAACAGGTAAGTGTACCGTGCACGGTGTGTGGATGTGACGTTCGTGTTTTGACCACCTGAACTTGGAATTTAGTTACCTTTCAATCCGTACTTGCATGCTAAATTTGTCCCGCGGCTCATTGATAGTCATTTCGTCCTATCTACATATTCACATGAAGATAGATGGCTACTATAATTGAAGTTATATAGATGTATGTGAGATTGGATTCTTGGCTTTTTCTTTTTATTATCATTAACTTACGGATGAGTTTTGTGCCTACTCCGTCTGTTCCGTACAATTGAGACCAATAATTTACAACAAACTCCATGGAGGACAGCAGCATTGGAGTAGTTCTCCTCCTTATCCCCTGGTCAGTTACATAGATCAAGTTCGCGGCATTGATCCCTGGCATCTGCCACTTGGCAACCGCTTTCCTGGCCCGAAGACTGAAGTTGGTCAGGTTTGACGGTTGGGCACTATCAGACTGACTCATTGGGACATCGGTGTCAAACTGGTAGACGTTTATTAGTGTCGTTCTACAATCCTTTGGTCAATCCATCCTGGCCTGTAATTTGCCTCATATGGTGTCGTACGAGCTTGATTTGCTCTCTGGTGTCGGCTGGCTAAAGTCAGCATGAATGTGGCTGAAAAGCCACCAAAGCTCCCTTTCCAAGGGATAAGGAGTGAGGCCATCCCATCCAATGGATTTGGGTAGTAGGGCATCCAACATGCATATCAGGAAAACATCAGGAACAAATAGAGTCGGTCAATTGCAGCCGTATAAGGGGTCCTGCGTCTTATCCTGCCATCGATGGGGAACACCTTATCCATGAGGCGTTTCTCTGCCTGGTATGACTAGTATGCAGTATCATTAGTACAAGTATTCTAGCTTATGGCAACAAAGTTCTTCAAAGCTCGATCTTACGAGGCACCGTATTGGTAGCTAGGCTCACCTGTTCGGGTATTAAAAATCCGTGACCGATGCTTTTATTATGTCTCGCACCTTACGACTTCGGAGAGATACGTTTGAGGTAGATTGTGGCTTCAGTTGTCCAGTTTGTCCGACATTTCAGGAGAATTGATGGGTTGAAGAGATGCAAGCTGTCATGCACTCCTTGTCTGAATGCTGTACGTTTCCACCGCCAGCTGGTCAACCTCAGGGTGCATGTACAACACATCCGATAGCCATCGGCACCCGGGCTTTATACGACAGTACATCTGTACAAAGGGTTGTGAGGGGTGTGTAAAATTCTGAGTAAGAACAGGCAGACAGGATCAATTAAGCTTTCAGCCATCCCGTTGGAGTGGTTCCTAATTGCTGAGATGTGGTGGTCAGAGTTCTATTTACCTCTTATGTGGTATCTGCTTTCGTCTCAACCCAGGTACCTCATCACACATCTCTGCACCTTATTATTACCGTAAGATTCAATGCCGCTAGTGCAAATTACAGAGGATGGATGTATGTACCTACATACCTACACATTGAAAGTGTGTAAGGTCGTATGTAGATATTTGGTGGTGTGGATTCCCCGCCAAGTCAGGTAGAGAGGCAGGCAGAGGGCGTCTGCATGGGATCTCCTCCGCATAACGGTAGCTCACGGCATCCCTACATGACAGTACCTATGGATGCTCTCCAATGGTTCAACGCCCTTTTTATCTTCAACTATTACCTGCCTATATGTAGGGAGTATATACCCCGGTGTTCAGGTTTTTATTAAGCATTCATGTAGTCTGGTTAGTAGGTAAACAATCTCATCCCCCATAGGTGCAGCAATGTACCTAAGCTGATTATGGATGACCTGAGTCAGCGATCTGAACTGCTGCATGCTTGGTGTCAATGTTGTATTTACTACGGTAGTACTATTGATCGAAGTCCAATACTGCCCACTAGGCAGTGGGCACAACATGACTTATAAGAGAGATGGATAGACGGGTAGATGGGGGGTTGGTTATGTAACTAACCAGGTACATAGATAGATTAGCATGTATAATACCTAACGTCTAAGCCAGTTATACATAGGTAGATATGAGGGATGAGAGATATCTAGGTACGTGGGTTGACATGACCTGCGGTACCTAGTCCATACCTTGCATACCCAGGCAATAAGCTGTATCTACATCTACATACATATTTGATATTAGTAGCTATTTAGCTGGGTTAGCTGCCCACTTCCTAGGTTAGCTAACCGGTAGCTAGCTATACATAGTAGATACCATAATAGATTATGTACCGCTATAGATAGCTGTGTGTTAGAATTGAAATTGACAAGATCGCATTTCTCTTCCCATTACACACTTACTTCCCTTTAAGTGTACGACTTATTATAGGAAGTATTCGGCATTCGTTACATTTCGTCCGACCTTTCACACAAATCACCTCGCATCTCCTATGCCAGCGCATCGCAAGTCAAGAAGAGCTTGCAGGGCTCCAGTCTAAAATCTGTCGAATGGCTTGTGGGAAAATCATTCCGCTGTCCGTTCTCCCCCACACTTCTTCCCAAAATCTGACTGCAACCCTCACGTCCATCCAATTGCTTGGATGCTTGAAGCCCAAGCGCCCCCCCCAAAAAAAGGTTCAGAGTAACCTAAACGTTATTATTCGACCAACCTTGCCCGCCTTGTGCCAACCCTGGACCAAAAGGTTGATTCGACCCTGTTATCCCGTTTGTGTGCTTGTGCCTGCTGGTAACTCTTTCTCACGTTGAGGTGATGCCGCAATGCAACCCGAAGAAGGAGAGGGAGAATCCCTTCCAACCCACAATTTCGATTCGGGTCGCCATTACCGCTTTCCTGCACCTGAGAATACTGAGGATGTAGCTGCGTCTGCTGCGTCTGTGTCTGTGTCTGCATCTGCACTTGACGCCGACTACGACCAGCATCACGACAATCATCACCACCACCACCACCACCACCACCACCTTAATTCTAGATACAATCACGACGAGGACCACGGCTACGATCACCCCTTGCCCTCACCCTTATCCTATGCCGACAACTTCCAGTTCCCGTCCTATGCCATCAGCAACTTCCAAGCCGCCCACGAGAACGCGACGAGTGCGGCCGTCGAAGTAGATCCCCACGACTTCTACAGAACTTACCCTTACCAGACCGGCATTGATCTCCACATCGATGCCCACGACGAATTGATGGCGTCGGCATTGCCTGTCTCGAGGCAAAACCAGAATGCCCCGGCCCGATCGAACGGCAACGCTACGAGCCCGAAGCACGCCATGGTTTCTTCCACACGACCCGGTCTGCAAGCTTTACGCTCGGTGTCGGCTCCGGTTGACGATAGAACAGCGGCCGGTGCTGCAAAGGCGAGACCTGCAGCCTCGAAATCGAACCATGGGAATGGGAATGGGGGCCGCGTCAAGGATCTAACCAAAAGATTCGATCAGAATGGCACCCAGTTGAGTAACACTAACGCCCGCAAACCCTCCCCACGCATTCCAACAAGAGAGACATCATCAAATGGTCACACATCATACACAGCTTTGCGGTCTTCTACAGCCCGGGACTTTGCGACGACTGCCCCATCGACCAGGAACAGGGCCGTTGCCGAAGATCATGTGTCCAACAACTCACAATCCTTTGCTAGCCGCATAGCGAAACCTCGAACAGGGGGCAGTGGTCACTCCCAGGCCTCAAAGTCTCTCTCGAATCTCTCTCCCATCGTCTCACCCCGTTCGACTCCACAACCCCAGTCTCGAAGTCTGCTTTTTGGAGAGATCGTGCCCGGCCAAATAGATGCTGGCACGGCCGGGTATGGAATTGCAGGTGTTAGACGTCAGCGAAGCTTGTCACATCCTGACGCTGAACCTCCCTCACCAAGTGACTGGTATCGTGGGGCGGAGGGGGAATCAGCAGTCCAGGACGATGCGGAGCCTCACTCCCCTGTGAAGACAGCCAAGGCCCACAGCCGATCGCTCAGTGACGCCGCCGGGATCAGACCGAACCCTGTACGGTCCAAAGCATCTCCATCTTCACGTGCGAAGCCGCAATTAAGCTTAGCAACCCCGACTACATCTTCAAGGTTACCCGTGTCTGTGCGCAAGTTCAACAGTCCTTCGGCTTCCTCTAGCCCTTCGTCGACACGGGCGAGTTCCCCATCCACACGGTCACGCCCTGCTGTTCAGGGAAAGGTGTCCACCTCGATACCAACTCCAAGGGCAAAGACACCCATTAGCAACTCCAGTTCTGCAGCGAAACGGCCAAATCGCCTAGGTGCTGTAACTCCAAATGATAGTACAAGACTTAATGCCTATATTTCAACGCCCGCGCCGAAATTATCACCAACTCTACGAAGCTCACGACCTCGCCAGCCTGTATCCTCAGCCACCACCACAAGTTCAAGGATGAAGGCAGTTGAACGAGGAAAATCCCCATCGAAATTCGAATCTAGAATGGCTGCGAAGGCCAATGAGCAAGGAACGCGAAGAAGGAAGATATCTATGGGTCCAATCGACTTCGAGTCGCGGCGGGAACAGATTAAACTATCCTACACGAAATCCATCCGCGAGTCCGAGGCCCGAGCAGCCATTAGAAGAGCTGCCGAGGAGAAGAAGAGAAAGGCAGAGGCGGAGGCGGCAGCTCGACGTCAAGCTGAGGCTGAGGCCGAAGCTGAAGCTATAAGAGCAGAAATAGCTGCCGAGGAGAGGCGCCAAGAGGAGGCTCGTCGAGAAGAGCTGACGGCTGACAGTGTTCAAAGTCCAGGAAATACTGAAATATCCGCGGCAGAGCAGGCGGCATTGTCAATATCGACAGATTTAAGTAAACCTAATATTGATGCATTGGTCCCAAAGCCGGGAGTCGTCCAAAAAGACTCCCCAACCCTCGGCATACCTGGAAGCTTTCCATCTATAGAAAGCCCCAACGATCAGGAGGAGGCACCACCTTCGGCAATTTCGAATACCACCGAGTTTGATGTTGAACCCCAAACGGATCCACCGTTACAGGAAATTCCTCTGCGCGCTGATATGCCTACGATCAAAAGCGTTGAAGAACAGGCTAGATTAGCGCATTCCAGTTCTGAGTATAGATCTCCATTCGAAGACGAGTCACCTAACGATGATAGTGTATCTATCAAGATTTCCTTGGACACTTCCGTAGAGACGAAATCACAGTCTCTAAAGCCTAGTCTCGTTGCTGGTGAGCCCAGCACTAACAATTTCATACCAAGCTCCTACCAGGACGACGAGTACGAGCCACAACCACTTCCGTCACAGACATATCAGACGAAAGTGACCATTATTGGTCGCGACTCGGATTTTTCTCCACCGGCACGCGAGTCTAGTGAGCCTACGTATGCTGGATATTTACAAGCCCAAGATGGCTCTCGGGAACGTGCCTCGCACATACAACTCAAAAGACCCCCTAATCTCTCTCGCAATTACTCCTATGGCAGCGGTGCACCGAACGACGAGCAACCTGACCCAAGCGCTGGGCTCAGTGATATTGAGGAGTTTTTTGTCGGTCCCATCATCAAAGACGCCTTAGCAGAGCGCGCTCCCGATTCCGCCTCTAATCCACCGAAAAGAGAACCCATAGCTGCTGCCGACCAGCCTATAGAGGAAATACGTTTCTCTATCGATTCTAGGCGAACCATGGGCACGGCCCCGAGTCTCACTGTACCAAGGACTTCAGATTCCATGAATAGGGCCAGTCAAACTACGGTCTGGACCGATTACTCGATCAACAGCCAGGACGCGTACTCGGATTATGGGCCGAAAGATCGGTATCTGCAGAATCGCGACTCCGCCTATATCGATGATCAGTCAATATCGGAATCTTGCTCTCGACCGCAGTCATATCATTACGACATAGGCTCTAGGGATGCATCTCCTAGCCCTAAGACGCGCCTTGAAGGAAGTTTTCAGGACATTGACTCGTTGCACGAGCAGCCCCACCAGCTTCCAGAGCTTAATACTGGAGGCGGTTTCGTTGTGGACTATCTTCCTCATAAGAGCACTACCACATTGTCTACTATTCCGACGATTCCGGATCATGCTCCGCCGCCGCCGCCAGCAGACAAGATCTCACTGCAGGATATCCCGAGCTCTGCGCCACAGAGCGAGTACTTCGATGACACGAGACCGAGCAGCTACCTACATATTAGCAAAGATGATCAAAGCCTTTTCTCTATCGATCCTAGTAGGAGGGAAAGCGAGGATTTCAGTCAATCTGAGTCGGGTCATCGTACAGTCTATCAAGGCTCGCTCGAGATCTCGGAGGGGACGCCTCAGTCGACTCTTATGAGCAGTCAGCAAACTCTAGCAGAAAGCATTGACCAAACCCAAGACGCTGCAGAACTCCCGGAAAAAGAGAGAAAACGGCTTTTTACGCGCCTTGAAACTATCAAGGAACTGATCGACACCGAAGCGTTCTTCGTCAGGGATATGAACATCGTCGAAGAAATTTACAAAGGGACTGCTGAGGCTTGCCCTCAACTCGACGATAAAACTATTAAGCTGATCTTCCGCAACACAGATCAGATCATCAAGTTCCACTCTAGCTTCCTAGTTGAACTTAAAGAAGCAGTCTCCAGTGTTTATACCCCTAAGGCCCATCGAACACAGTTTCCAAAAGAAAATCCTAATCCGTCTGATGGGACTTCTCCGTCAACTACATCTACACCGGCTACGAGTCGCCTGAGCGACGATAGAGATCGAGAAACGTCGTTAGGTCCAGTTTTCATTCAAAACATGGAGAAGATGAAGGCAGCTCACGAGACTTTCCTTAAAAACAGTGATCATGCTGCAAAACGGCTGATCCAGATCCAGGAAGACCCAACGGTAAAGGTCTGGCTGAACGAATGTAATGAAGTTGCACGAGATTTGACTAAGGCCTGGAACCTGGACTCTCTGCTCATCAAGCCTATGCAAAGAATTACAAAATACCCGAACCTGCTCATCCAACTTCTGCATGAAACGCCTGCAACTCACCCGGATCGTCCAGCTCTTGAATCCGCCAAAGTTGACCTGGAGAACGCAATCGAAGAAATCAACAAGACCAAGAAGAACTTCGAATTAGTTGGGCAGATTGTCGGTAGAAAGCGCAAAGACTCCGATGTCAGGGCTGGCTTCGCAAGAGCCTTTGGCAAAAAGGTTGACAAACTGCAAACGGGCACCAATAGACCACCAGAAGATCCCGAGTACCTCAAGCTTCACGAAAAGTTTGGTGATGATTACCTTCGACTACAGGTGGTACTTAGGGATGTCGAATTCTATACGCGGCAGGTTACTGAATATGTTCATGAATTTCTGCAATATCTTTCTTCGATGGAGCTAGTCATGCGACTGCAACCTTCACCTCACCCCGAGATCGAAAGCAAATGGGTCCGCTTCAATGTGTCTATGAGAGACATCGAGAAGGTCGCCCTAGAGCAACATGTTAGTAGCACCCCATTCTCACACATACCGTAGCAATTACAAGCTGACCAAACTATCTAGCTCTCTCAAGTCCGAAAGCAGGTTATCGAACCTTTCGAGCTAGTAATCAAATCGTACGGTAACCCATCATTAGCTATGAAAAAAAGGGGTAAGCGTCGATTGGACTATGAGAAATCGATCCAGCTCAAGAAGAGCGGTAAGAAGGTCGACAAGCAGCTCGCCGAGTTCATCGAACAGTATGAAGCCTTGAACGAAGCTCTGAAAAAGGAACTACCAAAACTCTCTACATTGACTGAAAAGGTAGGCAAGATTTGCCTTGCAAACTTCGTCACCATACAAACACAATGGTACGCCATTTGGAAAGAGAAGGTCAAGGTGGTCCTCGGAGATCCTCAGGTCCCAGAGATTTCCGACATTGTCTCTGTGTTCCAACACGACTATAAATTCCAGGACGAGCAGATTAACACCATCGGCATTGTCAATTCAGCTTCCGTAGGGCGTCCTTCCCAGTCAACCAGTACCGATGAATCTTTCGCGCGACTCCGGTTGAGGCCATCTGAGAGCTATCGCGGTCGCGGACTATCTCTGAGTAGCGATGCAGCTCCGACTTTGCCCGCACCTGACTGGATGAAGCGCCATAGTGGCCAATTCACCCTATCGCCATCTGGTGCTTCCGCCCCGAGCCCTCAGCAGTATTATCGTGATTATTATGCTGGGGTGAATACACAGGGCCGTCCTGGTTCTAGCTCGCCACACACCCCTGACTTGTCAGGCGCCTCGCGGTCCATAGGCTCGGCATCTATACGCCCTGGAACTGGTCAAAGCTTTGACTCGAGTGGTGCTCCAAGACAAAGCATGGATTCTGGCGCACACTCTAGACCTTATTCCAGTTCAATGTACCCCTCTCCGTATCAGCCGCAGGAGAATCAGCGTTTCTCTGGCCTATTCCAGTCTGCGCTTCCTCCTACAGAGGGACAGGAACGCCTTCCACGGCCATCTCAAGCATCCTCTCGTGCTTCTTCCCGGGAGCGTCAACCTATCAATGGATACAATGTCCTGTGGCTAGCAGCCTCTCTTTTCGAGTTCAATATCGAGACCACCAAACACGAAGCTGGGTACCCTTATCTAACGTACCAGGCAGGCGAGGTATGTAAATCCTAACTTCCAAGTTGATATAAAGTACCAGTAATAATCTCATATATAGATCTTCGATGTAATTGCCGAGAAGGGCGAGTTATGGCTTGCCAAAAACCAGGACGACCCCAACAACCTAGTCGGGTGGCTATGGTCGAAGCATTTTGCCCGGTTGGCAGATGATTAAATTACAGAATTTCTACGAGACTTGTGACCCCATGGGCTAAGGCTTCGGCCGCCTCTCATCACACAGACTTCTCGACTCTATATTCTTCACGACTGATCCCAAACCTTCACTTTATTCTTTCTAATACTCGGCTGCTAGACAGGCCTACATCTACAGGCTTTTCCAGCCCGCCTTCTACTTGTAATAAAATTTTCGCAATTCCTTTGTGAAGCGATACTTACTCTCTAATGGCGAGGCGTAGGCGCAGAGGGGGTTGTTTGTTCTTATTTTTGTCGGTGGGCATTTATCTACTGTACGACGCGATGGGATACGATATTACCAAAGTGCAAAGGAAGGGGGCGAAGAAAGGGATCTCAGCAATGAAAAAGCCACCAGAACAATTTTCGATTTTTTTTCTTCTATTTTCTTTTCTTTCTTCTTCTCTTCATTTTATCGTCTTCTACTAGACGACGATTGACCAACTTTCGATTCCAATACCCACAGAAATCGAGACGGTCGTGTTTGTTGGACTGCTGCCACCTACTTGTATTTTTTCTACCGGGTGTGAGTCTTTGGGACGAGGGATACCAAAGTGCGAAAAATGGAATGATATCTCAGGCTTGGGCGTTGATGAATGGAAATGATATCAGAAAGCCTTGCTAGTTTTCCAGTCTGAGGATCGCGGAAAGTGATCATCAGAATAATATGACCTGTGAGCTGTCAAAAGATCGTGCTGCTTTATTTCGTTTCTTCTAGCGACGTAATTGTCGCCCGTAGTCTTCGTAATAGCTCATTCATAATCCTAATCTTGGCCTAGGGATCGGCCTATGCTAGATGCTGCTACTCTTCAATTCACGAGTAAGGGTTTGGGCTGACCGCTTTCTCGATCCCCATCGCCTTCACCTCCTCCTCCTTCTTCACCGCCCAGTCGTAGCTCGCAAACACCGCCCTTTGTACGACTGCTAGCCTTCAGAATCCGGAAAGTATTTAGCCCTACACAACAACACCACATCTAGCCTTGGCACATATATCTACGCAGCACACATCACACGAGGTATGTAGCCTAAGGAGCCACCCTCTAGAGCGGTATCTGGATGACTAAGAGACGACGAGTCTCCGGGCCCAGCTTTGTACATACAGTACATACCTACCCAAATCCCCACATGGCCTCGCACGCCACGCGGCACGTCAGAACAAGGCAATGTGCAGTACAGCAGCAGCAGAGGTCTACCTAGTCTCAAGGTTCTGTCCATGTGGAATTGGAACCGTGGTGCTGGCTGTCTGTACCTGCAGCGGCGGCCCAGGAATGGGATATGGCAATCGCCTTGATCACACATTTGCAGCGACGAGCTGCGTGCGAGATCGGCTCGTGTGGGTGATTATGTTTGCTTCAGGCTGTCTGTCACTTGGGGTAGGGTAGGCTGGGCTGTGTGTCGCTGGTGCTGTTGCTGTTTCCAGCCAAACGGCACCCCTTTCGCCGCACGTTACACAGCATGAGAGAGAACAAATGGTGGAAGAACACCGGTATCGTACGACACGCCTTGTTCCTTCCTTGCGGTACGAACGGTATGTTGGATCCGAATCAACTAGTGGTGCCCTACCCGACCTCGTGGCCGTTGGATTGCTACTCGCGATGGGTGGTAATCTGGCTCCGTTCCAGTTCCTGTGAACCATCATGGTGGTACCTACCTGGTTCCGCCCACCAGAGAATGCGTGTCGAGGTGGTGGTTATTAACTTGACGAGCAATCCGATATAACTCCTCGAAACATGGATATGGGTTCCGCGCATCGGAAAAATTGATGCGATGACAAAGCCTGCCGCATAGACGAGCATAGGCTATGTATGTATGGCTTGAGGTACGTGATACAAGACGTATACACACGCAAACTCAACCAGACGCCAGGGAGGGAACGGACGCCATTGATGGCGGACGACAGGTCGATGAATTACTTGGCTTGGTTCTCAGGTAGCAGTGTTCTGTAGGTACTATATGCAAAGTTGGCACCAAGAACCCCCATGGAAGGATTTTACAGCTCCCTTGCTTGCAGACGGGTATGCGGTCGGCGTCGTATCGTCCCTGCTTCTGGAGCCAGCCAGCCAGCCAGCCAACGGCAAGTTTGAGCGCTCCCCTGACTATTTACAAAACTGACAGAGAGGTTACTATGTATGTCCATAGGAGACTGACTGGTCGGTGGCCAACGCTAGAAGACAGTGCAACAATGCGAGGGCTCCTCATCCCTTTCTTCGACTTTTATCTCATGCACGAGGCAGCATGCTCGCTTGTATTGGGCCGATTCGCATCTCGCGTTCATTGGAGTTGAGGTGCATGGGGGACTCCATCACCAGCACTTCGCTTCCGGTATGTACTACGCAGCGAGTATGTATTGATGTATGGGGTATGTATGGAGGGGGGTAATGCATCCGTGCAAGGGACGTCTCTATAATAAGTGTGGCAATCCATCGGGCAAGGTGGAGAAAACAATTTGAAGGTCGATCGAGCGTCGACAACGTTGCAGAAGAGGAAGAGGAAGAAATCTAATACATACCATACATACATACTTCTCATCCTGCATGGAAACCCCGAACGAACGCGTAGGCCCCCGTCCGGAGCAAGACGCGGGGGGAAATTACAGCTGGGTAATATGCGTAGTCATAAAATGTAAGAGCTCGACAGAACCTTAGACATCATTACCACAATGGGCACTCGGTGTCGTCGATGGGTCGGCCCTGCCGGTGTAACGCGGAGCCGGAGCTGTGGAACGGATTACCTACACATTTGCAGCTCTGTCCGGGGCATACATGTAGGTATGTAGGATTCTCCTTTAATGAATGATGAGGAATCAAAGAGTAACCATGGAGGGAGACGATCGACCCTCGAGGTTTAGATCCAACGGCACGGCCGAACAGCCGGCGGCGAAGTGATTGGATATGTTTCTACTAGGTAGCTAGGTAACGCATCTGCGTACGCGCACATGCAGATGCTCTGAAGCTACCGACCCAGATCGCAAGGACCTCTGATTCGTATATCAGATCACCACGGATAAGACAAGCAGATGCAATATAGATGATCTTAAGAGAACTGGCATATGACGAACTGGTCAGGCCGCCCAGGGCAGACCAGGTCCGCCTGTCTCGATTAGCAACCATGTACATACTACGTAGTATATAGCTCTTAGCAAGCTTTTAGCACGGCTGGACGGTCACGGAATAGTAGCCGGGGAGCTGGTTAGCGTGTATAATCCCCACTTGCATACTTGGACATGCAATGCATGCACCGTCGATTTCTAGATAGCGTCCGCGCTCCCACGGCCTGTCAATCAGGGACGGACGCTAAAATAACACAGAGATGGCCAGGACAGGACGGGCCTAAGCAGGATAGGCATAGACCGGAGACAAGCTCGGTGCATATAGAAGCCATAGCGCTGAACGGGAAACAGTGGAGAGAGGAGAGAGAAAGAGAGATCAAAACAGCCAAACAGCCGTCCCAACGTACGAACAGAGCGCTTGGTGCTTGGCCTTTCGATCTCCACTTACAACCTGCCTCTACAGTTTATACACATAAAAGTCTTTTGAGAATTCAACATTCGGGGGTGGTTCGGGATGCAATGCGAGGTTGGGGTATTCTGTGCAACTTACATTGTCCGTGAAATTAGACTACAATACCTATCTTACCTGTATATACTGCGGATCTCCCATCAACTTTCTCGGAGTGTCTATACATATACGAGTTGCGAGGAATATATATATTGTACGCCTCAAGTAGGTCGCCTCAAACTAATATCATCTCTCGGACCTGTGTGTACGATTGTATGTATGTGCGTATGCATAGCATGCAAGCGCAAGACAAACACGGAAGTAGGTAGTAACGAGTTGAGAGGCATGCAGCGAGGTGCACACCGAAAAGAAATGAGAATCAGCCAATGTGATATGTTCGGTAGGTAATGCCCGAAATAGCATGGTGACATCAAAGCAACGGTAGAGGCGTTTAACTCCCGAACCAAACAGCGCTGGCCGCCAGACCCGAGAGTCGATCTGGCCTGCAGGTCCTAATGATAGGTAGGGTATGGCCAGGATGCCATTGAGACCATCGCTATATCAGTCATGTTGTTGAGAGCCGGTGGCCGAGATACATACATATATTTATATATATATATATACCTAAACCAGCGTCAAGATCTGAATAAAGGGAGGGTTAACCGCCTGACTGACCAGCCACCAAGCACAGCCGTCAGAGGCAAGGGAATAATATACAAGTATAGTTCCTATTTCCGGTGAGGAGGTAGGTAGCCTGGATACATACTGATTTGACTACATTAGGTAAAATTGGGCACGTATCATCCTTTGTCCGCGAATGCAACGTACCTAGGTATGCATCTATGTCGAAAGTTCTTCCGAAACCCCCCTGTGCCTCGCATACAGGGCGTCGTGCTCTCTGAGTCCGGTCCGTCGGGTCTTTTTTGTATGTATGTACAAAGTAGCAGAGTAGTAGTAAAAGAATGGACAGTTCTGTACAAGATGGTACGAGCTGACGAGTTCCTCTTTTTCATTGCTGGAGCTAAGTAGTATGGAGAACAGTGGGTATCTTAATTCATTGTTCCGTTGTGATGGGACTGTGATTCCATATCTCTGAAGCTAGGACGAATCAGATCCTCAATTTGGCCGAGTACACAGTACCCGTTGGTTAACATTGACCCTATGAGAGGCTACTCGAGTCCCTACGGTAACTCCATAGGGCATAGTCGAAGCCGATCACTGATGACTTGTACACCGCACAAACAAAACATAAGTTACAGAATACACAGTTCGAACCACAACCATTCATCTATCATTTGAACCTAATTACGGTGTGAAAGTTGTGTGATGAGTATATGTTTAAGATGAGATGCTGGAAAGCAAGGTATATTAAAGACAGTTAAGACATCGGCTCTGCCTCCAATAAGTTAAGCCTGTTCGATAAGTCAGTAGGTCCATTAATGTTCTCGTTCTTAGCAAATTCATTGGCACAAGCGAGGCGGGTTCCGCGCGTTGACAAGGGTTAATACATAGTACGTACAGCAATATCAGGCGTGTTATACCTCAAGACAGCTAGTGAGAGGAAGCCGTTGAGCCAAAGGAGTAATAGTGGTAATTGATGTCGTTGATGTACTGGCTACAGGGCGTTATATCTTGTGACTTATGCCACACTAGCTATTCAGCTTTTTGCCCTCATTGCTCTCCATGCGAGTCATGGGAACTCTCTCTCACTAATAAGATGCGATCGACCTTATCCTGAATATTTCAGGCTAGGCTGATGGCATCTGCCTTTTTAAGATCTGACCAATGCACATGTGCAGATTATCTCAAGAAACCATCCCCGATACTCGACGTACATACTTACAGTCTTACACGTAAGACAGGACACTATGTATCCACTCCAGGTTTCTAGCACCCAATCACTTTGACTTTGACTGGCTTCAGAAGCAGTCAGAATTTCGGTAGGATTATTTATATATGTGTGTGTGCATATATATATACAAGCTATCTATAAGTAAGACAGCGAGGCAGGGAGAGACAGACAGACAGAGAGAGAGAGAGAGAGAGAGAGAGAGAGAGAGAGAGAGAGAGAGAGAGAGAGAGAGAGAGATTCAAAGAACCAACGCCGACTTCTGGTAGGTTTAGTGGCATTCATACATAAGATACCCGTCGAACCCCACCACATCCGGCAGCATAATATTGACCGGGGTAGCTGCCTAATATACTACGTAGTAAGAGAACTTGCGGGCAGATCAACCTCTCAGCAGCTCTCTGTCTATCCAGATTCATGTCTGTGGCCACACGTGGACTTCCAAAGTTTTGGGAAAACCTTATGTATGTAAAATATGAGATGACAAGCGAGATATGGGATGACCGCTTGAGTTTTACGTGTCACGGACTGAACTAGGTTAGGTCTCTATGTAGACTAAGCTAGTTAAGGCCTGTATGTATAGCTAATGGATACCGCGAGTAACAGCACTGAGAGCGAGCTACAGATATTCCGGTGCATACATTACCACGTACATGCCGTTTCTGTACCCTGCCGCTTCCATTCAACCTGCCTAGGTACATCTATGACCAATACTATACCTACCTAGGGGTATGTATCACATCCTACCTACCATAGTCGTACCAGACATACCTAGGTACCTAATGAAGTCAATACCTGCGGCTACATAGCATACATGACGCGGTAACGTATGTACACAGCAACAGCAGCAGCAGCAGCACCAGTTGACCTCGCCTGCCTCGCTAGGTTCCCCCAGGTCAATCACTCCCCTTTGGGGTCCACCCTGCCACTGGACCCCCTACGAACCGCCCCTTGAACCCCCCCCCCCCCCACAGCCGGACCCTGCTCCACTGCTCCAACCCTTGTCTCCAATGAGTCCAATCGGCTGGTGGCCAACGCTTCATTAAAGTTTGCGCCTCTCCCAGAGTTCTAGTTGAGCCTTGTTTGTCTTGCTTTTCTCCAACCACACCGTTTGATATCACGCACTTAGCCAACCTAATCCCACATCTTTTTATTCTGCCTCGAAACGGGCTGTCTTAAACTTTGACAGCTCTCTTCGTCCCATCCTGTTTCGCACCCACCCGCCCCGTCTCCCTTAATATACTTCCGCCGTCCTGTCAACTAATGAGCCTCGTCCCGCGTGCCCTATCGTTGGTCTAGCTGCCATTCCTAAGTGCCTCTATATAAGCGGACAGGCGACACCCTCCTCCCATGAATATACCTTTCTAAGACGACGATATTCTCTAATTTAAGACTGCATATACACTTTGACACCCAGAAGCATCCAAAGCTCCGGGACTGCCGCACAATTGCTCGCGAGCCCCTTCCAACTGCCTATGCGATAACAGCTCCTCGGGTACTAGAACTTGGCGGTATATCTAGCGAAATATAGCGGTCTTCTAAGAACATATTTGCATCGTAGTTAGGAGGGAGTAAGGCATATAGGACAAGATGAGTTCAGGATATCCAGCGCCGCCGGGCCACCACTCTCAATTTCAGCCCGAGATGCCAGGGCCCTCCGCACATCATCCAGGTTACGCGCAGCTTCCCCCTCCGATGCCCTCAAATCCGTACTATCAACAAGATCCCATAACCAACCCCCATCGTGCCACAAATATGCCTCCCCCGCGATCGAACATGGCGCCGCCCAACATGTCCGGCCCCAGAGACCGTGTAGGCGAGCTCGGCGGGGGAGAGAACGGCGTCTCTGGTCCCCAAGCCAGCCCAATGGCCTCCAAACCCGGGGCCGATGAGAAGGACAAGCCGGCCCCTCAACCAGTTGAGGGCTGTGACGCGACCAGGAAATACAGGTGAGTCGTGGGCGTTTAGCCTTCTGTCGCCGCTCGCGCCCTAGCGGGCTCTAGCGGGCTCTAGTATTTGGGTTAGGGGCTAACGAGCTATGGGGATAGACTAGAGGTAGTTCAACAGCCGATGAGGGCGAGAATGTGTGGTTTTGGTGACAAGGTATTGCATGTCTTTCCATGCGCTTCATTATTCACAAGCTTACATTACGTAGGATCGCCGGCCTATCACGCCGCCTCCTTGTATTAGGCTAGTCGTGATGGACAAGAGTACCGGAAAGGAGGTGGACTGCAAGTACGTTGCACACTTTCTTGCAGCTCCTTCATAGCATTAGCTAATCATGTGCCAGCGAGGTTGAGCATCAACATTATGTATTACATGTTGATCTGTGGTCTGAGGACGGAGATAAGGAAGTCAACCTTGTGAAACACTCGCAGCAGTCGCCCTCCATCTCATCAACACAGGCGTCCTCGTTTCGAGAAGTTATCGAGGGGAGCCATGCTGGTGGCTATGGCTATCAGACCATTGTGCCTTCGAACCGCGATTATGCGCAGCCTCCCAACCCAGGTTACGCTCACCCAATGCCTCCTTATCAGCCAGACCCATACGGTCAAGGTAAGGAAACCTCAGTTACAAGTGCTTAGCCTATTTTGTTACTCACAAATATTAAACAGGGTATGGTTATCCGCAACAAGTCCAGCCATATGGATACCCCACAGGGGGTTACAGGAATGAGATGGCTGCGGGTGTGCCTCAAGTGCCATCACAACCAATGTTTAACCCCACTCGGTTCACCCAAGATATGCCACCGCACCAGATGACCCACAACCGTCTGATGGGCTCGCAGTCTCCGAATGGGATGTACACCAGGAATCTCATCGGTAGCCTTGCTGCCAGCGCATCTCGTCTTACAGATCCTACGGACAAAATCGGAATCTGGTTTATCTTGCAAGATCTAAGTGTCCGAACGGAAGGCTGGTTCAGGTACGTGACTAAGCAGAAGCCGATTTTGATAGTATAACCAAAAGCTTACAAGATGGGCAGATTACGTTTCTCTTTTATCAACTTACGACGATCAGGCCCAGCACCCAATGGAAGCAGCGATGCAGAGCTTTTGAACAGGGGCAAGGCGCCAGTCCTAGCACAGGCTTTCAGTGATAAGTTCCAAGTCTATTCGGCGAAGAAGTTTCCAGGTGTGTGCGAGAGCACTGCTCTCAGCAAGTGCTTTGCCGTGCAGGGTGTGAAGATCCCGATCCGGAAAGATGGCGCAGATGGCAAGGGGAGCAAGGGCCGAGGCTCTGATGACGAAGAGGAAGGTTAAAGTTCGACTTCTGATACCCTTTGGGATGCAAACAAAGGACGGCGTTATTAGGTGATACGGCCCTTTAGAAACTGCATCGATCGACCGGGGCTTACGTTTGAGAGATGAGAGCGCGGTCACCGACATTTGCTCAGGCATGGTTTGGAATAGACGACCGCAAGGGGGTCTTGCCCGATTCACATCTCACATACATACCTACAGGATGAAGGAACCCATTTGACGCCAGCAAAATTTGATGGCTGACGACCACGCACCATGGAATTACACTAGTCCTGTACACTAGTAGACTCGTCGACATAGCGTTCAGTTGTGCGTTGCGTTTGCGTTTGCGTTTGCGTTGCGTTGCGTTGTGTTGCGTTGCATGCAATATACCCAAATACATATGTGTTGTTGCGGCACGAGCTATCTCAGTGCCGTATAAGAAACCCCGGTGAAATCAAAAAGAGTCTTATCAAAGGAAGTCTTATGGGCGCAGTGCTGATGTAATGAGATGATGAGTCAGATGGCCCGTTATTGGCCTGAGACATGTAGCGTGCCAAAGATCTACCTGCCCTGTGGGTGGTGTGCTGAGTGTAAGTAAGGCTGTCACTCCTTGAATTATGACAGCCGATCTCTGCGCCCATCAGACGCCGTCCAAACCCGGCACGGGGAAAAGGCCCTGTTGAAATATGCCCCTTATTGACATTTTTGACTCGGAAACTTATGGCATTGCCCCCAACAGATGTCAACTTAGAAAATGCAATGCTAGGTATGGTTAGCGGGTCAGCATTTAGTCGAGCTTGCCTAGCGTCCGTGTAAGACGTCCCGTTCGACTTGGGATGACAGGTGAGCCCTACTTGTTAACTAAACTTATCCCAAGCCTCGACACCGGTAGGCTGGTTGTGTCCATTCGCAGAGCATAAATCAAAAACGCTATCTATTTCGGCACGGCACGTATGTGCCCTAGGTAGCTCTCATGTGCTCCACTGGTTTGTTTCATCCGAAGTCACCTGCCAAAGTAGATCTGGAGGGTGTAGCCCGGTTTGAAACAGAACGTTAAAGATGGAGGCCAGGCTGCCTGCTTAATCTCAGTATCCAGGCAGTTTATAAGGTGTCTGATCGGCGATGTTATAATAGGGTCTATATTTACTATAAGAGGTCTTAATTATGATGGCACTTTCTGAGATTTAAGGCATTGAAGTGTGAATTATAGTACATCGAAGTTGCATACATGTCAATGGTTCCCTTACTATATGATATAGTCGTTCCAGTGGGAATCTCATTGACAGACGGATGTACCTACTAAGCTAGATCTGTAACTAGATCTGAGTTAGGAAATTCTCTATCTCCGATGGGAGGATCTCGTTATTAGGTAAGATCACCTTTCGCCTTACGCGAGACTTCTTACACCACATAAGACGGAAGAGAAGCCGCCCTTACCCACGCCTTGCTAGACTGCACCTTGTCTGCCTAGCTGCCTCGGTATTACAGAGGCCAAGACAACCTCTACATGGACAAATGAAGAAGATGTGCGCCCATGAACCTTCCCTACCGGGTAGGTAGGCTGGTAGGTAGATCTTAGGAGGCTCGCAGCTCGCCTGGCTGAAAGACGTGCTAGCGCTGCTAGTCTCGCGACATTTCCATTACGTTTTCGTTACCTCATCTTTTCGCCCAAGTGCCGCCCGGATTCCTGGTGGGACCTCAGAGCTCTAGAGTCGGGGGGAGGACATCGAAACTTGTCTAGAATCAGACGAACCGGTCATTTGTGGAGTTCGATCGGTTGCGAATGATGTAACAAATTTTTTTGTGCTTAATGTTCTTGATTTTAATTTTTTAGGCGGGAAAGAAAAAAAAAATCTTTGATTAGTCTGGTGATCGGAGGCGAGGCGCGAACGGCTTCGCTGCTAGGTGGTGATACCAATTGAACTGAGACTTTGTTATTAGTTACATACATAGAGTTGCATGCGCCCGATACAGATGCAGATACCTTACATACCTTTGTTTGCCCAAAAGCCAGGTCACGCAATCGTTATTTAACCAGGGCGCTTCCTTCCAACTCTTGTCTGACTTACTAGGCTGTTGTTTCAGCGAGCCCACGAATATAAAACATACATACATACACGAACCGCTGCTTCTCGCACACATACCTACTACTCGTACATCACATCCACTAGGTCTCTAGTATCACAATCTACAAGGTATTTTGTGCAACCCTCAACACCAAGAACGTCTACGCAATCTCCGTTGTCTCTCTTTCTCGCATCCTACGTCACAGAAGATGACCGGAAACATGACGTCCACCGGCCGAGGCGGCGCCGGCAACATCGCCGATGCCTCCAAGTCTCCCCCGCTGCAGCCCGCCGACCTCGAGACGCCGACCCTGAAGACCCCCGTCGTGACGACGGGCCGCGGCGGCTCCGGCAACATGGCGCCGAACAACGACCCCGTGGAGACACGAGCGCGCCAGGACGTCGGACCGTGAGTCCTCCATTCCACCCCGAGACTGACCTCCCACAAGCGAACGGAGCTGAGCTGAGCTGAGCTGAGCTGACATCCCACCACAGTATCGAGCGCCGGCTGAGCCACGGCGCCACGCACGTCGGGCGCGGCGGCGCCGCCAACATCGCCAAGCTGAACGCCGAGGAGGAGGCCGAGGCCGAGGGCACCAGAGACACTGCTGCTGCCCGGGACGCTTCCCCCAGTGCTGGCGGGAAGAAGAACAACGCGGTCGGTGCCGCGACGCACGGCGGCCTCGCGGCCAAGGCCAAGGAGTTCTTCAAGAGGACGTAGAGGTCGCTTGGGGATCGCTGGGGGCGGCTGCGAGGCAGGGAGGCGGTGCGGCGGTAGAGATACTCTCTTGGAGAGGGAGGGAGGAACGTAATCTTTTGAAGCGCAGGGATGGGGATGGGATGGATGACCCCTGGCGGATGGGATTACGACGCTCGGATGGATCTGAGGAGGGTGTGCTTTGCGTTTGCGTTAGTTCCCGATATACCACCAAAAGGAAGGAGAACAAGCCGAGGTAGCTTGCGTGAGCATGGAGTTAGGGTCTGATTTCGGTTCGAGGGAGGGTATTCCGCGGATGGAAGGCTGACGAGGTTATTCCATATTTGCTACGTAGATTCTACAAGGCAAATTCACATGATACCACATAACTTCAAGAAATTTGGGATGTTCCGTTAGTTTTACTGTGCTACGACTAATGACCGGTTAGGGCATGTCTCATGCAGTTGGCTTTTGAGCATTGCTACGATTTTGAGCGCTGCTACGTACGGTTGGAAACCATTGGGTTTCCATTCTTAACGAACCTAGTTTGCCTGGTCAAGACTGTAGACCGCTGAGCGTAAGTCTTATTCCCATGCTGGAGTCAGTACTTCATTCCTCAGCACAACTGCATCCGTTACTTGGATTTTCACGATAGCCGAAGCTTTTCCTGGGTTTGCATGTCAGAATACTCGAAGTGTATTGGTATTGATGGCGTCTCTAGCTCTCTAAATACTCTCAAATAGGTAGTCGATAGTTGTACATGGGTGACTATAAATGGTATGTGTTGCTAGAGGGATTATACACATGCACACATCAGATAAGATCAGGTCACAGCAGAGGTTTATATATACTAGTCGCCCCCTTTCGTGCCGTGTTGGTAGCCTGTTAATCTTCCAAATAAACGATTCTCTCTCGCAGGGATAAGGCCATCACTCATCTTAGTCTCACTCGAGGACAATGATGAAGAAAATAGACACTACACATTTAATGCATATCTGACTAGACTGGTTTTCTAGGATTATATACTTTGCTATTCGCTTGCACTGTGACCTAGTACCAAGGGATACTAATACATATGTCAAGTTATTATGAGCTGGCTATCAAAGCGGACTTATTAAATAAGGCGTTTGGCATGCTCGTCTATGTCACAATATAGACTCATCTCCCCATAACGCTGACGTTGAAATTTGAGTTTAGTCCTCAGAAATAGTGCTTTAATACTCTCGTTCGCAGATTCGAATTCTTCAATACTCGATGACACATAAAATGAACTGTCGTGCCGTGAAATAGTTGATCTTCATTATGAATATGGACTTTCCGGACTTTCCAATGAAGACACGAATACATGCATGTATATCGATGAAAAAGGATTACATAGTCGCTAAAGGAAAAGGTTGTTCATTGGCGAATCGGTAGTTGGTTTCCACAATTTGTTTCCGTTATCTCGAAGTAACGATAGAAAATGATCAAAACGAACTATAACATCTGATGACTCACCTAATTGAGAAAGATGATATAGTAGGTATCATTCTCGCGAATCCGACCTTCAACTGCATCCGAAGACGGAACCGCCGCGATTGAGTCACCATGCGCAAGGAGCTGGGCTCGGGCTTGAAGGCAACCTCTAAGGTTACCGAGAGGTCTAACAACCTACCCTCTCTAGCTTACCAGCTACGCCTCAGCTCGAACCTACCCGTAGGCCTCCTAGACATGACAGGAGAAAAGGCCCCCGACGTGGACATCTACAAGGAGCCGCCGGAGCACCTCCTCGAGATCCTGAAAGCCCACATCCCACACTCGCTTCCCCTCCTACGGCGCCTGCGGTTCATGCGCTTCGCCGGCGGCAGCACTGCGCACACGCACATCCTGTTCGCGTCGGAGCCGCCGTCGTACTACGCCGCCGAGGCGCCATTCACGGCCGCGTACCTGGACTTCTCGCGCGGGCCCGAGACCGAGGTCTGGCTGTACTCGTCGCTCGAGCGCGCCGCCACGGACCCCTCGGCCTTCCACCCCGACGCGTTGCAGGACGGCGAGGAGACCGCCGTGCGCGCGCTGCGCACCGTCAAGCGCCTGCGCGACGAGTACTCAGAGGAGCGCCGGGAGGTGCCGACCGTGTTCGCGGGCACGCTGAGCGAGGCCCTCAGGCGCGTGCTGGTCGGAAATCGCGGCTTCGTGGTGCCGTACTGCGAGCCCTACGACAAGTGGGTGTTCCAAGTGGACAAGCTGCCGGTGCCGGACGTGCCGAATGCGAGCGCGCTGGCGGATGGGATGCGCTGGGAGAGCGTGCGCAGGGCGGATATCCCGTTTATGCTGTCGAGATCGAAGATCCCGCGGAAGGAGTACGTGTGCATTGCATGGCCTGGTTTTGTGTTTGCTATGTTTACCTACCGCCTATCGTCTCTTGAGGTGATTGTTTTTATCATGACGTGTGTGAAATTGACGAAGTGTCTACATAGACGAACGGTTACACTCCTGCCTAGCATGGCCCTTTATCGCGAGGATGGAACGCCCGTGGCGTGGTGTTTCTTAGGTGGGTTGTACGAATAGGTGTATGGTGTTTCACAACCTATGAAAGCTGATCTGCAAATCTAGGACCCGATTCTTCGCTGACCAGTCTGCATTGCGAGGAAGAATATCGCGGTAGAGGCTTTGCCAAAGCTGTTGCGGCCAAGTTGTTACGAGAGCATCTGGCGGACTACGGTGACGATGGGTATTGCTGGGCAGATGTAGCACCGGACAACCTGAGCAGTCAGGGCGTCTGCAAGAGCTTAGGTGGGAAGATTGCATCGGCGGTATCTTGGTTCGTCTACCTTACTCTACTATGTGCTGTATAACAATAAAGTATTAACAAGAATTAGGAGTAGGATAGACCTAGATCGGAGCTTCCCGGATCAATAAATCAGTCCGGTGAGCGAGGCTGTTCGCGCATCACCGACTAGTTAATCGCTGGATCTCTTCTAGATAGAACTTTAGATCATCTGGCTTAACCAAGGGCGTGATGCCGTGGCCGAGGTTGGCAATCCATCCTTTCTTGCCACCTCCAAAACCATCAACCATCGCTTTTACAGTCTCTGATATAGAGGTCCTCGTGCCGTATAGCACACCAGGATCCGCATTGCCCTGTAGCACGACGCGCCGATTACCCCTAATCTTGACAGCGTCCGCAGGCTCGATAAGCCAATCCAAACCCACAACATTGTAGCCTAGATCACAGATGGAATCCAGTGCGTAGTTGGCCCCTTTAGGGAAAACAATCATAGGCACAGGATCTAATTTCAACTCGGCTAGTTTCTTTGGCAAGTGCTCTGAGATATAAGCTAGGTAGGGTGCACTGAATGTCTTGAAAGTCGCGGGCGAGAGCTCTCCAGCCCATGAATCGAATACTTGAACCAACTAAAGGTCCTCATCAGCCTTTGTGTGATTGGGAAGACAGGTGACTTTTCTTACCTGAGCTCCAGCTTGGACCTGTAATGCCAGATATTCAACGCATATTTCAGCGATCTTTTGCAGTAGAGCCTTCGACTCTTCAGGGTAGCGATATATCCACTTCTTGCTCTCGATGAAGAGCTTGGTGCCACCGCCTTCGACCATGTAACAGAAGAGAGTCCAGGGAGCACCGCAGAAGCCAATTAAAGGCACACGGCCTTTCAACTTCTTCCTCGTCAGGGTTATAGCTTTGTAAACGTAATCCAGCTCGGCCGCAACGTCTACGTCTTTGTTGAGGACCTGGAAGTACTGGCCATCATCTGGGGATTTTAAGGGGCTCGGAAAATGCGGTCCTTTTTTATCGACCATCTCAACTACCATGCCCATCGCCTGGGGTATGACCAGAATGTCAGAGAATATAATTGAGGCGTCTAATAAACCGTCGAAGCGCTCAATGGGTTGCAAGGTCAGGGTAGAGGCGATCTCGGGAGTTCGGCAGCATTCGAAGAAGTCATGATTACCCTTGGCTTCGTGGTATTCCGGCAGGTAGCGGCCAGCTGTATATCTAGATGAGCAAATAGAGGCAAATTGGGATGATCTGATATTACATACCTTGACGCATAATCCATATGGGAGCTCGTTCCACATCCTCGCCTGTAGGAGGAGCTTAGCAAGGCGTCATTTATAACCGTCACGAGCGACCAAAGTTACGCACCCCAAGCTGTCCTCAATATCAGATCATTCTTCAACGGTTCGAATTCCTGAGCCATGATAAACGAACAATTGGCTTGTTTACAATTTCCTCTTAGAAAAGAGAAACTAATTGAGAAGTAGAAAGCAGGAATAGGCTGTTGTCGCGACTAGGTATTGCGACTATTGCAACTACATAAAAGTACCCCGCGAAAACGTGGGTGGGATGGACCCCTGTAAGAATATATACGCATAGTTATTCAAGCGCATAACTGCATCAAATCTAGTTACATAAAACGATTTATGCAATTAACTTTGAGGTGAAGCCCTGTCGCCCAATGAGACTGTCCAATTACACAGCTTATTATCCATCTCAAAGCATCAATTCATGTGTTCGACTTATTTTACGAAGCACGAGTCTACGATTTCTCCTGTCATATTACAAGGGATTGCCGCCACACCTCTTCCCACCTCACCAGTACCTTTCGCTCGAAATGATAATATAGTGCAAAACTTGCCCTGGCCAAGAGCAGGGCCTGTTTAGTATTTGCCGTCCATGTCTCTCCCACCAGCCTCGCAATGCTGCCGAGTTGTCCACCGACGACTACGTCCACAACACAATCATTTTTGGGTTCCGGATAGCCTCCTTTCCGCCGCCTTCGAGCGATTTTGTGCCGTGTCTAGGACCTCTGCTCGATATGGCTCTTCTGTCCCCGGTCCAATGGAGAGTCGAAAACGCATGGGGAAGAGGCAGATGGGAGAGCTCAATTTCGGACATTCGCATCCCGCGGCAGCGCCATGGGAGCTTGAGAGCTTGGTCGATCTGACACAATGGAAATGGTTACCGCCATCGTCGCCTAGCACCCGATCCCAACATCACCGAACTAAGGAAACATCGCGACAAAGCTTGAGCGATATTATTAGAAATTGGGCTGGGGTGCCAGCAATCGATTCGACCACACAAAAGCACGAACAAGCACCGCCAAATCGTAGCAGAATGGCATCGGCGCTGGATATACACTTCGATGGGCCCGCTGCGTTCTATGCGACAGATGCGTCGACGATCGAGGAGCGGCCGTCGATAGCTTGGGATGCTCGTCATACTCCACAGGGCGTTGCTGATACGGCCCTAAGCGCTCTACTTCAGGATTTGTCATCGAAAGCGGCATCAGATACACTGTTTAACTTCACTACCTTTTGCGACAGCTGGAAGCAACATTTGACCGACCGCTGTTTCAGTGATGAGATCATCTGCTCTGTTCTGAAAGCCATCAAACAGGCACTTTCCTTGGCACAACAACAGATCAACGGGCCGTTGTCGCTTGGATTCGCCAACAAAGCAAAGCTGGTGCTATTCGATTCGACAATTCAAGGGTTGTCCTGCCGCAGATCCCCCGAGTCCACTCATTTTGATCACCATACTGTGAACTACCTTCTTCATGAGATATCTGAGCTTCCACGGAACATGATCCGCCTTTTCAAGGATGCCATGGCCCTCATACCCGATTGTCACATAAAGGACATGTCTGCGGGCATACTGTCAAACTTGTGCGCTTACTTCACGACCATAGGGCGTGGAGGCAAGCCTGCCTCACTGGCGAGACAGGCCAATAGGATGGCTGAACCATCGAAAAAGCTTACCTTGGTTGAGAACCGCAATATCCTCAACGCGGCTTCACAGCAGCTAGTCATGCACAACTTATCGAAGGACCTTGACTATCCTCGAATGCGCCAAGGTTGGCTACTCCTATTAGCCCGACTACCGGACATCGGCGAAGACTACCTGGTCAGGATATGTTTACTTTTAGAAACTGGCAGAGAAGTCGAACCTCTTTCCAATAGGGATGTATGCCAACTTTACCTAGCCCTTGCTAAGCGGCGTTCCCCTATTAAGTGTGTCACAACTGTAGAGAATTCACTACAATTAACGCAAGGTTTGGAAGACTCCCAATACTATTCCACCCTGAGCAGTGCTTTGTGGAAAACTGGCCAACGGGACTTGATCAAGGGTCTATGCAAGTTCCTAGGCCATCTTGGCCGGGAGCAAGACATTGTCCAACTTGTGAAAGGGCTTCGGAATATCTTGACGAATGAAGCATCTCCACTGGTGACCCTTGCAGTGGGCATGAAGGAGCCTTTGTTGGCCCTGGATATATTATATCTCTATATGGAGAGCAGAAGGGCCGGTTTGGACTTCTGGAATTCCGATTTTGGATCCGATGCGTTGAGCATGCTGACGAAGTCTCCATCTCTGAGACATCTGAAGCTCCTATCTGCATTAGGCCTCCATGCAAAGAATCTCGAGCGACGTCAGCTCTGGGCAGGGCCGAGAAGAGCCGGGCGTAACATCCAAATCCGTAAGCGTCAGATCTGGAAGACCGCTAGAGCAGCGAGGGCGTTTTCACGGTCACCAAGTGTTTCGAGGAGAACAGCTTTGACACTGATTTCCCAGTGTATCAGGTATCTCGTAAGCCACGACGCTGTAATAACAGTCGAGGTTCTGCGCGCGCTTTTCTACAACATCACGAGAGACCTTGCAGAAGGGCGACCGGGTATAACTAGCCGGTTACGATGGTTTCTGCAATTGCTATTAAAGCGGGCCGGTCCTGACGAGGTGTCCCGGACAGGACTAGCCCTCAAGCGATGGAGGGAAAGTAATTATAAGGTCCCGCCTATTTGGTAAAGAGAACGCGATCGGGGGGGGGGGCGTAGTAGAATATGGCTTAGTTCCAAGCCAGTCAGATTATCTGATGCCGCTAGCTGGGGACCAATGAACTGCGTGTAAATCGGAGCCTTGGATTTCACATGTGTGATCATAGGCATAGTGTATGTAGAATCTTAGATTGCGTACCTATCAAATGATGCAAAAGTCTACAAGTCTACAGTACGGCAGGCTGAGGCGTCCGGTCTGCGTTTGGCTGGTTCGCTACCGGCGCGGAAGAGAATTGTGATAGGCATGGCAGCTTACAGTTCTGTTGGATATGGATCGCCCATTTCCTTGTGTTTCGTTCCACGACAGTCGGATCTCTGGGCATAATCGAACGCTTTGGTCTAAAAGCCTCTCAGCTGTTTCGATGCTGATGCGACCCGGCGGCCTTGTCTCGATGAGGCACAACATTCGAGACGGATGCGTCAACTTTCGCGCCACGCCTATTCCTTCTATTTCTCCTCGGGCCTGCCTGGACGGGGATCTTCCACCTGTCCATTCCTAGAGGCTAGGGAATAGCTGGTTCATCGCTTGCGAGGTTGGGGCTACGGCGTTGATTGGATCACCTGCCAGGGCTTTCGAAGAAAGGTTGGGAAGTGTGTCTGCAGCCGATAGCACTTGATGGAGAAAAGCCACAGAGGCTAACGCCCGCGACAGTCATCCTGGAACGCTTGTGTACCCGTACCCTCTACCCATAAGCCGGGATAGGTTACCCAGTGCTGTCTTTGGCGAACTGCGGCCAGCGCCCGGTCAAGCCATTCCTCGTACGTGTGTATTCGCGAAACCCCCGCTGTTTCTCTGAGCACGTCTCCCTTTTACATGCCCGCGGGCGTAGGTCATTCTCTCCTGAGTTATCACGATACTTTCTGCACCGCGGCTTTTCTTGCAGATTTCGTCATGCAGCAGGCGGCGGACTACTGCCCTGGCGTTTTTTCCATTGCTCATGCAAGGGAGTCTAAGGTAATACCGCATCCCAACGTGCATACTCTCGCCAGGTTTACCCAATTCCCCAAGAACGCTGCCGCTGCCGCTGGCCATAGCTTCTGGTTATTATAAAGCGGGAAGCCTGCAGCGCGCTCGCTACACCTACATCAATACTTTACGTCCGTATCCCACATCGAAATACCGTGAAGGCCATCTATCAAAGCTGGAGAAGCCTGGGCCCCTGTGAACGAAATTGGTGTTTTGTCTCCGTTTTACCAGTTCGCCGGGCGCGCTGGGGTGGGATCTGGCATGAGATCGAGGGCCGAATGGGCCTATGAGAACGAGCTCCGATCCACTGGACTGGACTGGCCGCCGCAGCAGCAGCAGCGCCGGCAGATCTACGCAGTCCGTCGAGGGCTCCGGACCCTTTGGGATCGCGCCATAAGCTGACGAGAGCGTCGCCAACCATGGATCATACGGGCCAAGCGGCCGGTTACGAGTCGGCGACAGGAGACCATTTACGGCATCCGTGGCAGACCAAACCTATTCGTCGACGTAACCGAATGATCAATAGGTAAGATTGATTCCGTAACCTAAATATGCGCGATCAGAAGTTGGCTTAGTTACGTCCTTACGTCCAGCTCCCTTTTTCCGTCTGCTAGTCAGCGCACGCTGCTAATATCTAAGTACGGGGCACACCCTGAGAAACGAACGTTGGTTTCCAGCACTTGGGGAACCGATGTTTTGTTTTCTTGTGCCTCGTATGCCAAAGCTGTCTAGAATGTCGAAGAAGAAAGTTGAAGTGTTCCAAGACAAGCCCCTCGTGTACCAACTGCATGAAAGCGGCCCGAGAATGTCTCTACATTGGCCCGCGACTAGATGAGGCGAGCCAGATGCGCCTGGCAGAGATTAAAGAGAAGCAGGGGACCCTGGAGCGACAGCTCGAACGGGACGTTGCGAAGTCGACATCTAAGAGTGCTCAGCAGCAGCGCATTTTGGCCGACGAGGTTGGGAACGATGACGATGATCAGCGGGATCTAGAGGCTACTCCGCTCGCGGCTCTGGACTTGACGTATGATGACGACGCTGATGGGACAGAGGACATGATAGATTTGGGAATTCAGATTGGGAAAATGCGTATCACGGAAAGGATAGGAGGGCTCTCCAGACCGAGGATTTCTGAGGAGGTACGGACTCTACATGACAGCTGAGAATTATCTCTTACAGATATTTCTAGATATCCGCCGGCATTGCTAGCCAGCAACAGTCGCCCGATCAACTTCCACGACACGGAGGACAGATCCCGAGACCCGAAGACATACCGGACGGACTGCATGGCACGTCTTTACCCGAATTCCTGAGGCCTGGGACGGAGTACATTGTCCCTACCAGTGGTTTCTTCTTCGGGCAGATTGGCGAATCGCCGTCTATTATGCAGTTCTTACCGTTCAGGGCGGCCGCAGACAACTTCATTAAACACTACCTAATTGCCGTCCACCCGATAGCCCCTTGTACCCACCGGCCATCGCTGGAAGCGGCATACGCGACGTTTTGGGAAGAGATCATCGCAGGGTTCGAGCCTCGACCTTCGATACAGGCCGTCATTTTTGCAGCTATGTTCAGCGGAGCGATCAGCATGGATGAGAATGATATAATGCGCGAAATAAGCGGATATCCCAAAGACAACTGGGTGGCGAGTCTTAAGATGGGCACCGAGACGGCTTTGAGCAAGGCGAATTTCCTGAGGACTACGAAGGTGGAAACGATGCAGGCATTTATCATGTACATGGTGAGTTCAACCGTCTCAGATAAGCTAACGACACTAATTCCACGAAGCTTCCGTTATGTAGGGCGGAAGTGTCGAGAGCGCATTCCGTGCTCGTGGGTGCTGCAGTACGGATGGCCGAGTGTATGGGCTTACATCGTGATGGAGATGCCTACGGCCTGACCCCCTTAGAAACGCACGTCCGTCGGTTAATCTGGCACCAGCTCTGCTTCCTGGATATTCGGACCTGTGAGGCCCAGGGACCAAAACCAGTTATTCGACGAGATGATTACGACACAAAATTACCCCTAAATTGTAACGAGGACGAACTTACACATGCGATCGCACCTCCGGAGTCGGTAGACATCTGGACCACTAACACTCTCTCCCTGATTCGTTTCGAGATAAACGAGATGATGAGGGCGATCTGGCTCGACAGGCGGAGACTAGAAACCCACAAGCTAACCTTAACAGCCGTGCTCGCGAAGATCGAGAACTTCCGCCGGCGGATGTCGGAGAAGTACGACCACCTCCTGGACGTGACGCAGCCGCTCCAGCGGTACGCCAAGTGCGTGATGTACCTGCTGATGTACCGGCTGCACGTCATGATCCTGCACCCGTACCACTCGAACGCGGCGAACCCGATGCCGCCGCGCCTGAACCAGCTGCTCATCACGTCGGGCATCACCATCGTCGAGCTGGCCATCCAGCTCGAGACCAACGGCGTCTTCCAGGACTGGGCCTGGTACCTCGGCGCCTACTTCCAGTACCAGATCGCCCTCCTGCTCGCCACCGAGGTCTACTTCCGCCCCCAGTCCGGCGAGGCCGACCGCATTTGGTCCTGCCTCGACTACGTCTTCGGCTTGGACCGGAGGCTGCCGCCCGAGGCCAAGGGCTTGCAGGTATTGTCTGAGATCCAGAACAAGACCGCGATTTACATGCGGATGCGCAAGAGTACGTATTCTACACTATCCTAGCTTCCCCCCCCCCCCCCTTTAAATATATACTAACCCTCACACCCCACTCCAGTGCGCGGCCCCACGTCCCTCGCGCGCGCCATGCCCGGCCACAACGTCCTAGCCGGGACCGGGACCGGCCCCTCGCCATCCTCCGCCACCGCGTCCGGGGGGCCGCCCCCGTTCCCACCGGGCCCCTCACTCGAGTCGATGCAGCAACAGGGGGGTGGTGCACCCAAAGTCGAGCGGGTGACCACGCCGCCGCCATTCCAGACCGCCGCAGGCAACAACATGGCACGCCAGCCGCCGCCGCCGTCGCAGATGGTGTTCGCGGGCGTGTCCGACAGCCAGGCGCTCTGGAGCCTGCCGCCGAACCGCGGCAGCCCGGGCAGCAGCGATGCGTCGAGTGTTGCGCACGCGGCGCAGGGAGGAGCGGCGGCGGCGGGGTTGGTGCAGGGGGGTGGGATTATGGATAATATTGACTGGGTACGTATGTTGTCTGCCTTTTCCCCCGGTGCTTGTGTGATGTGAAGTGGACGCGGCGCTGTGATGTGAGGACCATGAATGAATGAATGAATGAATGAATGAATGAGAGTGTGTGCTGACTTTGTTGTGGGATTAGGATACCGTTAATGCGCTCTTCCCGCATGATCCCCAGACGGGCGGGCTGAGTATCCAGGGGTTTCACGACGCGAACTTTGGGGTGCAGGGCTGGGCTGGTTAATTTGCTTCCTTTTTCCTCTCTCCTCCCTACCCCTAACCCCACCCACACGCTCTTTTTCTCTACATTTCTCTCTCCCCGGGGCGGCCTTCTGATATTGCTATATGTCTTTTATTATGTCCAAGACGTCATCGAAGCAATTCGCTAGGGGATGTTCGTTGTATGTATATCTTGGTTGCCAACCATGTAATGATATATCGAGTCAAGACACTGCTCGGGCACTCGTTGGAGCTTTCTCATAGGAGGAGGTTATATGGCGTCGTCGGCGGCACCTTGGCGCCGTTGCGGGAATTGGGTAGCTAATACCGTAGTCACAAATTGATAGTCTAATCTAGAGGCCGACTCTGGCAAGGAATATAGAGCTAGATTAAGGGTCCATGGTGATTGTCTGCATTTATGTCAGGGGGGGGGGCGTGATTTGTTTCTCTATTGGCTTCGCGATGAACCTATTCTCGTTTGTCCGTCTGAAAATACCTCACGAGCAAGAACGAGAGGAAATAATGATCAAGTCGCCGCCAAGGGAGGCGGAGCCTGCCTGTAGCTGCAAGTCAGGGTCAGCATCGTATCATGGTATATATACATAAGTACACGCCTTAGAATCGGTGTCTTCGTCCCATAGAGCCTACATACAGAAAACTTTCATCTACCTTATTTATTATGGTATATCAAAAGGCGGATTTAGCAACTCTAAAAAGACAAGAGATCCGATCTCGTACGACTTAATTCATAAGTGAGCTAGCTTGGATCAGGCAAGCATATATAGGAGAATACTATCTACCCATTCCTTTACTAGAAAGTTAAGTTTTGCTGATTAATGAATGCCATATAATCAATTATTCGGTACTAATCGTCTTTAGAGTTAAATATGAAAGGGTTGGTGGATAACGAGAGATAGGATCATGGATTACGGAATTTGAGGCTTAAGATGTCCTCGGCAGAATCTCAAGGCGCGACCACCACCACCTCTCTCAGACTTGGACTTTACAAGTTCTATAAAAACAAATCAAGGCTCACTCACTCACACATCAAATCCACACCAACAAAAACAAAAAAATTCATGAACTAGTAATATTCATTAACTCAGCCCCCATGTTTTCTCCCCCTGACCCCTTCCCCCCCACCCTTTGACTTTCTAATAAATACAGATGACCATAAACAGGAGACGTAGGTTCATAAGTCGTTAGAGTATCCACGCGTGCGCACTCCCATGAGTGGAGAATAATTATACAGGTTTGCCCCGATCGACAAAAAAATCAACCTTCCCAAAAACGCCGTATTCGCAGGTATCATTCATAGCCCTTCGTTGTTTGTTGGTTGTACTCGAGCCAAAAGAAAAAAAGGGAAAACCCGAGATCCAATCACCACCCCCATTATCCATCGTGGTGTATCATTGTCACCAATCATCATCTATCAGGTCATGCTTCCAATGCACGTTCATCGTTTTCTCCCTATTCCCCATCCGAATCCCCCTTTCCCCGTATGACACTCCTCATTTTCTAATTGGTGATACACCTCACCCCCTTCACCATACCAGTCTCCGCATTATTATTTACTCCATGACCGAAGGCGGCGCATCAGTCATCTGCAGACTAACAACACTCTGCGCAGGCATCGACGGCGTAGCGCCCCTCGAAAGCGGAGCACCACCAGCATCCGACGAGGGCGTGACGCCGCGGTGGTGCAGCTGTCTCGGCCGCGCGATGAGGACCTGGGCGGGACAGACGACGATCTCGTCGTCGCCGACGCCATCGTCGTCGCCCTTCTTGACGACGAGCGGGAAGAGCACGGTGCGGACGATGGCGCCGCGGGCCTCGAGCTCTTCGTTCGTCGCGGACGCGTCCCCCGAGCGCTCGTTCATGAGCGCGGCGTTGAAGGGGACGGTCTGGGCGAGTTCGCCGCTGGCGTCGTACTCGGGTTGGAGGGGCGGCAGCATCATGTACTCGGCGCGCTGCGTGCGCATCTCGATCGAGAGGTCGACGGCCTCGCGCATCACGCGGCGCAGCTGCGATTGGATCTGCGCCTCTAGGTTGGTGGGCGGTGGGAGGATCATCGAGAGTGTCTGGAAGATGGCCTGTACGACGGCCTCTGTGTCCTGGTTCCGCTGGTCGCCAAACGCCGGCCGCTTGGATAGGAGCGTCAAGGTGACGGCGCGCCATTGACGCACGGCTTGTGGTGGGCCGACTTCCGAGAGAAGCTTTTCGAGGGACTTGAGCTTCTGGCGTTGCTCCCGGTCCATTCCGAAGAGGTAGCGTGTGAACACGAACTCCCAGATCATGTTCATCGTCATGGACATGAAGATATCGCGACGGCGGACCCGGTCGCCGAGATAATCGTCGACATCGGATCCATCGAGGACAGAGTTATCGAGTCTGTCGATGAGCTTCTCATCGTTGATCTCGCTTGTTAGTCGACAAGCGCGCATGTCCGAGAATTTGGAGAAGCGAAGGACCCATTGCTGAACGTGCGAACACAGCTGTTGGCAGCGGCGGTCGAAGTGGTCCTCGTCTTTTAGCTTAAGAAACTCGGCATCTGGCGGTTTGGTGGCCAGAATTTGCTTTTTCATCTCGGTGACCTCTTCCTTGGTAGCCTCAAGCTGGGCTCGAAGGTCTTGGATCTCGGCATCTTTCTGTTGCAGCGTCTTGGCGAACTGGTCTTTGGCGCTACGGTGGTCTTCCAGTTCTCGCGCCGCCGACGCGTGTTGTGATTCGAGACGGTGATATTTCTCGTTGTGTTGGAGTGCGAGGAGGTTGTTGGCGCTGTGGAGGCCCTCGTTCACCTCGGTCAACCGGGTGACTTCGTTACGCAGCCACTCAAGCGACGCCTTGAGGCTTTCGATTTCGGCGTCGCGCTCGGTGAGGGCAGAGTTGCTTCGCTGGTTCAGGTTCCGCTCGGCCTGTGCTCTGGCGTCGGCCAGGGCACGGTTCTCGGCAATCAGTTGCTCGATGCGGGCCTCGAGCTCCAAGACTTGCATGCTCTGTCGCCGACGCATGCTGTGAGGCCGGGTCGGGGACCTGGGCGAGCCAATACGGCCCTCGCCGTATCCATCCTGTGGGCAGTACGTGTCAATAAACATGGGCATTTTACTAGGCATTAACATTGGAGACATTGGGGATATTGGGGAGTAATAAGAAATCGACGGATGGATTGAAACATAGAAGGAATGGATTATGGATTGATCAATAGAATGGATGAATGGATGAATGGATTCATTACTTACATATACGTCGGTCATGTCCTTGGCGCGGACACGGCCTTCGTTGGCCACAGGCGTGGTGTTGTGGCTCGATCTCCGCTCGTGGGTATGGATGATGTTTTCTCGCGAGGCATTGGAGGCATTGGCGTGAGTGGAGAGGGAGAGGTTGGGGGTGGAAGGCCGGTTCGACGCCAGATGAGAATTGGACGAGTTCAGCGATCGCAGGTCACCGCTTATTTGCCGGCCCACTCTTCGCAGCGACAGGGGCGGCGTGTTAGTGCCCGACCGCCCCGACCCCGACCGGATGCTGTGGGTGCCTGGGCTTTCAGGCCGAAACTTAAGTGGCTCGGGCGTCCTTAGGCGCGAGATGCTGGTGTTGGACGCTGACCGCCTGCGCTGAAGCTCCTGTAACTGGGGGCTCGACTCCTGCCCTGTCTTCTCTATTTTCTCCGACACGCTCCTCTGTCCCTGTAGTCCCTGCACTCCTCCCTGTTGCTGCTGTGGAGTGGTGATCACTCCCAGCCCAACATCCTGATATTTCGATGCAGACCGACCTTTCTTGGGATCCGTCGTGCCCTGCACCTCTTCTTCCTTCTTAAGTGGCGTGCCCAAATCCGGCGTCTCGCTTCCCAATACAGCCTTCTTAGTGCGTGCTTCATTGGGCTTAGGAGTGTGAGGTGCAGGTGCAGGTGCAGGTGCAGGTGCCTTGTCTTCTGCAGTGGGCCATGAGAGTCTCGCGCCTGTTTCGCGCGAGTCTTTCTTATTAGGCGGGCTCTCCGTCCCATCTCGTAGGTGCACGCCACTGTCACGTAGGCCGGGGTCAGTCGCTAGACTCCGTCTGTTCGGGTTCGGCGAATCCGTTATGAACCCGCTGTCTCGAGTCGTCTCTGTGGTGTATGGGATTTTGCCGACAGGTCCACCACCTCCAATTTGTGAATCGTGCTCAAGATCTTCACGCGTCTCCTCTTCCACAGGGGGAAGGCTGCGAGGTGAGGCGCGGCCAAAATTGGCAAAGTCGTGAGTTGTAGACAGTATGTTGGAAGGGGAAGTCAGCAAGCCACCGGAAGTGGTGCTACGGTCGCTTTCTTGCGTTGGCTTGGTCGGTGCCCCGTGATACTCGCTGGATAACTCTGATGTATCTAGATCATCCAGATTTTCAATGATCTCGGAAGTCGCCGGTTCCGTTGACTTTGGGCTATCCCGAGGAATAGAGCGAAGTTGTGAGAGATCCTGTTGTACCTCCCTACCCACCACTGGACTCTCAAGATCATCATCTTTGGTAAATGTGTTGCGCGAGGCTTGATCAGCTGGCTGACTATCCGAAGGCGCCCTTTCCACCGGTTTCGTAGATGATGCCTCAGGCTGTTCCTCTTTCTTCGTGTCTGGGCCTGACCAGAAGTCGCCCGCATCAGTATCTGACCGCCCACCAGCTTCCAATGCCCTGGGTTCCGAGCTTTCCCGAAGGGCAGGGTCATCGAATATATCCTCCGTGTCAGTCGTTCTCTTGTCAACATACTTCTGTTTCTTCTTGCCTTTCTTGGAACCACTAGGTGTCTCGACTGAGAGTGCTACTCCTCCAGCTGCAGCGGAGGGAGAGGGTGCAGTCTCAGTATCAGCAGCCTTCGAGTCCTCACTCTTAGACTTCTTCTTTTTCTTTGGTTTCTCTGGAAGAGATTCGATAGGAGATGCTGCAACCTCGCCGGCGGACAGAATAACATCTTCGGTATGAATCTGTTCGCTCGTCTTGTCGTCCTGAGCCGGTAGGATATCTTTGTCCACAGCCATAGAGTCAGGTGCATTAGAGTGAGACTCGAGATACGAGGCCGCAATGTCCCTGGATGGGGTTATTGCTGTAGTCTCTTTTGGTTCCTGAACGCTGACGTCTATCTTTTCTTTATCCTCAACTTGCATTTTGGTTGGAGGGTGTCCTTCGAAATACGATGCGGCAATCTCTCGCTGAGGTGTAACCACAGGGAGTAGACCGTCACGACTTGTGTCTCTTAGACTCTTGTTTTCCTTGGTGGCCTGGGTGTCGTCCGGCTTAGCTGGCTGTGATTCAAGATATGAGGCCGCAATCTCTCGGGCAGGAGTAATTTCTTCCGCAACAGCACTGCGGTCTTCGGCTCCACGCGGAAGGTCATCAGGGGCTTGGCTTTCAGTATTGACTTGTGAATTTGAGCTGGGCTCCGCAGGCTGGATCCATTCTGGAGCTTCGAGGGGTGAGGCTTGAAGACTGGGGAAACCAAAATCGCCCGCAGCTGAGAGAAGTTTGAGGACCGTGGCATCGTCGTCATCGTCCAACTGAGTTCTGACTTTCTTGCCCGGTTGTGTTGTCTGGTCGAATGGACGCTCGTGTTCCACATGACTACTAAGCTGAGCTGGTGACAGATCGACGTTGATCGAAGGCGGAACTCTAGGTGAAGGGGTTCGTGGATAAGAAATTGCTTCTGCCGGTGCAATGATTTCTGGAAGCTCTGTTGTAGCTCTGCTAGCAGGTTCTTGCTCCGGAACTATTTGCCGTTCCTCATCTTTTGAAGGGGAGGCTGGCCTCTGCACGGCATCCTCGGAGATCTCTTTACTGCTGCTCTCTGCGGGATAGCTTGGTTTGACCTCCGGCTGAGCATCCTCGCCCTGATCCTTTGGCTTGAAGAAGTCGTCACTCTCCCACACATCTTTAGCCTTAGAAGACTGGCCCTCGATCTCTGAGATCTCTTCTGTGCTTGGCTGCCCAGGGACTTGTTCATCTTGCGGAGCCTCGGGAGAAACGCTCACTGGAGTATCTTCAAAGACCTCTGAAGGCATCGAGGAACCCGACGCTTGACGACGTTTCTTGTCTTTCTTGGATTCCTTCTTGGATTTCTTAGCCAAGAATTCAGGCCATTCATTGTCGTTTGCAGCGGCAGGCTCTGGCGCGGGCTCTGGCGCAGGCTCTGTTTCCTGAGCTATTGGCTGATTCATGGTGATTTCCTGCAAATCGTCGCTTGATCGTGTAGGTTGATCCTCCGGCCTTTGGGTTTCTGATGGTGACTCTAGTTCGGTCTGAGTGTCCAACTTCGACTTATCTTTCTTTGACTTTTCAGATGGGGTCGCTAAAGGTTCGGCTTCTGACTCTTGGGGTACTGGGGCAACAAGCTCACGCTCTCGCTGGACGGGTGGCTCAACTTCCAGTGGGGTAGGTGCTGACTTTTCTTGCTGTTGAGCGTGGACCACTTCAGATGTGTCGATGGACTGAGGCTTGTTGTCATGGGGGATGGCTTGCAATTGGGCTTCTTCAACTATGGGCTGTTCTTTGTCAGCTGCCATCTCTTCCTGGTGCTCAGTACTGAACCGATCCTGGGATTCAAAGTCCGGAGTTGCCGTGTCTTTGGGGTCCAATTCAGGAGTATCTGGGGCTTGGGTCTTCTTGCCTTTCTTTTTTGCTTTTTTGGACTTCTTCGAAGGAAGTTCGGGCAACTCATCGGCTGGCTCCTGCGATGTCTCAACGACGGCGCTGGCATGGCTATCCGGACGTGATTCTTCTAGCGTCTTCTCTGCTTCAGAGGTAACGGGAATTCCTTCACTGCTAGCGAGAGGCTCCTGAGTTGGCTCGACACTGTCGTCGGCTTTCTCTACTTCGGGCTTTGCGGAGGGCTCTATGATCTGCTCCCGAGTGGGTTGATCAGAGGTGTCAGTTGGCAAAGTGGGCTCTGGTATAGTCTCTGGCTGAAGGTCCAACGATTTAGTCGTTTCAGGCGACACTTCCATATTTGGGATAGTATCCACGGGTTCAAGGTTGACATCGGCGTCTTGGGGATCGGAGCGCGGAGACCCAGAGACATCAGGCGCTGCAGCTGAGACTGGTTCTGGCAACTGCTCCACAGGTACATTTGGGGCTTCATCAGTCACCTGTTGGTGCTCGGCAGCAAGGTCGAGTCCAGATTCGGGTTCGTTGACAGTGGCAGCCGATTTCTTTGCCTTCCGTTTTTCCTTTTTGGACTTCTTGCTTGAGACCGCTTCAGGGAAGATTTCCTCGGACTGCTGTGGCTCTTGTGATATGGCTGGCTCTTCTACAATTGACTGACTATCAAGCTGCTTGATATGCTCCTCAGCGCGAGACTCCTCGGCTACAGGTGTTTGTGCTGAAGGTTCTGAAGGAGTGGCAGTTTCTGGCTCCGGTTCCAAGTCTATTTGGCTTGCTCGCTTCTTCTTTTTCTTCGACTTTTTGCTTGAAATCTCAGGTAAGACATCTTCCGAGCCTGTAGCATCTTTAGCCGTCTGCTGAGTATCCTCGGTATCAACTGGAATGACACGATGTTCTTCGGGGTCTTGAGAGGGATCAGGCACTGGCAACGGTTCTTGCGACTCTTCTGGCGAAGCCGTGCTCTCTGGTTCAGCTTTTGCCTTTGGTTCGATTTTCGGCTCACTGACCGGCTCACTAAGCAGCTCACTGATCGGCTTAGTCGTTAGCTCAGTTGTTGGTTCGATTGTTGGCTCAGTTGTTGGCTCAGTTGCTGGCCCAGTTGCCGGCTCAGCTCTTGCCTCAATTGTCAGCTCAACTTCCGGCTCGAATTGACTTGCCCGCTTCTTCTTGTTCTTTGACTTTTTGCTTGAGGAAGGCTCAGGTAAGACATCTGCTGAAGTCGTAGCATCTTCAGCCTTCGTTTGAGTATCCTCAGTAACAACTTGACTGTCCCGGGGCTCTTCGGGATCTTGAGATGGCCCAGGCGCTGGTAATGGTTCCTGAGGTTCTTCTAGCGGAATCGAGACCTCTGGCTCAGTTCTTGGCTCAATCTTTGGTTCAGTCATTGGCTCGACTATCGGCTCAGCTATAGTTTCAGCTATTGACTTGGTTGTCGGATCAGCTACTGGCTCGGTCATCGGCTCAGCTTCCGGTTCGAATTGGCTAGTACGCTTCTTCTTTTTCTTCGACTTCTTGCCTGTTGCCACTTCAGGGAGGACCTCTTCCTGGTTTTCGCTAGCCTTGGCTTCCACCGCAGGACTCTCTACATTAGATGGACCTTCAGGCTGTTGTACAGGTTCTTCTGGCAGAGTCTGTTCTGGCGCTAGAGATTGTGGTTCAGGCTCCTCTACTGGAGGAGCGCTTTCAACTTCAAGCTCCCGATCGGCTTGACTGGCCCGCTTCTTCTTCTTGTCTTTCTTGGACTTCTTCGGTGAGGTAGGATCAGGCTCCTTCGAAGTGATTGGCGATTCTTCTGCCGGTACGGGCTCAGGCTCCTGTGCTAGCGGTTCATCATTCTGTTCTTGAAGATCGGTGACATCAGCTTTCTCAGGCTTCTCATCTAAAGGAACGGGCTCTTCCATGGCAGGCACAACTGGCTCTCCTCCTTCAGGCATGACAGAGGTGGGAACTGTTTCGATCTGTTCTTCCAGCGCCTGAGTGGCGTCTTGTTGAGAGGAGTCAACAGCGGTGAGCTCGTTGATACCAGAGGTGGTTGCCACACCTTCAGTGTCAATTGGATCTGTTATTCGAGCAGTTACCTCAGGAAAAGGTTCTCTCGGAATCTGCTCATCGACGACTTGGACTGGTTGCTCGGTTGATATACCTTCCTCGGCAAGGGAGAGATTATCCTGTGTATTCACAACCGGCGCGTCACCAGTGTTTGTCGGCTGGTCACTTGAAAGGCCCTCTTCGGCAAGAATCGTGGCCGGCGTGCTCATGGGAGCAGCAGCAGCATCACCAGTCTCTACTGATTCCTCTACTGGCTGAGAAGTAACTTGTGCCTCTGGTTCAGCTGAAGGGGCAAGAACGGATTCAGGCACCAAAGTGCTGGGTCGCTTTTTCTTCTTATCCTTCTTGCTTTTCTTGGGAGATGTGGGACTAAATGCTTCTTCGCGGGTTGAGTCTTTTGGAATAGCCGAGATCTCCGTCTCTACTTGTTCACTCACGGTCGGATCGTTCGCGAGCTCACTAACATCCCGAGTTGGCACTTGCGGTGGAACTAGCTCATCTTCCAAGGCAGTTGCCTCCTTGCCTGGCGCAAGACTATCAGCATCCCCATCTTTCGAGACTTGAGGGGCCGAGCTTTCAGCTTCCATGGGCTTGTCTGAGTCGGGAACAATTGCAGTCTCTACAGTTGCCTTGCTCTGTTCATCTTGTCGTAACTCATCCTGTTGGCTGGCGTTTTTCTTTTTCTTGTCCTTCTTGTTCTTCTTACTCGGTGGAGATTCAGTAGTGTCCTCATCTCTGGGACTCTCGAGTGGAATTGAAATGCTAGTTTCCGCCTGCGTAGGAACATTTGTAGCCTCTGTAGATGCTTGCGCGGAATCATCTAGGGGAACGTCATCATTCAAAACGGTGGCTCGCTTCTTTTTCTTGTCTTTCTTGCTTTTCTTAGCTGAGACGGGGCTGCTGGGTTCGTCATCTTTTGCACTTTCCACAGGGGCCGAAGATCCAGTTTCGATCGGCTCGCTCACAGGAGGGACTATTGGAGTCTCTTCAGCCTGCTTCTCTAGTACTTGGTGTGATGCCTCATCGTCAACTAAGCTTGTTTGTTGCTTTGACTCGTCGACCGGCGTTGGCGTAGTTTGCTGGCCAAGAAGAAGTTCAGCGGGAGGAGTTAGTTCAGTAGACTCCTGGACTTCAAGCTCAGGTTGAGTATCAAGGATTGGTTCAGTGACATCATGAGTTAAGATAGGATCTGCGCTTTCAATGGGTTTGTTGGCTTCAACAGTAAGTTCAGGATCATGGGTCGACTTGTGGACGTCTTCACCAGGAACAGTGTCATTTTCAAGGCCTTTCGCTTCATCCGCAGGTGTTTGCATACTAGAACCAGACTCTAGGGCATCTTGACCAGGTGCAGACGGCGTATCTTCATTGATGGTCTGGCTGTTTCGCTTCTTTTTCTTTTTGTCTTTCTTGGATTTGCGCGAGACTTTCTCTTCAGACTGCTTTTCTTCAACAGAAGATTGTTCAGCAACAGGCCCTTGTTCTGTGACCACAGTCTCAGGAAGCTCGGAACCCTCCTGTCTGGCTTCCTGATCACGCGGAGCCTCGTCCGGGACGATATCGGGAACTTGTTCAATCGCTACTACACCTTCATCTTGCTGATCTAGCCGAGTAGACTGCTCTTCGGTGTGCTGAGACTTTGTAGACGCATCCATGGAAGCAGGCTGTTGCGACTGGAGATCTTGCATTGCTAAAGCTGGCTGATTTGCTGGCCCTTCAACGATTGTTTCACTTACCGCAGGTACAGGCGAGGGGGGCTGGCGGGATATATCTCCCTCGGCTGGAAGATGCTGTGGCTCGGCGTCTGGAACAGGAGGTTCATGGAGAGCGGGTTCTTTGATAGGATCTTCCTGGACAGGATCTTCCTGGATGGTACCTTCTTGGACAGGGTCTTCTGGGATAACAGGTTCCTGGAGAGCAGGTTCTGGGACAGGATCTTCCTGGGCAGGAGGTTCTAGAGTAGGAGGTTCTTGAAGAGCAGGTAAATCGGACGAATCGACACTTGGACGTTGGTTGTCATCATGAACGGGGGGCTGCGATTGTTCGGCAGAGTCAACTGCTGGCAGGGCAGACTGTTCGGCGTCTTGGATTTGACTACCTCGCTTCTTCTTTTTCTTGTCCTTTTTCGACTTCTTGGTCGCAAAGCTAGGGAAATCGTCATCCCGCGCTTCAGCGGTTAATTGCTCCGGCTCAGTGGTCACTGGGGCATCCGAAAGACCCCGCGAAGGCGGCTCAATTTCCTCCTGCGGTATTATTGCGGGGGTTTCGACGTTCTCCGATGTTGGGGCATTGACGTCGGCATCCTCGGTTGGCATTACTGATGCTGAGGTAGATTCGACCGTGTCCTGTCCCTTGCTCTTGCGCTTCTTTTTGTCTTTCTTGCTCTTCTTCGTGACTGCAGGTGAATTGTCATTGTTATCTGCAGGGATTGCATCCTGATTTGACAGAGAGGCCTCAGTTTGCACAGGCTCTAAAGTATTGGGCTCTGCGAGATCCCGCGGGTGACTAGTCAGCTCATTTTCGGAACCAGCTAGTAGAACCGACGTTGGCGTATCAATTGGCAATTCCGTCTCTATATTGACGTTTGCTGAAGATTCTGTAGGTCCTTGGCTCTCATCCTGCGGTTTAGAGACATTCTCGGTACTGTCTTCTACGGAGATAGTGTCTTGACTTGGAGCAATTGGTGCTACCTGTGAATCAGTTGGTATGGTAAGCTCCTGAGCATCAATTGGCTGAGCACGCTTTTCATCCTCTACATTTGACTGTTCATCTGGTTCTGGGATTGCTTCATCTTGAGGGCGTCCTGTAATCTTGGACTCAGTTTCCGGCAAGGTCTCAGGCTCATGGTGGCCTTCAGACTCATCAACATGAGCAACTCCGGAATCCTTAGGAGGGATGAGTTCTTCCGATGGCATATCAACGGCAGCAGACCCTAACTGTGGGGTCTCTTCCTTACCGGTGGAGTCATTAAATTCTACCTTGGTATCTATAGGTTGATCTAACGAGTCCTGCGACAGGATTTGTGATGGGTCGGGTTGTTTTGACAAGTTGGTGTCTAGCTGATCATTGAAGCCAGTTGTCGCACTGTCGGGGTGGTCTTCCACTTTTGGTGGTATGACAAAAGGCGGTGGGTTCTCTGGCACTTCCCGGCCAAGGTCGAATGTCGTGTCAGGTTTAAAAGGCACAATGGCTGGCTCTGACGTGGAATTCATCACGCTCTGCTCGAGCGGTTCGGCGAACTGAGCATCTTGGGCCTCTCTTTCATCATCTTTCTCGGTAATTGGAATGGATGCCGGATCTTCTTCTTTGGGCGCTGCAGGCTCTTGAGTATTGCTACTAGGTTCGGGTCTAGTTTCCGCACTCGCGTCAGGAGATATGAGACTGTCCTCATTGTCGTCACGTGTTTGGGTCTGCTGCTTTTTGCTCTTCTTGGACTTCTTAGATGATGGCCAGATATCGTCAGTCACTCCCTCCGCCTGGTCGGCCTGTAAGCCACTGCTTGCCGTATCTACATCAATGGAAGGGCCGGTGGAGGGGGGAGCTTGAGTATTTTCGTCCTTGTGTTCAATGGATGGTTCCAACACCTCCTTGGGGGCTTCACTGGCGACGGGCTCAATCTGGGTAGACCCACGCTTTTTCTTGTCCTTTTTGGATCTTTTCTTGCTGGGAGTGAGCTCGGCCTGAGGAGGTTCTTCGATATCCAGTTGATTGCCAGCTGCCGAATCAGATGTAATGGGGGCGATGGAGTCTGATTCTGCTACTGGTTGATCTGCAGACGGCTGGTTGCCATCAACACCACTTTCACTGATCACGGGCTCTTTTGTTATGTTACGAGATTCGCCCTCATCACCTAGTGGAGATGCATCAATACTTTGACGACTTTTCTTGCCCTTCTTTTTCGATTTCTTGCCAGAATTATCAGCGCTGGGCTCAATAATGTCCCCTGCTGGTTCTGTTGGCTCTGGAACAGGCAGCTCCGCTTGGTCTGCTCCGACTTGAGGATCAGTTGGCGGCTCCTCCGCTTTTGACGCTTCAATTTCGACATCTGGACCTATAGGATTTACGTCCTGGTGGCTTTTCTCGTCTTCAGATTTCTTGACAAGGCTAGTTGCCTCCCCTTCGACTTCTTGCATCACCTGTCCCTCAACTTTGTGCGTGACACTGTCAGGTTCCGTTGAAATTTGTCCTTCCGGTTCCCTGGATGCTTTCTCCTCAGCACGAACCCGAGCTTTCTCAGCGAGCTCACGGCGTCTCTTTTGATCCTTTTTGGATAGCTTTTTCATGCTTTTGGTACTAAGCGCAGCCAGTTCTGCTTCCTCTGCAGCAATCTCAGCTTCCTGGGAAGCGATGTCTACTTTGTCCGTAGCGACCTCGGCTTCTAGTGCTTCAGCCACACCTTGCTGTTCAGCTTCGATCGCTACGACTGCTTCCTTCCCTTCAGTCTCTAATGGTTGAGATATAGCCTTTTCTTCAGCGGCCTGCGGCAATGAATCAACGCCGGTTGAACCTATCGATTCCTGGGCAGGGATTTTTACAACATCACTAACAGTTTCAGTCTCCTTTGGCGAATCCATTACATCCGTAATCTGGAGAGATTCCGGGGTGGTCTCAGTAGCTCCTGGAGAGCCTGGCGGTGCTTCATGACCCAAAGTTTCCGGGGTACTTTGAAGCTTCTTCTTGTTCTTCCCCTTCTTCTTACTACCAATTTCCGCCTGCCAGCCCATTTTTTCCTGGGGCTCATTGACGACAGGTTTGTCAGACAATGTCGAAGCAGCCTCACCAGTTACGACGTCTGGAACGTTTTCTGCTTCCACCGTCTCTATCGATTGAGCTGAATTTTCATGAATCTTCTCACCCGAGGCGACCCCGGACAGTGGAGCCTCAAGTGGATCAGTAGATGCAAGGTCCCGCTCGGTGTCGTGTACACCGCTAAGTATGTCAGGTTGTGACAATGGCTCCTCTGCAGCGGTGTGTTCCAAGGATCTTGAGTCGCTGAGTTCCTGATGACCGGAGCCTTGTGGACTGATATTGGTTGCAGCGGACACCACGTGCGGATCATCGTGGGGTTGTACAATATTCTGCTCCTCATGCCCAGTAGACTCTGATAGCTTTGACGTGTCTCCAGTCAATTGGCCTTCTTGTGAGGCTGGCTCCAAAATCGGGCTGAATTGTTCGTTCTGTCTAGGATCGGAAGTAATTATGGACGGAAGACCCTCCTCAGACTTTGGTTCAGCTACTGCCGGCTTCGCATCAGGTCCACTTGGAGAGGGGCTGTCCGCAGATGGCAGCAGAATATTACTGCTAGTTTCGGCGTCCTTTGGCGGCTCTTCTAAAGGTAAGTCTTCGGTAATCGACTTGAATTCCTGAGAAGCACTCGGTTGAGCGTCATTTTCCTTGCTGCCAAAGACATCATGGGATTTTCTTTGAAGTCTGAGAAGCTCTAGAATCCCAGGCTGCACCACTGTGTCGGCCTCTAGCACTGCTGGTAGAGACGGTGATTCTTGATAAGGAGCGAGGTCTCGTTGCTCCTGAGCAAACGGTTCTTCATCCGCAATATTAAGCGCGGGTTTGGTCTCAGGCTCCTCTGGTTCGACGTTCCTTCCACTCTTCATTTCTGGCTTCCTTGAAGTCGAAGCAAGCTCCTCAGCCACACCAGGCTCCATGACAAGTGGCTCCTGGGGCGTGATTTTTTCTGGTGGACCTTGAATAGAAGTGTCAAGCTTAACTGGTGGTACATCAGGATCTTCTACATTGTTTTCTTGTCTCAAACCTTTAGTTGACTGGATAGATTCCGTACTAGGACCCGTAGACTCTGCTTGTCCTTCCCCCCACCATGACCCCCTTTTACCCTTTTTACCTTTCCCAAAAATACTTGTAAAACGCTCAAGAACTGGAGCAAATAGCCCAGTCTCCTCGCTCTGCTTTTGTCCTTCACCAGAGGCAGAGACGACCTCAGTGGGGGAATTCTTGTCGGCAGTAGGCTGCATTGGAGCTTCAACAACACTGGTGCTCTCAGGTCCTGCAGCAACTAGTTGATCATCAGGTGGCGTCTTCTCAACTTGGGATTTGCGGTTTTTCTTCTTCTTTCCCTTTTTGGTGGGCGTGCTCAAACTTTGCTCAAGACTCGGACCTTCGGGTTCAGGCTGCGTTATATTGAGAATCCCTTCAGATGATCCCTCAACATTGGGCTCTTCATGGTCTTTCGGCCCAGGAGTAAATTCGGGGACCTGTCTAGAGATCGATTCAGAGATTGGGCGATATGCTGGCTGCGAGTCTGGTATGGATGCAGGTGTGTCTAACGGTGGTCCCTCCTTTGTCTCCACTTCGGCCTTGTCAACCGTGGTAGAAACATCTTCAAGTCCCGCTTCAGGGTCTGCTTCAACGAATGCAACAGTAGCTTCAGGCTCTACTGCTGGGTCGACTTCCTTCTTAGTCTCATGTTCTGGTTCCGCAACAGTCTCGGCTGCCTTAAGCTCCTCTACAACTTCTTCCGAAAGCTTGGCTTCAGGTTTAGGCTCCGTAGGAGGTTCAAAACCAGGCTGTGCTGTAAGCTCAATAGGAGGCACATTTGCAGTGTCTATTGCAGATTCTACAGCTGGCTCTGTAGCTGGCTCTGTAGTAGGTTCTGTAGTAGATTCTACGACAAGCTCCGCAGCAGGTTCTATAGCAGACTCTGCAGCAGCCACCGTAGTAGGGTTCATATTAGGCTCCGTAGTTGGCTCAACTTCTGGTTCTGTAGCAGGCTCTACACCATACTTTGTAGCTGGTTCCATAGTTGGTTCCATAGCTGGCTCTATAGCAGACTCCGTCACTGGCTCCGTCACTGGCTCCGTCACTGGCTCCGTCACTGGCTCCGTCACTGGCTCCATCACTGGCTCTACTGCAGGTTCTGTAACAAGTTCTTTAGCGGGTTCTGTGGCAAACTCTGTAGCTGGCTCTGTCGTAGGCTCTATAACAGGTTCTAGAGCAGGTTCTATAGCAAGATCTGGAACAGGCTCCGTGACGGATTCCCCAGCTGGTTCTACTGCGAGCGCTGTAGCAGGTTTCGTAGCAAGTTCTGTAGCAAGCTCTACAGCAGATTCAGCAGCGGAGTTAATAACGAGTTCAGTCTCAGGCTCTATTGCAGGTGTGACTTCTTTGACAGTTTCGACTTGGGACTCCGGTTTGGGTTCGTCGGCCACCTTTGGCTCAGCGACATGTTCAATCCCAGCTTCAGTTGTAGGAGTTGTATCTGCTTCAGGTCCTGCCTCCAGTTCTTGTTCTTTGGCGACCTCGACTATGTCCTCGGCTTCTTTGCCAGTCTCAGGTTTGACATTGGTGAGAAGTTCAGCTGTCTTGGGCCCTAACTCAGGCTCTGTGGCAGGCTCTGCTTGTTCAACGGTCTTAGTTCCTTCAGCATCAGCTGGCTCTGGCTCTGCTTTAGGTGCTAGTTCAGCATGTGGCTCGGGTATTTGTTCAGGAGCCTGAGCAGATTCAGGCTCAGGGACCTCTGGGACCGCTTCGAGAACTGATTTAGGCGCTGACTCAAGGGCCGCCTCAGGCACTTGTTCAAGGGCCTGCTCAGGAACATGTTCAGGGATGTCACTAGGAGGGAGAGCTTCCTCTTTGTCTGGCAGAGTCTCGGTACTTGTTGAAGCTTCTGGGGTTTCTTCAGTCTTGGCCGACTTTCCCTTTCGCCCTTTCTTGTTCTTCTTCGACTTCTTCGATGGTAGAGTAACAGGTTCGTTGACAACAATATCCTTCGCGACACTTTCAGGTACATCTGAAGTCTCCATTGGCTTAGATACTTCGCTCACGGGAATGACATCTGTGTTGGTGACATCTTTGCTTGTTAACGGTTGAGACTCAACATCCTTGATTTCTTCGCTGGGTTGTTTGTTGTCAAGCACAGTCGCAACGGCTAATTCTCCTACAGCGGCGGGCGCCGCTGCAGCAACAGCAGAATCTTTTGAAAGATCTTCAGGGATGACTTCCTTAGTATAGCCTAAATCTGTACTCCATTGGGCTAGCGCCAAAGCTGGCAGATCCTCAGAGACATTGACATCGGTATTCTTCTCTGTAAGCATGGGGTTCGGGTCATTATCCGACTTCTGATCTTTCAGCAAGGACCGGACTGGCTCCGGTTTTGGCGGCGACCGGTTACTGTCATCAGCTGAAGACAGCGCAGGAGACTCAGAGGCTTGCTGAGGACTCTCTGCTACTTTCTCCTTCTGTAGTTTGGCTTTTCGTTCATCGTTGAACGCTTGGTGTGATCTTTCGAAGAGAAGTCGTAAATTAGTCGTGTTACCTCTTGAGATGATCTCGTGGGGCAAAGGTGGGTTAGGTAGCTCGGTAAGCTCATCATTGGAAGGTTGAGAGGTTACTTCAGCCTGCGATATAGGAGCGACTTCAACTTGCGGTATAGGGTCTTCTTCAACCTGCGGTATAGAAGCTTCTTCAACCGGAATAGGGGCTACTTCCGCCTGCGGTATAAGGGCTTCTTCAGCCTGTGGTATAGAAGCTTCTTCAGCCCGAGGTATGGGGGCTTCTTCAGCTTGATGTATGGGGGCTTCTTCAATCTGCGGGATAGAAGCTCTTTCAGCTTGAGGTTCAGAGGCTACTTCAGCCCGAGGTACAGAAGTTACTTCAGCCTGAGGTATAGAGGCTTCTTCAACCTGCGGCATAGAAGCTTCTTCGTCTTGAGATACAGGAGCTTCTTCAACATGCGGAATAGGAGCTACTTCAGCCTGCGGTATAAGGGCTTCTTCAGCTTGAGATATAGGAGCTGCTTCAGCCTGAGGTATCATTCCCGGTTCATCAGCCGCCCTAGTCGTCGGTTCGGCCGACGCAGCAAACGATTCCACAGGCAACGTCTGGACGCGCTCGGGAGGCTCCGAGGGCTTGCCACTTAATTTCTGTAGAGTATCTTCACAGACTTGAAAGCTAAGGCGCGGTGGCTCTTGTAATACCCCGCTATGTGGAAGCTCATGATGTAAGTCTCTTGTTCTGCTGGCTGGCGACCGTGATGCCTTCTCAACAAGGAACAGGGGCTTGAACTCCTTGGTGCTGTCCCAAGAAGTTGGGCGAGAACGACTCTTAGTTGCGCTTCCGACATCTGGACTTCCCACAACGGGTGTCATTGATGGCACAACGGCTGGAGATCCAGGGGTGGACTTCTGCCCTAGACGGAATTGAATCGGTATAGCACTCTGACTAGGAGTCTTCAGTCTCAGAGGAGTTCCGTTGGTGCTACGGCGACGACCAGAACTCAAAGGGGTTTCGATGGCGCTACCACGGCGAGCATGAGTAGGCGTCCAACGCCAATTGTGTCGCTCATGTTCAGGTGTCTCAGGACGACTATCTGGTAAAGGTGGGAAGTCATCGCCAAGCTCAGGAGTAGGAGACCCAGGGCGGCTTGGAGGTAAAGGTAGAAGGTCGCCATAGTGAGGATCTATGGCTGGTCGGATTTCCCGGTGAACAATTTCAGGATCGATTATTTCCTCTTCTCGCGGTGGCGTTGATCGTCGTTCAGGGGTGGTGGGGATGATATGGGCTTCCGTCTCTGACGAAGCTTGGGTGGCTTTGGAGCGGGATTCCTGGGATGCAACAGCAACAACAGCATCCGCCAGGCCGACACCCGCGCCTAGGGTGTCGGCATTATCTAAAAAAGAATTCTTCTTGTCCTCTTCAGCCTTGCGTGATTCTTCCTTGACATCTCTTATCCCCATCGAAGACTTGAGACGGCCGAACAAACCCGTGCCTCCGTTGTTACTCTGCTCCTTTTCTGACTTCGAGCTTTTACGATCTCTCCGATCAGATGGGCTTGAAGCAGATGTAATTGACTTGGTATCGTCAAGCGTGTCACGCCTGCTGCGGCTGCTACTTGGCCTGTGACCATCAGGACGAGTCTGGTTAGACACCACGGAGCCGGTGTCATAGTCCACAATTGTAAATGAATCACTTCTTGCATCAGGAGGTCGACCGTCACCCTCAGGATTATCATCTTGGGGAAATCCGCCAGGGGTACTCCTCCGTCTCTCTTTTTTGCTCTTCTTCCTTGAATCTTCAGTTTCATACTCGGAGATAGTTGCTGACCTTGACAGAGAACCATTGTTGGAATCCCGTTTTGACTTCTTCTTTGAGCTTGATGTCGATGTTGATACTTCTGATGGGGCCGCTGATCTTGAGGGCGAATCATCATATGTAATCGAATCCCGCTTGGACTTCTTCTTCGACTTCTTAGGCGTGCTCAACTCTTCTTCAGTCGGAGCCGTCTTTTCGCTGCGAAGGTCGCCGAAAGATTCAGTCATCTCCTTGGGGCTTTCTACGATGTCTTCTGCACTAGGCCCCATGCGCGAGGGAGAGTCGTAGACACCCGAGTTACGTTTTGATGTCTTCTTCTTAGATATTTCCCTGTTATCGGCTTCAACCGTAGTCGCATAAGAAACATCGCTGGTTGTACGGTGCGTTGTTGGGCTTTCAGAAAAGGCCATAGTTGTGACTACAGTTGAGGGAGAATCAGGAGTGATGGAACCACGTCTGTTCTTGGTCCTCCTAGGTGTATCCCATTCGTCGACACGCACGGTAGTAACTTCAGCATCTGCATGCCTTTCGTAGACCTGTTCCGATAACTCTGGAGTCGGAGCAAACCCTGATGGTGAATTGTAAAGTCCTGAATCACGCTTTGATTTCTTCTTGCTCTTCTTCGGCGTGTCCCGTTCATCTTCAAGTGCGGGGATAGTGTAAGCATCGGGTATTCCGTAAGAGCTTTCCTTAGAGAGCTCGGATGCTAGGGCCGGTCTCGAAGGAGAATCGATAGCCCCCGACCCACGCGTAGGCGTCCTGCTCTTTTCAGGCTGGTCCCTTCTGTCGTCGAGAGCACGATTGACATCGAAACCTGCAAGATTCCTAGAGCTTTTCCCAGGGTCATTTGACACCGGTGCCGGTGCTGATTGTGAAGGCAAATCATATGCGCCAGACTCGCGTTGAGACTTCTTCTTACTCTCTTTCGGGGAGTCCCAATCATCCTCTGGCAGCACAGTTTCAGTATCTCGCAGATCCTGGAAAGCGTCGACTGGGACTGACATCCTCAGGTTCTCCAAAATATTGCGCGTCTTGGAGGCTTCTTGGACGACGATAGGTTTCTTTGCTTCCCTCGACCTCTTCACAGGAGTATCTTCCCATTGATCGGCTGCCCCAGATTCTCTGTCCCTTGGATTAGCATCACCCGCGACAATATCATCTCGAGATTGCCTCTTCTGCTCCCTATTGCTCAGCTTGCTTGAAGACGGCGCCCGACTATCCGCAGGTTTCGATCGTGAGCTTTCTGCGGGTGTGCCTTCGATGATAATCTCAGGCTTCTCAACGCTATCTCTCTTTCCAGCCCGTTCCATTCTGCGCTTATCTTTCTTGCTAAGCTTGTTCAGAATTTCCGAGGCGCGGATCGCAATGTCACTCTCATCTGCGGGCGTCTCGGGGACTTCTCCAATAACAAAACCGTGATCTTGGCCACCTCGTGATGTCGAATCAGCCAAAGGGTCTGCTGATGGCGATGGGTATGCCCCCGACTCATTCGACCCCGGCGGCGAGTCCCGCCTATGGAAACTTGCATCATCGATAACGATGTTGGGGTCGAACCCACTACCTTCCAGCCCAGCAGCGATACTGGCTGTGAAGGCCGGGTCCTCGGCAAAGGCTCCTGGCATCCTCGTATGTCTGGGGCTAGACGGTTTTGGTCCTGGAGTAGGTGGCTTGTCATATGTGTTCTCGACTTTGACGGAAGACTTGCGCTTCGCAGCCCTTTCTCGGTCCCTTGGCGCAGGTGTTGGCCTATTCGCTGCTACAACTGTGGTAGTGTCCGAGTCTGATAGACTCGAAGCCGCAACCCCAGCGCCGACGCCACCCACCGCAGCTGCAATGATCCCCCAGCCACTCATCTTGCCTCGTGATTTAGGTGTCTGAGCAGGAGTCACGACCCTAGGTCCTGAATAGGGGTCATCTTGTCTTTCAGGGCTCTCTACCACGTAATGTTTGGTTTGATTCTCACCCCAACTGACGGCCTTGGAAGACGGTGTCGACGGCACGGGGACCACTTCGCCTCGAGGCCCAATAGCAACGTCAGGAGTAGTCTTAGGTGCGTCAGGAGCAACCTTCTTCCTGGGTTCGGAGGACCTTTCCGTAGCTCGGGGCTTTTCTAGGAGCGGTGTAGGGACAGGAGTAGGGACAGGAGTAGGGCGCACAACGTTGAGCAATGGACGCTCACGCTCGGCAGAAGGATCTCGTGCTCTAAAAACAGGAAGTCCACCTGTAGAGAGGCCTTCGACCCTAGGAATTTGGAAGCGATAAAGCTCGTTAGGATGTTGCAGGACGTTATCGATGCGAACATCAGCATCCGGGCCATCATACGGACTCTTCTGCTTCGGGTGCTCCATTTGCGGTGGGGACACGATCTCCTCGATGGACGGCTTTCGGTCCACTTTGTGCTTCCACTTGTCCACTACCGAACGCTCCGGAGAACTACTCCGGGACCGTGTCTCCTCTTCCTTGAGCTTCCGCGCGAGTTCAACCTCGCGGTAGTAGCGGTTGGCTTCCTCCTGGATAGCGTCCATTTGACGCTTCTTCGGCGACTCGCTCCGGCGCGAACTGGCATTATCACCTCGCCCGCGACTACGCCCTCGGCGGTCTTCGGCGGTTACTGCCGCCGCTGCAGCAGCCAGTGCAGCTCCGCTGACGGGGGCAGTCGCGTGCTCGGTGGTTTCGTATATCTCGCGTGCGTCGCGAAGCTCCCGTTCATACGAGTCCCGACGACTCAATCTCTCTGGTGGGTGTAAGTCCTCTGCCATCAGGTCCAACCGAGAGAAATCAGGTTCACGCTCAACGGTAATCACATTTGGTGTCAGGGGTCGATTGGGTGTCGCGTACGTGGGAGTCTGGAAAGCATCGTCAGCGACCTGGAATTGAAATGGATCGATCGGGCCCCCCTGAGCTGGAAAACCGGGGTCTGGTAAGCGTTTATAGCTGTCCAATTCGGAACGACTGGCACTCTTCTCCTCGCGGTGCTCATCCCGACGGCTCTCTTCGTTGCGGCTCACCTTCCCATCGCCTAATCGGTCCTCTTTACGTTCCTCTTTCCGTTCATCCTTCCGTTCATCCTTCCGTTCGTCTTTCCGGTCGTCCTTACGTAGAGCCTCCTCCCTGCGTCGAAGGTACTCTGCCATGTCGTAACCATCATCACGGGGTTTATCACGTCGACGTTTCTCACGTTTCTCCTTCACCGGCTCGCGCTCCGGCTCCGGGTCCACCTTGGGAGCTTTCCTTTCCCGATATCGATATTCTCTCTCATAATCCGGATTTACCTCACGTTCCTTTTCTCGACGTCTATCATTACGATCTTCTCGAAATATCACTTCCCTCATGTAATCCAGATCTTCCTTACGTTCCTTTTCCCGGCGTTTATCATAACGATCATCCCGCAGGGTCTCACGACTCTCACGCTTCCCATCTCTCTCATCACGTGCGCTAGTGGTCAAGGGCTTTATACGAGGCTTAGCATCACGCTCACGACGTCCCCTATTCCTCTCGCGTTCGTCCTTGCTGCGATCGGAAGACAACGCAGCACCTATGGCGGCCCCAGCCACCCCAGCAGTGGCCGCCTCAGCAAGAGCCTTCCCAGACGAAGAGCGCCTGGAGTACATAGACTCGGTCTCAACTGAGTCAAAGACCTTCGTAGAAACCGGCGCTATCGGCTTTGGCTGCTGGATCGGCACCGGCGAAGGCCGGGACCGGGACGGGAGATCCTGCTGGAGCGAAACAATAGAACCCCGGGTGGCATCGAAGCGCGCCGGGTCAGAGGTTGGGATCGGGAACAGCCGTTGCAACGGGCGTACCTCCGACATCACAGTCTCACTGGGTGCGATTGACGGCTCATAACGCTGCCGCGAGTCGACAACCGTCGTGTCATCGACATCGACGTCCTCGAAGCCACAGGGCGTCTGCACATAGCCGCGGAGCGAATTCACGGGACCGAAGAGTTTCGGGTCAACCACAGAGGACCCCTTACGAACGGGCTGGCGAGGGGGCTGTTGAGGGGGCGGACGAGGGGGTACGTCAAAATGCGACTCATGGATGGATTGCAGATCGATGGGCCGGCCCGCCAGGCTCTGAGCCGAGCCATAAGCGAGACCAGAGTCGAATTCTTCACTGGAAGTATCGTCGTCATCCGAGGCGGACTCCCACTCGGAGTCGTCCGAGGACGAATCGCGGTGGGGCTTGGAGCCCCCAATGCCGCGATCTAAGTTTCCGCTATTCGTGCGGTGGAAGTGACTAAGGGCGGCCGCGGCACCGACAAGCTTTGACGGCCGGGATCGCCCAGCGGCCCGCTGGTCCTCGGCGTTCTGCTTCCGCGCTATCTCCGCGAACTCCTTCCCCAGCGCGATGATCTCCTCGTCGGTCTGCGCGTTCCGCGTCCGCGCCGGAGGCCTCTGCGGGTCATTGTTGTTGTTGTTGTTGCCACTTCTTCTCCTTCGTGGCGACGGGGGGCTGAATTCACGGCTCAAGTGACGGTCGATGTAGCCCCTCCCGTAGGCCAGGTCGGAGCCTACGGAAGACGAGGAGGAGTTCCCGAACCGCAGGAAGCGGCGGCTGCGCTTCTTCTTGACGCGACGGTGGTGTTTTCGGCCACTTCCCGAAAAGAAAGTGCCGAGCCCAAACTTGGAGGGGCGGGAGATGTTCAATAGTGAGGAAGAGGTGGAGGAGGAAGTGGAAGAGCTCGAAAACGCACGCGATCGCGGGTCGGCTGTTTCGTACTGTTGTGGTTCTTCGTAGCGCGGGATAGGCATTGGAGGTTCGTTCTGAAGTTGCTCTCTAGAATCCCGGCGTTCTTTGCGCCGCCGGCGAGAGCTCTCAGGACTCCACCGGCGACCATGCTCTCTGGTCATCATCTTGACAAATTGGACCCTTTTTTGGTAGCCGGGTCCATTCAGATTGTGTCTGTCAAGTGACGTTAGAGAGGCGTTACAACAGAGTTGTATACCATGCAAACCGGGTAATGTTATTGTTTAGTTTAGATTGCGACTAAAAGAACAACGATCTCACACTGAAACCGAGCTGCCGGGCTGCAAGGGTTGGTTAAGCGCCCCCACGTTAATTAAAAGCAACTACACACTCCTACGACAAAACAAGGTGGCTGGGCCTCTGCGCTCTGCCGGGCCTTTCGCTAGGCTTCGCTAGGGAGATCGGACAAATACTTGAAAAATAGATTCATTCATCGATTTTCAGCTGCCCGAGCGGGGGATTGGAGGAGGGTTTGGGGATCACGAAATAAAATAAATCCTCTTCACGTGGTCCCCATCCTGTCAGTGGCTGCCGAAGATAGTCCACCGGCCTATCATGGCCTATCCCGTCTGGATTAATATATACTATGTATGTCGGGAGTGCCACGTCAATGGACTAGCCGCTTCTTTGCCACTCTCATTGATCTTCCTGTCTTGCCGCTAGCTAATCGCGGGCAGATTACATTATCCCCAACTTATTATGAGACTCCTGACGAGTAGTAGCAGTAGTTCTTTTTCGTAGATTATGCCCGTCACACCTCTTTAGTAGGACGGGGTCTCATAGATCCCCTTTTACTACTGCTCATTCGTACATCCGTACAGAGCACATGCATGTTTCAATCGGATGTCAAGGCGAGGAAGACACGAGTGACGATTACATCTGTTTCAAAAGCTCAGGTTCCGTATTTGCCTTGGTGAACGCTACTTGCTGTCATCAACAATGATTTTACGACGCCAACTTCCAAGAGACCAGTTCTTCATCAAAGAATATTCTGTCATTAATCTCTGCAGAGCACTCTCAATGCATATGTGCTTGATAGTGAGATCTAAGCCGTAGTCGACTACAAACCGAAATGTCATCGGACCCAAATATTGAACATCATACAGACCGCTAGTAGCACGAAGTCCTACCTGAGTACGAGTCGAGACACTAAAGCTACTATGTACATAACGGTATGTAGAGCAAGGCAGCAATACTTGGTCGTAGTCGTAGTCGTACGATTGGCTCGGCGTCACCTACATCCATATGCAAGTACATGTATGTATGTGGGTAGTGTCATCAATGCCTAGAGTACTTCATCCTTTCCTCTCTTCGTTCTTTGGTCAACCTCCAGGAAATCTGTACTCTGCTTAAACGAGCCCTAAGTCGATCATTACGTACTAAATCTAAATCTACCGAACAATTCGTCTACCTTCACGATGAGATTGTTGCAGTTGGTTTGATATAGGTAGTGAGCCTAGAAACGTCAAAACAATTATACTGTTTAAGGTTGTATGTGTAAGTCTTACATAAGATACGAGAGGGCGTTGGTGATCTAGGTATTTGAAATATCATTATGGTCCGGCTTTGGCCGCCAACATGGAAACGGCCAGGTTGACAATGCAGCTATAGCTACTTGGTATACATACCTTAATCAGCTCTTCAGATCCCAACGAGGTTGGCTATATAAAAGTCAACGATAGAGCCTCTCACGCTACTACTTGCGTATGCGTAAGTGGTCAAACTAGTCCACTCATTTTAAGCTTTGAACCCTTCTTATACCAAGCGGTAAGAGACTATATGTGAACGACTTAAGCATGTTCTCAATTCTATATGTAGATCCCAGAATATAAAGTCCACAACGCCAGTAGCTGTTGAAAGCTGCATTGTCTATAGTCGGAACATTTCAATTCGCAATCAAGAAACTCAATGGCAAATAGTCTCTGGTCACACAGCTACTCATTAAAAATGCACGCAGGCTCATGTCTCTCTATCGGGTGTTAAAGTTTGTAACGGAAAAAAAAAATCAAACAGCTGAATCTTATTACATACTAGCATATGTAATGATCAACAGTCAGTTAAGGTCATAGCTATTTCTTATTGCATGTGAAGAATAGGAGTGGTTAGTTGCCTTATCCACCTTGAGCATTAAAAGTCGTTTATTAATTATCAGGAGCACCTATTCAGATCTACAGGTACGCAGCCTAACTATAAACAGGGAAAGGAAGAAAAATTGTACCATCATCTAAAAGCTGGAGATTAATAAATCCTGAGAAAACTGAAATCAACCCGAGCCGAGTCAAGTCAAGTTACCGGGCCGGAGGTAGGACAAAGGTTCAGATTCTAGATTCCACCGATGAGCAAGAGAGACAAGAGGTCTCAGCTGCCTTGTATACTCAGTACACACACACATATACAACTTGCGCCACACATCCTTACCAAATGAAAGTGACTGCGATGACTGCACGGTAGTTTCACTTTCAACAGAGAACCCGCATGGCGCTTCATCAATTATTAGCTAGGTAGCAAAAAAGGATGTGAGGAATTATGGCTCCAGGCCTCGGTCGCCCATACCAAGTACTTGGCGTGTCAAATTAGGTCCATTCATGAATCGTTTGCTATCCTGAATATGGAGTAAGGGACTTCAAACAATATTACAGTTTCTTATGCCCACCTACATGCGTACATACATCCATATACTTACATATATAACTACCTCCTGAGTTAGGTAAGTACTTCAGTATCTGCCTGGACGTTCCGACGTAACGTTTGACAGTCCATTATGATTGATGCATTTGAAATCTCTACGTATTTTTACGCATTTTGTACGACGGCTTTTGGCCGAACACACACACACACACACACACACACACACACACACACACACAATATATATAGAAATAAATGGATTACTTGTAGAGGCGTTGGTTTAGGTTAGGTCAGGTCTTTTGATGATTGGACAGATTTTGGCGATTTCATTTGGCTACTGTACTCTATAATGAATCCCACCCGAAAGCGAGTGCTAGGCTACTGCAAGTAGTGTGTTTTCCTCTAATTACTATGTATTGCAGGTGCATGGAGTGACTGGGAGTGGCCTAGCTAAGCGGCCCAGGTAGAAAAACCACGGTTATTTTTTAGAAAAACCACACATCCACTTTGCACAGACGTGACATGAGCTCCCATACAACGTAATATGTAGATCAGTGTCAATCCTATGTGCACAGACGGCTGCATTTGTGATACTTTATTTTGTACGTATATCTTACGTAAATTCAAGTATTGTTGATATATAGGCAGTCGACTATAAGGTACTTGAGCTTGCGTATAATATTCATATAATTGGAAGTACCTTTTTTCAGGTACTTATACCAGCATATAAATTTGACTTGAATATTAGTACCTCAGACTTAGGTACTTATATCTGTACGTAAAATTTACCTGAATAAAAGTACCTATTAAAGGTACTTATATTTGTATATAAATCTCACTCAAATGAAAGTACTGTATACGCGATAATGAAGAAAATAAAGTGAATAATATCCGATATCTGGGATTGACATTAATCTCCATACTAGTTTGTATGGGAGCTTATGTTGCGTGCGTTGCCGAGATATTCAGTGGGTAAGATTAAAATGAGTGGTTTTTCTAAAAAATAACCGTGGTTTTTCTACCTGGGCCGCTAGCTAAGCACTAGGTTATCTTATTAGATACAGTAGGTACATACATACTACATACATACTATATAGTATGATAGTACTGTATGTATGTACCTACGGTAGTAGATGCAGGGAAAAATTACGCGACTTGGGACTGGATATTGGGACTGGATACGGCTATTGCGCTATCTATGATCCCTGTACTGAAGTACATAGATACGAAGGGGGGCTACAGGCGAACTCGGGCCAATGATGGGGATTATGACAGCTGAGCGATAGCATCTGACCTGCTGTAACCTACTGCGAGTACTGCGAGTACTGCGAGTACTGTATTTTTCTTCACGACACATATCTCACATATCTCACATATCTCACATATCCCACATATCTCGTTGATCTCATATTCTGACTTTCCTACCTGTCCAGACCACTGAAAAGACGTCGAATCATTCTTCTGCGACGCCGAATCGGGCCAATTGCATACTCACCACTCTCCTTCACTCTCCTTCACTCTCATTCACAGCAGCGCACTCCTCTTTGTGTCCTTGCGTCCTTGCGTCCTTGCATGTCGCATCAGCCACCTAAGTCATTAGCCCTTGGCTCCCTAATCATCCGAATCCGTTGATATCCAAACACACGGCGCGAGACAACCAACAACCAACAACCGCCAACTTCGAGTACTGCCGCCCGCCGTCCTCGAATCATAAATCCAAACCCCTAGTCGCGAAAGCCGGGTTTCATCCTTCCCGCCAGCAACGACTCGAAAAGTGGCGTCTCTAAGCCCCGACGACGAGGTCGCCTCCTCATCCTTCAGCACCCGCCCTACCATCGGCCACCATCGGAGACGCTCGTCCGCATCCGGCGACTCAGGCGGCCGTCGCGTCTCGCCTCTGCGTCTGGGCCACCAGGCCCAGTACTTGCAGCCCACTCTGAGCCCCATCCCCGGTATGTTCGCAAAGCAAGCTGTGTGACTGTGTGACTTGCGGCCGGATAGCCGTGACCTGCTGCTGCTGCTGACTGACTGACTGACTGACTGACTGACTGACTGACTGACATGTGTTTTGTTTGCGCCACAGGTACCCCCAATTTCCCCATGTCCCTGAGCAGGAGTCCGTCTCCTGTGCCTGGCGGAGGATGGTCCTCTCCGGGCCTCAACATCTCCAACAGCGGCCGATCCACCCCGTCCAAGTCCTCCTTCTCCGGTCCGAACGGCGGTAACGTAACATGGGAGTCGGCGCGCCTCAAGAGCCAGGGCGTCACCGGTTACCCTTCGTTCTCGACACAGAACCAGGGCTTCTTCACCCGCCACATGCGTCGCATCTCGAGTAGCCTGCCTTCTTTTAACGTGAGCGCGGACTACAGGGAGAAGGAGAAGCTGGGGCGGGGCCGGTGGAATATCCCCTTAGTAGGAAGGATCCGAGCTGTGGCGGCGCGTATGGGTAGGAAATGGAAAATCCGTGCCCTCATACTCGTTTTGTTTCTTCTCTGCTATACTCTTTTCTATGTCACTCGTGAGTCTCCCTAAATTGTATGGCGCTTATGCCTGGGTCTCTAACCATCTTGCAGCCCTATGGTACTATTGGAGAAGAACGAGCTGGTTAGGAGGCGGAGAGAAGTATGTCATCATTCTTGCGGCCAACATTGGGGGCGGCGTGATGGAATGGAAGGGCCCCCGAGAGTGGGCCATCGAAAGAGACAGCGTTCGGAACAAGCGAAAGTACGTCTCAAGATGGGGCTACGAGCTCGAGATCGTCGACATGAGCACGAAAAAGCGGTACGCTCATGAATGGCGAGAGAGCTGGGAGAAGGTGGATAGTATCAGAAACAGCTTTAGGAAATATCCGAAAGCGGAATGGTGAGTTGCGAATATGCTACGAGGTTCTATCACATTACGCTGACATATTCCCAGGATCTGGTGGCTGGACCTCAATACATTCATCATGGAACCTTCTTATTCTCTCCAACATCATATATTCAACAACTTGGATAAAAACATCTACCGCGACATCAACGAGTACAACCCGCTTAATATCTCTCACCCCCTTACAGCCAACTACCTAGACCCCGTCTCGTTGAGCCCCGTAGGAGACGGGAATGTTGATTCCGTGAACCTTGTCCTTCCTCAGGACTGTTCGGGCTTTAATTTGGGCTCCTTTTTCATCAGGCGAAGTGAGTGGACCGACCGCCTCCTGGACATATGGTGGGATCCGGTCGCATACGAGCAGAAGCACATGCAGTGGGAACATAAGGAACAGGACGCACTGGAGCAGCTGTACACGACGCAGCCCTGGATTCGAAGCCAGTCAGCTTTCATCCCGCAACGATATATCAACAGCTTCCCAACCGGAGCTTGCTCTGATAACGGCAACGACAGCCGCATACATTATAACCAGGACGATCGCGACTTTGTTGTAAATATGGCGGGTTGCGAATGGGGTCGTGATTGTTGGGGAGAGATGTACAACTTCCGCGAGCTCAGCTACTACCTCAACCGAAACCCCTGGGAGCGGTTCAAGGAAGACCTTGTCGCTGTTCTCTGGTTCAAGTTGACGGGACAGAAAGTAAAATGTGAGTATACTTCCCTCCTACTCAATGCCCCTTTTCATCCTTGTTTCAAAACACAAGCTACTGCGGTACCCCCATTCCGGATCTTTCAGCCCATGAAACAGGTCTCACTCAATATCAGCCCCAAATACAACTACGAGCAAATGGCAATGGCTAATTTTCGATACTGCAGTATAACCCAGTGGCATCCTAGCATCATAGATACTATGATCATGATGATCTAGGTTGGATTTCGCCACGTTTTTGTGGAACCTTCTTCACGACAGCTCGGCCGAGTCACCTTTTGTCCCTTTGTAGCACTTCCCTCATGGCAATGCGACTTCTGCTGCCACACATTATACCCATTTTTGCATTATAGTCAGGAGGAACACGTGACCCTGAACATTTTTTCTGGTGTCTATTACGACCACCAGCTTTATGCCTTTTCATCCCTGACATAGATGGTTCGGGGAGATGGCCCAGTCAGCCTATTTTCGAGATGGTCCTAGGGAAGGGGGCAGGGGGGTTCCGAAGTATGAGAAAAAGATAGTAATGTTTCATTGTATTTTGTATAAGCTATGTATGTTATACCTCAGGCGCTGCCACGAACGGGTTCAATGATAATGGAGCTTCGGTCTCCTGCTTTAAACCGACTACCTATTTCCTGTACACCTCCCTTCCAACAATTCAGTTCTTACATATTGTAAATATTCACAGCATTATTTTTAGGAATAGCCAGATCTTTTAAGGAAACAATTGTTTCTGGGCGTTACTCTGGCAATACTTGACGGCATGAAGAGGTGGCAACTAGGAAAGTAGAGCGATATACATACCATAGGACCTAGGGTAGAACGGGTTGTAAGAGAAATAGAGGTCTGTAGCTAGTATATTGTGAGTGGCCGCATTTGCCCATTGATCGTTCATTGTTATCAATGACGTTCGATTTCCATGTCTAAGATATCAAGGCAAACTGAAGCAATCAACCGTGACTGCCTCACATGCTCGAGCTTCTGAAAATCCCTACCTTTCCACACTCAAACTCACCACCACACATCCCTACTTGACCTCCTTCACGGTCAACAATCTTCCTACCTCTATCGCCTTCACCTTTTCACAAACTCATTTTCCTACCAACGCAAATCAGCCAAAATGGGTTGCTGGGGCCGAGGTCTCTTCCAGTCCGACGACGACTACGACATCGCGCGCGATCTAGAAGCCATGTTCGGCTTCCCGATCTGCTTCCACGATCCAATCTCCTCCTCCCCTTCCTCCCCTTCCCCCTCCTCCTCCCCTTCCTCCTCTTCCGCCGACAAAGCCACCGCTCTCACGAAGCTCAACACCGGCCTCCTAGCGCAAAAATTCGACAAGATCCTCTCCTCCTCCTTCGTCCCGCGGACATCCTACCACGCGCGCTCGCGCGTGGCCGTGCTCCTCGGCGCGCTGGCGATGGAGCTGGGCGCGGTGCTCGAGGAGCGCCACGTCACGGCGCTGCGCGTGCTGCGGCGCTTCCTGCCGACGCTCGAGCAGCAGCTGCAGCTCGGGGCCATGCTCGCGGGGTACCGCAACGACGGCACGCCGTGGGTAAGGGGGAGCAAGGGGTTTGAGGAAGCGCAGGCCGCGAGGAGCAGGGGGGTGGCGGAGGGGGATCTGGGGGATGAGTTTTGGTTTAGTGGGTTGGGGTGAGTTGCTGGCAAAATTAATTCTGAGACGTGAAGAGATTTGTGTGTTTGTTGGGATTTGTGAAAAGTTGCTGACATCGTGATAATGGGCAGGCACTCCGCGGATGAAAGCCCGACCTCGGATACTGTGAGCAGAAACTGCCTTAGCTGCGGCGAAGACGCACCGAATCTTCTTCGCTGCACACGTTGCAAGATGGCGCGTTACGTGAGTAGCATCTAGAGATATTCATTACCCCTTATCTCTTAGTTCAAGCCCAGGTTTTCTCAAATACCCAGCTATTCTGCAGACTTGACATCTAGGAAGAGCAAATACTGACCGGCTGCTATATCTAGTGCAACGATACCTGTCAAGCAATTGACTGGTCTTCCCACAAGATAGTCTGCTATGCCAGAGATGGAATTCGCTCATGCGTAAGTCACAGCATCGTCCCCACGTAGCATAGTTCGAAACTTACACCTTGAACAGCCTGTTCCTTCTACTAGTCAAAAACAGGAGGTGGAACAAGAGGGTGAAGACACTGCTTCGACCGGCAAACTTCCTGATGGTCAGGCATAATATCATAATCTGAGATAGCCATTTCATCCGCCAGCAGCCGGTTTGCCGCCAGATCAGGGTTAGCTGTGAGGTCTCCTCAAGCTTATGCAAAAATGCATGAGATCCACGACAGGCACAATTAGGACGGAGGATCTCATAGAGTTCGTAGTGATTTTAGAGAAAACGCCTAACACAACGATGATTTCTACAGTCATAAGTTTTCAATGATTGTGTAAATGAAGGCCATGATTAAATGTTTTTATCACAAATGGGTAGACGTTAGATCTTCAGCTTTAAGAGTTGAAGAAGAACTGAATATCTAGGTAGCTATAAGTGAGGTTCATTCAATGTAACACCAGATCTGTACTAGGATGGTAGGTAATACCTGGCCAGAGAGTTCAGGGCAACTTGCCTGGTTCATAGTATCATTACAACTATTCTCCCATTAATCTAGGTTTGCTAGTCTAATCTCACATTGTTGTTTAACCCCTATTCATTCCGAGTATCCAAGAAATAAAACGATTAGGCAGTCTTACTTGCTCGTTCCACTCACTCACTTACAGTCAATGTTTAAATAATCGATGTCTAGTCTTTAACTCTACATGTAGAGCTCAAGCAACCTCTGTCGGACTGCTAAATTTGAAGTAAATAAGTTTTATGCAAAAGCTAATGCGATTAAACCGATTAAGAGAGTAAACTTTATCTATTATGTAGCAGTGTCCTACTACTATTATCATCTAACCTACAATAACTACTTCCCCTTCTTTCATTCCGGGTTCTAATCCTAGTATGCCATCAGTAGGACTACAATTACAGTATTAGTATATACCAATGTCGCATTATGGATATATTATACTTTCAAATGGTAAATGTCCCATTCAGCCTCAGATCCCGACTGCTCGCGCCAACAAACACCTTAAACTCGCCCTCGGGAACCCTCCAGTTCTGGGCCACGACGTCCCAGTAGCTCAAATCCCTCCTCGTCAGCGCAAAAGTGACCGTCTTGCGCTCGCCCGGCTGCAGCGGTACCTTCTCGAACCCGCGCAGCTGACGCGCGGGCGTGTCCTCGACGGGGATGCCCAGGTACAGCTGCGCGACCTCCGATCCAGCCACATTGCCGGTGTTCTCGATCACGATCGTCGCCGTGTACAGGGTGTCCCAGAGCTGGGGGTGGCCGCCGGCGACGATGGCAATATTGGGGTCGGGGAGCCCCGCGGACACCTCGCCAAAGGGGTGGAGCATGAGGTCGGAGTACGCGAAGCTCGTGTACGAGAGTCCGAAGCCGAACTCGTACCGCGGCGTGATGTCGTCCCGGTCGAAGGCCCGGTAGTCGATGAACAGCCCCTCCACGAAATCGTCCTGTGGGAACCAGCTGCTGCCCGTGCCCGTGCTATAGTTCAGCAGGTGTCCGTAGTCAGATTCCTGTCGCGCTACGGTGTAGGGGAGCCGCCCGCTTGGGTTCACGTCCCCGTATAGCACGTCCACGAGGGAGCGTCCGGTCTCCTGGCCGGGGATGCCGGCGAAGAGGATGGCGGTTACGTTAGGGTGGTCTACCCACGGGTCGACGAGCCGAATTCCTGATGAGTGTTATTAGTCGCTATCCGAAGATGGGAGAGATGCTTGAGAAGACTTTGTGACGAAAGATAGGAGTGGGAAGAAAGGTGGGGAAACAATTGAGTGAAATGACATACCTGGAGAGTGGACAACGACAATAGTATTGCTGCAGTTGGATGCAACGTTATCAACTAATTGATCACTGAAGTCATCGCTAAGGCCCACACGATCGAAGCCGCCTTCGTCAGGGTAAGCATTAATGAATACTAAGCATGCCTCGCTGTTCCAGTAAGGGGTAGGATTTATGCTGTAAAAATCCCATCGGATCACACCACCATCGTCTGCAATCCGATATTGCAAAGCTTGGAAGGGGCTGATGACATAGGGCGGCGTTGTACTGCCTGATGCACCAGCTGTGATAACAGTTCCATTGAGGGTCGTGACTTTATGGGTGCCTGTGACATCATCCTCCGGAACGAGATTAACGGGGTTGTTAGCTCCAAAAACATTATAAGCTTTCCAAGGGGATGCTGGGACCTCGGCACTATGCAAAGATGTAAGTGTAAGTGACTACTTCTTCCGGATCATTAGGGGGAGGCCTTTCAGCAGATACCAGAGGCCTTCAACTGATCGGCTATCCAAAAGGGCAACCCCTTTCCTCGCAAAGATAGGGGTCAATGAACTCTCAAATACGTACTCATAGCCAAAAACAGAGATAAACCTTGGTTTGCGCAACGGGAGCGTCTTATTGACATTCTTCACAAGAACGGTACCGGCCGCACCCATTTCCCTGATAAGCTTTCCATGGCCGTTTTGGACATCGACAATCTCATGCTTCTCCAAGTTGTCATATATAGCGACTTTGGGAAAGCCTTCATCTTGTCCAGCGAAGTACCAGGCGGCCAGCACTCGAGTGGCCATATCGTCCACGCGTTCTCTCGCTACACTCCCATTATTAACCGCCTCTACCAACTTAGATCCCCAGAAGCCTTCGTCAGGCATGATCAAGTCTAAGCCGGCGTTCGCAGAAGCGATCCCAGTATGGCCGGCGCCCCAGTCACTCACCACGAAGCCCTCGAACCCGAGTTCCGTCTTGAGTACTCCGTTCAAAAGCTTGGAGTTCTGGCAGGCGTATGAGTTATTCGCGCGGTTGTACGAGCACATGACGCTACTAGCACCGTCTCTGATAGCGCCCATAAAGGGGTAAGCGTATAGCTCATGCAGCGTGCGATCGTCGACATTAGAGCTCAGTGCCTCGCCCAGCTCGCTCGGGTTGCGACGGTAGTCTTGCTCGTTGAGCAACCAATGCTTGAGGGAGGAAATAGCACCTGCGTCTTGGATTCCCTTCGCAATACCGGCCATGCCGACGTCGGCGAGGTACGGATCATTGCCGAGACCCTCCCAGTTGCGGTTGCCGACGGCGATTCGACCGAGAGGCCCGGCCACGGGACCAAGTGCGACGTTCACGCCCTTGCCGCGGAACTCGTATCCGAGGGCTCGGCCATATTGGTAGAGCAGTGTGCGGTCGAAGGTGGCGGCCATGTGGATCCCGGCAGGGAACCCCGAGACAAATTCTTGTCCACGGACACCGCTGGGACCATCTGCTAGGCACAGGGGCGGAACTCCGAGGCGCGGAACAGCGCCCGTGTTACCAATGCATTGACCCGGCCAGCCATTCGTGATATTGACGACCTCTTCCACCGTCATCTGGGACACGAGCTTCGTTGCACGAGAAAAGGCATTGGCCCAAGCTTGGCTGGTAGTACCATTGGCAACAGGGCATGGGTAAACAGGTGGGCTCTGGCCGTAGAACTGCGAGTCCGATTCATTCGCAGGAGGCGTGCCAGTCGTCTGGGCGGCACCAAAACCCGTGAGGGTTAGGAGCAACAAAGTGATGAGCTTCGCCATCTTACAGAAATCCGGTACTACAGATTGATCTAATTATGCCCTACCTTTACACTTAACCTAGGCGGTTGCCCGAGAAGAGATGCGCTTTACTTATACTCATATCTATCAGGAGATCGTACCCAGAGCAGTACCGATGGCTCGACAGTTAATGAGCTATGCTACCTAATAAGACTTACGATTCTCAGTGGGCAAGCCTATCGGATGATCACACCCGATCCTAACCTATGTTCGATGGCATCATGAGATGAATATACACCGATGAGCACCTACCTAGTTGACAGAAACCTGCGGTGTGATGGAGACTCGGCAACTAATAAGTCGTCCATGGTAGTGGAAATCTGCGGGGGAAAGCTCAGTAGACTTGTGATCCATGGCTGCCGAGCATACTCTATTGACATTCCAAGGGGACAGGCCTGCGATGACGAGGTGTAGTGGCCGGGGGTTGTCCGCTTTGGTGATTAGGTGATCCGGAATAGAGTTGGGGTTCGCTGGTTTATGCGGAGAAGTCAGTGGAGAGGTCTAGCAGTTTGTGAGGGGTTATGGCAAAGTCGGGCTTAATCCCGGCCTCTTGGCTCATGTTCGCCCTAATTACGTAAACTAGAACTTACAGAAGTTCCTTCTACACACATGTATGCCGGAACATGCGCGCCAGAAGGCCCGTTTACCCCGTTCAGCACGTTTACCATCTCTCCGGTTCCGGAGGCATTGCGGTAGCTTATTACTAGACGACAACGGAATGTGTTGTATGTGTTGGACTGCTACAATTGCGGTTTTTGGTAAGTGGATAGCACGTGATCTGGGGTATTTCGGGCGTCTCGGAGTTCTGTTTTTGAGTCCGGAATCTACCTGGAGTAGATAGTTCAGTTGTAATCTCTATCTCCAAACTACCAGCCACTACATATTCGTCAAAACTTTTAACGAAAGATATAAATTGTGTATTATATATCCTTTTGTATATGCGTAATTATAGCGGGCAGTTACGTTGCTATCGTAGACTGAGTTTGGCTATCATGCTAGAGGTCTATTCGTCTATAGGTAACTTCTACACAACTGGAGAAGGTATGGGAATTTTAAATGTTAAGGAATCGGGGATGCGCAATTATCAAACAGTTCGGGAGATCATTATGGGCTCTAGGAGTTGTACAAATTCAACTTTAGAGTCACATTGTGGTTGATGAGCCGAGGTAGGTGGTTGGTGATGTGATATTCACGTTCCCCTTGAAGGTTGTGGGAGTCAGGGCAGCTAGGCATGGGCTATGGTAGATACGCATCGCTCTACTATGTATACCATATGGACGAGCAGGCCGATTACTACGTCTTTCTTGAGGTTACCCACGCTTGGTTAGTAGGGAACATATAACAGATTTTGCGAATACATGGTGCCGTGGTGCTATGTAGGTAGACAATTGCGGCTCTGTTGATGGTAAGTGGTTAAAGTTTATTCCTAGTCAAATCTTCATAAGTATGATTTGGGCTAATATATGTAGGCATGAAGCAAGTCTAAGTCTACCTGAGCTCATCATTTATGCTTAATATTGACAACTGGAGTAGCTGGACACCCTGCGAGGTCAAAACTTGGACTATCAATCCTCGCTATTAAACAGCTTACTAAGTTAGTGGCTGCCATACTAGCCAAAATCTTTAGACTATCAGACCTTCATCAATAGTAAGGTTATATCTAGCTTTTGTCCAGAATATACATGCACTATTCTATTTCTAGCAATAGGTACACAGGTCCTTGCCAGAGTGCAGCGGGCCAAGTTGAACACTACATGTAGAATCAAGATTTTGATGCTCGACAAGATCCAACATCAGGAATAAGAACAGCAATGTAAATGGATGGCTGTTTCACGATGTTTCGAGATGCAGCAAGGTAGCACCAATTAACGGTGCCTTACTATGCGCCTCAAGATGGCGCGTAGACGTTATTGTGGCGGGAGCCTATCGGTGGCAGGGCCCAGGGTTCCAGGCGGGGCATTGCGGGACTGAGGGGCTGGCCCATTGCTCAGATGTAGCGCTGATGTCCCCCAGTTTGGATCGACTGCATGTCATCTATTGGCTGTGGAAGTTTAATCCTGCTCATCTAGGAAACACCGGTCTCACTTTTTTCAACATCACTCAGTCACTGCACTGTCGATTCACCTTGCGCTCGCACAAACTGCCTATACATTCGTTGTCGATGTTTCGTCCCAACTCAGATCTCCCGTCAGGTAAATTGCGGCCAATGCAACGTCAAACAGCCTCCAGCCAACCATATTTGTGATGGACATTCCACTCACATAGCCTGTTCGCCTAAGACATATCTTGCCTTTGACTAGCCCAATCTCACTGTTCCTAATGGCCCATGTTTGCGATCTGAGCAATCTAAATCGTCTGAAGATGGTGCTCGTACTTGCGGTCCCGGGCCGCTTGCCTAACATGTAGCGCTGGGTAGGTACTGTTACGTAGGTATTACCAGGTCTCAGTCTTCGTCAACAATAAAAATTCCGTATGCTCCCTCCTCTACGTGCAAATAATATTAGACCTACCTTCTCCTTTCTTTCCAACCTTCCTGTGGAACTTGGTGTTTATATTAGGCCGTCACTGCTCCGCCATGAACACAGCTCAGGCTTAATCCTACCGCAAGTTTCCCGCGTTAGGAGACTGTCTTACTCTGGTGATTCAACTCCAACAGTCGTCACTCCTTACGCGACCCCGAGTAAATGTCTACCCAAACTTCGAGTCACGCACTACCTATGCGCAGCCAACAGGTACTCTCGTAGTTCTTTGTCTTGTGGATTCATTGTTCTATTTTGGCAACAAAACAATAGAATCACCCAGCCTTGTCATTGTCTGGCAGAAGAACAGTCACCTTCACTTTAGAACAAGACCCTTTCAAAAAACCCCGAGATTCGTTGTCATTCATTTAAAGCCACGAAATCCACCACTTATGTTGGCAGTCCTTTCTCCTTCATAACACTACATTATTCGCACGAACTTGCCAGGCGCAAACCTCGTCACATATTTTTCTTCGATCCTCGGCGCCTGTTTTCCGTAAATACGACCGACAATTTTCAGTTCTTTCAACTAAGACGTACATTTACAAAATGATTTTCTCAAGACATCTTCTGAGCCTCGGCGGGCTCCTATCCTTCTCCGTTGGAGCACAAGCAGCCTATTCCCTCCTGGACTCCTACGACAGCACCAATTTCTTTGAAGGCTTTGAATTCTTCAACTCGCCAGATCCGACAAATGGTTTCGTCAAGTATCATACTGCTATGGAGGCCGATACCTCGCTGCTCGCTGGATATGCCAACAACGCCATCTATCTCGCAGTCGACTCTGAAACCATGAACCCCGCGGGAGGCCGTGGATCTGTGCGGGTGAACTCGAAGAAGAGCTACACGAAGGGCCTCATTGTTGCGGATATCGCCCACCAGCCATCGGCCCAGTGCGGTTCTTGGCCTGCTTTTTGGACCGTCGGTGGTGCTAATTGGCCTTATAACGGGGAGATTGATATCATCGAGGGGGTGAACTTGGCTACAAACACCACGTATACACTACATACCGGCCCGGGTTGTTCATTCTCTCAGGGCAACTGCAATGCTCCCGGAACCGGAACGACGGGTTGCGGCGAGTCAAGCGGCGACACCAAGACATTAGCCGACGGATTCAATGAAATCGGTGGCGGTGTCTATGCGTTGGAGTGGACTTCTCAAGCTATCAATATCTTCTTCTTTCCGAGAACTGCGAAGATCCCCGACGACATCGCTACCGGCCAACCTGACCCTACCACCTGGGGTCCTCCAGCGGCAACGTTTTCAGGATCCGGATGCAATATCGACGACCACTTCAAGGAGCATCAAATCGTCTTCGACACGACTCTTTGTGGAGATTGGGCCGGCAAGGTATTCGCGAGCGATGCTACCTGCGCGGCCAAGGCGGCGACTTGTCAAGAATACGTCGCCAAGAATCCCGCAGCATTCAAGGACTCGTATTGGTTGATCAACTTCGTCAAGGTGTTCCAGGAGGGTGCTTCAACGAATACAACAAGGAGGGACGCGTCCGTGCCTAAGAGATTTATCGCGTAGGAGGCAGTTGCACAGAGTCTGGAAGAGGCTGGTCCGATCTTCTGGATGTCATTTCTTGAGTGGAGTTTAGGATTCCGGCGGTGTTCTTGGAGAACGTACCTTACCCAAGATTTGAGAAAGGCGTTGCTATTTGCTTTATATGTTCTTCTGGAAAATACCAAGTCCCCATGGGATTTGAGAAGGGAGAAATGCTGCATACGACATTATGAGGTAGTTCGCTTACTGAGAGGACACAATCAGGCCTTCATTTCTCCAGATTGTACATATTTTTATCTCAAAATTTACCCAGTATCTTTCAGCTACTTCGCTATGTGCCAATGTCCCCTTCATAAATGCATAAAGAGACTAAAGGCATTTGTCTTAGGCGTGTAGTGAAGCCTGCCTTGATTTCGGGAGAACCGCAGAAGCAGTCTTTGAAGTTCTAGATCAAGGGACAAAGGGATCTATAGATACACTTGTTAATAGAGAAAAAGCTACATATTCTATATGCAGCATCGCCTAGAAAAACCTTAAGTAGATCCTCTTAGAGTCTAAGTGAGTCCCACTTTTTAAGGTATCTATGTAGGAGTCCGAACATAGTACAATCGAATGAAAAAACTCAATTCCTAGTGTGAAAAAATATATACAAGTACGCTTGTTTTTCTTCCCTTAACACATGTTTTATAAGGATGTACTAGGAGAAAAATATTACATATTGAATTCGCAGGTGATACGCTAACTCATGAAGGGGGAATCCTTGTTCATAACATTTCTTTATCGTTTAAACCCAAGAGAGTCATTGCACAATCTGTAGAAACAACCCAGTTCATTAAATGATGGGTACATACATAGTACAGAGCCCTGGGCTTGTATAGTACAGGGTACAGTAATACAATAAACCGGTTTCTCTAAATATTGTTTCTATATCTAAGAAGCTCGATGACTTCTCGGAATTGAAACCATCGGGGTTACAGTAAGGGTCAATGCTACGAGAAGGACCAGCTAATTTCAATTATGAAGAGCTGGTGGGCCTCACATACCGAGGCAGTAAACCATGCTCTTGACACAGCGAAGAAGAACGGGAGACATCTCGACGGTCTGAAGAACGCCATCTGTGGAAAGAAAATAAGGATCGCAATGTCGACAATGATGCCCGTTGCGCCATTGAAGAAGCGCACAGGTGCCTCAGGAGGCTAGCATCAAGGAAATTAGGTGCGCCATCGATGGTAATGATACCCCCAGGCACCTAGGAAGGGAAACAACAAAGCGCGAGGAACAGACAGCAGGTGAGCATCTAGAAATGGCCTTTTACCATCAATAGCATTCAGTGGGTTCAGAGGATACTTGATCACACTTTCATTACTGCCCCAAAACCGGTTGATGGAGTTGTGATCTCTCCATGTGAAACGAAGCTCGCAATCAGCTTAAACCATGCTCGACTCCTTCACTAAGCGGATTGAGATGCGAAGTCATTGTCGGGAAGCGGTAGGTAGCAGGTCGGCCAGACGACGACGCACGATGTCCAAGGCTAGCACGAGGCCGAGTGGTATCGACAGAACCCAATCGGCGAAATGGTTTGTTCCGAAGCCAACATTTGGAGTTTTTACGAAATTCCCTCATCGCCTCTCTCTAGACGATCGCGAACCTTACGAGCATCGGAAGACAGCCTCATATTCGATGTCATGCTAGACACGACGTTGGGCAGGTTTGGAATTATAGTGCGACGCGGTGTCGGATTAGGGGTTCTAGCATGCACACGTGCATAGCTGTGCAGTAGTGGCGGGTTGGTCGCATTAGCATTGAGAAAGGCGAGCGGGCCTCATTTCCTGATGACGAGTGCGTATGAACTACTTTGTAGGCCATATGATTGGGTGGGACTAAGAAGAGTCGAGACCTTTTATTGAACGATTGACTTACTATATAGAAAATCTACTGCTCAAAGGGTGAGGATGTATTTGTACTATGATTGGCGAATATCTAGTGCGTGCTGGAGTATCTAAATCGGGCTCATCGGTCAATTGTTTATCATATGTGTGACATCGACTCTTATTGGAAAAGATTGGAGTGAGATCCAGAGTTTAAGGTCAACAATATTTTACTAGCAGAAGTGATGGTCCGGCCTGGGGAACGGAATCTTCATGACGCCAAAACAGGAACAGGAAATGATTGGCGACGACACGGACGATGATTGGCCTGTCATGTAAGACGGCAATGTCTTCTTATTGCGGCTAGTGAAATTTGTATGTACGTACGTACATACTATCTAGGTACACCAACATAGTACACTACGCAGTCCAGTACCTAACTATCTAGGTAGTAGCTGAGCCGGCGCCTTTTCTAAAAAAGGTCTTCTCTCAAGTGCCGCTAACCTAAGATAGTCTCCCACTTTCCTTTCTGCAGGAACAGCTGCGAAATGGCGGCGAAATGGAACGAAGCTCAGGATCGCGCATCATTTTGAACCTATCATATGTAGGTACGTAGGTACCTAATTTAGGATGGCTTCATCCTTGCTCAAAGCCTGACAGCCCTCATCACGTAGCCTGCAGTCAAGCTGCCAAGTCAAAACGTTTGCTCTCCTGTCACAACTTGTCCCCCTCCCACTGGTGGTCACATTAGGGTAAACAATGCACACGCAAACGTGCATTGTGAACAGGCATGGCACGTCTTTGTTTCGTCGCGATCCAAAAGTTGGTCTGCGTGGCCAGACTGCTGGCCTGCTAGGTTCTCACCGATGTTGATGGAGCCATCGCGAGAGGATCCTAGTCTATTCCTGGCAAAAGGGCGCCGATCTACATTAGTCGATAGGAGCGTCAAGGCGGATGGCCTAGGGTGGCCACAATGTGCCCTATCGCAACCCTAGTCACCACCCCGGTCGATCACCCCCGTCAGCCAACGCCAATCTCTCTTCATTTCGAGAGGCGGAAATCTCCCCCATGTCTAGATGAGAAAAAGCCTTTTCCCCTGCCCACTCCCTCGTCTTCCAACTGCTTCTCAGCTTCACAGCTTCACACTCTTTCGTTCTCTTTCGTAACTGCCAACCTTGCATTTTGCAAACCCACACTCTTTTGAACCTCGCCGTTACGCAGTTACTGTCATTCTCTCTCGAACGACTTGATCTAAAAACGCCACAGAAAACGCATATGAATATCTTCGATATTACTCATCTGCCAGCCTGACACCGCGAGTCTCGATAACTGGGACAATCTGATTTTCTTACCCAAAAAGGAGTAGGAAATCACTGAAAAAGGCCATCCGCCATATCTATTGTGTTGTTGGACATTGGAAAGAAATTCAGACAATCGCATTCAAGATGCTTGCTTCGTCTCTGATCGTCTTGGTCGCCAGCGCCGTGTCCGCTGTTGCGCAAACCACCACGGCCACATCCTACCTCACGGCAACCGTCACTATCACCAAGTGCAACCCAACGAACACGGCTTGCCCTCTCTACACGCCGCCGACCAGCTCAAGCGCACCACCGCCAACTACCGCTTTGAACACGACTTCGGCCTACCCTGTGTTCAGCTCGTCTTCAGCTTTGCCAAACACCACTTCGACCTGGTACCCAGTCTCCAACTCGACTACCTCTGTTGGACCGACTGCTTACCCCGTCTCTTCCTCGTCCGCTCTTCCCTCCACTTACCCTCTTCTGACCTCAAGTGTGCCTACGACACAGGCCTCGCCAGCGCCATCTGCTTCAAGCACCCCCATCTCAAGTGGCGCTGCCGGCTTGATGGCTGTCCAATCTGGTCTCCTGATGGGTGTTCTCGGCATGAGTGCCGTTCTTTTGGCCTAAGGAATGAACTGGTTTCGCCCCTCGTTCAGTCCGGCGAATTTGGTCTCAAACTGCATGCTATACACGAATATACCCTCATGCGTACCCCTTGCTTCATCAACATTGGCAATACCAGCCTCTGAGTAATTTTTTACTTCACTTCTAATCATACCATTTATTGATTCTCTGGGGACGGGCGCTTGGTGTTATACAAACGGCGGCATTGCGGTTCGAGGAAACTGGTTACGTTGGCTGGCTGGGCATGTCATGGCTATTGGCTTGTTGAGGGTGCAACGGCTCTTCTATCTGTCTAGATTATGGCGGGGGCTTTTACGCAATGTCTAGACCATGTGGAGGAGTATATGGTTCAATGTTGTATACTTCAGTGGAGGAATTATATCGAAATATCCTGGAATGACACGACCAATGGCAATACATACGTTTACATCACTTATGACTTATCTTCTCCGGCAACTATCGTTCCGTGGTTCATTGAGTGAATCTAGTAAGCTGCGCATTAGCGATAAGTTACACTAAAGTTGTAATATAGAAAGAACTGTTAGAATATAGGAGGTTGGGTGACCCACATACTATATTTCAATAAGTCATTCCCCAATGGCTCTACATACAAAGTAGATACACTTAGACTTCAACTTTATAACAACCGTCATTTTTTATCATAATGCTTGACAAGAATTATGCTGCAGTCCTTTAGAAACCGTTGCGGGATTTAAAGTCTTGACTACGCCATCCCGATGCTTCAAGAGCTAAGTGGTCTTACATATATTTACGGCCGAGACATCGGAACCGTCTCCCAAGGGATGGTGAACACAGCTGTTAGGGGACTTGAAGTTAGGAGTTGTCCACGTGCGATGGTCAGGTCCCGAGTAGCCAAGATATGGGCTTGTTTGCCTCTTTTATTCCCCTTTCGTGAAACGGCTTGACTTATAATAATCTCCGCTGTCTCTCGGGTTATGCTCGCGTGCTTTATTCCCGTTTTTATTTAAGAGCCCTTACCGGACCCCTTCAATTGATCGAGACTTGGTAAAACATGGTACGTATCTTAGTAAAACATTTCATAGTGAACACGGCCTAATTTTTTTCTCCTCGATTTAACCGGCTAACTAGGTACTTTAAATATTAAAGGGGCGCAATAACGGGGTTATTATGCCCTATGTCTCGGAAACGCTCCGGAACCACATGGCGGCTATCCCCACTTATCCCGGTCTCTATTGCAACGTGATGAAACCTCTTTTAGAATCCCTGTCTTGCACGAGGCTTAAATATACTTTGTACTAAAAGTTTACTAGACGACCTTTAGAGCTGCTTCAGCCTGGTCCTTCACATGTATTACGAGTAGCTTCATATCATATGTAAAGCAATTGATTGATGAGCGGTGGATTTATCATTAGTGAATGAACTATAATAGGAATTCTAGGGTATTCTTGAGACTCGACCAGTATCGCGCCCCCCCTCCCCCCCCCCCTAGCTTTGCAGACTTTCCAAGTAATCCCCACGATGTGAAAATATGCATAGTCGATTTGCCACCGAAATTCGCTCCCAACGGCCTTATATTGCTCTGCTTCCTTACGAGTGTTTACATTGGCCAGCTTTGCAATCTGCACACAGATTGCTGTTGGACTCGGCATCTTGATCGCACCCTTTGTCTCTATGAGCACACCACCTGTTCGCGTCGAGATGAGTAATTATTCCATCTATCTCTTGACTGTCCGTTGTGTGAGATGATAGCAGTTCCCGAATGTTGAGACGACCATTGCCAGGATATGGGGGTTCGTCCTCCTCTGGGTTTGAGCAAGTGGATCCGTAGCTGTTCTTCGGAAGTATTGTATCCATATTGCCTTGGCCTATAACTGGTTGTATACTAGACGGCGCAGAGATATAGTTTTTGTTGAGCCGCTTCAAGTCAAGTAATGGCTATGATTATTTGTGGGACTAGCGGAACTCAGGTCAGTTTCTGATCCATCACATCAGCTTATCCCAGGAAGCTAGGTACTGACAATTTTCTTCTGATATCTTGGAAGCCAGTCCAGATTGTCGAGCGCGATGAAGCCGAGTGCACTTTGTATTGTGTGTGCTGCCGAGGAGATCCAATGCCTTATATAACCAACACGACGAGCTCCGTGCTAAGGGCAAGGCCCTCGATACGCCATGAATTTTTGTATTTGTCAGACCACTTATTCAAGCATGGTTCCCACCAGAATTCGTTGTCTCTTGGGACCTAGCATGTTCCCACTTTGCCCGCAGCTCACGATGCAGATGTCGTTATCAATCACGATGAATCATATGTGATCCGTGCAAGCGGAGCCTGCTCCTCAGCCTCCTAGTCGCCATAAAGCGCCATAGCGTGTAGTCTTGATTCCAAGGTTGAGTGCCCTTTCATAAGAGCCTGTCTGCATGGTGCTTTCGAGGAGGAATCAGAACACTCGTGATGAAACAACTACCGCGCAGCCGCTAGGCTGAAGTGGCGTTATCATTTGACTTGATATTGGACCCGGCAGGACGGTTGCTGTCACCGTTGCGTGCATTAGAGCCGCTGCATTGCCGGATGAAGTACCTGTTTGGAAACCTTGAAGTAACCCAACCTATCATATATATCCCGTCTTCGACTAGGGTTCAGCCGTGTCAGGGCCGTTACTGTAAGGCTACTGGCTCAACTTCATCCACGCATCTTTACTATTGCCCCCACGGTGTGAAGTTTCCTAAAGTTTCCGTCAACAACTCGACGAAGTTTGGTCGACTGCCACTCCGGTTGAATACCGAGTATGGCCGAGAAAGAGGGAGAGAAAGTCCATTTGATAACTTCCGTGTAGTTGCGGAGCGCCGAGGGACGGTACGTTCCCTAAGCGAAGCCCACTTATGTAAAGTGCATCGTGGTTGTCCGTATCATGCACATATTAGGTTATTGGCCATGCACGAAATATAACTCCCATGACCGACCCGCCCTCATCGGCCGGGGCACAAGGTACTCCGCAGACGCCCTGCTCACTACCTGGACAGGGGGCGGCCCGAGAATAATGATAAGATTAGCAACCATGGTCGTCAGACACGGGAAGGAGGAACCTGGTCAGTGTTGCACCCCGATGATAATCGAGTAGAGCTTAATAGGCCGGTGACTGCAAAGGCCACGTCTAGCAGCGGCGTAGCAGGTGATGAAGGAGGCATGTACCGTAAGCTGGCGTGCTCGACTTTCTTTACTTCGAGGGTTGTTCGGGTCCCCCGGTATCCTACGGCCCTTATGAACAGAATGTATAGCAATTCCTATCTCTAGAAGGGGTTCCTGATTTGGTGTTGTGTTTGCTTATCCCTTTAGTTATACAAAATGCTTTTTAAAGTAAAGCTTCCTCGATTATACAACGCTAGGGCAATGGGAATTCACGGATACATCTATAAAGGTATATAACCTTTGATATGTAGGTAGGGATATTCGAACTCTTCAGATACGCGGAAAGAATGGAAATCAGACTACATCAAGCTGACTGCAGAGTGCTTACGCAGCCCGTTGCTGTGCCGCATTTACTTAGCATGAGTACCAAAATAAGTTGTAAAGGGACTGATATCTAGGTTGTAAAGATGAATCAAAAACGAAACTTGTCATACATTTTGGCGTTACACAGGTTGAAACTTTTCATCTTTTTGGAATTGATACTTTCCACGAGGCTACCTATGTTTGGACGATTCTCTCCTCCCAGTAGAACCGGAATCCTCATTACTACTACTCACAATTTCAGTAAAATGCCGGTCCCGAAAGAAAATGTCTCCTACATATAAAACCCAAAATATAAGCATGTCAAGAGGAAGAAAAGCAATTGGCTGGGCAATGTGCTGTTTTCCATACCGAATTTTGCAGCAGAATTACAGGTCACTTCGTATTTACCATGTGCACAAATGATGGCGTGTAGTGTCTCCCGGGAAATGCCTTGTCGTCGGAGTATAACTTAGTACTTGTACGACCATTATACTCTATAAGCAACAAGCAAGGAACTAACTTGTGCTCCGCAAGGCCGCATTGATCGGATAGCCTCGCGGGTTTCGCCCAGTGTAACCCAATGATGCATGAGCAGGGGTTCCGAGCAACGTCGTGTGCAGGGAAATAGGACCAACATGCAGAACTAACGAAGCTCGTCAGCGTCGTCGGTATTCGGAACAGTATACATATAACGTGGCTTACACCAAGTAAGCTGTTGGAAGTTGATATTTTTTTCTTGGGTTTGGTTGGTGGACCAAGCCTCAATTAACTGAGGGTGTGTGAGCCAGTCAACTCGGAAAAATCCAGCCAATTCAATGGGGGCAGGTCCAGGCGTGGCCAGTTTATGAAGAGCGAGAAGTGGAGTCGACTATAGTCTATATCGTGTTCCACTTTGGTGTTGACACGCGATGCTGGTGAGTAACGACCACATTGTAGTTCACAGTTGCCCCAGTAGAATAGATAGGGGTAAATCTCAACTTTTTTGATTTTAAGGGATTTCAAAAATTCTATAATGCTACGTAGTTCTCATAATTAATATCAATCCATAGAGGAGCGATGCGTTATGTATTCACGAACCTAGCGTAATATGTGATAGTCATAGTCAATAACAAGCGTCTGGGCTTGGCCTCTTCACTAGGATCAACAAAATATGTAGTTTACCTGAATAGAAAATGTGGTAGGTAAAGATGGATTCCACTTAAACCTGCTAGGTTTATCCTCAGCCATAACTGCCGACTGCATATCTTGGGTGGAACATGCTTCGAGGTCAAGAGGGAGCCAGATATTAATATATTTTGCATGGAATCATCCTTGTGAACCTAGCCGTGATCCGAGAACCCGATTTTAAAGGCTCTTGGAGTTAGTAATAACGCGCAAGAACCTCGAATGGTCAAGTGTTGTTCGGGTAGATATCCGAATTGCTTGCAATATGTGATCGTAGTAGGGAGAGCTGCTGATACGTAAAACACGTGGCAGGCTAAGAGTCTAAATCCGCTATTTTACTACAAAATATCTGAACTGTATAATCCATTATCGTAGTATGACTAGAAAATGAGACCATCTCCAATGCTAAGTGTGTTTCTAGCAATCCTGGCTTGTTTATGATGAACGAAGCTATGGTTTCACGTTTTTTTGTAGACGTATCTACGAGAGCACATCTAGAGTGTGTCAATCTGCTCGACGTACCATCCAAATGAGATTACGGATTGGGCATTCAAGCACACTGTTGGGGTGGAAGTGTAAACTGGTTCGGTTCTGCGGGACGGGGATGCGAAAACGCTCAAGATGGACCAATTACTTGTTGGGGCGACGGTCGAGGAAAGCTTTGTAGTGATTGATGATGTTAGTCTCGCTAGGGTCTTTTGTTCCTTGTCTCTATGCTTACCTGTGAATGCTATCAAGGCCTGTCAAAGATCCCACCCTACCCCTTTTGGGGAAAGCTTGTCATGACTGTAACGTCTACAGTCATTGAGGGCCCTCTGTCAGTGACATCTAGAGCGTCAGCCAGTTACAATGAGCCCTGTATGTTTGAAATAAGTAGAAATGGCTCACCACTAACTCCGTGTACACACTTACGCCGTAATCCTAGGGAGAGTCTTATCGGAATCGCTTCATTCGTCACCCGCAAGGAAGACGTTGGTGCTTGATGACCGCATTGTTTGTGGATACCGTGTATTCGAGTCGCGGAATACACCGGAATGATCTTTCTCATGGACCATTTGATCCGGTAGATTCGGCAGTTGCTCGTCAAACACGCAGAAGGTAGTTATTGGCTAGGCCTAGTATTGTTATCCTCGTAAAGCGACGGAACGGCTGCTCGATGGTATTGGTATCTGTAGTCTGGTGTGTGGGCGAGGTCAACTAAAAGGGAAAACTCCTCTCCCTCGCGTCGAGAGAACGTACCAGATAAGCCAAGGTCTGGTAGGCTTCCCTCCTCGGTCCCGCGCCATCGGGTATAATACGGATGTCATGGTGTTCCCAAAAGGCGTTTGGGCTCTTTCGAAGCGATCTGGACTAGTGAAAGGGTTCATTGTGTTGATGTTCGTTGTTGAGGATGTAGATGTACTAGTCTTCTTTTGTACAGCGGCGTTGTCGCATCGTAGTCAGGGGCTTTGAGTCGAGATCGTACGAGCCAGGAGAGTCGACGTGATATCCCATTACCTCAAGTAGAGACCTGGCCTCTAGATAATCTAAAGTGACGGAAAGAAGAAAAGTACGACTAACTGTAGATAGCGACACATACGAAGCCGTGGAGTATTGCGAGCGGTCTTGAAAAAATGGATATAGACGCTTGTGAGATCCTATATCTGTGGAATATAATAATCTCTTTCTGTCAGCTAACGAGCTCCTGGTTGTGACTATTGAGTACGAATGGACATAGGTAAAAGGTATAGTATGATAGATTGAGTGAAGCCGTTGTAGGAGGTTATGCGACTAGGGGGCTCTATTTCTCAGCCAAAATACCTACACCAGCCAGGGGTAACTGGTCATATTTTGCTGCCCAAGCACATCATTTCCGCACCCACACTTTCTCTAGCACTACATATCTACTAGATATCCTCCCTTGGCTTCCTTAACGAAGACTTGATATTATTTTTTGAGAATACCGTGTCTTTTACTAACTTTACTAACTTTACATTCAACATTCTAAATTACCAAATACTATCCCGAGCTGAGTCCTATGTATGTACTCACGACCCAGGAAGCCACTTTATCCATATTAAAAGATACAAGAGAATAGGCATGAGTACTCTATAGCTGAGCCCCTTATCATCCATTGTCCTATCGGTATTGAGTAACGGTTACACCGAGACATGCCAGAGCATAGGTAATGACAAGTACTGGATGCTACATAACCGTCCTAGGCTGAAGTTGTATCACGAAGCTACGCTGACAACATGGATGCCCAGTGCATATAGGGTCCTCATTGATAGTGGCTACACAACATTTAGCTCTCAAATGGCCTGTGAGATGTCAGCTGGACGGCTTCCTATGTCGGGACACTTCTCCACCTGTGTGGGAACGATTCGCTTCGACACCTAGGTGATATGATGGAGGGTTGCATTAACTTTGAAGGATCCTTCTGTCGATCCTCGGTAGAACAGAAAACCTATCAGTCGAATCAGACAATGCAAGGAAGTCTTACCGTGATGCTCGCTAGCCACCTATGATAAGGATGAACTTGTTCATTGAAGCTATTCCCGTTTTGCTGTGCTATATATAGTAATATTGGCATCGCGCCTGATATATACTACTTAGAGCGCACAAGAGGACCCATACATTGTTAACATATCATGCCAAACAATATTACGCTGTTGTGTGCCATCTCCCTATATCTATGAGTTCTGTTATGTCGTCCATAGATCCGACTTGGATATTGCTTTTTGGAGTGTTCTGCCAAGCAGTGATATTAGATGTTCTGCTCTGCTCTCAACATTCGTCGAACATCTCAATCTACTGATCTATTTGTTGTGTTTTATTATCTGAAAATAGACGTACGATGATTGCCTACCTACCAGCCTCCTAGGTAGTTCATCACCCCTGAACCTCGGTCTAAGTTCCGACCCTTGCTTCACATATACAAAGCTCATATGGAAAGGCTTGGAGATGCCCAAAGCCGTTGATCAAATTTAACTGTTGGTTTGGCATATGGGTTTCTTGTTGGTATATATGGATGGGAGATATCGGCGAAGATGAGTCTAACCTAACTACATATTGCATTACATGGTGCTTTACATGTAATCTTGCTACGGGCTTTCAATATAATATAGATGGATTATGCATCAATGACGGAGGAGGGGTCCTGGTTTACATGTACAACCCCGCACCAAAGCTATGTGGGATTCTGGGGAAACGCCCAAGGTTAGTATTCTACCTTGACTAGAACATACCTCTGCCTACTTACCTAAGGTAGGTAGATATTCAGCGTAGATTGACTGTACTATGTAAGCAAGAGCTTGAACAGCCAATCAGATGCACAAATAACTAGCAATTAAATTGCTGCTGTGGTGTGACATTTGCAAAGGCAAGTACGTGCCAGCTGGTCGGCCGGGCGCGAACAAGTGGGACTCTGGTGCTACCTACCTCCTAAGGAGTCACCTAGGTCGTATCCATCCTGCCCTCTATCAGGTCTGGTCACTAGGTAGGTGCGGTTTGAAACAGAGCATGTCAGGCCGCTCTTGCATTCTTCCGGTCGACTCCTGAATAATCTAGATAGCAACTTCCATACGCCGAACCTGTCGAGTGTGCAGTAACTGTCTCCCGTCTCCCATTTCCACATCTTTTCGAACCGACCCACCCGTTGCATCCCCGAGCGAGACACAATCCGAAATGGCTGCTACTACTGAAACCAAGGAACCCAAGGCTCTCTACTCGACCGACCCGGCCCTGTACATCTACACCTCTCTGACGGCCGGGTCCTCCCATATCGTGACGGCTACCTCGCGGCTCGAGACCATCCTGCGAGCGAACAGGGTGCCCTTCAAGGCCATAGACATCGCCACGGACGAGAAGGCACGCATGCTATGGGGTCGACGCGCCGGCAAGGCCGAGTCGGGCCGGGTGCGCAAGCTGCCCGGCCTCGTGCAGATGGGCATCGTCCTCGGTGTAAGATATATCTTCTTGCTCGCGTAGCTCTTCTTTATATCTATATGCACATAAATTGACAGACCGGACTGCCAGGACCTAGTGGAGATCGAGGAGTGGAACGAGTACGGCGAGCTCAAGCAGCATGTGACGATCTACTACGACGACTTCACAATACCGACCAAGGCCCAAGCACCGCCGCCACCGGCGCCCAAGCCAGCCAAGGCCGCAGCGCCAGGGGCAAAGGCCGCGGCTGCAGCTGCGAACAAAAAGGCCGCGGCCTCGGCATCCAAGGGCACCCCCGCGCCAGCGGCGCCCCCGCTCCCCGAGAGCACCAAGTCCGTCGGCCGCGCGTCGTCGACGGCGTCTAAGAAGTCGACCGCGAGCACGGCCTCCAAGGCGACGAACGCGAGCAAGGAGTCCACGCCCAGCATCGCCGAGGAGGCCGCGAAACGAGCGAAGCAGGTGCACCTGAATAGTCTGCGTCAGAAGGTGTACGGGAATAAGGGGGACGGCAAGGACAAGGGCAAAGGCTCGGATGCCAGTAGCACCAAATCAAAGACGAGCTCGGGCGCCTCAGACACGTCCTCGGTGAGGGAGAGCCTGGACAAGATGTCGATATCGGACAAGAAGGCGGCAGGGGCGGCGGCCCTTCAGTCGCCGACGACGGGGTCGTGGAAGGGGGGCGTGCCGTCCGAGGAGAACCTGCGGCCCGTCCTGCAGAGCCCGAACAGCAGCACGTGGAAGACTGGCGACGCGGCGAAGGAGTCCCCCGGGTCGGAGGCCAAGACTGCTTCCAAGAAGGACGCAGCCGCCACCAAGAAGGCCGAGGCCAGCCCCGAGGCTTCGTCTAGCGACGAGGAAGATAGCGAGGACGACGACGACGAAGAGGAGTCGTCGGAAGAGGAGTCCTCGGAGGAAGACGTGAGTAAGAACAAGGCAAAGGAGAAGAAGTGACTGCCTGCCTGGCATCCGATTTTCCTGATCTCCTGTTTCCGTAGGAAATGAAGGGTGCCAAGAGCGATGGATAGATACTAAAAAACCAAACCGATGCAAGAAAAAGCAGACAGACGAAGAAGCAAGCGTACGGCTATTTCACGGCCCCTGAAGAAGTTTCGGGCGAGGCCGGCAAGGAGATTTTATATATTCCTCTCTCCACAAACAACGACAACAAATCAAATCAATATGTATTGTATTGGTATTTCCCTTTTCATTTACAAGAGTGTGAGACACCCCCTCAGTAGTTTATCCAATTGATTTTACTTTTAATACAACCCGTCGTCATCGCTAGCAGTCCCGTCCTGGAATCTGGCGACGGCCTTGCCCTTTCCCTTCGACCTCCCGTTGATGCTGCCGTAGCTTGCGTACGGCTCCTCGTCGCCCTCCCCATCGCTACTCGAGGCCACTGCTTTCCCTTTCCCCTTGCCTACCGCCACGGCCTTGCCTTTGCCCTTGGTATTCAGCCTGGGCAGAGACCTGTGATCGAAGGTCGCCGATGTCGGCGTTTCGATGCTTGCCTGCTGCTGCTGCTTGCCCCTGGTGCCCTCGAAGGTGGCCCTCACCGTCTCGTAGTGCGCCAGCTCGCCGGCGCTGACGCTGGGGATCAGCTCCCGGTTGGCGTCGAGGAAGTCCTGCTCCGTGACCATGACGGCGATGTCCTCGGGCGTGGAGTGGTGGTCGAAGAAGTTGGCCGTGGAGATGGGGTGCTTCGTCTCCGGGTCCGCGTTCAGCGCCCGGATCTTGGCGTCTACGGACGCGGCCTGGCGCGTCACGGCCTTGAGCATGGCGTCGCTGCACAGGGCATAGAAATCGGCGCCCGTGTACGTGAAGGGCAGGTGTTCGGCGACGGCCGGGAGCGAGACGGAGGGGTGGATGGTGAATCTGCGTCTTGGTTAATATGATCACTGTCAAATTGGTAGGATAAATTAGACTAGCAACGTACTTCCTTGTCAAGGCTTCCATGATCTTGAGTTGCTTGTCATGCGTGTCGGAGACACCCAAGTAGAGCATCTTATCGAATCTACCCGGGCGCAGCAATGCCTGATCAAGTAAATCCGGCCGGTTCGTCGCACCGATGACGAACACGCCGCCGCCTCCATCGTCGCCACCAGACATGCCGTCCAGTTCCGCTAAGAGCTGCGAGACGATACGATCCATAACACCGCCGCTGTCGCCTTGGTTGCCTCGTTTTGGAGCCACCGAGTCAAGTTCGTCGAAGAAGACCACGCAGGGCCTGGCGTCTCGGGCTCTTTGGAAGACTCTGCGGACATTTGCCTCGGACTCTCCGATGTACATATTCAGCAGCTCAGGACCCTTGACGCTGAAGAAATTCAGACTGTACTCCGTAGCGATCGCCTTTGCCAACAACGTTTTACCAGTACCAGGCGGACCATAGAACAAGATGCCGGAGCGCTTCTTCATTCCCTTGGCGAACAACTCCGGCCTTTCCAATGGCAGCTGGATTGTCTCCATGACGGCTTCCTTGACGTTATTAAGGCCGCCGACATCGTCCCAGGTGACGTTGGGGATCTTCGGTGCACCAATGGCGTCTGCGAAGTTCTTTCGCGCTGCATCCACGGCGATGTCGAAATCGGCCTTGGTTAAGCACCTTGCGTAGGATCCGCCCGCTACTTGTATGTCACGGGTCGTTATGGTCAAGTCGTTATTGGAGGCCCTCTCCGACAACCTCTCGAGGCGCGAGTCTCGGGCCACCATCGCTCGCTCCACAACGTCGACGAGATCGCCAGCAACCAAGGCTGCGGTTTTGATAGCAACGCCGCTCAGTTCCACTTCGGGCGCCAATGACGCTCCTCGGCTCTCTACGATGTTTCGCAGGATGCCTTCACGTTCGCCTTCATCGGGAGCACTCATCTCCAACTCGTGGGTGAAGAGACCCCTGACCCCGTCTGGCACCTTATCAACCTCAGTCGTCGTGGCGATTAGCACCCTGGCATCCTCGAGGATTTCCTTCATGGCCGTTACCATCCTGTCCGCCGTGAGTGCTTCGATATGCCGAATGAGAAGAGCACAGCAATCGGCGCCACAGCTCATAGCACGATCTGCTCGAGCTTTCAGGAAGCCTTCTGTTTTGACATCGCTGCCCCCAGCTCCACTCTCGTTGACAATGTCGTAGGCATCAATGGTGAAGGCATGCAGACCGATATCAGCGCAGGCGTTAGCGGCAACAGCAGCTTTGCCAATATTGCGTTGCGTTGACACGAGAAGGACAGCAATTGGTGGCATCTTGAGGTGAACAGCCCGCTTACTCGTAGCGGCTGCCATTAGTTCCCTGAGTCGCCGTCTTAAAGGTGAGGTGAATTTGATATGTTGCGGAACAATTGAAGCAACATTAGACGGAGACCGAGGGGTCTCCTCAACCCCAAAGTAGTATGGCCAGTTGTTATCCTTTGTGCCTGGAAGCGTGCTCGCGCTGCTACCAGACTGAGCGATTTGAGTTGAAGAGCTGTCGACACAAGCTACTCCACCCCATATATCCTCATCATCTTCTCCGTTGATTGGTTCTGACTTTGGTCGCCCTACGTGACTAATCCTAAACCAGGCAGCACCATCAGGTTTAGATGTAGACCCGGCGGGAGACTTCGTTGAAGCTGTAAGGGCAAGGAGGTCACCGAGGCCAAACCCATCACCCGTGGTAGTTGCCTCTTGCAGAGTTCGACCCAGTTGAGTATCGATTGGAATACCAATGAGGTCCCCGGATTTGACAATGCGGATTCTTCGGGCAAAGTGGTCTTTTAGACCACCAAAAATAGCCGTCTGAAGGGCTTTCTCAGAAGAGATGGGTGTTCGTATTTGCTGAATCGTGACATCTCGAGCATATGGAGGGCGGGATGACCCAGTGATCTTGGCTTGTCCCGGCCTGGGTGGAAATCCCAACTTTTTTAAAGGAGATAAGCGAACATAAGGCGCGCTTTCTAAGTTAGCAAGCGTGATAGGAGACATATATGCTCCAGGGCCGGTGGGTTTTTGGATTTGAGATTCAAAGAAAGACAATCGTCGACTGCTATTGTCCTGTTTTGAGCTGGGAATCCTGGTCATTGGTCGCTGAGAGTAACCTTCTGGGAGTCCGTACACCTTAGCCGGCCGCCACGCTGGCTCTTCCACCTCAGATTGTCCAAAGCTGCCTAGACCAAAGAGACCAATGCCATTCGTCGGGGGTTCCTCTGCAGCCTCAACCCGGACCCAGTCACCAGAAAAGCAGCCTATTCTCGTTAAGGAGGCAATGTCAACGTAGATACGCGCTTCTTCGTCATCTTCACCTATCGGCTTGGGATGGAGTAATTCAGGTGGGATTGGGCTCATCAAGCCGTGCGCTTTGAAAAGGCGGCCCTTGGGACGGTCCGGGCGAGCAGTAGAAGAAGTAAAATTGGAAAAGACCGAGCCGGGAGTATTGATGCCATTGGTTTTTCTTCCACGCCCGATCATTGTTAATGGAGTACCCGGCTGCATAGTGGAGATGCCACTGGGATTGGTGGTTGGCAATGTCGGAGCTTGAAGAGATATGATTTCGTCCATCGAGTCATCTGAGAGGTCATCTTCATTCTCGACATCCGAGACTTCTGTTTCAGTCTCCGTGGCGAAGTCTGTCGTGTCATTTTTCGTTTTATCCCGTTCTTCAGCGGCAGAGTAGAATTGATCAGTTGCAGTGTCTTCGTCATCATGATTAACAGCATTTAAAGTATGTGGTGAAGCGATGGCAGTTCGCTCCTGTTTTGACTGGGAATGACCTCTGGTCAAAATGATTTTAGTACTTGGAACTAGAAGGCCTTGTGCCACAGGTTCGCAAAGCGTAACCTTGCCAGGGGTAGGTGGTACATGTATGATCGGATGGGGTGCAAGTGGTAAGGGGAATAGGTCTCCATTATGAACAACCTTTAAACCCCCTAAAGCGTAACGCAACGCGGCAGCAAGCCTGTCTGCCGGTGTATCGGCAGATGCGACTGCTTTCCCTTGGTCTGACGGATGGTCTCTGAAGAAAGTCCCCTCTCCATTCTCCAGCCTTTTTACCAGATCACTCTCCAGGCTGACAAACACAGTATCTAGAGACAAGGCTGCAACATCCAGCACTAGTATTTCAATGCCGATTCTACTATGGCTAGAGAGTTTGGACGGGGCGGTCTGTTGGAGATTTGTCGCAAAGCTCTGTAGAGCTAGAGAGGAGGGCGAGAACTGGACAGTCGAATGGGCAAGGGCTGTGGATTTGGTGACGGGCACTATGGTCCAGTTTGTCTGCCGGGGACTCGAGTTCGGTGTCCATGGAGAAATGGCAACGTAATGGGTGCCAGAAGGTTGGCTGTTCTCAACTTGGTCGGATTCTAGGTCACAATAAGATCGTCAGACAAGATCGCGACTACGCGCAGAGAGCTCAGGTGTCTCCCAGGTTGCTTACCCTCCTGTAGATGGGGAAACAGATCAGCGAACAGATCGTCCGACAATATGCCACTGTCTCCCTTCACATGATCGTCTAATACCAGCCTGGCCGAGATGGCCGGCTTGTCCTGCCTTCTTCTTCTCCGTCGCTTTCGATGGGGAACAGGGTCGCGACTCGGAGACGACATCATGGCAACGTACTACTTCGCTCGCTGCTCACTCTGTTGAAAGGTCAAGCTTGAGAGGCAATGTTGCCTTCAGAGAATCAACAGGCGATCAAGGCCCCGCAACTCGCGAGTCGTCGCGCATTGAGCAGCCCAATGAGCTCTGGGAGCTGTTTTAACTTTTCCGCAGTAACTGGCCAAATACAAATATTAAGAAGATGAGACTGAGCAGGCAAAATGACTGAAAGCTTCTGCTGATATATTACACACCACTTTGGTGGTTTGGTCACTTCGCGTCGTATACAGGCAGACAGGACATGCAAGAACTTCGGCTTTAGTTCACCGTTTACCGTTCCAAATGCATTTGGCCGAGGCATAAGGTCGACCTGGACCTGCAGCAGCTTCGACAGCTCCACAACTGCCAAGACAGTGGAGCGCGCAACATGGCAGGTGAACATTTCGATGTCAGCCACAGGAGTATAGCAAGCCACATGAGCCACACTTTTACACTAGGCGCTCATCAACTGCAGAAATACATGTGACTACGTACCCAAAATTTATGAATTCCATCAATGATAAATTGTATCGAATGTTGCATATATGTAAACTACTATCCACCTGGGTACTTTGCCGGGCGCTTGAGAGATTTTATTCTAGCGAGGTATACTTAGATATGTGCTGATTAAAGATGGTCGTGGCCTATGAATGCATAGATATTACGGACGTATTGATCTACATGCCAGAAGATTATCACACCAGGACGCCATGCATCCTGCAAACAGATGACTAGCCTGAAGGGTCGAGTGACTCGTGAAAGGCCAATGGGCAAGCATTCCCTATTGTCCTTTCTGTCTGACATGTGCTCAACTTCTGCGGACTCAAGACCCGGGCAGCCAGACAGCCGGATAGCCCAGTCTTCAAGGAAGCACCTGGCAATTCGATGGTTATGAGATCTGAAAATCTAGATCTAATTCCGCGCCGTCTGATGCTTACGTCGTAATTTGGCTCCAAACTCGGTCTCAGGCTGACACATCCTGGCAAAGTCTACTCGCTAAAAGGTTTAAGTTAATATCCTTGCGGATGGGAACTGCTTTCCGATCTTATCATGAGAGTTGATTTTCTCATGAGTCGAATCACTGATCCCCTATCCTGGCACATCAACTTGCCTTGACATAGGAATTGTTGGTGGCGGGACGTCCCTCTCTTCATTGGCATTCAACAGGATTTTGGCGTTTTCATTGATCGTTCGTTGCGCTAAGGATCCATGACGTTGCTTTCGCTGGTATTTAATTGTTATTAAATATCGGCTCCCAGTGTCGAACGACTCTTGCATCCACAGAATTGGCTTTTCGCTCGTTAACGTTTGCTGCCTTCGCTACGCTCTTGTCCACAAACCGTCTACATATAACAAAGTCTAGCACTTTGGACTAGACTAGATGAATGCGATTTTGATAAGTTGACAGTTACAATGGGTCATACTGCCGACCAGCACCAGTCTGGGATCCATTCCTCTGGTACTTCTATCGCTCAGACAGCTGTTGAATTCGCACACCAAGCAGAAAAACTTTCCCATCATACGACCCATAGCAATGAGCATCCAGAATCCGTTGCCGTCGAGGCACAATTTATTACTCCGCAGGATCCGGTTATCGTCACGGCTGATGGAAACAGACTACCCGCTGTACCGCTTGAAGAGGCGCATAAACTGAACAGCCTTAAAGATGAATTGAACGACGAAATTCATGGGGATGCGGCCAATCATGCCAGTGATGACCCGCAGACTTCCCCGAGTGCAGCCGCTGGTGAGAGCTCAGCCTCCAAGCTGCTCAATGTTCCCTCCCATGCGCACAGAAAAGCTCTTCAGAAATCAGCCGAAGGCTCGCTACACAAGACGATGCCGCCGTCGAATACTAACCCCCTATTTCCTCCCCTCCCTCTCTACGGACCACCGTCGCTCCTTCGCGATCTCCAATGCATGACCTTCAGGGTGTCGTCTTTCTTCCTCAGCGCGGCGTTTCTAGGTGTTATTGTTCTGGGCGCTCTGTTCACGAGCATTCCATCAGTCTGCTATAAGATTTGGCTACTTATGACATTGCGAAACCCCGATTCTAAACGACCATTCTACGAAGAAGAATGTCGAAGGAAACAAGTACGAAAGGAGCAGGAGAAGTTGTGGAAGAAGAGGAAATCCCAGGATAGGGGCACTGATCAGGAGAGCTCACCAACTGACGACGGCTACGTCCCGACCGAAGGCGGTCCAGATCCTGTTGTGTGCGATGTTGGATATTACGCCCGGAGAGTTGGCCTGGACGTCGAGGAATATGAAGTGCAGACTGAAGACGGATTTATTATCGATTTGTGGCATGTTTATGACCCTAGAGAATACACGAGATTAAACGACGAAGAGCGATCCTACCGAGGACCAGATTTATTCACAGGGGACAAGAGAAAGCGATTAAAGGATTCAAGCCAGAAGAAGAAGTTCCCAGTTCTCCTGATGCACGGATTACTTCAAAGCGCAGGGGCTTACTGCGTCAACGACGACGACTCACTTGCTTTCTACCTCTGCAAATCCGGATACGATGTTTGGCTCGGGAACAACAGATGCGGATTCAAGCCGAAACACGTCTTGCTAGAATATTCGGATCCCCGAATGTGGTGTTGGAATATTCGTCAGATGGGAGTGTTAGATCTATCCGCGTTAACCTCCCGCGTACTGTTTGAGACCGAGTTCGAGAAGATTGGACTGATTTGCCATTCTCAAGGCACGACCGAAACCTTCGTGGCCCTTGCTAAGGAACAGCGGCCAGAACTGGGAGAGAAACTGACCGTGTTCTGCGCGCTCGCCCCGGCAGCTTATGCCGGGCCCTTGATTGGCAAGATGTACTTCAAGTTCATGCGTATCATATCGCCTGCGCTTTTCCGGTTGATGTTTGGTATCCACGCATTTATACCCTTGATGATGACCATGCATCGAATACTGCATACGAGCGTCTATGGCTGGCTTGGTTACAAGGTCTTCTCCTTTCTATTCGACTGGACCGACCAGCGTTGGGAGCGTGATCTTCGAAACCGGATGTTTCAATTCGCCCCCGTTTACGTGAGCGCCGAGTCGATGCGCTGGTGGCTGGGCCGGGAATGCTTCGCCAAGCACAAATGCATCCTTTCCACCAAGGAGCAATGGCGCAAGGAGGACCGAGAGGACGGGACGGATGGTCCCTTAGCCGAGACGGACAGCCTGCGCATAGTCCCGGCCACTTTGGACGAGTCCGGAGAGCACCACCAAAGAAGACCCAAGGGGTCTACGGCCTGGTACAATGAGCAGATATGTCCATTCGCGATGTGGGTGGCCGGAAACGACGATCTCGTCGACGGGAAGAAGCTGCTACAACGCTTCGAAAGGGGCAGGGAGCCGTACGTCAATATTGTGCACAGCAAAGTGCTGCCGGAGTACGAGCACCTCGACGTGATATGGGCGATGGACGCGGTCGACCAGATCTTTCAGGAAATCCGGGAAGTCCTGTGGAAGACTTGTAACGTCCGGGACGAATGCAGAGTGCCAAAGGGCTGCGAGAACGTCCCCGCTTGGACACCGGGAGACGGAGGGGAGGATGGTGAGACTTCTCAGTCAGGCAGCGACTAATTGCCCATAATTTTTCATCGGCCAGATCTATGTCAGACGAAGGGGTTTCCATTCTGTGCACAAGAAACGATAGGATGACTGAAAGAACGCGATATATACCCGAGACAGCCACGATATACGATTTATAGCTACCTATATGGGGCCTAAGAAGATGGATAACCTCGGACGAACATAAACTATGTAGATACTAATTTCCAAATAGGAATTCTAATCAACTTTACTACGTGTGAACTTCTTGTGGAATGCAAAGTATCCTGAGCCACTGTTGTACGGAACACGTCGAAAGGAATTGGAGTTGGCTGTACTCTGTTTTCACACATAAATGCATCAACCCCGAGCTGACGCCATCGTGTACGAACATCTCCAGTCTGGCCCCTGTAATAATATGATTCAGTGGTCCCTTGCCCATAATGAATTCATACGTAAGTTAGTACAGTATCTGAGTATTGGAGACATGTTCTGTTCTCTAAGAATTCCGCCTTAAAGCCACTTTAGTCGACCTCGTTGATGATGCAACATTGCCTTGTAACGGGCCTTTTCCACTGTATCTCTCCACCGCGGAATTGAGTATTGTTTCAGGGGTCTCAGTGTAACCAAACTGCCAAATTACGTCGCCCTCGTGATAGACTAAATGTCATATTCTCTTTCTCTTACATCCGTGCTGTCATCGAGTTCCACACCGGAAGTCGACCCAACCTCATAATTATTTGTACGCACGTATTCAAGGAGCTAGCTTCTCGGAGCTTTTCCGCATACAATGGACCCCCCAACTTTTCCCCGCAGCGGCATCTCTGAAGCTTATCTTTTCCAGGGTTAGCTTCCAAGATTGTTGATCCCTTCGAAGCTTCCCAACACTCTGGGCTCTTCCTCGGCATCTCGGGGCTCGTTCTCTTCAGGACGGGTTTGCTATAAGTGTGATATTCGAAGCGAATTCTTTTCAGTTCTACGGCGTCTAGCACCAAGAGATGAACTCAGGTTCCAGGAATGCCGTTCTGCTAGGCAGACAGTTGCAAACGGAGCTTTTGGCCCTCGGATACTGGTTAAACCTAGGTTCATAGATTCGGACCCATCCGCGGTGTACGGAGTAGGACCCGCAGTAGGAGAGATGAAGCCCTCTACGAAGTGAAAATGGGGTAGTCGATGATTGGCCCACCGGCTTGGACGGTTCCAGGAGGTCGGCTTTCAAAGGCTATACACAGCAGGTAGGATTTCTCACGAGCGCCATGTAATCACGCCCGCCTGTTCAACATATCTAACATTCCTCACTGGACTAATAAGACTTACGCTACGGGGAATAAGCACTTCTCTCTCGTCTTCTTGCTTATATTTTGCTCTTCAATTCACTGCGGTCTTCCTACCTAAAGCTATCTATTCCCGGTTACCCCGTTGCTCTAGAGGCGTTGCGCAGTGCTGCGACGTCATCATGGTTGTGAAGTCGCTCCATGAGGAAATAGAAATTCCGAATTTGGACATATGGACGTACTTATTCGAGCGGAAAGATAAATCGTTCCCCGATGACAAAGGTAACTAGTTAAACTCGCCTCAACCAATGGTTACCTAGATAAGATACACCAGAGAGCATGAGGTTTGACCAATTTATTCTGTAGAGATATACATCGACCCCGACACCAGCCGCTCGTACACGTGGATTCAGGCCAAGAGCACGGCGCTCGAGTTCGGCCAGGGGCTGCAGTCGCAATGGGGGTTCGCGAAGGGCGACGTGCTGGGCTTCTTCTCGCCGAACAGCATCGACTACGCGCCGGTGTTCTTCGGCGCGCTCTGGGCCGGCGGCGCCTGCTCGACCGCCAACCCCACGTACACGGTCAAGGAGCTGGCCTTCCAGATGAAGGACTCGGCCGTCAAGGGCATCGTCACGCAGCTGCCGCTACTGCCCACCGTGCTCGAGGCCGCGAAGGTGATCGGGCTCCCCGAGGACCGCATCGTGCTGCTCGGCGATGCTAGGGATCCCAGCGGCAGGTTCAAGCACTTTACCGAGGTCCGCAGCAGCAGGGGTCCCGTCGCGCAGAAGCCTCAAGTCGACCCGAGGAAGGATATTGCCTTTCTGGTCTACAGCTCCGGGACCACGGGACTGCCGAAGGGCGTGATGTTGACGCATTACAACATCGTCGCCAACCTCGCGCAGTTGGAGTTTGTAGATAGGTTTAATGGGTTGTACCACTCAGGTGGGCCGGATGGGAAAGGCGACAAGCAGCTTGCCGTGCTCCCCTTCTTTCACGTATATGTGAGTAATCCCCATATCTCCCACCTCTGCCGCGCTCTACTTACACAAGGACCAAAAGGGCCTTACCTGCATAGCCTTACAAGCCCTGCGCATGGGACTGCAAGTAGTCGTGCTCCCCAAATTCGAGCTAGAGCGAGCGTGCAAGGTGATCCAGGACTACGGGATAACCTTCCTCTCGATCCCGCCCCCCGTAGTCCTCGCGCTGGCCAAACACCCGGCGGTGGCCAAATACGACCTCTCGAGCGTGAAGTGGATGAACTCGGGCGCGGCGCCGCTGGGCCGCGACCTGGTCGAGCAGGTGTGGCAGCGCCTGACGATCCCCGTGATGCAGGGGTACGGGCTCTCCGAGACCGCCCCCACGCTGACCAAGGCCGTCGTCGCCGACTGGGCCCGCCACAACGGCTCCTGCGGCAAGCTCGTGCCCAACGTCGAGGCCAAGCTCGTCGACCTCGACGACGGGCGCGAGCTCGTGCAGCCGGGGGAGGAGGGCGAGCTGTGGGTGCGGGGGCCCAATGTCTTCCCCGGCTACCTCAACCGCCCGGAGCTGCAGGCCGATACGTTCAGCGAGGACGGCTTCTTCAAGACGGGCGATATCGCGTACGTGGATGCGAAGGGGAACTTCTTCATCACGGACCGCCTCAAGGAGTTGATTAAATATAGTATGTGGACACCCCTGATACCCCTTGTCTTCGCATCTGCCTAGGAAGCATCTGTCACAATGGCTAACAACACATCGTACAGAGGGCTTCCAAGTCGCCCCCGCGGAGCTCGAGGGTCTCCTCCTAGGCCACGAGGAGATCGCAGACGCGTGCGTGATCCCCGCGCACGACAAGGAGCGCGAGACCGAGGTCCCGCGGGCGTACGTGGTGCTACGGCCGGGCACACCGCGGACCGAGCAGAAGGCGGCGGAGATCGTCGCTTGGCTGGACGCGAAGGTCGCACAGCATAAGAAGCTCCGGGGCGGCATACGGTTCATCGACGAGGTGCCCAAGAACGCCAGCGGCAAGCTGCTGCGGCGGGTGCTGAAGGACCGGGCGAGGCAGGAGGATCGTGCTGAGGGTCCGAAGCTATGAGGTTTTTTTTTTACTTTTCCTCGCGGTCCAGGATTAGAAAGTATTGGATACTGGATTTGAATATTGATGTCATGGGAGACATTATTATAGACGTAATTGGGTAAGTAGTAGACTATATTTGGAGATATCTATGTCGAGCGTCCGCACCGGCCTCGGCCGATACGTATTTATACAGATAAAATGTACAGCGAATATCCAATCCCGTTATCTGTCTACGAGATCTGCCAACCAGTCTGATGTGGGACTTTGTCCGCCCCGTACGCCGTATATGAGCCTCTAGGGCATGCAGTCCGTTTGATGTATACCCTTCATCATGCATTCGAGCTTACAGTACAGTTCCTGTTCGTAGCTCTTTCCGAGCCAAAATCCCCCTCGACTTAACCGCCCCTTTCTAATAACAATCAACTTACGCCAACCTCTCACTCTCCTCCAACAACTTCTCAACGCTAAACCTGCCGTCCCCCCTCCCAAACGCCTCCAACAACTCCCTCTTCCCCCCACCATCCCCGCCCCGCCCCTCCTCGCCATAAAACCGCTGCAGCAGCGCAACCAACCACTGCGCATCCTGGACACTCGCCCCGCGTCCCTCGACGACGCTCCCCGCCATGAGCACGACCCCCGGCGTCTCGGCCAGGTGCCCGTCCCAGTAGTGCGTGACGCTGGTGTGGGGCTGGGCGAACTCGCCGCGGGCCTTGTACTCGGCGAGCTGGGTGAACAGCACGGTGGCGGTGGCGGAGGGCGCGTCGAACACCCACTGCAGGAAGTGGATCTCGGCGCCGGCGCCGGGCCGCGGCACCGGCAGCACGAACGACGGGTGCGCGCGCGCCGTCGCCTCCAGCGCCGTCCACGTCGCCGTCGGGATCGCCGCGCACAGGGACAGCGGGGACGCGGCGTGCCGCAGGCGCCAGATCGCCAGGAGCTCCGGCGCGGGGAGCGCGCGCGCCTTGGGCAGGTCGAGGATCGCGGATAGCGGCTTGATGGTTGGCTTGCCGCTGCTGACGGAGGGGGGGATCTTGGGGGTGGGCGGAGGCGGTGGGGGGTGGGTTAGGCCGTCGGTCGGCTGGGCTTGTGATGTAGGGGGTGTTGTTGTCGGTTCGGCGTCGGAGAGCAGGGCGTCGAGGCCCGGGATGGAGACGCTGTCCTTCTTCTTGAGGTCCTGGATGCGGTCCTGGTAGGCGGCCTTGAGCTCGCCGATGTCGCGCAGGCCCTCCTCGCGGGCCTTGCGGTCGAGCTTCTCGCGGTACTTCTCGATGACGTTGCGCGAGGCCTGCGTCGTGGCCAGGAAGCGGACGTCGTGGACCTGGGCCCAGCGCCGCTGGTAGGCGGGCGCGCGGAGCTGGCGGCCCAGAAGGAGGTTGCGCAGGGCTGGCGTGCGGAGGGTTGCCATTGTCGAGTGAAGGGAAAGGGAAAGGAAAGGAAAAGGAAAGGAAAGAAAACAGAAAGCGGGACTGGGATGTCTATAAAGCTTCCCCAATCGAATAAAGAAGAGGTGAACTGTACTGGCGTCGTGCCGTTGTTGTAGCACGATCTCTAAGCTCGAGTGTATGTACAAAATAGGTATGTAAATGTTGAGGTACTTGGTAGGATTGAAGCTCGAAGAAATCAAACGCCGTCGCCCCAGGGTCGCATGGGCACAGTCTACAGTTGCAGTCTACAGTTGCAGTCTACAGTGGACATACACGATAACTGATCCTTATAAATGCGGGGTTTAGTGCGGGACGCCAGGGCATCAAAGGGACTAGCTCGAGGGGCAGCACCCGCAATACCAAGCTCTAGGTTAACTGACTTACATACACCTTTAAAGTCTCATCACTAACAACAACTATGTACGAGGCCTTACAATCTAACACGCAATCGATATCACTGCCAGGGGAGAACAGGAGAACACTACACGTCCCAACACTGCCAAATTTTGTTTGAAGCCTGAGACCTCTTGCGACTACCTCAGAATCCTCACCAGTCTTGGTCTACTAGGGTCAAACATGGCTTTCTGCAAAACTTGCGCGGGCGGGGGCCCAAAAGTGTTTCTCGCGTGCCCTACCTGCGGCGCGAGGTTTGACGCTCTAGCAGCAGTCAACCATGCCAGAGCAGCAGCAGCAGCAGCAGCACGCATGATAGCCGTCTGCGGAACCTGCGGGGGCGCGGGCTTGAGGGGGCTCACCGAATGCCCTACGTGCGGCGCGTCCGCCAGGTCAGATACCCTACTCCTACAACAAGGCGTCAACGCCAACAATAGGTCTCCTTGCCAGGCTAGAGCACCCATTACCACCGCAGCCGCCGAAGTTGCTGCCTCATCCAGCCCCTTCTTCTCTGAAATTTGACCCGTCGGCGCGGCAGATGCCGAGGTGTCGGACTGGCGCCGGCGCGGGGACCATGTGTCCTACTTGTCTGGCGAACCCCAGGCCTGAGCTCGAAAAAAGTGACGGTTGCGGTGTAAGTAAGCATACCTAGAACCAAGTGCGAGCAGGATATCATTTTGCGTATTAATTGTTGTTGTTAGGAGCGGGAGATGAGTGTGCTTTTCGTGTGAGGGACTTGTATGAAAATGAAATGGGTAGGTTAAGACCAGGCTGCATGAAGGGTACGAACTGGATACTTGCACTTTCTACTATATATAGTAGATAAGCACTATCTATACCTTATGAACAACCTCCCATTGTTCAGTGCTCTACCTACCTAGTTAGGTACTATGGCCTCCTATTAGCGTAACTTATGAAAACCTGGCACATGAATTTAGTAAGGCCAGCTTATGAGATTGATGATAAATAGTATCGAGCGAAGTGAACTAACTACTTAGTAGCTATGGAGAGACTATGAACAGTCGCGACTACAGCTACACACATACAGGGACACAGCGGGGCTTCACAGATCTACTCAACAATATGGCTGATAGCAGTCCTCCTCCCTGAGTTATTATGAAGGAAATAAACTGATAGAAAGATAGTACGGAAGAAGTTTGTATAGTCTTGATCCTTATAACAGATAGAAGTAATCTGTATCGAATCCCAGCTCCCATCCGTAAGGTTGATGATCCCCACAGATCTCTCATCTACCTAGCGCATCATCCACTGCTAGAGCTAGCCCTATTGCGAGTAGTCCTAGATCTTGACCTTGGCTGCTTGGGCAACGGTAGGAAGAACATTAGGTTTCAACACGTCCAATACAATAGCGATACGTAGGATGACCACCACCATTCCCCGACAGGGAAAATGACAGGATCTAATAACCTACGGCATAAGATGCCTGGGCACGCCGGTCGAAAGTGCGGGGAAACCCCAGACTAGGCAGCTAGGGGGGGTTTGGGAATCTTGAACGTTAATGCCTCTCAGGCCAATAGACAGGCACGATGGGGTGGTGTCCAGTCCATCATGATGTATACAGTATTTGTGTATGGATGGAGGGGGGCGCAGTCCAGCCTCTGCTACCTGTAATAGGTACTCTGGGGAATGGAATGGAGGGATACACTAGGTTTCGACTTATTAACCTACCTGCCTACTATAAATATATTGCATTACCTGCCTAGACGGATCGCAGGTTCGGGGGAGGTGGCATTCTTAATCTGACCTCCATCCTCCCCTCCTCCTCCTCCTCCTCTGTCCTGGGATCAATCTGCTTCAATCAACATCGCAAAAGCGCGAGCGGGGTCAATGGTAAGGCGATGATGTGTGTGTCATGAACTTCATTTGATTTACATGGCTCGAAAGCAATCGTCTAAACAATCCTACACAATTATCGAACATGGGCGTATAGCTAGCTAAGCTAGAAAGGCAAAAACTGCCTCATTTACGTAGGTATTCGCTTTCCCTCAAAAAAATCGGCTTGACCTTCTATCTCGACGCCGACCGTTGATGCGAATTACGCCAAAAATTTAGGGTTTCATTTTTTTTTCTTTTCCATTTTCATTTGGTAACATTTGAACCCCATAAACGGGCCCATCTAATGTGGGGTATCATCTTTTTTTCACACACCCGCTTCTGACTTACATACAACAACGTCAGTCAGTCAGTCAGCCCTCAAGCGTTGGTGGGTGTGAAAACCCACGGCTGGGTGCCCTCCTTGAAGGGCACGCCCAGCTCGAACAGCTTCACGACGACGTTCTTGAAGTCGTTGAAGAACAGGTCGTTGTCCTTGGCGTACTTCTCCACCCACGGCTTCATGGCCTTGTCCTGGATGAGAGCGTAGTCGGCCGGCAGCATCATGATGGACTTGTTTTTGTCCTCGTACTGCTTGGGTCCATCCCACTTGCGGAACGACCACTTCTCGTCCAAGAGCAGACGGTAGTAGTCGTTCGTCAGGACGGTGGGAGAGAAGGTCCACGGCCCGTCAAAGCCGCTTCGGTCAGTATGGCACCGGCCGAGGGCATGGGCACCGGCCAGGGCGACAATCTCCTGGTCGTTGAAGCCCATCCGGTAGAAGATGTCTCGGAGATGATTCGAGCCCTTGGCTCCGTCAGGAAGACGTCCATCAGGGGTGCAGGCAGCGATATCCTTGTCCTGGCGGCCAGGTCGGTACGGGATAGTAGGGCCTTGCATCTCCTGGACAGCACAGACGCCGCCCAGGATCCAGAGATCGGAATAGGAGATCCAAGGGAACTTGGCTACGAGGGAAGTGTTAGCACAGGTTCTCCCAAAGTCTCATCCACTACCCAGGGCAAGTATTCGCCCCTTGCTGGGCACATTTATGTGGAAGAAGCAGGGATGGGAAGTACCTTTCACGGGCTCGAGGAAATCACGAGCATTCTTCAAGCCGGCATTGGCACCGTGGTCACCCTCGGGAGCGAATCGCATAGTAGCACCATTGCTGCCACCAGTCTTGGTCTCCTTGTCATAGGTTCCGCTAGCGTGCCAGGCGAGACGAAGCAGGACGGGGCCGTAGCTGCCGTCGTCATACTCGTCGTTCTCCTCGAGGAGCTTGGCGATATAGTTGTACACCTGCTGGTAGTCCTCCTTGGTGGGCGTGAACACCTTGGTGCTGACCGGGCTACTTTGCGTGTAGAAGTAGTAGCCGCCGGCGCCGGCGACCGCCGCACCGGCCAGGTACACCAGGGTCGACACGCTCGAGGACTTGGGGGGCTCCGAGGAATAATAGCGGCGGCCGCCCTGGCGGAAGGCCTGGCGGGCGGACGTCGCGAAGGTGTTTCGGGCGTTGGTGCGCAGAGCCGCGCGGGCGAACTGGCGGGAGACAGTCGCGGCTGACATCTGTGATGTCGATTGGTCAGCATGGGTGCATATAAAGACTCAATGAAGAGGGGAAAGCAAGGAAGGGATAAGATAGAAGTGTGTCTTACCTTGGCTTGGCTTGGCTTGGCTTGAACTCTTGGAGATTGGATGTCGAACAATGAGGTTGTATCGATCGAACGAGGAACGGGTGGACGAGAAAGATGGTGAGATGTGTTGCTCGAACGTAAGTCAAACGAGAGAAATATTCCCAACAGCCTAAGAAATATAAGAAAGTCGAGCCTACAAGCCTAGGTACCTACAAGGCCTGTCGAAGAGAAGCAACAGTTTACTAAGAGAATATCAGGGACTTGCTATTGGTCGTCGGCGACCCTCTTTTCCTCACTCCAGGTGGACCCCTTAGTCGTTTCGGGGGGGTCGCGACTTTCGGGTTGCGTGTGCCTACAATTATTATTTATACTGCCTATCTAGGGTATTTGTACGCATTAGATACCATTTTATTATCAATTATATGTGCCTACGTACGTAGTCGTCTCGCTGATGTGAGATGGCGACATCTACGGCAAAGAAAAAAAAATAATAAAAAAGTTTTTCTAACATGCTGTTGTACGCCGTGTCATTCCAACTTACATCGTACGTACATAGCACAAAGTGGCAATTGACCAATACATTTGCCCGACTAAACATAATATCTATAAAAATCTTCGGATGAATAGGGCCAATTGGGTAGAACCAACTAGGTAGATTCTTTTGCCTCGACTATGCACCGTACGACCTGTGTCAAGCTAATTGACAAGTATTTGTCAGAACTAGTCAGGAACTCCAGTCTCCAGAGTCCCAAACTTTTTTTTGCACAGCTTGCTCATGTCCCTTGGCAATCTCAAATGCCTAGCACCGGGGAAAATATCCACATTGCACCATCTAGAACCCTTCCAATGACTCAATCAAGGACATCGTGGACTGATGCCCTTATCGCCGTTCCTCGGCCACCGAGCCGTGAACCGGGGATCAATCTTATTCGGGAAATTTTCGCTACCTATGTAAAGGCTATGTATCTCTCACCTCAGCCCTCTACGTAAGTAATATAAGAGGCTTGGTGGTCCCCATGGAAATGCACCCATGTCGATGCCCCATATCTCCCCCCCAGGCATCTTGCCGCACTAGCTGCAGAAGCTCGCATCTGAGTGCGGTCGTGTCCGCTCCTGCATATTCTATGTGGGTATATCTGGATATATGCCATTGCTACTTATAATTGTGATATGAGAAAATGGTATGTTTATGACCATCTACTACAATAGTATGTGTCAAGTCCCGCACGTGGTCGAATGGGCCAACTTGCTCAACTTGGTCAAATGATTTCGGATACACGGGGAGGGAGGGACCTTGCAGAGTGACTCAATATATTGCGTTGCCTATCAACCTGTATCAAGCGCACTTCCCGGACAAGCCCTGTTTCTCTCATCCTCATTTGCAGTCAGGTAGCTCAACCCATCATTTGAGAAACCCCCGGTTGTCAGTTCATCGTGGCGCACTTCCCGTGAGCTCCCTCCCCAAAGCCTTCAATGGAATCATCTCAGTTTCAAACGTGCTCCTATTGTTCACAGCGAACACCACAACCCCCAATACAAAAGAAATTCGAACATGATACATGTACATCTCCACGTCGTGTCAGCTTTACCAACATTATATCTGAGCAGACTGTAATAGCGGAGTTTTAAGATCTTCATAGTATACCGAGCTAAAGCCTACTGGAAGGACGCAGTGCCTTGCGCGTTGGAGGAGTCAGGTTCCATGTAGTACTCGTAGTACGTAGGGTATCTGCTCTCAGCCTTCGCTCTCGTGGTCTCATCCAGTGGCGCCCTTGGTGCCCCGTTCTCTTTAAGCGCCGGCTTGTCCAGTGTCGAGGATGAAACAGGGCTACATATTACATTAGTATACTGAAATGACTGTCACTGGGCGGAAAACATACCTAAATATCTCGCGATCAATAGCGAGGAATTGCTTCATTGAGTCCGCGCCGCCTCTGTGTTGGAGGTAATCAAGATATGTCAAGAACAACTCTTTCTTGGCTGTTGACGAGATTCGACTCTTAGCCAAAAGCTCGTCAAATATGTGTTTCACCCGCTCAGCATGTTGCGACTCGAGCTCTGAGTTCGTCGGCTGCTCGAGCTCAAACTCGAGCCACTTTTGCCAGAAATGACGGCTATCGGCATACCACTGCACGTTCTTGGCGAAGACAGTCCTCGCTTCATCCACGGAACCCTTAATCTTCCACAGCAGGAAAGCCCACTGGGTGACCAGTACTCCCTTTGTGAAGATGTTGACGTGTGGTGCATCGATTTGTGCCTTGTAGACTTGAATAGCAGCATCTAATCCACTTTGCCGTCTTTCGAGATTCGCCCAGGACACGATAACCTCCACGGCGTCAGGCAGTTGCATAAGAATAGCCTCATGGATATCTCGAGCAACACCAATACGGCCGCAGGACTCCTCGAAGTAGGCAAATTGGAGCCGGATACCTGGTCTGCTAATAGGCACAAAGAGCGTGGCGGCTCTCATGTAAATATGGCGAACCTCCTCCTCTTTGTCAGTTTGACCTGACATCCACCTAGCATAACGAAGCCAGAACTCATCGTAGAGAGCGCAGGTGACAAGGCAGCGCTCGTAGAGAAATGTCGTCCTGGCATAGTCTCCTTGGCTTTCTTCGAAGTCCAGATACTTTCGCCAGTTGGTCAGCTGCGAGTTCTCGAGCTCGGTAACGTGGAAGTAAGGTCGTTTCATCTCGGACTCATATGTCCATCGCTTGGTCGTCTCCTCCTGCGTTCTTTGGAAGGCTTCGTAGAACATGCTGTCAATCTTGGCACGGACATCTCGCTCGACTTCCAGCTCAGCCCGCGGCATCCCACCATATACGGCGCTCTCCGCCTCGACCTCTGCTCGAAAGCGGGCAAGAGTGTCGGCTGGCACTAGCTCCTTGACAGGACGGGTGTGCGTGAGCTGACGGAACCGCTCAAAATAACGAGCATACTGGTGCATAGGAATGTGGATAACCCGCTGCAGAATGATGAAGATCTTATCCTGCGCCTCTTGCCTCTCCTCATACTCGATGTACTTGTCCCAAAAGGGATGGGCAAGGAAATCAAGACCAACCGAGGCTGCAGCTCGTTCAAAGAGTCTGATACGAGTGGTTAGCGAAGACAGTCACAATAGGGGCTAAGGGAGTGAGGGCGAATAGGAGGGCAAATACAGGCAAGGAAAGATTGTGCGAGCAACTGTCCCAAATCCAAAGCAATCCGATTTAGGCGTAGGAATGGAAGTACGACGTGAATGCTGGAGGTCAGAAATGTGACTTTGTATGAACCCATAGCCTGGCAGATTTTGTGAGAAAGCACCCAACATATCATGGATTTCGTTGGCATTTCTCACCGTCGACGACTTATGTAGTCATAGATAGACGCTTCGTAGGTGCTGGGGGCCGATATGCAATCGTGTTCTGTTGGTGGTAAAAGTTATGGGGTAGAAAACTTCCTCTTGTACTTACTCTCTGACCAGGTGAGGCGTGTGGGTGGTCTCCATCTTGAAGGAGCAATACGATGTCCACAGGTCTACGCAGTTGGTAATACTTGCACATCCACGCTCATAGATCTAACACAAGTTAGTCAAACATTGAAACATGAAAGGTATGGCAACGGGAACACATTACCATCTCTGCTGATTCAGGGCCGGAGATATTGAACTCGAGATCCGCATATTTCTTCCAGTAACCAAAGAGCAATGGGAACTTGAGGAGGAATCGATCGTAGACATCGCGGAGGGTAGCCAGTGCTTGGGGGCTGGAATTGCGATTGAGGCCCCCTTCCTGGGCCTCGCAAGCGCGAACGAGTTTTTCCCAGGTGTCGAAGTTATCGGTATCGGCTTCCTGTTCCCACACAATCAGATTATGTCCAGAGATTATGTCCAGAGGAGGGTTCTTTGTGGATGCAGCACGGTCGGATCTAAGGAGATTCGGCTACGTACCACTTCCAATGTCAATTTCTTAATTTCTGCATTTTCCTCATCAGAGGCGCCGAAGTGGTTGAAGTCTGCCATAGCGATGGCGCACCGCGTCACCGTGCTCGATAATGCGACAACAAGGTGACACGAAACGGATGGTGAAGCTGGCGAGGCTGCGAAGGCAAAAGAGGCAAGAATTCGCCGAAGTGCAGTCGTACAGTCGTAAGAGGGCTATACCCTTGAGGCTAGAATAATTTAGGAATGCCTCTAATTATTCTGGCGAAAGATGCCTTAGATTGAAGATACGACAGTGAGTGTATGAAGGGTGACAAGCTCTCGAGATCGCCAAACAATGATGATCGCAGGGGAAAATTGGTTGACAGGGGAGAGCAGGAATGAGGCTGGGAAAAACATGTGGTCTAAGCGCTATGGATAAGATTGAAGTATATAGTGAGGGCGCTTTTTGCACACGGTGATATTATACGGTGTTTGAGCCGCATTCACTAAGTACAGATTACTATGCACATTCACGGGTGATTTAACGAATTAAATATCATCCCTACATTATGAGGAATAAATATATGGATGTGTATACCAGTGATTGATATATAGGCATGAAAGTGTCTATAATGCAATTGTTATTTGAAGCTACTCATAAAGAAGTCTAACAAAGGCTACCTAGGTACTCATACAAACGCCAAATGGATCTACAAGCTTTCGATTCTTTAGGTTTGATTTGAGTAGTGCCGCACGTGCCATAATGTGGTCAATCCTCAAGGGACATTTTAGCACATCTCTAGCTGTAGAATAGTTTCTTTCAAAATTTTAGTTACAATATAAACACCATAGCATCCTGGACTTTTCACAATATGTTTCCCGTCTACGGAAGCTGTTAGGCGTTTTAACATTCAGAAAGCAGAAATCCAAGTCTTTAACAATAACTATCATATTCTTTTGGATCTAATGCCCATTCTTAATCGCAAGTGCGAGGACAGCTTTTGGTCCTAGAAAAACAATGCTTGACTTGAGTCTCCGAGGTTTGCTTCCCAATACCCTTTCTCTTTTACTCCCTTGAACACACACGTTCGAGGCAGCAGGCCAGTGATGATATAACATAAATCAATTACAATGATAGGAAGAGGGATATCCGTATGGAAATGATCTCAATTATCAAATCTGAGGCCTGACTCTTGTCATCTATTCCATTCTGTCTTTGAAAGTTTTAGACCGTGTGAACTCCGTACTTGATGGGATACTATTGGTGCGCTTCAGATCAAACCGAAGTGTCTAATGTTAAGAGTCACTGCTAGAGACTGCTGAATCACCTGTGAGCTGTCCTCCTTTGCGTATGACACTTGGATTACACCGAAGGATGACCATACGCCAACTTGGGATGATATAAAAAGGGCGAATAGGTACAGCGAGGGCCTTTGAAGCAATGGAATAAGATTATGTGGTCATATTATGTCTATAGCACTTCTATAGAACCCCACGTCAACTATTCTTAAGAGCCAGAGGGTGTCATGGTATTACTAGCAGATTCAATGGCATCCCACACAAAATGGGACGAAACCAAAGACTATTCACTCCGAAGCAATCATGTATAGTGAGGAGGTTTCTGGTGTATTACAAAAGTATATAACTAAAGCCAATTGCGTTCGCGCTATGGGGGTATTTCCTATCTATTTAATGCCAAATGCTTACAATACTGAATGAATCTCGAATAACCCAATAACCCCCGATGCTGTTTACAAGTCCGTTGTTGTTCTTCCGTATTAGTCTGCCCCCTCTCATACCGAGAGGAGTGACACAAATTAAGTTATGTACTGTGTATTATAGAGGTCTGCTTAAGGGGCCTCTTCGTCATCTGGATTCCTGCTCGCGATTGCGGGCGGCGCTCTTCGAAGTATAGCCGCTGTCATCTATGGTGTGACTTGTTGAGGAGCCTCTGCGCCCTTCTGAGACGGGCTGCAGTATCATCAATGGTTAGCTGGGGCTTTCCACGCGCGTCATCACTCAGCCCCCCGAGGGTATCAACAGACATACTGTCATCGTCTCCGCCCTCGCCCCCTCTGTGGTACAGCAGTTGACCGTACATCGCCGTGCCCTCGGGATGTTGTTCTCCGGTCTGACCGGCTTGGCTTGTCTCGCCGACCTTTCCGTTTTCCTTCCCGCTCCCCTTCGCAGGCGTATTGGGGCTTTTGAAATACCCGGACACCGCTTTGATCAAGCGCTTCCTCGTAGGCTCCTTTCCCTTCGCCGCAGCAGTGCCGCCCTTAGCTTTCTTTGAGCTGGCTTCGGCCTGCACGACCTCGGACATGCGCACTTTGCCCGCCCCGTCCCCCTTGAAGGTGACGAACGACACGTCGTCTTCGATGGGCCGCGAGCACATGGGACATATCCTGTGCGTGTTCGGGGCCGATTTGGTCTTGAAGAGAGCCCACGGCCTGAACAGGGTTGCAGGTTGCTTTACCGGCGCTGCCGGTGGGTCTGGGCCGCCAGCCGCATTGTTTGATGAGGATGCGGGTGACAAGGGCGAGGGCGATGAGCCCCCCTGGCCACTGGTACGTTCACTGCCGGCACGCGTGGGCGGTGCGGAGCAGACGCAGAAAGTGGGCGAGGAGAGCACCTCGGTCCGCCAGATGTCGATGCGGTCGTTGAAGTTCGCGCCCCTGTGCGTGTCCGAGTACTGTCCCGAGGGTTGCGGCCCGGGGGATTCTGACATTGTTGTCACGCAAAATTGTCTGCACCTCGTCGTACACGGGATTTAACTGGACATGGGGGCTAATGGCGCTGAAAAAAAGTGTATAATTGACGAAAGCCAGCTCTCGGAGTCGGAATACTCTAGTAGGCCGGTATTATACTCGAGTCCATCTGCTCGAACCGGATGCCAAGGGTTCGAACCGCAATTTTGTCTGTCGAATGGACCACGGCCTGGGTATTAGTGCGATATAGACCGAGTCATGAGATAAAAAAAGATGTTGTCATAAACCAAACAGATAATCAAAGCATTTAGCGCGCCTCAATTGATGTTGAACATATAATAAGTATTCACCGCCTACTATCGAGGCTACAACCAAGCTCCCAAGATTATGACCTGTGGCTTCCGGGGTATAGCTTAACTACCTGTGACGTCAAAACCTCAAAACGGAAATTCCTCGGTATGAGGCTGTCGCGTGAGCTCTTGCCCAGTATATTGACACTAGCACTGGCATAATCTACGAAAGAAAAATGACACTTCACAACGACTCAGCTTAATGTGAGATATGATGGCTTAATCTGTTTTATTTTCCCCCTTCGTCTTACGCGACCTTTTTTGGCACGTTCTCAACAGACCGTTCGAACTACAGGTCAACTCAGCAAGATGCCACTCCGATATCTACCTACCTATAGTAAAGTAGTCGTCTAAACCCTATTCAAAGTCTCTACCCAATTCTCGTAGCGTCATGCCACGGAAGAGTAGGCATCTTTTGAGTTCCTAATTGCCTTTTTCCACTCTATAGACCTTGGATATGCCACCAATGTGACCAAGTACTTCAATCACGACCTTCAAACGCCAAGCGACCTTAACGCCCAAACCCGCTTCATTGTCAAATCTTCGGAAGTAAGTTTTATATCTAGCTTGGCTTTAAGCTTTCCCACCCGTTCATCGCAGCAGGTTCATCATCGCCAAGAAGGTCTACGGCCGGGCTTTTTGCTGGTATCGTTGGTTTTGTTGGCTTTAGCGGTGGTGTTGCCTGTTGCTCTGGCCGTGTGGGTACCGGCTTCCGCTGCGTACCCAGGCCGGGCAGACTAACTCGACCCGGAGGCATGGAATGAGTGTTAGTACCATTGGATTCAACTTGATCTGCCCGATAAGGAAGGGACGTCGTTCTGTGCATCCCGCCAGTCAGTGCACCAGACCTACTAGCCTCAAGTTTCGAGGTTAAGTTGGAGACGTTCGCTGACGTCTTACGTGGAAGCGGTGGTCTCGACAACTGGCCGAGGGATGGGCTAATGCTGCTTGTTTCGGGTGAGGGCGTGCTGGCCGTTGGCGATGTAGTAATAAGATGGGCCGGCTTTCTAGCTACCGGAGGAGGCCCCTTGCTTCTATTTGACACTTGGGATGACGAAGAAACTGCCCTCGGCTGTGGAGGCGGTGGCGTAGGTCTTGTTGACCGCGGAATAGGCTTGGGACTTGACGCTGTAGATTGCCCAGGGGATTGAATGAGGCTTGTAGCTGTAGGCCTTCGGGGTGGAGGAGGCGGAGGAATATCGTATCTATGGCTTTGCGTAGTTGCTTGTTCGTCATTCAGGCTCAGTCGGCCGACCTTAGCAGGTAATGCTCCTGGATCGAACGGTGGCGGCAACTTCCTAGGCCCAGAGCTTGACGCAGACGTTGATAGGAGGGTAGAGTGGCTGAGATGCTCATACGGTGAGCTAGAGATGCTGGAAAATGAAGACAACCTCGAATCAGATCTAGGTATTGCGACCCAGTCCGGTTCTTCGGTTGGACTAAACGGATTCGAGGGACGGCTAGGATTAAGAATCACGTCTGAATTATCACGATCACCATTAGTCGGCCTTGGTGGGCCGATCCCAGACTTTGCCATTTTGCCATTCTCCAGCCACCATCTCTGCCGATCTGAACTGGCAGGCGGCAGGCCTGGTTCAATTGGATCGTACCCAATCAGATCCTCATCCTCATCTGAATACTCACTATCCAGGCTCGCCGTTGCGCGGCCTACTTCCGCCTTGCGACGTTCATATAGTTCACGGCTAATCTGCTCTCGCAGTGTCTCGTTTACAATGCTAACGGTGCACTGGAATATTGCATAGACTGGACGATGATCCGAGAAGCGTAAAGGAGCACAGTTGTAGGACGACTGTCTTATGTTTGTGCCTTTGCGCAAGATACGATCTGTCCATGCAGGTATCCGCGCTTTTTCACTAGTAAAGCATTAGCTTAGGTCAGCGAAATGTGATCGAGAACTTACGAAGTATCGTATCTGTCGGTGCCAATATCAAATTTGTACGTTGGCATAAAGGTGATCCTTGCCTCTGAATAATATGGGAAAGAAAGGCCCGCGACCATTTGAAGATTCAACTAAGATGGGTTAGTATATATCCCTTAGCCCAATAGGATTCAAGTGATTCATTTACCTGGTCATTCTCATACAGCTTCTCGAAATCCTGCTTCTTAACCAGGTCCATAGCTCTCTCATGTGTCAATCCAATGCGGTAGTTGAAATCACCAAGCCAGATAACCGTATCTACATGTTGTTAGTGATTATCCTAGTAGGGTAATTGGCTTCATACCATGGTCATCAATGCCCCTATTTCTCTGGAAACGAAGTCCATGATGGATAGTGGCATAATCCCTGTTCCTTTCCTCGTAGTTGGCAAACCCGGCAGCAAGATGGGCCGTCACGAAACATAGTTGCGTGTTTGCGTACTCCATTCGAATGGCAACGGCGCCTTTATTTCCGGCGATACCGGACATGCCCGTCTTCTTGACGCTTCCTTCAACATTCTTAATTTTTGGGAGTGAGGATGCTTTCACGAAGATGCATAAAGCAGCACCGACAAGTTGCCCGCTTCGAAGCAGAACGTACTTCTCACCTCCCACTTGCTTAGCGCGACTGTTGAGAGTTTTCCTAAGAGCTCGTTCCCATTGTTGCTTTCTTGTAGGGTCGCTATTCATGATCTGCTGGGCGCTCAGCTCGACAATCTCTTGGAAACCAACAGCCACTATCTCAGGCTGTTTGGAATTAAGCTCCTTAGGACATAGCCATGGGGACAGGTCCTCGTCGATACCATCAGTACGTCCGTTTAAATTGAATGTACCAACCCACCTTACCATGTCAGCCCATCAGCGCTTGAATATTAGAGGGGTTTAACGACTTACATAGTGATAGATTCCGTCGAGGAGTACTCCGAGCTACGCTTTCCAAGCTCACCAGAGATATAATCGATTATTGGATCAAAAAGATGGACAGGATTTTGGCCGACAAGCCTTCCCAAAAGCATGTCAATTGTGTTTTGTCTTGCTTTATCGGCGAAGTTGTTTATATAAAGCCTTGTCGCGCTTTTTCGGGCATCCGCAAAAGCACCAGCTAGGGACATTTTGCCGTGCCTAGTGAAGGAAGACTTCAAAGCACCGGTGCCCGCATAGATTCTGGAAAGAGCATCGCCGTTATCAGCCCACAGCGTGGAATGCCGCACCCAAAAGTCCGACGCAGCATGTTCTGAGCGATGACTTAGGAATGCCTCAACGGCCATCTGAGAGATAAGGGTCTGTATGAGATTGGTCCTGTCTAAACAATCAAGGCAATTTGTGCGGAAGACTCCTTCTTGTTGAAGTACGACCACCATCCTTGGGTGGTCACTCGGCCCATTTGGAACATCGATCATGTCGTCGGTTTGCTCAGCAAGATAATAGGCGAAACCATCAGCAGAATGCTCGATATATCGCCGGATCTCCCGCGCAGCTTCATACCCCATTGTCTTGGTTTCTGCATGAAAGTCATAGTCCGTCTCTCGTAACAGAGCATGGTCAGATGACTTCTCGCCGGGGCGGCTAAGTGAGCAATGCTGGACGCCATAGTGGAATAATTGTGTGAGCTCAGATTCACCTGGCTTTGTCGCACTGAGCAAATTGACAATGTGTACAGCCCCGTAAGACTGCTCGAGGTCTTCGAAATGCCTATTAAATGCCGGCTGCGTCCCTTCAGCCGAACGCGTGACCGAGATCTTTTGCTGGCCCGGGATGAGACCGGCAGTCTGCTCCCAGAACACTGGTACCGAACCGCGAACCTGCGCGTACGAGAAGAGAACGCCAGAGGGACTCCAGTAAATGGTTTCCGTCTCGACAAAATTAGCTACATGTCCATCATCATCGATACCTCGGCTGTTGAAGCGAGTTCCAGCTCGTTTACAGGACAAACGGGAAACGACGGTAAGGAAGGACGGAAGGCCGGATCGAGCATCTCGCAATGGCGCGGCAGCTTGCGGGATTGTCATAGTTAGACAGAAGCCTCGAATGGCGGACGTTAGGATCCTGGATGCATCGAGAGCCTCACGCTCGTGCGCGAGGAGACGAGACCTAAACCTGACCAGCGGATTGATCATGAAGGAATTCCATAGGAACGAATCGTCGAAATTGTCAATATTGAACGTATCAGAGTCTACTGGCCTAAGGAACGTCAGTCTCTGCGTCAAGTCCAACATATGCCCTGGCACAAATGACGTGTGACGAACCTGTCCTGAAGTCTATTCGTCAGGTCAAAATCGGTACTGTAGTAGAACGTGCCATTGCTCAACAGCTTCTGTAGCTCCTGATACGGATATTCGATCTCGCCTTCTCTTCTACCAAGATTCTGGCCATACGCAGAAGCAGCATCAGGAAACTCGGTATCGTAAGGATTGAGCGAAACGACGTGGTCATATTCTGCGCTATTCAGGCAGAAGAAGTCGACATTTGCAATCTTCTCCACCGTCTCACCAGGTCGCAACGACGCGGTCCGCAATGCCTGTGTAACAACACACAAGAACACATCTTGGTTTATAGATATGAGTCCCAGCGTGCCATATATTGGACGAGGCGTCAACGGTCGGAAATCGCTAAGGAGCTGTCTCGTGATAGGAGAGAATTCGACCATGCATTTGGACACGGGTCCTTCGGCGGCGGCGCGGGGTCGTGCTGACGAGACGGCAGCGAGCGAGCCATCGGCAATGGCCTCGTTCGTGGTAGGGCTATATCGAAAGATCAAGGCGTGGGTTCGAGTGACAATCGCGATGGCTCGGTGAGGATAGTCGCGGATGAGCAGTTGGCTTGATTTCTCAGCCGAAGGCGTGGCAGCACTTAGCCTAGTCGAGGGGTACTGATCCATGCTGAAGTAGCAGGATAGCAGGGTCTCGATGCAATTCGCTTCGAAGAGAAGCACATGCTAGGTTAAGGGGCTATACGGCTTGTCGAGGAGCGGCGAGCTGAATGGTCAATCTGTATAAAAAAAAATTAAGTAAAAAACTGACGTATGGGGTAGACGGATGAAGCACGGCTGGCGGTTGGTTGGTGACGTTGGCGAATTGATTTCCAAGAAGCATAGCTGCATAGGTAAGCTAATTCAATTATCGGTATACTAGTGCCCGACTACCGACCAGGCTAGCGGAAACATACCGATAGGGCTTATCCATAGAGATATCTTGATAGTGACCCACTTATTAAGTTAGGTTACTACCAATAGCCTCCCATCGCAATTAACTACATGTACCTTCAACAACATACCTAAGTTCTTACAATTACATTCTTTACTTGTATGGATAGTTCAATTAGTCTCTTAGCTACTTGACGATTCAGGTGCTTCAAGGTTTCATATGAGGTCGATAACCTATAGCCTTATGTAAAATATCCTCGATATCAGGAAACGCTTCTCTCTCTCTCTCTCTCTCTCTCTCTCTCTCTCTCTGTCTGTGTGTGTGTGTGTGTGTGTGTGTGTTCCTGCTACAGTTAACCAGCAGCAATTATACCTTCTCTAGTAGTCGCCTTACGGCATCGGAATTGACACCGTTAGTATAAAGATGTATTTTCCTTCATGGATGGCATCGGGCAGAGTAGCACGGCAATGATGATACGGCTTGGACATATAAGTCAGTTCCAAAAAAAGGAAGAATATTGCTTTCAGCAGAGTTAGGACAAAATCCTACTATTATTAACAAACAACAATATCAAGCTATTATCACATAGTCTTACTATATTTTGTAATACATACTCTAGTATAAGTAGTATAGGCCAGTCGTAAGCGAAAAGCAGCCAGGCACTAGCATTGAGACTCCTAAAGGCATTGATTTTAAAGTGAGGTGATCAGTACTAACCAACGAACATAACTTATGCTTATCGATCCCCTCTCTTCCAGCAGGCGTAACTAATTGTAGACCTTATTTGACTAAGGTCTGCTTGATGTCTATGTATTTCGACTTAAGAAACACACTAGTTGCTACGTGTTAATAGGTTAAAGTCAAGCCTTCTTGGTCTGCAACTTAAAACCTCCTGGGACACCTTTCTGGAAGAAACCTTCTGGATCATATTTCTCGCTTGTCCCCCTAAGCTTGCGAACACTTTCTTCGCCGTACCCTGCTATAATGTCGTCTGTCTGGTAGGCATAGTTCGGGAAGATGTAACGATGGAGCAATCCATTTTCGGTTGCAAGATGCCTTAGCTCTGCTATGAGGTCACCGACTGCTGTAAAGATACGAGTGTCGTCTTCCGGCAGCTCCCAGCCCGGATTGACCAATACTACAAACAGCGGCGCATCTGATGGAGAATTGCCATGGCGTTGCCACCCGCTTTTGCTGAGTTCTCTAACATCGCCTTGCTTAAGGGGTGGAATCCAAAGGAGAAAGTAAGTCCTTGTGCGTCTTGGATTGCAGAAAGCGTGTCTTTCCACTTCCTGTGGAAGGCCTCCATCAAAGACACATCAGGTTTGATGGTGGGCGTAGCCCAATATTGGCTAATATCAAAGTTAGCCTACGTTTCATCATAGTAACATATGTTGGGATGACGAACCGTTTTCCATCACTAGAGAAGTTGGACAGCTCATTAGCGAAGCCGAGGTATGTCGAGGTCCGCATAATGCCCATTCCCTTGACCTGATCCTTCAAGGTCGCGAAGCGTTGTAGCGAAGGAGGGTTCTCCTTGCCTTCTGTGTGGTATATAACACATGACACGGCTTAATAACCGAAGCCATATCCGATACTAAACATAGCGTGGGCATTAAAATCTACCTCGTTATGGACGAAGTCGTAGGCGTTACGGAGGAGCTGTAAGAATGTATCAAACATATTGCCGGACATATAGAATATAACACCGCCCCAGATATCTGCAGATTTGAAAGTCTTCATTTTCAGGGACGTAACAATACCAAAGTTATTCAGACCACCCTTAAGAGCAATCCAGAGGTCAGCATTTTCTTCTGCGTTAGCGTAAATCAGTTTGCCAGATGCAAGAACCACATCGAACTCAACCACCGAGTCGCAAGCAAATCCGAACCTCGACGAAAACATAGACAATCCCCCCCTATTACCATTTTAGCAAGGTAACACATCCCATATAAGTGCTGACTTCAACGTACCTCCTAAAATAAACCCACCAATGCCAACACGTCCAGTACGTGCACCAGCTGTTGTTAATCCATACTTTTCCAGCTCAGCATACACTGCTGCTCATGTCTCGCCGACCCCTATCTCTACAACTGATTTGTCTTCGTTCAGCTTAATGCCCTTGAGACCCCTCAAGTCAATCGTGACACCGTCCTGAATATTCGCACTACCTGGGACAGGAGTACCACCAGCGCCTCGAACGGCAACTTGGCAGTCTCCCGAAAGCACGTGGGAATAGAGGTTTTGAACTAAGCTTTGTACTTGTCTGACATTACTCGGTTTGACAATGTAAGTTGGCTTGACCTCGTTCTCGAATGCGCTCAAGTATGAATCATTTTCTTTCTCATATTCTTGGCTACCACGTTGCAAGACTTTCGAGCCCTCGAGGACGCTATTTGAGACATGGAGGATCTGAGGGTTATCGAAGTTTGACATGATATTTAAGAAACGGCGGCACGCACAACGGCCTTTATTCCAACAATAATACGGATGATATTGGGCGGAGAATACAACAAACCATCAAGAGATTCTATATATGTGTACATATTAGCAAGAAATATAGAGCTAGCGAACTGTATAGGTATTCGAAGTGTTTGAGGTGTAAGGGAGAGGATACCTCCCAAAGGTTCCACATCCTTACACTAACACACCGTTTCGCTAACACACGCTCAGTTATAGCACCGAATACAATTGGATTGGATAATTGGCCCTAGGGGAGAGTTACAATACGTGGAAGTTGGCACAGCCTCAAAGCAGCTTGATGTATTAACATTGAACCCCATCTGTGTTTATAGTCAGCCTCACTAAAAGAAGGTTGGTCTGCGGCAAAGATTCATGCACTGCCTCTCCAGCTCAAGTGCCTACCGCGCAAAGTAAAGTCGGTGGATTTCTGGAGGCGAGCTCCAGAACTATGGGCTATCCCTTCTGTTCGAGTAACTGCTAGAATGGGCCTGTAATGACACTATATAAGGACAGCGTATGTTAGGTGATAACTGATATTACAACAAAATAACAAAGTAAGGAGCTAACTGCAGCAACAGCTCTGACCTGAGGAAACCCCCTCTGTCAGGATATGTGATCCATTGATGTATTGTGTTGTTGTAGTTGGTAGACTCTAAGCTAGTACTAACAGCGGGTACGATACGAATCCATGGTGTGCAGGGATCACGTGACACCCTCAGCTTATCGTCTTATCTAACGTAAGTCACCTAATTAGGGTTACGTGTAAAGAGTTTAAAGAGGTGCTATAAAAACTAGTCACAGTTATAGCAAGTTTCAAGCAACTTGATAAAGTTCTTGCTATACTTTCGGCTAGGCTACTATAGCTAGAAGCAAAGCTCTATATTTATAGTAAGATAAAGAAACTTGCGCCACACTGTTACATCTACTGCTTAAAGCGGCAGGGCGGTGAGCTGGTTATACCCCGCTATTCTGCCATATGGCGAGTGTCAGCCAAGCTGATATACATGAAGAAGCCAATATATGGTTGTGAATGAGGTTGTATTAAGATCCAGATCCTCTCTCAGAATAAAATGACCCAGGGCCTATGATCTCTAGTAAGTTATACCTTGCAGTCAGGAATAATGTGATATTCTACTTAGTTCTTGATCTCTTCCAATGTAAAATCGAAGATATAGTACTACTCCCTAATGAAACATCGCTGGTTGGTTCTGACCTGAAATGCATAAACCAGCGGGAATGTATTACTAAGTCTTAATTACCATTGAAGCACTCTAGTATCCCAGAGTTACATACGTGCATTTTACAGTCAAATATATACGTAGGCAAATACACTACATCCTCAAGGACACAAGATGAAGACAAGAACTTCACTTAGACACCATCATTCTAATTTGGAATCGGAGACAACGTGGTAATCAAATATAGTATACGAATACCTGCTTCTACTTGATATTACCTTTGACCTGACGAGCCTCTACTAATTAATGCAAGAATACCAAACACATTGACAGAGAAGCATCACTACAAGTCGCAATGAGAATAGGCCCATGCAGGAAGAGATTCACAACTACAAAAGCCCATGGGTTTTGGTGAAATTTGCTTTACTTTCAGGGGTTGGCTAACAGCCGGTATAGTAGTTATGGATCGACAATCGACAAATAAAGTAACAGACAAGCATCTATGGCAGAACCCCAGTATATAGCCTTGGCCTTTTTTTGTTGTTGTCAATCTGTCAAAGCACCAAACCACGGCAAAGCCATTTCCTCATTTTTATTGGTGAAAATCTTGATGAGGATGAGGATGAGGCATGGTCCAATTGTAGTAGGTTAGTTAGTTCTACCTGCAGTTGCTGTCCTGTCCTGTCGAGTTTTATCTTTGCACAAGGGGGGGAGTCGATTCCAGGGAGTGTGCTGTGCTGATCAAAGGAGGAAATAGTGCAATGTCTCTTCTCAGAAACCACAAGGAAAAATCAACATGTAATGAAAATGACCACATGACTATCAACGAGCCCTTTTTGCCCTGTACACAACAAAGGTACTTGAAATACAGTAATAGCTGCGGAGATGTTTATGGCATTGTCAGGTAGAAGGCCATACTATAACGTAGCCTTTACTGACACGAGTTCTCGAGGGAAAAGCGACAAGAGAAAACCTGCCTGCATTTTCCAGCCCTGCGGCAAAAACCAACTCCCAGTACCGTCCCTCCAAACCGATGCGACAAATCCTTAGCCAGGTGGGTGTTGATGGAACCCTGGCCCTTTAGAAAGTCCACGGAGCATGCAAATTCAGCTGAGACAAGGTATCAACGAAAAGCCATTTAGGACTCGGCGGCAGGGGCAGGGGCGGCTTCCTCCTTAGGCTTCTCGGCTTCCTCGGCTGACTTCTCCTCCTTGGCAGCCTCTTGAGTGGCACCTCCCTCGCCTTCGGCACTCTCTGAAGAAGTCCATAGAGTCAGGTTGTCACGGAGTAGCTGCATGATGAGCGTGCTGTCACGGTACGACTCCTCGGACAATGAGTCGAGCTCAGCAATGGCATCATCAAAGGCCTGCTTGGCAAGGTGGCAAGCCCGGTCGGGTGAGTTGAGAATCTCGTAGTAGAAGACGGAGAAGTTGAGGGCAAGACCAAGGCGGATGGGATGTGTCGGGGTGAGCTCGGTCTGAGCGACATCGGTAGCGCTCTGTGGGGAGTAGCGAGTTAGTCTTAAATCATATGCAATTCGCCCTTCGCAGAACTTACCTTGTACGCCTCGTGGGCAGCCGTAGCAGCGAGCTTGCGCTTCTCGCCAGAGGCAAACTCGGCGAGGTAGCGGTGGTAGTCACCCTTCCTGTTGGGGGGAGAGGCAAGTTAGAATTTACCAATTAAGATTAGGGTAGTGTGCATCGCAAGGACCAGGTATCTTACATCTTGTGGTAGAAAACTTTAGACTCGCCAGAGGCGGCATTGGGGATGAGGCTCTGGTCTAGGACATCCAAAACATCTTGGCAGACCTTCTCGAGCTCGGTTTCGATCTTGTTGCGGTAGTCACGGATGGTGGAGACATGCTTATCGGAACCCTTGGACTCTTCCTTCTGCTCGATCGACGAGATGATTCTCCAGGAGGCACGTCGGGTTCCGACCACGTTCTTGTATGCCACCGACAAGAGGTTGCGCTCATCGACAGTGAGCTCTCCACCAAGCTTAGCGACCTCCTTCATGTAGGTGACCATTTCATCGTAGCGCTCGGCCTGCTCGCAGAGACGAGCCAAGAAAGTCTTGCTGTTGGGGGGAGGAGCGAGTTAGCATATCTGCAGCAGGAGGGCTAGATCGTGAGCGGATAAGGAGCGGTGGGCATGCGCCGGAATCACGAACCTTTCACGCTGCATGACGAGGCCAAATGTTAGCAAATGATCATGCAAAGAACAATAGGCGGAAGGCTAAATCAAGGTTATGCGGCGGTGGGTGAGCGCAGCGGAGGCGAACGGCAGCATGGCAGCATGGCAGCATGGCCGAGACAAGGCAGACCTCTCTTGAAGGAAAAGGGAGTGGGATTAATGGAAACTTACTTCAGTAGTCATGCTGGGCTATTCTGCTGGACAATTCTGAATGGAAAAGTGATGAAAGTTAGGGAGAAAAAGAAGGATCGTGACGGAGAGAGGTTGTTTTGTTTGCAGGTATCGCGGGTGGACAAGGAGGACGGGTTTTTGTTTACAGAGCAATGAAGAAGTACAAGTCGGTTGATGAGTGTTGAAAATGAGGTCTGGGTGCGGGAGGAGAATCCAAGGTGCACTTGGGAGTCTCCAACTTTGATTGAGCGCTGCACTGGCCGTGAGTGGCCTTGAAGTGGCCTTGGCTTGTGCGGAAACAGTGCTTATTGGAGGTGGTGTAAGTACCTTGGTACCTATGCCTCAACTGGTTTTACTGGTCGCTGGTCGCTGGTTGCTCGTGCTAATTGATGTTGTTCTGCCCACCTCAGGCGTCTACCACAGGCCATGTTGGGCTCAAACATATGAGAAATTCAATCATCCATTGCCCATTGCCCCTCATTGCGGTCTGTCCGTGCCGGCCTCGAGTCGCCTCCTCCTGCCTCCCTCCCTCCCTGCCTCCCAATCTACCAATTTCAACATGTCACGACAACAAAACAGAACTGACATCATGAAGGGCCCATACAGCCATTCTACTACACAGGCTGCCGGCTAGTTGCTGTTTAGCACATGCACCGATAGATAATGTCATTCGTACATACAGATGTATTCTAATTAACTAATTCAACTAACAATGGGTCTTGAAACATACATATACCTCCATCTAGAACTTGTAGGTATTTCCTTTTTCATTCTCCTATTCTGGGTACTTCCATTTGAACAGTCACTTTTTTCGTTCTCCACTATCATCCGCCTCGATCTTCAACTTTGGGCTCTCTGGCTCTTCGAAGACTGGCCCTTGTCTAACCCGTCAGCACCTGTCTACTCTACATGGTTTCAAGTTGGGCATTCTTATTAGTCATTTATAGAGGACTCGACCTCGAACTGTTAGGAGGCGATGTGGAAAATGCATCGTATTCGATGACTACATAGTAGATATAGGCATCTACCTACACGTACGCATTATTACCTAGTCCTACCTACGTAGGTAGGTAGCCAAGATATGAGAACCTTGTGCGTTGATTGATTATCCGCACAGTCTATTAGTTTAGGTCAGCAACCTTAGCCAAGAACTCAGGTGGCCATTTGCACGTGGGTTCCCAGAGTTCTCGCGTGAATCTCACCGCGGCATAAGAGAGCGTTTCATCCAGAGATTAGAAGGCCAACGACATTATGGTATGTATGTACTTGCGTATGGTACCGTATCGTGTCGTATCAGTCAGCAGCATCGAGTCTGGAGGTCATCCCACTTCTTCTGTCCCGTGACATCGAATAGCTTCGATTGCGTCCTTGATACGTATTGCAGTGCCTTGTGTACGGCGCCAGAGGACCGTGGTGATTCGTGAAGGCGGAAGGTAAAACCCCACTGCTGCCATGCAGGGTCTTATCTTGTGTTTAGTCCATCAGTCCATTGTCACCATTTTCCCAAGGCCTACCTGCCTATCGGTACTAGATGAGCTGGCACCTTTTTCTTCCAGTCACGAGCCCTCCCTTTTCGGCATGAAATCGAGTCTGCAGGTAAACGCAATCGAGACCGAGTAGGGTCTCATCACCACTCAAATCCCTCTCTGCGTCCTCCAATGCCCACTGTTACACACCTGTAGCACATCGTAGGCACCTGAGACTGCAAGAGATCGGGGTTTCTAATAGTCCGATCCACTGCTTCGGGTTCCTGCTATCCCGGTCCTGTGGTTCCATATTGCCTAAGTGCAAGATTTGAGTCTATATATTCAGTTTCACCATCGTCTAATAGTGTAGGCAGTTCTAGAATACTGGGGGGAACATGTAGACTGTCTCGAACTAGGAGTTGGTAATGCAACGCTTTCTACTATTTCAAGGACACATCAGCACCAACTAAACCTTGCTAATGTATACCAGTGTTCTATCTTACTTGGGAGTAATTACTCGTCGTCACTAGTTTACATGATATATTAAATACTAACTACTACGTTACTTTTCGGTAGATGTCTGTATCTGAATCACCTAGTTTCCGCGACGAGAAATGATCAAATATCGATCCCCTTTTCATTCCCACATGCGATTACTCATTATGTGGGTATCAACACCGTACATTCATAGCTCATCACTCGAGGCGAAATTAGGATATCTGTCCCTATCCCAGTCAATGGGATCACCACCTGGCACGCACAAACCCAGCCTCCAGAAGTAGTCTCGATGTGCGAAGAACAACTCCCACAACTTGAATCGAGTAGGAAAATCCCAAAGCCCCTTAGTCCACGCCGCCGAATCTGCGTCCGTACTCTTTTCGGTGAAACGTTGCGCAACTCTCTTCAAGTACTCTCCTGGCGAGCCAGCAACGCACCTTGGATCGCAGTCTCCGACGCATGGGAATATGTCCGACGGCTCGGGAGGTAAGTCGGGTTCAGAGATAAAGATCTCGCCGGCGTGAGACTTGTAACCCCATTCCGAAAGTGGGAGCAATGGTACTGGGTCGTCCACATGGGTCACGCGTCGGTAAGTCCATTCCTCGCTATGTGTCGCACTCATGCCGAGCTCGAAGACGGCATTGAGGTACTTGACGAACCCGTCATTTCCGACTCTGGGCTCCCCAAACGTCGTCACAATAAGATTATCCCAGCCGGAAACGACCTTGAGCTCCAGAGCCGCAAGAGCCGCAACGGCACCGCCTAGGCTGTGGCCGATGAGGTAAATAGGATAGTCAGGATACGCCTCGTGCAACGGCTTGAGCGCCGACAGCACAACCTCTCTGGCTGTCTGCCACGAAGCTAAGAACCCCATGTGCACCGTGCAATTGTGACATTTGTGCTCTGGTTCCTTAGGTGATTCGGGCCCACCGTCATCCGGCGCAGGATAGGGGACGTATTCCTGAGGCACTGTGCTTAAATCAATAATGGTATTCGTAATGCTGTAGGTACCTCGAAATGCCACGATAATCGCCCTCTGACTAGTCTCCCCGTCCCGGCTTTGACCATCCTCGCCTGCATCCGCACTTGATTGAGAGGGTGGCGGTTCGGTCCCGTGGTCTACGGCAATGTAGCCGCAGCTGTCGCTCATCAGGGCTCCAGTGTTCCACGTGGTGACGAGATCTAGCGTTGGGAAGTCCTTGCACCGCGACACGCAGGAAAAAGGCCGGCTGATGCCTGTGGTGCCGACGCAGTAAGTTATGTCAACTAAGCGGGAGAGACGCTCGAGCGACGCAAAGAAATCGACCGAGATGCCATCACGGGTATCATTCTGTCCTTGGAGAGGTTGCTGGTCCGCCAGAGGTGATGCAAATGCGAAGGCGGTGAACAGCTGTGATAGTAACAAATACATGTATGCCCGGCTTAGTGGCAACATGCCGTCATAGGAAGCCGCAAGTGCTTTTGGCCCTGCGATAATGTCAAAAATACCACTTGGAGTAGAAAGTAAAGAAATAAGGCATATTTAACGAATATGCCCAAGGAAGCTGATGAAGGGGGCAATAGGTGATACGTTGATTAAGAGGAACAAATATGAAAAGAACAAATATGCAGTGGATGCCGTGCCAGCAGAATTAAGCATCGTGTCAGTGCTTCAGATGCCCCTACTTGTCAAACCTATAAAGATCCAAGTGTCTTATGTTGGGACGGCAATTTAACGTTTGGAGAATGACGATGTAGACAAGTGCTGCAAGCCAACGAGGAAACGCCGCCAAGCGAGCACTAACAACGCGGGGTACGGGGCACAACACGTTCAGTTCCAGGTAGCTTGGTTACTGAATCCGGCGGTCTCCCAAGCGCCACCACGCTCGAAGCATCGGCTCGGGTTACTAAGAGAGCTTGGTAAACTAACAAGCTCGCACTAGCTCGGCCGCAGAAATCTTAGATAGACTTCGACGAATTATTGATATTGATTGCTCTGTATCTAATTACTCTATGCGTACTCATGCAGTATATACAGTATTACTGATAAAACATAGCATCGCGTTCATCCATCCTTTTCTACCATCATCGTCCCACCAAAAATGATGATAGCAAGTAGGCATTTCTCATGAGCATTCCGTCTTCTCTCCATCATCATCTCCGATGTTTAACGGGAAGATGTCGATGAAGGTGCCGGCTCGAGGCTACCAAAGTCACCAGTGATGGTTGCTTGCTTGGCGACACAGGTTGATCCAGTATCGGAATCCGTGCAGTCGAGCTCGGGACTAATGAGTCCAGCAGCTTCAAACTGGGGCACACTATATTTGTTGTCAGCCATCATCACAGTAGCTAGGTTTTCTGTGAACATATGGTTTCTAGACTCACTTTCCAGGACACGCCGTCTCGACCAACGTCAAACCGGCCATTCCGGTTGTCTGATAGATAAAGGCAACAAGTGGGTTATCGCAAGGATATCTGTTGGTACCATTGATGCTGGGCTTGGAGGTTGAGTTACTGCCGCATGCAGTGTCGATGCCAGTCTCGCCGTCGGTGAAGTGGAACGACGTGGTATTCTTGGAGCCGTCGGCCTTATCGGCGTATGTGGTGAAGTTGGCGACCTGGAAGTCGGCTGGGTACGTGCAATTACTTGCCGTGGCCGCAACGGTTGCGGGAATAGCATACTTCAACGACTTCGAGGCTGCCGTCCCAGCTAGGAGGCTGAATAGGGGGATAATGGCATGCATATTCGACAACGTATTAAGCTTAGATTAGAGGTTGGCTTGAGTCCTGTGAGGCTGTGAATTGCAAAGGGAACACAATTCAGCTGGTCGAAGTGAGTGTTTGAAAAATTAACGACAGACAGACGGAAGGGTGGGCTAGCAAGAAGTTCGTTAGAAATGAAAACGCAGGATCTCAAAATATTAATAGGTGGTCCCTTCCTAGTATAGTATACCATCTAAGGTAATCTCCTAATCTCATGTGTGTAGAAGACATGGCTGCATGGATGATTTCATCTGATCTTTAAAGCAAACATTGAATGCTAGTCATAGGTACATAGTTCCCCGTCTCTCCCTTCCCTTTTTACGCGTGGATGAGATCCATTCCTTGGTCCTCGCCCGTACCTGCTGCGTACCTGTTAAGATGATCGAGTCCTGCCCAACCCGCTCAGCCCGCTGTTTCCCCTGCCAAGACATCACCGTCAACCGAACGACTCGCAGGCCTTGTTGCAGATCCCGACGCAAACTGTATGACCGATTCGCCAAAAGGAGGAATGCAACCCACAATAGGTACATGCCCCTTACGCAAGCTCAACAACGGCACTGCGGTCCTGCTTCGATCTACAGGTGCCACAGGGCAGCACCAACTCGGTGGCGTTCGATGCCCGTTTTTCTCAGTGTATAAGTTTGTATTCCGTACACGTACCTATAACAGAGTATCAGAGTCAACAATTAGACAGCACCAGCTTCTATTTTCGACCAATACGAGATTCGGCTTGATAAAGAATACCGAAGAGAGGGCAGCCTACTTTGCATCACCGTGAAGATTCCTCTCCAAGGTCATATCGCATTAGTATGTCGTACATACAACGCGCTCTCAGGAGTCGGGAAATCACGTAAGCAGGTTACACATAGATTGCCAGAGCCGGCCAGAGCCAGGAGAACTTATACGGACGGGTGTACGACCCTCGTATGCTCCCGTGTCCGAGAATTTATGCGTATAATAGCTGGTAGGACAACGGGACTTTCCTCGTAGACCGACGGGATTTACCTTGTCGAAAAGTGACAACTGGAAATTGAATGCTAGGCATCTCTGAAACAACGGATTGGGGCTCTGTTATTCAGACTAGGCTATCAAGGCTCTCACCTAATAAATTACCTACTCAACAACGATGGGTCCCTCCACTAAATACTACGTAAAGACTGTTTAAGTCTAATAAAGTTGTTAAGCACCCCAAACTTGATGTCAGAACGTTACACCAAAGTTGATATCTCTCCCGCCTTGGGCAGCCTATTCCTCAACAGGCTCCATGCCAACCTAAAATACATATATGTAGGTAGGTATGCAGGTATGTAACGATCAAGTGCCCAGGTGCTTACCTATCGTGAGAGCATCAGTTGAGCCAATAGTGCGAGATCTACTAGCGCTGATAGGAATTGCACCTACATGTACCCATGCGTACGACCCTATGTACACAACCCAGCTGCACCTACAGTGTCGGGCAGATAGCTGGAGCCGGGCGGGTACCGAAGCCACCAAGCATGCCAGGCGGCTGCCAGGTACCTACATCTGTCCGGATTAGGTATCTGCGTACCTACCCGGGGGGGCCCTTTTTTGAATATTATAGAGTCTGAATGCCGTATAAGAATATAATTTCCAAAAATGAATATTCTATCGACATTATTGCTTTATTCTATTACGGCATTCTAATAACTAGTATATACGAGAATTTCTTTTATAGATATAATTTTTTCTCTTGATATTCTGTCAACATTATTGCCACGTCTAACATTCTTGCGACGTCGCTTCCTTTTTTATTAGACATAATTTCCTCCCCCAGATATTCGAGAGTCTTTATTGCTCAAAAATCTAATATCGGAAAGGCAAGACCCGTTAAGCAAGAAAATTAATACGCTAGCCTTATACCAGAATTGCCAAAAACCCCCCTCGCCCGCATAGGTAGGTATCCAACATCACCTGGGCAGCATGCCAACTTACGTAAGACACGCCACCTACCCTAGGTGAACCTTATTGCGTAGATCTAGCAGTATGACCCCGCAATACTTTTACTGGAGCTACCTTACTTACATACATCGATATTCTTCAAACGCATCATCTTCCTCTCGACGTTGTAGGTAAGATTTTCGAGGCATGGAGACCCAAGGTTCTTCCATCTAAGACGACGTATGATAATGACTTGATGCATTTGCATCGATAATGGGCCTTCCCTTAAGAATGAACATCCACGCACCTACAGTCCCCGCGGGGCCCTCCTCGCGACCCGTAACAAACGGCAATGCGAAGCAGCTCTCCTTCGCCGAGCTTCAGATCAAGAAAGAGAACATGGAGGCCGAACTGAAAGCTCTGGGTGGCGTTCTTGATTCTGTTGGTGCATACTGATCATACTCCTCTGACAGGGGATCTAATCCTGTTCACAGCACGGAGTCAATATGGAAACCCCTCTTACTACAGCCGACGGGTTTCCTCGAGCGGATATCGATGTCGCACAAAGTAGGGTTATCCTTATGATGACACTGACTCGCTGGCTTGGGCTGACCATATGGAACAGTACGCACAACACGATCGCGAATCATCCACCTCAAAAACGACTACAAAGACCTCATGAATGCCATCGAGAAGCATCTCCACGAACATTTCGCAAGCCTGCAAGATACCGATGACGCTGCGCCTACGTCGACAAACCGAACCGAGATGATGGGCGACTCCATTCCAGAAACCTTGTCGGAGTTCTTTGCAAAGGTCAATGCTGTTGTCGACGGCAGCCCGGCAGATACGGCAGGCCTGAAACCCGGTGATGATATTAGGAACTTTGGTTACGTAAACCGAAGCAACCATGATGATCTCAAGAAAGTCGCGGAATGTGTTCAAGGAAACGAGGGGGTAAGTTACAATTTCATGCTAGGGTCTTGAGAGTCACTAGCAAAGACTGGAAGTCTACGCAAGCTCAAGTTATCGTGACTAATTATCGATACAGCAAAGGATATTAGTCAAGGTATCTCGCCGAACTGGGCCGATGCAAAGACAGGAATTACAACTTAACTTGGTGCCGTCGCGAAACTGGGGAGGTAGAGGTCTTCTAGGCTGCCACATTCTTCCTCTATAGGAGGGTCTTCGGATTCGGAGAGGACAAATCATCTCCAGTGCCTTATACGCGATGGTTTAGGCTCCTGCTTGTAGCATACAACTCGGCCGCTTTCTCGGCGGCTTAATGGAGGGTTGGGGCAGGTCCTGAGAAATCGATGATACCGAAGAGTTTGATGCGCGCGGATGATAGCTAGGGACAGGAGACACAGGAGTCCTTCTATGACATTGCATGGGATAAAATTAAATTCATATCCAGCCACCACCGAGGATCTTAGGGTAATACCAAAGCTGTAAACTATAAAACCCAGCAGCTACGTCATCATCTATGACTATGTAGGCAAAGCCAATGCTAGGCTAAAGAAATGCATTTATGAGGATCATATCATGACCCGGTTTTCCATCTTTAATGAATAAGACTGAAAATACCCCCAAGGTAGTCTGTGTAGTTACAGTAGCCTGGGGTTCAAGTATAAATATTCTGACCAGTATTTAAGGTAGCTATACTACTACATGGTGATGGAAAACCTGCCATGAAATGAATACAGCTCCTCGAGGGGAAAGACGACTATAGTCTATTCATCATATTAGCGAAGCAACCTCCTGTGCTATTTTGTGTCGTTGAGGGTTCTCATAAACGATGGGCCTCCATAGGGTTTCTCATCAACTAGATCTCGTTTTACTTTTAATTAAGTAGGGGATAAGTTGCTTCCTAGTAAACTATTAGAATACTGGCGATCCCGTGTTCTGATAATTTCCTCTTATTGGATCATCCCAGGAGTTCCATGTGGGCATGTCATAGGCTCAGCAGTAGACTTCATGATTAACCAAGCTCGAAGAGTGCAGTTAAACAAATTTTTCCAAATATAATCTAGAAACAATGTTCCCTTGTGATTCATGTGAAGCTTAATATTTCCGTGAAGACTCCAACAATGCTACACATAAAAGACGGACTCCACTCAGAATGGCACTCAGGGGTTACAACAGCACCTTTCCAGTTCCCATCTAGGGCAGTAATCTGGGAGGCTGTGACTCAGTTGCTAGTTTGACCATTGTATATCTCATGTTTCTATCATTTACTTCGATGGCCGCTATTCACCCATGTTTAATGTAACCGAAGTTACGGGCATCGTGTATAGAAAATATGCATACGTTGAACAGACTAACATCATACACAAGGACTAGCATATTAAATCCTACTAAAAACCAACGCGATAGATGTAACATTGGCATCATGTTGGATAACAGGTCATGAAGTTTTGTCTTCTTCACTTGAGTAATCAGGAAAGCAAGCATTTGTTTTAGCAGGTATATTATTCATAGTGAAATACTACAGTGTAGCATCGCGAGCATCTTGAGAATCTAACTTAGAGCCGTTATTTTAATGGCAAGCTAGCTATCATCTCATTATCAGAGGCTGCATTTCAGTGTAAGACAGCTTGGCTCTTTCTTGTTGGATTATGATCTGCTCTTGACTCATAAAGCGAGCTGACCCCTTGCTCGTGTCCTTTAGACTCTCTCGCACCCATGGACAATGCCTCATGAGGTAACGACGGCGTAGCTCCTGCTTCTTGGGTGCTTCCCTCGATTATGTGGGCAAGAAAGCTTGATTTTCACTACACCCCGCCGAGTGCAAGGCTTTCCAATGGCTTCAATAATTATACATACTCATAAATTAGCATTACTTTTTAAGGTGACAGAAGAGAGAGATGGTACATCGTTTCGATTTCACATATCAGGGGTGATGATATACTGATATTCTACCTATACGTAAATAAAAGACTTCAGATTCAGACAAATTCCATATCAACCGACTATGAATTAGCAGCCTCCCAATAACGATGATAGACCCGCAACTTGCAACTCAGTGTAAGGTTGATCTCCCGTCCGCAGTTGACATGGCCGGGTATACCTCTGCCAACAACTGTGCAACGGCCTCCACGTGGCCGTATTTAGTAGCACAACGAAACAGTCCCTTCATATTCATGTCAACTCTAATTGAAGAACTGTGTACACCACGTTATTGAAGCCGCCCCTTGCCGCTCAGTGGAAAGGGCTGGTCTAGCACAAGGGTTACTGCCCTTGCGTTATTGTGACCATGTCTAATAAACGTAGGACCACTGATGCATTGAACCAAGCTAAGAACCAAATAGCGAGTAGGGTCTCGAGGAAAATGGACAACCCCCTTCTTCTCCGGCTGCTCGTCTTTTAAGGCACCGGAGCTCATCTCGACTCCGTATTGTTGACAAGGACAGCTAAGGCCGTGTTTACATTGCACTCATCTCTTGTGTGACTATTCCAGTGCTGAGTTACGTACTTCAGGAATGGATGGAACAAGACCGATGTCATTGTGCTTCTTCTAGAACCATCAGCCGCAGGCGTAAGAGAATGCCCTTATAACTACAGCATCGCGAGAGCCATAGCTGGCAGGTATCCCTACGATATTCTTGCAACGAATAGTAAACAAACTGAAACGCGACTACACAACTATCCTAGTACATACCTCTAACACCAGGTCTTCGTAGGTTAGTATTGTCTTGTTGGGTTTGATCGCGAGTGCATGCACCAAATCTCTGGTAGCCAACTGAAGCCGAAGGCAGTAAACCGAATGACGAGGCTCTTACTGCAATCAAGGTCTTTCGTGAATGTTCTTCTGATGCTCTTTGGTACGTCATCGAGGCGGCTCGTAAATACTTGTAGCACCTTGTCAGCCTCACACAAGCAGGAAAGGCGAGTGAGATGAGTACAATGGGGTACAGATATGAGAAACCTATCCCCAATGTAAGCTGATCGAGGAAAACTACATGTGTAAGGGAATTAAGAGCATGTAGAGCCCAACAAGCTGTTCCTTTACTTGTTCTACACCTCCTATTTTGTATCTATCAGCGGTATCTCACATAACTCATCGTGTGTAATGATCACATGTCCTAGCAACGATTCCATGTCAGAGACGTGACCCCTATTTTTTCGAATTGAGCGCAATACTCATGTAGTATCATTGCCTTCTGCTAAGCTACCGTAAATCATGTATATCATCATGATACCAGTGAACCACATATTCAATGATCGCTGAACTAGTACTTGTTAAAACTAACCATCAGCAACGTAGGTATCTTCATTTACAGAAGCCGTTGGTAGGTCGAATTGTCTTTGATAGGTTTAGTCTTTGAGTTGTTTGAGTCTCCAACTGTCGTGTAAGGTCGTATAACGTAGCAATTCCACCGATAGCTTACAGATAAGGAAAGGGGTAGAGCATATCGGAATATTGGCGAAGAACATATTGCTCAGAACTTGAACACACAGTTACCAAGACTACTGGCAATGCTTCCGAATAAATACTGTCTGGTTGTCAATTGCACACGTAGAAACTGCCCCGAGCCTCGCTGGCCAGTATCAGGTAGCTACTGTTATCTTCTTGATAGCTCCCTAGAAGTCTTAGGGATTTGGGGGCTAAAAGCAGCCTATCAAATATGAAATCGGTACTGACGCATCACAACCTAAAGTTGATACTGGCTTCTTTGGTTCGTCGAAGAGGAAAGGCCAGCCGGTGACGACGTGGCTACGAGAATCCCTACAAGCCTCGGTTCTAAAAGCACATATCCTCACATATGGCTATTGCATCAACCTGCCTGGTTTTTGGAGGTTTCCTTCATTGGTCTATCGAGGCAACCACCTGGGCCAATCACAAACGACTCGAGGTGATAAAACCCAGGGCATCAATAAAACCAGCATTCTGAGTATAGCAAAGTCTAGATTTGCGAGATAAGTAGGCTACTCCTAACTGGATATGCTCTTGGTAACCTTGTCATTGGCGAGTGAAAGATTTAAGCTGTATCCTTCTCGACTTGTTGGTCCGCTTCACTGATTCCTCGGGGTCAATTCAATTGATATATACGACCATACGTGAATATTGATATTCAGTAAGTCTATCGTAGTTGTCGAATTCCACGCTGAACAGATCTTTGATGGTTGTGTAAGACGCTACCTACCATTCGATTTTCGGGGTTGGAGCATCGATCTGATCATTCTGCTTGGAGAAGCACGAGACAAGATCTGAAGGCGGCACCATCTGAATCGAAAGACCACCGTGGTGTGATGCTTTTTCTCCTTGCTACATCAGAGATTTGTAGACGTGGTGGAAATTCTAGCCCAGAGGAAAGACGGCAATATCAAGTCATATCTACTATGTGCTTAGGTAGTACTAGTTTATGTTTTACACCCTGAATTTCCAATATTTCAGACATGTTTGCACACATGTAGGTACCTACCTATAAAAATTTGAAAGAGCACATGTCAAATTGCAGATTGCCTAACACTTTGAGACTAAGGATATGTTATGAAGGCCCATGTTGGCAAATAAGAGGTTGGTTGGTGCCTATGGTGAAGCCACAGCCCTCCATGGACGTTTGTCGTGTTTAACAGGTCTGGACGCATGCAGACAGTCAACCTAGGTATGCGTCATTGTAGCCAGGCAGTTGCCCCAGCTAGGTATGTACATGTACATATATGCAGCACACCTGGGGCATTCATTCCATTTAATACTAGGGTCACGTGCTGCCCCTCCTGCCCGCAACCGTGTGCCCGATTTTTCTGAGGAACCCAACCTTTGCTGCCCTCGCCATATTCCGCCTCTCCAAACTGTGAAAAAAAAAGCGACCATCGGTGAATATTCTCAATTTTGCGAAAACAATTTCACCTTTCGCCCGGCCTTGATAAATAACAGGTACGCTTAGGCCTCTCCCTGACCCCATATTTCATATTTCAACCGTCTGGCCCTCTTCGTCTTATGCCCAGGAGCCTTCCTAACTTTTCCCAATCCCATCTACCCACATTGTTAAGCACATCCCCCACTGACGTCGAGCCTAGTCTTCTGTTTACGTCGTAACAACCCAACCAACTCGACACGATGGCTGAGCAGCAAGTCCCTACCTTCAAGCTTGTCCTTGTCGGCGACGGTGGTACTGGAAAGGTAAGCAATTCTAAATGACATTCGATCCGTTTGTCTTGTCGTCGACTCCCGTCGCGCATCGCGCAATTTGCAAATTGCCCCGCCTCCCGCCTTTCGCCTCTTCGCCCAGCAGCATCCGATAACCATTAGGCTTTGGCTGACCATGATATCCAGACCACCTTCGTCAAGCGCCATCTGACTGGTGAATTCGAGAAGAAGTACATGGCCACTCTTGGTGTCGAAGTCCACCCCCTCGGCTTCACGACGGTAAGTCAAGCCCTGCCCCGCTTTCTATGTTCGCGTTTGCATCCGTTGGCGCAGAGTCTAACCTAGCTACAGAACTTCGGTAACATCACCTTCGACGTCTGGGATACCGCCGGCCAGGAGAAGTTTGGTGGCCTCCGCGATGGCTACTACATCAACGGACAGTGCGGTATCATCATGTTTGATGTTACCTCCCGCATCACTTACAAGAACGTCCCCAACTGGCACCGTGAGTAGCGCCGAATCTTCTATTTCTCCTATGTCTGCTAACGTATCTACTTGAAAGGTGACCTTGTCCGTGTCTGCGAGAACATCCCCATCGTCCTCTGTGGCAACAAGGTCGATGTGAAGGAGCGAAAGGTTAAGGCGAAGACTATCACCTTCCACCGAAAGAAGAACCTTCAATACTACGACATTTCTGCCAAGTCGAACTACAACTTCGAGAAGCCCTTCCTGTGGCTCGCCCGCAAGCTTGTTGGTAACCCGGCACTGGTAAGTCCCCTTGATTTATAATCATCTGTTCTCACTAGTCTAATGCGATTAGGAATTCGTTGCTGCCCCTGCTCTTGCGCCCCCTACTGCCCAGGTCGACGAGAAGCTCCTCGAGCAGTACCGCAAGGAGATGGACGAGGCTGCGGCTATGCCGCTGCCGGGTGAGGACGACGATGACGACCTGTAGATGAAACGTGACGACAGGACATGCTGCACATGGATGGGATGGGTTGGTCGGCGCTCGGTCCCACCTGCAAGAGGCACCGTCCACCCTGGCAAAGAAAACTGGGTAACATGGATATGACGGGTCATGATAATAGCTTAGTGATTCGGGCAAAGATACAGAAGTATGCCTGGGGGCTGGTGTGGAACAGTTGCGCAGGATCTGGATTGAGGTCAACAACCCTTCACGGCCGTTGATTTCTGACGCATCGCGGCGTTTGCAGCTTTTAGATAGCTCCTCTGATAGACACCATTATGAGAACGAAAAGCAGACCGATCTTCCCCAGTTTTCCTGGGAATTTTCCTAGCGGTAATATGTGAATCACGTAGAGGGGCACTTCCTGAGAACGATAATCTATTTCTGTCATGTAATAGCTATTTTCAACTTGCAAAACTTCACTGCCAGTCATGATACGTGCTGATACAGATCGTGTCTAGGTAACCTGGAAGTATCTAGATATATAATCAGAGAAATTGTGTACGTAAAAGCGTTGACGTTCCAATTCTATCTATGTACATACTTCTTACATCTGTGTAGTCTAACTAGGCTAGGTAAGTATGATGTAAGTACATCTGTACACTAACTAGGCCGATAATCCGATTGAAAGCCAAATCCTGGAAACATGAAGCGAAGCAGCAAGGATTTCTGGTACATACAGTGGTATTACCTAAGGTAACCTAGGGATCGGAGCCCAGAGCGCACGGTGACCCCGGGGACCTGCTGCCGGGGCTAGGACACTGGAAAATAGTGAGCTGAGGCCACTGAGAGAACACGTTGCTTGCTCTGTGCTTCCCGCTGTAAAAAAAAAGAGACCCACCTGGGGAAGTTTTGCTATGTACGGAATATGTACAGATTATAAGTTGTTTATTAGGTTCCGGAACTGTACCAACGCTCGTTCTGCCTATGTATTGTACAGTACCACCCCCAGGCACCACCATCCGCTTTTAGACCGCTATCTTGGCTATCGTGCATTCCCTCTAACCTACCTACATATTTGTGTGGCAACGTGCAAAGTACAAGCTCTTAGGTACAAGCTCTTAGGTACTCCGTAGTAGCGTTAGTGTCTCGATTAAAAAGACATGTGGCATCTTTGAAGAGCCGCAATTCTTTTTCACCTTGACTTGATATCAGCCCCTCCTTCGTCGTACAGCTCGTTCTGCCTTGCTTTATCTTCGTCAGTAGCAGTACCGAGACAGAGACAGCCACCTAGCATTGCACCTGTTGTCATTTTACACCGCCAAGATACCCGACGCCTGTGCTGCTGCTTCCCCGCCATCCCATTCCCAACTGTGTCTTTCCAACCTGTCATGGAAAACGCCTTTGCGAGGCCTATAGCTGAGGTCTTGGCCAAGTTTGGCGTGGACCCGAAAGCTGGTCTCACGGACAAGCAGGTGGTTGATTCGAGGATCAAGCATGGAAAGAACTGTATGTTGTGTTCCCTTGCTATTCCCTTGCCGAGGTTAGGACACATGAGAGAACCTCCGAACTAACAAGAGACCTGCTGTAGCCATTCCAGAAGAGCCTCCAACGCCCTTGTGGGAGCTTATACTCGAGCAATTCAAAGATCAACTGGTCATAATACTCTTAGGATCTGCCGCTGTTTCTTTCATACTAGCTCTCTTCGAGGAAGAAGGTGGTTGGAGCGCATTCGTTGATCCGTTAGTTGTAAGATTTCCTCCAACAATATCCACCTTTGTGACTCGCAGGTGCTAATCTAACCCATTGGACCAACAGATCCTGACCATTCTCATTCTCAATGCCGTCGTGGGCGTTTCCCAAGAGAGCAGCGCCGAGAAGGCTATTGCGGCGCTCCAAGAGTACTCGGCGAACGTTGCTAGTGTTATAAGGAACAATGGACATGTTTTGCGCGTCAAGGCGGACGAGCTGGTGCCCGGAGATATCATCGCTGTGTCTGTTGGTGACAGGGTCCCCGCCGACTGCAGAGTTATTTCGATCGAGAGCAACAGCTTCGCGGTGGACCAGGCCATCTTGACCGGAGAGAGTGAAAGTGTCGGCAAGGATTATGCCAGCGTTGTCAAGGATGAGAAGGCAGTGCTTCAGGACCAAACCAATATGCTATTCTCCGGAACAACTGTTGTCACTGGTCGTGCGAAGGCGATCGTCGTCCTGACTGGATCAGGCACTGCCATTGGTGATATCCACGAGAGCATTACAGCTCAGATCTCCGAACCGACCCCTCTGAAGCAGAAGTTGAACGACTTTGGCGACACGTTAGCAAAGGTCATCACCGTAATCTGTGTTCTTGTATGGCTGATCAACATCCCGAACTTTGCGGACCCAAGCCATGGAAACTGGACCAAGGGCGCTATTTACTACTTGAAAATTGCCGTTTCTCTTGGTGTTGCGGCGATTCCCGAAGGTCTCGCTGTCGTCATTACGACATGTCTGGCACTGGGAACCCGTAAGATGGCCGCGAAGAATGCCGTTGTCCGAAGCCTGCCATCTGTGGAGACCCTGGGAAGCTGCAGCGTTATTTGCTCGGACAAGACTGGCACCCTCACAACGAACCAAATGAGTGTGAGCAAGGTTGTTCATATTAGCGAAAATGGCACCGATCTCGAGGAACTTGATGTTGAAGGCACTACCTTTGCACCTAAAGGCAATATCACGCGCAATGGCAAGGTTGTCCGAGACCTCGCTCAGAGCTCAAGCACGATTCGGCAGATGAGCGAGGTAGCTGCGCTTTGCAACGACGCTAGACTGATGTACGATGCCCGAACCGGAGCCTTCTCTAATATTGGAGAGCCTACTGAGGGTGCGCTGAGGGTCCTAGCTGAGAAGATAGGCCCATGTGCACCAGCCAACTCGAACCCCGAAGACTGCGTACACTATGCTAGCTCCTGGTATGAGTCGAAATACTCTCGCCTCGCTACGTACGAATTCTCGAGAGATCGAAAGAGCATGTCCGTCCTCGTTCAAAATGGCGAGAAGAAAAGGCTTCTGGTTAAGGGTGCCCCTGAATCTATCATCGAACGTTGCACACATACCTTGGTTGGTGCTAACGGTAAACGAGTTCCCCTCAATAATAAACTCTCCAACCTTCTCAACAAGGAGGTCGTGGAGTATGGAAACCGCGGATTACGAGTTATCGCCCTGGCTAGTCTGGATGATGTTGAGTCTAACTCTTTGCTTAAGAACGCCAAGTCGACAGCTCAGTACGCCCAACTGGAACAGAATCTTACTTTACTAGGACTTGTTGGCATGTTAGATCCTCCACGGCCGGAAGTCTCGGGAGCTATTAAGAAATGCAAGAACGCTGGAATCAGAGTAATTGTTATCACTGGCGACAACCCCAATACCGCCGAAAGCATCTGCCGTCAAATTGGAGTGTTCGGGACGTACGAGGATCTTAAGGGTAAAAGTTTCACGGGCCGCGAATTTGACAACTTGAGTCCTAGCGAACAACTAGAGGCAGCGAGGCACGCATCCCTGTTCTCTCGTGTGGAGCCTAGCCACAAGACGAAGCTTGTCGATCTGCTCCAGTCCCTTGGCGAAGTTGTGGCGATGACTGGAGATGGTGTAAACGATGCTCCTGCGCTCAAGAAAGCCGATATTGGTGTTGCGATGGGTTCTGGAACCGACGTCTCCAGGTTGGCTGCTGACATGGTCCTCGCCGATGACAACTTTGCAACAATCGAGGTCGCTATCGAGGAAGGTCGTTCTATCTACAACAACACCCAACAGTTTATCCGGTACCTCATTTCTTCGAATATTGGAGAGGTTGTTTCAATCTTCCTCACAGCTGCGCTTGGCATGCCGGAGGCTCTTATTCCTGTCCAACTTCTCTGGGTTAATCTCGTAACGGATGGTCTGCCCGCAACAGCCTTGTCTTTTAACCCGCCGGACCACGACATCATGAAGAGACAACCGCGGAAGCGTGATGAAGCGCTTATTGGCGGCTGGCTGTTCTTCCGGTACATGGTCATCGGCACCTACGTCGGTCTTGCCACCGTTGCTGGATATGCCTGGTGGTTCATGTATAACCCAGAGGGCCCAGGGATCAACTTCTACCAACTTTCCCATTTCCACAGATGTTCGGCTGAATTTGCAGACGTCGGATGCGAAATGTTCGGGAACGACATGTCCAAGGCAGCGTCGACCGTGTCACTCTCCATTCTCGTCGTCATCGAGATGTTCAACGCCATGAACGCTCTGTCGTCCAGCGAATCTCTTTTGACGCTACCGTTATGGGACAACATGATGCTTGTCTACGCCATTGCATTGTCAATGGCTCTCCACTTCGCACTGCTCTACACTCCATTCCTTCAGACGCTATTCTCCATCCTGCCTCTGAACTGGACGGAGTGGAAAGCAGTGCTTATAATCAGCGCGCCAGTCATGTAAGTTTCACTCGAGTAATTTCCCCTATCTAAGCAGCATACTAACATTGTTATAGCCTCATCGATGAAGTCCTCAAGTTTGTTGAAAGGCTGTATTTCGTTCAGACCACGACAGACAATTCCATAGAGGCCAAGAAGCAGGCATAAAGGGATAAAGGGACATAGATCTGGTTTCTAGATAATGGGGCTAGATTAGATGTATTATAGACGTGCATCCTGCATCCGCAGCTTCGATTTGGAGAAGCACGTAAAACAAAAATAAAACACACTCCTGACTTTCGAACGTTTGTGTCCGTAGTTGAAAATTTTCTGTCTTCGTTCGTATGAAGTTCGTCAACATTCAATGACCACTACTGCGTATGTTGTACAATATGGTGATTTGCCGTCATCATGAGTCTATTTTCCCCTAGTTGCCCTCCCAATTGGTTTCATCCGATCGAAAGACCTTAACTAGGTACACGTTCTGCTTCAAGGGAGCTGCTGCTGCTGCCAGGCTGCTGCAAGGTTATAACTATCACCAGTATCAGACCACGAGCCAACAACCCCCCTCCTCCCTGAAACATTTCTTCTAGGAGGAAGAACCACCCCCCCAACCAGCTCTTAGGCGGAACCGGAGCATACATACATGCCACCTTTTTAGTCTTGCCGTCCCTTGAGTAACCTCTTGGTCACCTTGTCCTTCTCGATGATGTAGACGTGCGCGCCCCAGCCCGATAGGGCGTCCCGGTCGACGGCGCTCAGCAGGGACTGCGAGATGGTCTCGAAGAGATCTTCGGGGCCCTGTAATGAGCAGACACACCCCCGTATTAGCACGACTTTTCCTAGTTTCCATAAAATGATAAAGGGGATTGCTTTTCTTTTTTTTTAAAGCATAGATAGAAACGCACCAAGTCCGGCTCCCACAAGCTCTCGCACATGCCGAACAGCTGCTCAGTCGCCGTACCGCTGACGATGAAATCCTTGGCGAAGTCGATACAACCAATGGAGTCGAAGCCGCAGATGAACGGCGTGCCGGTCTTGGGCTCGAGCCCCGCGACGACGGGGGAGACGAAGAAGGGGCCGAAGCGCTTCTCGTACAGCGAGGAGGAGACGAGGTTGGCGAAGGTGGCGGGGGCGATGTTGCGCTCCTCGCGCAGCCGGTACATGTTCACCTTGTACCGGAACAGGTCCGACACCGTCGACACGTCCGTCGCGAGGCCCGTCAGCCCCAGGAACACGTCGCCGTACTGGAAGATCTTGGGGAAGTTGTTGGAGACCGTGAGCGATTGCAGGCCCAGGCGCAGGTCGCAGGCTATGGCTACGCAGTCCTTGCCTACCATCGCTACGCAGGCGCCGCCGTCTGGAGGGGGGGGGGATGGGGCGTTAGTATATGGAGGGATGGACTGAGATAGGGGGGGTCAAGGGGGAGGAGGGAGTTCGGACTTATTGAGAATGGTGACGACTGTTGGTGATGTACGTTAGCTGGAGCTGTTCATTGGGAGCTTATAATGTTTCGAGAGGGAGCTTACCATGGTGCCAGACTGGTGTCCAGGCTGGTGTACGGAGTATTAAAAAAGTGTAATGGAGTTCAGTTGAGTCCAGCCGTGATGTAAATAGCTTCGTTCTTGAATGGGGTGCGTCCGCCGATGGTGTTGTCGTCTAAGTGAAGCTCGATTCGATATGCTGCAGGCCAGGCTGAGGTGGTCGTAGTGCTTTGCCAGGCAAGGCAAACACGTCTGGCGCGGCAGCTCCCAAGGCCAGGCTGCTCGGCGAATTCTCGGCGAATTAGCGGCTTACAGGGGTTAGTTGATGAGGTACGTACCGGTACGTACCGCTTAGCACTGAGCTATGGCCATCCGTTACCTCAATCGATAAGGTACTGCCCGTAATAGTACTTATTACAGCCCCGTATTGCCCCTCCATGGGCAGCCAACCCAATTCATCAGCAACAAGCTGCCTGGTACCTTTGTAGCCGTTGACGACGCTGATGTAATTGCGCTTCCTGGTCCCCTACGCGAGCTTCTCAACCTTCTCAACCATTCTTTCATATTCCCTCGGCCACTGCTGTTAGATACAACTTTACTTGTTAGTGACTCACGGCAATACCAGAGAGCTCGAGGGAGGTAAAGCACCTTTTTACCGGCTGCGGAACGCCCAATCTTCGACTACGTTTTTGGTGAATCGATATTGAAGCCAAAGTATAGACTTTACGACTTGAACGACCGGCCGTGTAGGCCAGCGCATAACATACAGTTCACTTTGCTTTCCACTATACAGTTTCACGTCTCTGCTTTTTCCCTAGACATAGTAGACATGGCGACCAACGTCAAGGTTGTTGGAACCGACCTTAAACAGGTGACCGTCAAGGTCAACCCAGGCACATACCTAACCGATGTGCTCGACCAAGCTTGCGAGAAGCTCCGGGTTCCGTCCAGCAAATACCTATTGAAGTATAAACAGAAGCAACTAGACCTGTCCCAGACATGGCGCACCTCGGGCCTGGTCCCCGGCGCAAAGCTCGAACTCGTCATCCGCTCGAATACGCCCACCGCCATCAACGTCGCCTTACAGCTCCCAGCCCCCGAGTCAAGTCTGTTCCCACCAGTCGGCCGGGTCACGGAGAAACTGCCTAGCGATTTCACGATATGGCAGCTATTGCGCCAGTTCGAGAGCGGCAAGTCGAGCGCGGGGAAGAACCTGAATATCACGGCGAGAGGCGTGGCACAGACGAGTAATGGCGCGGCTGCGGGCAGTGGACAGTTATATTACGAGACACCGGTTGTGGTGATCGAGAACAGAACGCTCTCTACATTCAACGATTTCCAGAAGACTCTATCACAACTTGGGTATAATTCCGGAGGCGTCCTGATGCGCTTGTCTTTCCAGAAGACGGACAAGACCTTAGTAGACGCCATGGGCGAGATCAGCCAGTTCTTCAAGACAGAGGAGGAAGAGAAGAAAGCCGAAGCATCTACTAGCGAACCTAGAAAGACAGATGAAACAGTCCCATCATCTGATCCTTCACCCCCAACCAACGAACCGACCACAGCAGAGGCGGAGGAATCGAGCACTCCTCAAGCAGACAGCGGCGTCCCCCCCACCACCGCAACCCAACCCCCTCCAACCGACGCCATGGACGTCGACACTCCCGCACCCTCCGCCCACCGCCCCGTAACCATCTTCTCGGCCCCATCCTCCGGGGTCCCCGCCGCCGCCCTCCGTCCCGACTCCGACGACGCCTTCGCGCCGCGCATCGACCACGCGCAGGCGCACCAGCGCCTGCTGAAATCCGCCGGCGAGAACAAGCGCCTGCCCTCAGACGCCGAGCTCGCCGAGAAGGCCGCGGCCGACGCCGCGCGCGTCGCCGCCGTCCGCTCCATCCGCATCAAGGTGCGGTTCCCGGACAACACGTCCGCCGAGTGGGCCTTCGGCCCGCACGACACGGGCGCCAGCCTGCACGCCGAGGTCCGCGCACTGATGGCGCGCGCCGATGCGCCGTTCCGGCTCGCGCTGCCCCCGGGGAAAGTCACGATCCGCGACGAGGGCGGGGGTGAGGGGAGTAGGTTGATCGCGAGGTATAGGTTGAGTGGGAACACGCTGGTGAATTTCCTCTGGGACGATAGTGTGTCCGCCGAGGTCCGCAGACAGCCGTTCTTGAAGGGCAGTGTTGCGGGTAAGGCGACGGAGGTAATTGTGCACGACGTGCCGGAGGTCGAGGTCGAGGCCGAAGACGACGGTGCCGCTGCTGCTGCGGCGAGGGCGGCGGCGGCGGCTAGACCGAAGGCTGAGGGGGATGGCGCGGGGTTTAAGAAGCCGAAGTGGTTGAAGGGGTTTGGGAAGAAGTAGGCAGTACGTGTCTGATTGATTGATTGGGATCATTCATGGTAAGCGATGGGTTGTTGTTGTTGTTGTTGTTGTTGTTGTTGTTATACACACTCATAAATGAAGATACACCGTCAAAGAAAGCATGGTTCGGAGTTCAGGGTTGACTTTGATGAATGGAAATGATGGGGTTTTCACTTTTCACCACCGGCACGCATTTGCATACCTATTTAGTACATCATAGTGGTCCGCCCAATACGATTAAAGACTTAGATGGCATGTCATGAAATTCCCCGTTCGTGTCATTTGGTGTATCTCAGTAGCTAGCTAGCATAGCTACCTATCTATGACTGGAAAACGATCCCCTCATTCGTGAAATCAATTGCCGTAAGACGACGCCAGACCATGCCAGTTCAGTTCACTTATGTTGTTCTCTTTTTTCCTTCCACCCCACGCCATTACCCAGACTCGACTCGAGAGATGGTTGCTTCCCTTAGTGCTGTCCGGTTCTGCGAGCCTCGGCGATGACGCCCTGGAGCTCGTCGACCTTCTTCTTGGCGCGGCCGAAAGTACCGAGCTGTGCTATCCGTTAGTCGTCTGTGTGTGCTGCAGGGGGATGATATTGGGTATGGTATGGTGTGCGTACCCTCTTCTTGGCCAGCTTGCGCGCTCGCTTGTCCTTGCTGTTGCGGAGCAATTCAATGACTCGGCGCTCGTAGGGGGCGAGACTGTGTGGTGAACCATTATGTTAGCAATCCGTTTATTTTATATCGAGCTCAATGTCGGGTATGGTCACAATTCCAACCAAGTCCAAGTAGAGTAGGGAGTAGAGTAGGGGGTGGATGTTAGTAACTCACCCGGCAACCTCCTTGACGACGTCACGAACGAAAGCGGTACGCTTGCTCAGGTGGCCCTTGGTCCTCGAGACACGGGGCTTGACGACGCGAGTGCTGGTTTTCTACAGATTCCGGGGGAACCCCCAAAGTCAGCCCAGCGTCCATCGTCTGCGTTATACAAATGGGGGGAAAGGTTTTTTTTTTTGCAATAGCAGAGATCCTCCAAGAGGTGAGACGGTGGGGAGGGGGGGAGAAGTAGAAATAATAGGCTGGGCGCCCTATTTCTCTCTTTTGATGTTCGGGTTCATCTTACATGGCCGCGGTTGATACCGATGGTGAGCCCGGTGCGGGCAGGTGCTTCCTTCGCCATCTTTGCCGGTGATGTGGTTGCTAGATGGGAAAGGTTGTCGTTAGTAGTTCGCGGGTGGGAGGAAAAGAAGAGTAAGTGAAATTTCTCCAATTGCGGTCGGTCTAGTGATAGATTTTGGCACAATCGGGTTTGTGGTGTGGGTACTAGGCAGAATTAAGCGAATTTAATGCGGCGCTGGCTGGTGGTGAGGCTAGTGCCAGGGCTGCGTGGCTTGTCATCTGTGGCTGGTACCACATGGCTTCACCTTGAATATTTTCCATAGATGATTAGGTAATAAGCAGCCTTGCCTCTTCCATTCCCTTCAGGCCCTGACAGTCCGTATAAACCGTCACTCACATGGTAATCTTAAAGCAAGGTAGCTTTTATAAAGACACAGTCTAAACATAAATACATACCTGAATTGACCTTTTGAAATGCAACACAGAGGTGTTTTTTCACAGATAATGAGGTGTAGTTGTGATACATGAGGCCAAGGGGGCATATAAGACAAGTTATTACAGAGGAGGAGGTCCATCTCTAGCAATACTAACTGTTCCTATCAAATAGTAGCACCTGCTTTGGCTCAAGCGGTTGGGTCGTCAAAATGATAGACCGCACCATACTTAAACTATATCACTTACCTCGGGTTCGTTCGTACCACTACTGTCAGTGGTTTTTCTGGCGAAGATCCGGTACCCAAGTGCCACAATTCCCTTCATTCAAACGGCGCCGGCAGCCGAAACACCTGCCAACGGTACACACTCACTTATACGCCGTTAGCCGAATCAGCTCACACACACATTACGTTACTGTTAAACATACAGGACGTCGACCACCTCCCGCCACGAAACAAATGGCACCAAAAAAGCCGACTAATAGACTGGCTTGCGGCGAAGTCCCGGTAACCGCAGTCATAGATGGGTACCAGGAGGCTGCAGGAATCTGGAGGTCGCAAATAAAGGTTGCCGGTACCAATGAGGGCATTAGGCTTTATGTTAGTCCCCGGGTATATTACATGAGGCTAGGGGGGCATATAAGACAAGATATCACAGAGGAGGAGATCCATCTCTGGCAATACTAACTATTCCCATCAGTTGGCTATTGGCGCGTATGATTGGTTGAGGGTGTATCTTGTACGCCCCCAATGAGTGCTTACCGTGAAACCAGTGAGTTTATTTTAAACGTCCCCCAATACGCACTTCTATATGGCGTTGAGCCCCCAGTATGCATAGGCACTGAGATAAAACATGAGCAGCCTTGGTAGTGCTACATTATATAGCATTGATCATGATTCTTGTGTATAATCAACTTGTCCTGTGAAACCTAAAGATAGCAGCATTCGGAAAACTTTTCTTCATTAAAGGTCGAGTCCCTAATATGCATTGAATAGGAGGTTCTGCCGTCCCGAGTAAGAGAATATTAAACGGCTAACCCTGACGTCTATCGTATCTTGCTAGATGTTTGAAACCACCAGCTTTCTCGATTAATCACGTAATACCTAGAACTAATATTTCGCTATGTCATCCAACCGCCAATATTCAAGCTCGGATGGGGACAGGACCAACTGATCTCCATTAGTAGCTCCTGGTGGCCAACCTATGTTATCTCCCGAGAATCTGAACAGTTCGGTTGATAACGACGATGTCATCAATTCATATCTTCACCACGGGCCTGGGAGTGACCAGCGGGCAACTGAGTTGCCGTTGCCATCAATCATTCAAGGCCAAGATCATAGTTCAACCACCCAACTTATAGGAGAAGAGTATGAGATGAACGAGATCATGCATCCCGGCTCCTCAATCAGCTTAATACAAGATGTAGACAGTGGTACCGAAGTTCCGTCATTGTCACAGGACGTGGACCAAGAACCCCCAATGGATCAGGCTACAGTTATTGAAGCGGATTCACAGGGAGCCGCCAATACAATCGATCCAACGTCTCTCCCACCGCCGCTATCTCTCAGGGAATCATTGAGCACTACAGCATTGCTCGGTATCATAGGAGGCCAAATCGTTATACTCGGGACTGTCGGCTTCCTCGGCTTCCTCTGGTTTGGCCACGGGTCGGCCGCGGAAGGAGCAGAAGCGCAACCTCTTTGGCGGCTCATTGCCCTTGAAGGCTGGATGATACGAACGATTACCTTGTGCGCGCTCGTGCTGCAATTCATCGTCTCGGTTCAGTCTGTCATATGCACTTCGATGATAGCAGCGCTAGTCCTGGAGAAGCACTACGTTCGAAAGTCTCAGGTTGCCTGGTTCTCAATTATGCGAAGCATCAACGATGGGCCACGTCAACTCATTCAGCTCCTGTTGTCCTCTAAGACCTCTCGCATATTTCTTACGTTTGAGCTCTGGCTCCTGATTGTGGCAGCTGTTGTGGCCCTAGGGCTTCAATTTGCTTCTACAATCTTGCTTTCCGACCTACATGACTATGTCGTCGTTGGAGACGTCAATTCAACGTGGACAAGAAACCTGGTGTCGTACGAAGACAATTTTGTGTTGTCCATTGACAGAACCTGGATCCAACGCTCCCCTGTTTATGCAGCATTCGGAGAAGTCCAGACTGGCGCTGACGCTACACCAGATATGCGTGGTTACAGCGACACCGGATTGATCCAGAGAGGCCTCCTCCCTATAACAACCAACGAGAATAGAACGTCGGTGCGCAGTTACAGCGGCAACGCGATTGTTATGAACTCCCAAGTCGCTTGCGTTAGACCGAAGATCACGGGGGCTCACTTCTCCCCAGAGGCGGCCCTTCACCTCTTGGGAACTCTGCATTACATCGAAAGCCTTGAAGGTGCAGGCCTCGATGTCTCCAACTGCGATCCCGATAACTGCAAGGACCGCGAATTCATCTGCTCTGTTCCCACTCAGGTGGGGTTGGAGACTCCAAGCTATCAGTCCTCACTCTGCTTGGTCAGCGGGGATGACCGAGAGGTCCATCCCTACTTTATGAGTTCTCCGTGGAACCCGTCCGGGAGCCTATGGGCATATAACTCCTCAGCCTGGCTCGTATTTGCTAGCAACATAGGCTTAAATGAAACGCTTGCAATGGAAGATTACCTTGACTTCCAGACAGAAGATCCAACTCTGGAATGGACAAGCTCCATAGCCCCCAGTGGCCGGTCTATAAATGTGACACTATGCTTTTCGGGGTATGATCTCGAAAGGAAATCCGTCAAAATGAGTACCTCGGGCACCTTGCGAGAGCCAACAGCAAATTGGTCGTTGATAGCGGGAGCCTACGACACGACACAGGTCCAGAACTACATGGGCGCTACCCAACCACGACAGAGCCATCAAGACAGATATATACTTGACCTGAGCGTTCTTGGGGAGCCGAATGACGGCAATTCGTCCAGCCACGCAAATTCTATCACCCCTTACCTAACCGACGATATGGATAACATGACCATCTCAGCCCTAACTGTAGGAGTTATTCATGCGACTCTATACGATGCGCTTTACACTGGCCCCAACAGGACGTACTCGGGGTGCTGGAACTGCTATATAGAGAGCGAGACAACCAACCCAGAATACGGCATGCTGTTTACGGACATAATTTCGACCACGGGTCGGACCGCCGTCGCTCTGCAGAGCTACATGTCGATCCTGGCCATCACCATCTACGAGGCGTATATCAACTCGCTGCCAGGGCTGCAGGAGAGCCAGATTTCCAGGGCCACGGTCGTGCCGGTGCCCGGGCCTTGTTCCGAGCACACGTGCTCCGGCTTCGTCTCCGTCACCGTCCTCCTCGGCGTGCACCTGGTGTGCGTAGTTGCCATCACGGTTCTATACGTCCGGCAGGTGCGTTACTCCCGATACGCCAACGAGTGGCACGCGGTGTCGCAGCTCGTCAACCCAGAACTGGCGGATATTCTCGACAAGAGCAACGCGGCCAGCGACAGCTCCGTCGTCGAGGCGGCTAAGGCTGATGGGAGCGATATATTCGTCAGGCTCGGGGTAGATGGCAGTCGCGGGAAGGTAGAGACTGTGAAATACGTTTCGACTGAAAAGGCGCCGACTATCCCTGAAAAGCCCCGGCACTGGAGGATGCCGGTGTTCATGAAGAGATGGGTAAATAAGGCCGACGCTTAGGTCAACTGCTTGGTTCACGTACAATGAATGGGCTAACCTAATGTTCTCACTCAGTAGAGTGAGATGTTCATGTGTCTGATGGAAATACTTTGACGTGGGAAATGATACTCTTCTGGCCGACTACATCAGTCCGTTCCTTTTGCTGGTTCCCTTTCGCGCCCTTAAAAATAGGGTCTATCATGTGGCAGCTGGGACAGCGATATCGTTACTCTTTACCATCCTGGTTGTCATATCCACTAGTTTATTTCTGTCAACGCCGTTGACTATTTGGATCTAGTCACATTCACTGGCCACTTCGTAGACGAGTCATCACGACTTGAGGATGTCTCGGCTTTCTCAGTTATTCCGATGATGAGCACATCTACAAATCTGTTCAGTGAGGTTATGGGGCTCGGCGACATACACCTTCCTTACCCTAACGGATGCTTAGAGCAAGAAGCTTATCAGCCCTCTGTGCCGTATAGCTCTGACCTTTCTGAATCACGGTCCAATGGGCCAGAAAACCTAGATATGTTTCGTTGGCGCTTATGTAGGTTGGTACTTTGACTCGACTGGGGCCAGAAATTACATGTAGTACTCGTCATTGCTGGAGCCTTGAATTAAAACGCTGCCTTAAGAACCTGACCTTACCCATCTGTTCGCATGGTCGTACTCTTTCTGTTCAGCACAACTTGGATCTTCGGAATTCTCTTCCTTACATCTCCATTATTAACAGCCGGCTGATATGGCTTACAAACTTCACATTCCGCCTTGCATTTGCGATCCGGCTCATCCTAACCACCCCCCACCGAAAGACAAGCCTTTGAGGATCCAAATTGAAGGTCCTTTAGTTTCTATACAGAGACTCCTCCCCGAGAGTACATGGGATATGGATTTTACGACCGACATCAAATTCCCACAACCCGCCGGCCCACACCTTGCAAGACTAACGCACCAAGTATTATACGGTGAGGATATCTCTGTAGATGATATGGTCGTGCGTGATGAATACTTGGGCGTGGTAATGATAGATAAAATTCCGCAGAGGTACGTGTTTATTTATGACCTTAGGTAATTACTGAATTTTAACACACCTTGTTATCTAGTGAATTCGATTATTACGGTGTCACCTTTGATCATTTGGTCCCTCCTGATGACCTAGATCCCGAAGTTCTGCAGGTCAATATTATGGAATTAGAGATCGATCAAGGGCCCTATGCTGGTGGCATTGAATATGCCAATAAATACTTGAACATTACGGTAGACCCGGCCGATTATCTGGGGAAAAAAGATACTTGCCGTACCGAGATGTTGTGCCAAAAGGAAGGGTACTCAAGACCGTGGCAGAGTGAACGAATCCGTCGCCTGCAGGAATGGAAAGATGATATTGAGACCTGGTGGAAGATATGAACTGTGTTGACATGATACACCTGTATAGCAGCACGAAATGTGGGCTCTAGATCGAGTTGTGAGATGCTGTCTTTGATGGAGGGTATTATTATATAATTACCCGATAGTCGTCATAACCCTTTCCTTCCATATCTATTACACATTCATAATAACTGGTGTATTGAAGGAAAAGATAAGTAATGAGTGCGAAAGAGTTGTATTAAAGGAGTGGAATCTATCTAGTTTGGTAGTTCACTATAAGTAATAGGATGATTTAACGTGCTGCGCACGTTCCACCTCCACACTACCTTAACCCCCAGGTAATAGGTACATACCATCCGTCACTCACACCTACCCTTCTCCTATATATGTATATGTATATCATATCAACTTCACCATGTACATGCTTCCAGGGCTACCAGGTTAGGTAATCCAATCTCACTCTTATCAGCCTTAACATTACTTTATGATATCATACCCAAGAATGGATCTATGTTCTAGCAGCTCTAGCAGCTGTTCAATCAGATTGGACAGCAAAAACCGCTGTATGAAAATGCAAATGTGGATCGTTATTTTGCACATCGGAATCTCGCTGGTTACCATGGCTGACGAGATGACGCAGCGCTCTATTGGTGCCACCATGACCTCCGTGACTTGTGTCACATTCTCATAACAACATTGAATTTGACTACCTGGGTACCTTGCAGGCGCCTTCAACCAGTGTTATGACTTATGAGACTAAGTTGGTATAATGTACATACAGTTATCGTACGGCAAGTGCACATGTGCTGCCCGGCCGCCGTTCCTCTCCTTCGCAGGTTACCTATCAGCTCGAGGAAGGTTGCTGCCTTTCCTGCCTTCATACCTACCTTAGTATTCAGTTCAGCAGGTATTCCCGTCTCTCCTTGGACCCTGCTTTCTACCTACTTGTACCTACTTAGTAATTAATCAGGCTTGAAGCCGGCCTGTAGTCGTTCGCTCGCTCTTTCTTTCCCCTGCTGTAGTCTAGAATACTTTGCATGGCTCAGCTTCCAGGCACGTTGACGGTGCTTCTTCTTGTAGCAGATCCTCTACATCTTTCTCTTGTTGTTGATCATTATGTTTTGAATCCAGTCCTGGCTGTTGCTTTTGGAGTCTTGGAACGGCTTTTTGCATTTGCATTTTCATTTTCTTGGTCTTGGTCTTGGTCCTTGTTGTTTCTTGGGCACCAATAATCACATCACCACCATGGCTGTCGCCCTCTTAAAACACGAATCGCCCCGACCTTGTTCACGAAGTAGTTCCGTACATCTTGCCTCCAAGACGGGCTGGGCCACGCCTATTCCGCCCTCAGCTCTCAGATTGAATCGAACCGATCCCGATCTCGGCCTTAGCTTCGATGATATAGGTGTGCTCCGTGACGAGGGGGAGGAAACATGGAAGACATTGGATAATATAGCTGTCCTTGGGTTGACTTTGGAACATAACGATGATAAATCAACACATTCAGCAGAATTGCCTAGATTCTCACTCGATGGTGATGACGGGAACAATAAGTCTGGAAAGAAAGAAGCATCTCCAGTAGTTGGGCCATTTCATAAGTGGATGAAAACCTTACACAAACGGGCACATCGCTCAAGGATCCATGATATCGACGGTCCGACTGATCCCTTTCCCGAGTACTATTTCGGAGTCGATGGCTCACTACCAGACGGCCACAGGAAGTCCTCTTCAGGCTCCTCGTACGGATTTGTTGCGGCTGTCAGAAGCGCAAGTGTAAGCCTTGCGAGCAATAGTGTGATCACACGGCCAAGAAGACATACTGCACGCTCCTCCCATGGCAGGGCAGATCGTAGCAGCAGAGGCTCGGCATCATGTCCACGGTTCTCGGAAGACAGCGCTAGTTTCGAGTCGACTTATATCGCGGATCCGGGAGTCACTGAGCGTCTTCTTCAAAGACGTCGCATTCTCGAGGAACTTATCAACACCGAAGAGAGCTACATCGGAGATATCAAATTTCTCATGAACGTAAGTGTTTAACATTGACAGCAACAGCTTGTAAGGTCACTTGCACTGATTTCTATAAGGTTTACGTTACCATTTTGGCTTCCCTGCCAACGGCACACATGGGCCTCCGATCCTCTATCAACCGTAATTTGACTGATATCGTCGAGTTGCATGAGGAAATCCTTGGCGAGCTTCATCGAGTGGTACCCGATTCTGAGTATACGCAACCAGAACGTATACCGGTAACGCCTAATCCACCGCCTGTCAAAAGACATCACCGCTGGCGCAGCCTCGACTCGGTTCCAGAGAACAGGAAAAGGACCTCTTGGCTTCAGAACGTTCCTAGTGTGATCGCCGAGCCAAGCATCGCGGCTGATGTTGCTGAAGTCTTCGGGAAGAGGGTAAGTCGTGCTTTCATACTATAGCATATCGATTCCAATGCTATGACTTCAATATGAAAGGACAGGGGTTGCTAATACCGACCCAGATGAATCGCTTTTTCGTCTACGAAGAGTATGGTGCGAAGTATGAAATGATGGTCAAAGATGTTGCGTCTGCTCATAGAACGCTACCTCAATGGGAGACATACCAAAAGGGGTTAGAAGCCTTGGCTGCTTCATTGGGTGCCGTCAATTATCATATAGATCACTCGAAGAAGTCGCTCACTATTGGAGATCTCCTGGTCAAAGTAGGTACCAATTTAGTCATGTAGTTTCTAAGATTCCACTAACGACGCCAAGCCCATCCAGAGAATCTGCAGATATCCTCTTCTCTTTGCCGAGCTCCTCAAGTATACGCCTGTCTGCGATTGTCCCAATTCCCACATGGGGATCGAGAATGTACTCGTCCGGCTGCGTGAGGCCACCGGAGAAATTAACAAGGCCACAGATGATCCTGGAATGAAAGTAACGATGGAGCAGACTTGGTTACTTCAAGATCGACTCGTGCTCCCAAACCAGGTATGGCATACCTTCTGCATTTGTATTAAGCATTCTAACAGTCTACCAGAGATTAGATGCGGCTTCCAAAACCACAATACGTTCGTTTGGACAAATCCGGCTTTGCGGCGCTCTGTATGTCTGCTGGCAGACCAGAGATGGCGTAGCTGGTGAATATATGGTTTCTCTTCTTTATAAAAACTATCTGTGCCTTGCTACGACCAGCAAGGTGGATCAGATCTATACTATTCAAGCTTGTATAAGTTTGAACGACATTAAAATTGAGGAAGTCGACAACTGTCGAGGTGAGTTGCGTCTTCATTCTCAGACTTTAATTAAGATATCCTTCTAGTATGCTCACCAATGCCAGGGTTACAATGTCACACTGCTCCTTACTCCTGGAAAGTTGTCTTCGAATGTGACCATCAACTCTACGAGATCATCATGACGGCTTGTTCCCCTAAAGAGGAGATGGAATGGCGCAGCCGTCTTACACGGCGTGATTCAGTTGAACCACATGAATCTTCTGAACCTATGTTCTACAGCTCAATTTCTCTCAACATCAAGAGCCTTGGAACCGTCTTTGGGAAGCCAGGTGAGCGAGCTACTTTTCGACTACGGCGCCGTCGTATTGCTAACCTACCTAGGTACCGTTGCTCGCCGACTCTCCATTCATCGAGCCACTACAGTCGGTCCTAAATCACCGTTATGTCAGGTGATTGTTAAGAATACAAGTGTGATGAAGGAGACCTCGTCGGCAACCTCTGGGTCGCCTATCAACCGATCGCAGTCACTCTTGACAACGAACTCTCGAATCCCAGTCCTTGCACCCTCTCGAGGAGATCGAGCCCGTCTTGAGGCTTTGCTGGCAGACGTCTGGAGTCGAAATTTCTTGCCCTTTCCCGGCATAACAACCCGGTCCAGGAGTGAGCACCTAGTTCGTAGCTCAGCATCGACAGTTATGCGAAAGCTAAGTGTTGCGAGCATCACGAACTCTTTCGCAAAGCGTTCGACAAGTGCTAGTGTAGCAAGGCCGAACGACGATGAGCTTCCCCACGTCGGTGGCTTCGTTGATACTCTTGTCAATACCAATTGCGATGCGCCACGTCAGCAAGTTTCTGACACCGATACGGCTGGAGAGGACGACACCAGGCGCAGGCTTCCGATGATTCGAGACGAGGTAGAGCGCGCAAGCAGTACTAGCCCTGCTTCGGCAGTTGATGCCGGTACGCTATCAGGAACAGTTAGAAGACTAGATCGTTCGAAATTGGATCCGAGGCTAGGAGAAGAAGGTGGAATTGGCACACCAGCCCTACGGAACTCATCGCCAAACAGTATCCGTCAAAATCGACAGACACCGCCGTCGTCAGCGAGGTCGTCGCCCTCTAGTACGGAGAAAGAGAATTTATGCCAAGAGTCTCGAAGCAAGCATCACTTGCGGGAAACATTGCATAGCGCTAGGCCTACAAGCAAATGGTCTCGCGTCAGCGCGATAAACAGGGGCTTGATGGCATCCGGTATTCGCAGCTTCTTTCGATAATCAAGAAGAGGGGCATCGTAATTAAGCATTGCATAGCAGGTTGGGTATACATAGATGGTTTGGACTGGGTTCGAATTCGGATTATACCCCATTTGACAGTTTATTTTTTTCTTTGTCATGAGGTTGGGACAGCAATATATATACCCTACGACGCCGTTGATTGTTTTTGACTGGCTTGAGAGTTTTGGAGTGAGGCTTGGACAACTCCGACTATTCACTAGACGATGGAATTAGTTTAGACTCGCAAAGCTTCATATTGCTCAGTGCAATGGAATGAAGCGCATATTCTTGACGATGCCGTATTTTGAAACCAAGGCTGGGAGTTCAGAAGCTGTCGGCTACTCCCGCCATCCGCCAAGCCAGGAAAATGACGACCTTGGGATGGAATGTGTTTCTTTGTTTTTCTATGGCCAAGTATGTATGTAAGAACACTTCTATGTACAGCAGAGAAATGGCAATGGCTGGTCATTACCTACATGTACATGTAGCCTTTAGGTTAATTACTTGGTACACCTTCGGCAGAGTGGCATTGGGTTGGGGCGATCCCTGGCGTAAGCTCCATCGGTGACGTAAATCATTATGGCGGGGAGCTGACGCAGGAACAAACAGAGTTGGCGGACAAAGCTGAACAGCACTAAAAGATGCCAGATAGAGCCCTGGCAGCCCTGGTATTGCTGCTTGTGGCACTACGTACATGTACCGAATAAATACAGTGCCTGCTGTATGTACGTAAGATTCCAATGTATTGCACTGCTTGATGAGGGGCAGGAGGGCAGGAGGGCAGGAGGGGCATTCAACTGTCGCGTGCTTTGGGTCTGTTTGTATGATGACGTAGTTGGTCTTAGGTAGGCTTAACATGCCACTACATCATGATCGAATCGGACAGTTTGCCAGGGAAACAACACTTTGCAAAGAATCCGAAGGTATTTGAAAGCTTTATTAGAAGCCTAAAAGTTGCACACCTGACTTCCATCTCTCATTCTATCCCAATTCTCATACATCCATCCACCAACCTCTGAGCCAACTCCTCATCATCAAGCATACTCACATACGTACCAATCCCGAATCCATCACGGTTTTCACTGCATTATACTTCAACAGCGATACATAATTTCGTACTCGGTACAGCAAGCACAGCCTACCTGTATCACCAAGCGACCGCTCGTCAAAAAATACACCGAACCATCCTCACACCACCACCACAGCAACCGCTAACATGACCAAGGGAGAGGCTACCCAGACCAAGGTCCACTACAAGGGCCAGGACGAGGACTTCATCATCTTCGTTGACGACATCAGTACCTACAAGAAGTGGCAGAGCGACAAGTCGGTGCCCATGGCCCATTTTATCTCGACCTTCAAGGTCTTCGTAACGCATAAGTAAGTGTCAGGCTTGAGCCCACGCCTCCCCCTCTCAGCCCTTCCCAATCCCAATCATGTCGGAATCCCGAATTCAATCCCCGGCCAATCCCATCATCTTCGAATACTCGAAACGTGGTGAGGCAGCTCAGCCCCCTCGGCTAGTAAACGCCTGGGCGCTTACGAGCTGAATGGGTGTTCCCCGAGGTGTTGCCCCCAACCATCAATTCTGCAACGGGTGGCCCCCAAGAACGGGCCGCCTGGCGGCACAGCGGGCGATATGCGCGTCAACGACTCATCTGTAGACGCCGCCCGACCAATACATTGCCCCCAACACCACACCACCTCTATGTCAATCCTAACGTGTTTCGGCGGCTAATGCAACATCTTCAACAACAGGCAAGGCAACCAGGGCCAATTCGACGGGGCCTCTCAGGCCACGTTGGAGAACGAGTTCGGCACTCACACTGATGACGAGGTCATCAAGAAGATCCTGGAGGAGGGAAGCCTGCTAGAATCCCAGGTATGTTCACCCTATCGGAGTGAGACGTATATGCATGACTTCGAGTACATACTAACAGCTGTTCCCAACTTCAGTTCCCGGAGCGCCAAGGACCCAAGAACGACGCTCAGCAGGGCTCCATCGTCACCGGCCAGCCAGGCACGAGATAGAGGCTTGTAGTTGTTAGTCGCCCGTTTCGTCCGAGGAAACTCGCACATAAACGGAGCTTTGTATTCGTGAGGGGAAATCGGGACGTCAGGGGCAAGAAGGAAGGGGCAAGATGCGGTGTTGTTGAATCTCTCATCGCCAATGGGGATTAGGTAGCTGAGGAATCAGGCGGCTTCCTTTCTAAGCGATTTTCTATGGATCAACTTCGCCCATCTGCGAGGAACCCCCATTTCCGTTGAATTCGTCCAATTGACATAGCTAGCGATTCTACGAATTGATCACGTTCTCGAATTCAACGTAACGTTCACTCACTATGTTAATCCGTGAAATGTCTAGAAGTCGAAGTATATTTGATGGAGTATTCTAATCGGCGAACTGAGCCGCGCCCCTACCGTTGTTTCGCAACCTAGTCCGTGTACCCACATTCTACCCATAGCTACCATCATCGTTGCCCAAGATAAGCAGGCTCTGAAACTCTACCAAGACGACATCCGTGGCTTAGCCCATTTCCGCCCGTCGGTCACTCGACCTCGCTACCATCATTGCTGGACTTCGCGCGAATTGCGCTCGGATACCTACCAAGATGCTAACCTAGGCGATAAGACGATCCCGCTTCACAATGTGATTTTGCTCACAAAAGTAGGGAAAACAATCAGTAGTTTTTACTTTCTTCCTTCATATTTCTCATGAATAATCAGTATTAGTCTAGGTACCGTTATACGCCATTTGAACACCGGTCGGCGAGGCCGGAAAGGGTAGATAGATAGACCCCGTAGATGAAACGGGGGCCTACTAGCCGCGCTTTCTCCTTCCTCGCTTGATCCCATCTCGCGATGTTCGCTTTGCTGGTAGCTAGGGGGTGGTATGTGACCGTGCCTCCTCTCGCCGCAATGTGCCTCTTCCTCCTCCTTGATGGCCCATCCGTCCTGATGTTCTCATCTCCTTGTCTTCATTCCTCAAATGTCCAACCAACGCATCCATCTCATCCCAAGTTTGCCATTGTCATGTACATGCACTGGGTCCTCCCCAGGTTACTCCGCGAGGATGGCCGTCGTAGGTGTGTGGTGTAGTGTGGTGTCGTGAGATATACCAAAAAAGCAAGTCCAGGTATAAACGCCGGGTGATTCTTTGCAAATGCCAGAGTCGATAGGTATTTAATAATAATAAAAAGGGGGAAAATTCGCTTGGGGATAAATAAAAAAGGAATTATGAATGCACATATACTAAGATTTCCATTTCTCTAGAACGTGAAATGTAGCTGGCTGTATGTACGAGTCTATATTCCCTCTCCCCCCTCGCTGTATATATAGACCTAGCGGTGATTCGGGGAAAGGGAAGAATTGGTTGACATATGTGCAATCAACCCGGTGCTCGTCCTCTCGGGCTAGGTAGTACCGCTACCTACGCCTTGGAAGCACCGGGGCGGCCTCTTTGTGGTAGAGTCCATGGTTTGGCGCAGATAACCTGAGATTCATGTTAGTATACAGTATTGGTAGCGTTCACGCCTCCACGGCATAGTAGTCCACGTACCTCGCCTTCACTATAGGCCCAGAAATATACGACCATGGCCACAAGATAGTAGATTGCCGGATTAGTGCCCTGGTACAGCAGAACAGAGGCGAGAGACGCTAGGGGAAACGAGGCCAGGCGAGCCTCGATACTGCGGTGTACCGACGATCCAGCAAGCAGTCCCACTGGCCATTCCCAAGCAAAAATCCATAAGCCCAAGATCAGGTTGATGATCTGTAATATCGGCACCGGTTTAATCGCCGGGTCTAAAGTCTTCGTGAGGAAGTCCCAGAATATCTTAGGCCAGAAGAATCCCTCGAGAGCAGATGCGACTTGATCTATATCCTAGCGTTAGTAATCTTTCCCAATGTCTTTCCTCCCAGATCCAAGACCATGGGATAACCACATACAAGCTGCTGCCGACAGAGTAATGAGCCTCGCCCAGTGGTTCTTGATAAGTCTCCCCATTTTTGGTAATTCGTTCCCGAGACGTTCGAACTAGACTGCTTTCTTTTTCTCGCCTGGAAGTCCCAACGCTCTTGCTTTTGTCTTTCTCTTTGCTCTTTTCCCAAAGTCCCAAACGATCCAAGCGCTCGGCCAACCAAGTAATCCAAATCGACGCACACGGGTGAAAGAAGGTAACGGAGGCGGACTGACGACGACAAGTCTACACCTTCGGGATAATAATAAAAGAATGTGCTAGGTAGCCGGACCCGCTAAGTATAGAATAGAAGAAGAAAAGTTGCCGATATTAAAGAATGCTATCAACAATGGCAAGTGCACAGCGCTGGCAGTCAAGAAAAGAATGAAGGCCAAGGACTGAAGCCCACGAGTGGCAGGGCTATGCGAGACTATATTAGAAGTCGGGTGGCCCGGGCTCGAATCCCTTGGGGGGAGCTATGCTCCCGTTGAGGGAGAGCTTGTATCAGGACCGACTGATGTGTGCCGGGAGGGTGTATCTGACGTTTATCGGCTGACGGCGCTAGAGCTTCGTTGGAGATCCACGTTCTTGAGATCTGATCTATAACGATGGCTGGCATCCGAGCGGCATTGGTATTATCCGTAAAGTTTTGTTTAGTTACTCCGTAGAGAGAAACCAGCCCACAACCTTATTTTCCACGATATGAGACCAGAAAGGCGTCGTTCGAGGCGATTCTCTACTGTTTCTATGACGATACTCCACAATAATGTCGACTTAGCAACTGGTTGAAGCTTTCTTGTGCTGGGGCTTGTGGTACTCTAGTTCGTCGCATAAGGAACGGGTCGAAGATCAAACAGTACGCTGATACTTAGAGGAGGTGTTATGGATTTCTTCATGTATGGAAGGGTAGGTCTTCAGACACGGGGGGCATGCGATAGTTTAAGAACGGACGGGGATGGTGGGTCTCGAGGGAAACATGGACAGTCTCATGAACCAGGCGGCCGAGACCGCCATCTTCAGTAAGCCAATACCTGCAGGGCCGGGATGCCTGAGGGTATTTGCGGCCCTTCGCGAAAGCAATGGGGCTGTTTAGCTACCTAACCTAGTCCAAGGGCAAGGGCGTAGCACAGCGGTTGTGTCCTGCTTTCATGATGTGCAGAATGGGCATACATACGACCCAAAGCAGTTTAGAGTCTGCTCGGTATCGACCATGGCAACGCTGCACACAGCGTGTGAATTTGGCTTCAATTGGACAAAAAAGAACTCGAATAGCCCCAAGGTACCCTTGACCTAAGCAGGCGGGTACATGAATGGCGGTAACTTGGCATGTTGTAGCGACGGGTATTGGGTATCCCGATGATTGCGGTCGTAAAAACGGTTGTCGAGAATAGCCAGGTTGTGAACGACTGAGGTGATTGGACTTTCATCGGCGGCTACAGAGTCTTAGCACAGCCAATAAGAAAAGCTATGACCTCCAGGGCTGCGGGACTAACCCTGGATGCCACCGGCTATCCACCCCGTTGCAGGGGTTAAAAGGGTAAAGTAGTATCCCTAACCCCAGGGTTGCCAGGTACACATACTGCCAGGTCCGAAAGACGTTCACATCTTTCCTCTTCGCCTTTCCATTCCCAGTTTATCGATTACTGCGAAGGGCAGTTCATCAGTTGATATCAATGTAGGTATTTCTGGCTATTCTGACCTTTCAACTTTCAAGAATCAGTGTTGAGCGTCTCGTGGTGATTTCCGGTAGGCCAAGGTACTATGTACGGCTTTGCAATGGGTTCTCCCTTACAATCCAGACATGCTAGTTCCATGGACATACATATGGTACCATGTATGCTATTCTGAACTCTCAACTTTTAGGAGGTACAGGTGGGTGAAGGCTATGCAACGCGATAATTCATGCGAACTAGGAACTTGAGACATCTTTCTTTAGGTATCCGGGTGCCGAGTATGGCACAGACATTGAACAGTTTCGCAGGTGAGGAAGCTGAGGCAGATTGAGTTTGGTGGTGGTAAGATAAGATCGGCCTATGTGAGAGCAAGGATACCGCATCATTCGAGAAGCTAGACTTGATACGGATCCATGAGATGTGCATGCAGCTGCATAGCACTAGTAGAGCCGGGGTTCATGTGAGGGGGCCTCAAATCGAGAAACCCGATTAACATTAATAAGGCATTGGATATGTTGCTGCTCGTCGAGTTCAAATAGACATTTATCCCAACTCTCGCAACTCTGTCATGTTGACCACCTATGCTAGTATTTCAGCATAGCTCGAGACACAACTCTTAAACTCTGCGAAACCATAGCAGTATGTACGTCCTCGAGTCCAACAAGGAATTGAGATTAAAGCATGATAGTGTAAGAAAAGTGTCTGCAACTTCGCAGAAGACATCCTTACTGCCCAAGACGCTAAGGCAATAGTAGTCTGCAAAGAGGAAGTCGCAATGCCTTACTTCACACTATTAGAAGATAAGAGAAGAATGAGCATACTGAAGCCAGTATTGGATGAAGTAGCGATCTATTCATCACACACATTAGTGTGTTGACGAACTGTGATATTTGATGGTTCTCCACCGCATTGCTGTCAGGTGACGGTCAGCTTGACGAAATACATGAGTACTTGTATGCGGTGTGCCACAGACAGGTGTCGATGCAATTGAGTTTATTCTCGTCGGCGGCTGTTAAAGGTGTCTGATTGGACTCGCTTCTGGAAGCCACCTAATGTGGTGCGAGTATGTCGAATGGCTGGGAACGGTGTGGCTCGTTGGTTAGGATTTAGAGCCAATAAAATAGACGGCTGTCATCGCAGTGTTCTCTAGCGTTCGGGACCTGGCGTGATCATCAAGTGCCAGCGAGGGGTCTGTAATAAGGCCTGTATTGCGTATGAGCCAGGTTGGTGAGATCCATAAAGGCATTATACTGGTAGTTGTATGTTGAGAAAGACGAATCGCATTATCAGATGTAATATAAGACAGATTCTCCAGCATCCCCCCACTCGTTGTATGTGAATCATTAATGTCCCGTCAGACCATCACTCTTCTCGAGCGGCCATTGAACGAGGCCACTTACGAGTTTGGTCCATTCCTCCGGCATGGCATTGTTGCCAGTCCAATGGCCAGAACTCTCTGATGCTCATCACCACAGATTTCTGGGTCAGTCAGCAATAACTAGAAGGTAGATTGCAACCTGAGGCAATTCGTCTTATTTTGTTGTCAACGGTTATCTATGCAGATGTCGGCAAATGATCGCATCACACCGCGACTACCACTGGAGACGCAGTTCCTGTAGTTTGGCCACAGATCATTAGGTTCCAGTCTCTAGGTAGCTCTTCGGATCTTTCTATAGAGAGGACACGAAGATTGTGGGGTCAATATCGCAATTGACGCTTCAAATCTCATCTCTTGCTATATGTTCAGCCAGTGGCGATCATTTATAATACCAGTAAGGCTGGTTAATCAAGTTGATAAAGCTCCCTCGGTCAGTAAGGACGTTGTGGGGAGGACTGAATTGTTGTTGCTAAAATAGTGAATATAAAATGCTAAGGGCAGTGCAGTCACTCGTGAGCCACAGATTGCTTGCTGCGTGACGTTCTTACACTCCAATGCTCACGACCAGACTATGACCTGGGATTCTTCTGCGGCACCAAGGAAACAATGACCTTGGAACATGTTCGCCTCGGATGAGTCGTTTGATGCGCCACAGGTCATATGTGCAGTGAACAGTAACTCACTCAATTCAGGTTCTACCAGCACAGCCCAATAGGAGGCGACGGGTCGGCTAAATATAGCCGTGGCGCTGACTCGGCGAGCAGAGTACAGTATGCTGCATAACTTAGTCGATGATATATTCATCTCTCCAGAAGGCGATGACATTCTCTGCATCGTGCGTCAAGTACTCTGCTATTTTTATCTGCCCAGCTGGCATCGACACCTTGTCCATCATGTCCCTAATACTAGACGTAATGTCGGTTAAGACATTGACTGTATGTTCACAGAGTGGCTGATCGTCAGAACAGTAAGGAAGAAGTGTTCGGGCTGGGTTTGCTATTTTCTTAGGCCCACTGCTGGTGCTGCTTTGACGATGAAAAGCCATTAGGTGTTTTGGTGCAGCTTCAACCGAGTCGACTGGAATAACAGGCATTTCGAAATTGCCAACAAGACTTCCTTGGTCAGCCGAACATGCCAAGGTGGCACGGGGGCTCGTGAAGGAATAAGGGAAGAACTGCTCACTCTAGCTGAAGCCTCATCAATGTCGCTATGGGACTCTCCTGGTCTGCCTCCTGCTTACATAAGAACATAATTGCAACATCCTGCCCCCCGTTCAAATGAAATAACCTCTCGATTCGATTTCTGTTTCCGTTTGGGCCAACGTCTGATGGCGATAAGAAAATGGCACGCAGTATCCTGTTGGATGAGCCGCCCGAGGGTGGTAGAGGAAGTGCAACATCATGAGTGTCAAGTTGGGCCTCTGCATTCTAGCTTAGCGCTGCCCTCTGCTCGAACGCGGCACGCGTAAAGAATACGATGTTGCTGTACCTTTCCATCTAGCATTGTTGCTCTGCAGAAGTGCCGGGGTAAGTGAAGCCCAATCAGGGCGCTTCCGCAAGGAGTAGCAAATCAGAAAGGTCGTCATGGCCAACTCCCTAATTTCGTTGCAACGGAAATCTGCAGTTGCCCACAGACCGCAAAGGAACCGAAATGGTAATTTTATAACCTCGTATGATTCCAAATAGAAAAATAGAAAGATACAAGTTGGGAAGTTAAGAGGGAAAGATAATGGGAATAGAAGAGGCGGCTATAAAAGTGAATCGAACCTACCTACATACCTACTTACCTCTCGGTCCGGGCAGTGTCTTCAGTAAACCTGCCTCACATAGGCTGTCTATTCTCAATTGAGTTGGCAAGAGCGTCCCTTTGGTTATATTGATGTGTGCATAAGGTAGGTATTACCCCTGGGTCTCGACTTCCCCATACACGCAATCGTTTCCTGGAGTACATGTGTATGCCGTCCCTCAGGTACACTTATGTCAGGTATACAGTAAAGTTTAGTCATCTACCCGTCTACCTAGGTACCCAGGACCCTGAGGAAGACTGGATAGCTAGAACAGTATAATCGTAAATATATACGAACAGATTGTACCTACATGTAGGTAGTTAGGAGACATTTCGATCAAACTCGAAACGCTAGCTCACATAGCCATATTATCAAATGAGTCGAGAAATGATGGGCATTTGTATGTTCTGGAGCTGGATTTTTTCACTAGGGGTATAAGTAAGAAACAGCTTCTTTGTCCTTGAGATTTTCCTTCCATTTCTAATCGTCTAAGAGTGAAGTATTTCGCCCCTAATATACAATTCTCTCTAATCGTGTCGTTAAATGGTGGGATGCAAACAATGTACAATCGTTGAATTATATAGACATGGATATCGTCGATTAGAGCATTAGAGTCGCCTGCCATCCACAACTACGATTCTCCGTCGTCGTTAGGCCGAGGGCGATACCATTGGTGGTGGTGGTGAGAATGTAGGCGGGAGTGTCAGTAGAGGCTTATTCGTTTTAGGGTCTTTGAACCCCCTGAGCGCCTCCTCAAGCATCAGCACCCGACTATGGTGCTGCTTCTCCGTCTCCTCAAGCTCCCTTTCCCTTCTCTCAAGCTCGTCGAACCGTGCGTTGACATCCTTGATCCTCTCGAGATTGGCGTCCGGCTTCTGGGAAGACCTGTGATATTCGTATAGGATCAAGACAGCGGCTACAAGCAGGATGAAGGTATCGCCAGCTACGTCTGCGAAAAGGTCGACCGCCTTTGCCTCAGGTAGAGGCCTGAATTTCCTTTTCCAGACGCTTATTAACGAAAGATTGCGGTTGGCGCGGGTCTCTGGGCCTGTCTGGCCATGCTTGGTACGCATCTCTTCTTCCCTCTCTATTTCCTCTTTTGTCTTGACCGTTGGCGCCTCAGCCTTCTCCTTTGCCCTGATCTCTGCCTCAACATTACGCAGAAGCGCTACCGAGAGGCGCATGTTTAACTGGTGGATGCTTTGGCCGTATTTAGCAGCGAAGCTGCGGAATCTAGGGTGCTCGTGGGCTTGTATCTTGATCCGATTCTGAATAGTATTATTAGTGATCGGCTGAAGGTAACAGGCCATCATTTTTGGTTGGAATCGTGGTCATACAGCGCCATATTTGGAGATATGCCTTAGGAATAAAGAAGCAAGCTTGAACAACGGCAGAGCCACCATCTCGTCTCGTTCCTGTGCTTACGTTCCGTTTCGGCTATAGGGATGGTATTTGACTATAAGAGAAGAGCACTCGCCGGGGACGCTCGTTGACATTGATAAGGTATTAATGAACAGCAACCATTTTTCCCGAGCCAGGCGCAGCGTTATGGTCCACTATGGAGACTGCGGAGGTAGATTGTCTGCTGAAGTCGGCTGGAGACGAGTTGCAGCGGGCGCAATCGCCGGGACAGCGGGATGATGTACAAAGTAGTTCCACCTTATCGATACCTAGTGGACGGTGGTGCCAAGAGCTGAGCTTCGGTGTTGTGTCGGCCCCACAAAGGTCAGGGCCTGCTGGTGGTTGCTCCCCCAACGGGTTGCTCCATCTCTCCTGTAAACGAATGGAGCACTTCTTATTAGCGTGCAGTGTACAGCACACACTCACTTCCGTTAACTTCCCTTACCTACATGTATGCCGTGGATCATGTAATCACACAGACTTTCTCTCTCTCAATAAATATCGTTGATGCGAAGACCTTGATCATAACACCGGACTTGGTAGTCAGATTGGATGTTATTGAATTAAAATACTGGTAAGTTGCACCTGAATGTTTTATTTATATTGCCGTAGCTACCACAAGAACTCCATTGTTTGTCCAGGTGGACAGATTGGGATTATCCAATGTGTTCGCTACATGGTGCACATCAATCTGTTCAATCACAGCTGCAAATAAACATTGATTCATAAACATCACCGGGTCTCGCTCGATTTACTAATGCTCGTGTCAGGAAACCGAGCAGCTCAGTGGTACAAGCACAAAACTCAAGTCAATTATCGCGGCGCCCCCTTCTCGCTTGTCTCCAAACTTCGTCTGCCCGGAATCCCAATGGCGGACCGAGTGGCGGCAACAAAACAGGCCAGCGATACAGACGCCTTGTCTCCTAGGGATGCCAACGCCCAGATTCCACCCCGAGGAATAGACGCCGGCAGGGTCAAAGCAGCCCTGGCTTCCAAACCCACCCAGAAGGAAAAGGAGCTTCCTCCTCAGCCTCCTCTCCAAGTATATGAACCTCCGAGCCTCGACCGTAAAGATGGCGCCACATATTCAGTCGGGAAGATGCTGGGCAAGGGCGGCTTCGCAGTATGTTACGAGGGGCAGCTCCCAGGAAGCAGGAGGAAGTATGCCTTGAAGATTGTGAAAAGCAACATGCCGTCAAAACTGGAACAGAAGGTATATCCTGCCATTGAGGCAGCCTATGGAGAATACTTACTAATCCCGATAATAGTTCCAAACCGAGCTACAGATCCATTCCAAGATGAGACACCAAAATGTTGTCCAATTTCTCAGGGCCTTCGCCTTCGATAGCTGCACGTATCTTGTCCTCGAGCTCTGTCCCAACGGTTCCTTAATGGACATGGTCAAACGAAGAAGGGGATTGACGGAGCCCGAGGTACGGTTCTATTCGGTGCAGATAGCTGGTGCTATCAAGTACATGCACGCCAAGGGAGTCATTCATCGAGATCTCAAGATGGGCAATATCTTTCTCGACAAGAACATGAACGCCAAGATCGGTGATTTTGGACTGGCGGCGTTGTTGGTCACTGGCAGAGACATGCAAACGATTCGCCGAACAACGTTGTGCGGTACGCCCAATTACATCGCGCCGGAGATCCTAGAAAAGGGGAGAAAGGGTCACGACCATATGGTGGACATATGGAGCTTGGGCATTATAATGTGAGTTGCTCCGGCATGATTTTGGATTGAGCAATAACTTACAGATTGCGTGCAGGTTTGCGATGCTTACATCCAAACCACCATTTCAATCGGCGACAACAGACGAGATCTATCGTCGTGCCAGGAATCGAGACTACGAATGGCCCAATCCCGAAAACAAGTATATCTCTCCCGAGGCAAAAGACATTGTGGCCATCATGTTGCAAGACGCAGATCTAAGACCAGATCCCGATGTCATTGTGCAACATGAGTTTTTTGTCTCCGGTTATGTCCCAACTCCAGCCGATATAACAACGAAGCTGCGTGATTGTGCTCCCGATAAAGGTCATTTCTATACCTCAGACCTTCCGCCACGGATGGCTTCGCAAAGCATCCACACCTTGAAAGAAATGTGTATAAGCTGCGAGGTTGGGCCTTGGAATGAGACCCAGTCAGTCTATAAGAGTACTTGGAGAGAGGTTGCACTCGAAGAAAAGGCCGGTCTGACTCCTGTCATTCCACTCGCGGAAGGCATCGTCTACCGACCCTATGAAGAGGTTAGCAGAGAACAGAACCTTGCCCAGGTGCCAGCGAGACCGCCTCCACAGCCAGTCGTGAAGAAGGAGGATGAGGCTTCTGCAACACAATCAGCACCCACAGGCCTATTACGAGCTCCGCCTCAGAGTTTCGCAGCACAGCAACGTGCTCAGAGCAAACCGCTGAAGCCAGCTGCCATCCCACGATCTCGCACGGTAGAGGGCATGCCCGCGCCTAGTGCTAGCGGCACGATGCGTTCACGTCCCAGGAGGGAACTTCCCCACAGCTCTACAGAGAACAACCTCGCAGCGAGGTCAGCCTCGGCATCTACGAAAGCTGCAGACCGCCCAGCCGAGAGACGCAAGCTACAAGCACCTCCCCCAAAGCTCGAGGACAAGAAGCCGGTATCTGAGAACGTAAAAGCTGAACGAGCGCCAATGCCAGCTAGTACGGGACCACGTACGGCAAGTTTGTTTGGGTCTTCAGAGCGCAGATTGTTAGTACCCGATACACAGCCTGAACTCGTGTTAGAGCGTCTTCGCCGATTACAAAGTGAGCTCGAGCGTGCTCTAAACTCGAGGTCGACGGCAATCCTAGGGAAGACTCCTACGCCGTCACCACCACATATCGTTGTCAAGTGGGTAGACTACACTAATAAATTCGGCTTGGGTTACATCCTTAATGATGGAAGTATCGGCTGCGTACTCAAGAGTTTGCCTAGCAGCGCCAAGGCTAACAAAACCGTTATGTTGCCTCAGGCTTGCGTCTTGGTCCGGGAAGCTGAACAGCATTGCTTACGACTACATGAACCTGGTTATCCTGATCGCGGCCAATACGTGCCCATGAGCCAGGCTGTCCAATTCTACGAGAACAACGGCGAAGGTGGTTTATCCACTGTCTTTGTCCATCCTTCGCAATTCAAAATCGACGCAAACTCAGACGAGACAGCGGGAAAACTCTCAGCAGTTGCTCGTGATGTATATGATTTTCGCAAGCGACAGCTACTCAGTATATGGAAGAAGTTTGCTAACTACATGATGGAACATGGCCGGGACCAAGATGCCGCGGACGACACAGGTATTCTGCAGGTACCAACCTCAACCAAGCAGACCATGCCCCCAGAGGACGTGGTAACCTTCTACCAACGCATCGGCGACGTCGGTTGCTGGGCCTTCGCCGATGGCCACATACAGTTCAACTTCCCCGATCACACTAAAATTGTACTCGACTCCACGGGGACCTGGTGCCACTTCTGGCACCTCCCGCAGGAGGCAGCGGAGAAGCTAGCGGACAGCGGCGACCTGGACGAGAGCGCGCTGGACGAGCGGGCGGTGCTCTCGTACCCGCTGCAGACGCTGCTGAACTTCGCGACGAAGCCGGCGATCCGGCCGACGCGCAACGTGACGCGCAACAAGCGGCCGGAGATCAACCCGATGATCCAGGGGATCCCGGCCGCGAACCACCTGCGCCAGAAGATCGAGTTCATCCGCGACGTCGTGCGCGAGTGGGTCGCCAACGGCGGCCTCGGCAACAGCAACATGGCCCGCGAGCACCGCATGCAGTGGACCGGCTGCCGCGACACCGTCCACACCGGCCCCAGCAAGCACGTCTGGGTCACCATCGGCGCGCGCTGGGGCGACGAGCGCTTCTCCGCCGTCGTCGACCCCAAGAGGCCCGGCGAGCTTGGCGGCGAGGTCGAGGTCAAGAAGCCTACTACTTGAAACCCAACCCCCTCTTTTGAAAGCAAAAGAAAAAAAAAAACCAATAGTCTAATTCGCCGAGCGGGGGCGTGGGTGGATGGATGGATATGACGAGTTTCAAGGACTAGAAAGGTCGACCGATAGAGACGGCGAGGCGATTGCTATGGCTATGGCTATGACTTCCTTTCTTTCTTCCGAGATGCAACGAGAGATGAGGCGTTTTTATATTTCTTTTTATCGGTCCTGATCATGGACGTGTAGTTCACCATGAGAGCGAGAGGACCTGGGACTCATTGCATGGCGTAGTGTGTGTGAGAGAGTGTGTATGGCATAATATATTTCTGTTCCTGTTCAACTTCAAAAAACAAGTGCGCGCTCCTCAACTCGTGGCTCATGAACATACATGGCTTCTTACCTGGCAACTGGTCGATACCCCCTGACTAGGCATGGTTTTATATCATGGTATGGGACGAGGCGTAGTTTAAGGCGATTTTTGCCGGATGGCGATGGCTGTAGTGTAGTGTATAGCCTTAGTTTATATATAATATAAACTAGATCTAAGTGTCCATTAAGATCTCTACTCCCCTACGCATACGTAAGCCAAAACACGTACATTGCTTACAATTCTCCCCCCCTCTGGTGAGAGGCTCTCGCATAGATACATACTGTGGCAGCTAGTCTCCTAGGCAATAACGTGACAGGAACGGGTTGGCTGTACATACAGATCGGTTTATTTATTAGACCCAGGGCCGTTGATAGCAGTTGTTAGCTGAATGTGACTAGACAAGAATTCGACTTCGAGGGTGACCGGCCCTTCGTAAGTTCGTTAGCAGACGGGACTTGAGTTTAGCGCAACACCTGGGAGACTTCGAGCCAACAGTGCGAGATCTGGTACAAATAATACGTATCCATACATATTAACTCAGCTGGATGATTTAGTCTTTAAACATCTAGCTAGTTTCATGTTAAAATTGCTACGTGACACACTGAATTGGGTTTCCCGCTGTCATGTCATTATTTAGTCTCGCAAATAAGTTTTCTCGATATGGACATCCGCCAGCTTCAACGCTGGTGTGTATATTAGGCACGTGGGAGACCCTTCACACGGAACGACAGGACTAGAAGAAGAAGAAAAAACACCATAGTAGAGAATATCATGGTAGGATTTCAGGTTAATTTGTCTTTGCAATGTGATCAATATTATTAGTTCGGCTCTCGTTATATACAACGGCAGCAGCGGCACACAAAAGACAACATCCGCAATGCGCCCCTGTGTAAGTGTGAATGAAGTCTTCTCGAGTTAGAGACCTCAGTCGTTTCCCATCCTATGACCCTCTCTCTCTCTCTTCAAGAAAATAGTTAGGTAACCAGCCATGCAATCCTCTCTTATCCACGATCCCATGATCAGCAAAGGAGGGGTTTTTTTAAAAAGCAATTCAGCGAGAAGGAGAGCAACCCTAGACGCCTGGTATGAGTGATACGAAGGTAGAGATGAAAGATCTCCCGGATAAACCACTAACGTGGCTCTGCCCTGAGGGGTCTTTCATCTCATGCTTCGTATACATATGCAAGAATGCCACGGTTAAAATTTTTTTCGTCTTTTCTTAGTTTGTGCCAGACAGAATAAGGAACCTGCCCACTTCGCTTATATGCCTTCGGTTGAACCAGATGAAAACTCCAGCGGTTGCGCGAGGAGCAAGCCCAGTTTTTCCCCTTATCTCCCAACTAGCCCATGATATCCGTTAGTTGACACTTACCCACAATCGGATTGCCTCCCGACCCCGAAGACCCGTCCTTGCCCGTCAACGCCACCTCCAAAGCAAGATTGGCGGTACGAAGATAGGAAAGGGTATGATAACCATGAGTGCTCCCTAATTTCCAAGATAGACAAAGCCCCCCGTTATCGAAGATAAGATTTCCCCATCGGCCTTTGCATATTCCCGTATTTTTTTGTATGCTCAACCCGTGTTCCTACAGTAAGGCAGAACATATTACATCACCACACAGTCCTTGTCGTCTTTAGGCTGGTTCTTTCTCATTTTTCCGGAGCGCGGAGGAGCTACTTCCATGGGCACCCCACCACCGCTGACGGCGGCGCGGATGGCAGCTAGTCTCTGCTTTGCTCGCTCGTCGCCGGCCTCGGCGGCCTTGACGTACCACACGTTGGCCTCCAAGATGTCACGGCGGCAGCCTATGCCCATCTCCGTGAAATAACCGACTGCATACTGGGCTTTGACAAAGCCTACGCAGTAAAGCGTGATTAGCAAGACAATAATTCTCGAGAAAACCGGTGCTTACCAAGCTCTGCAGATCTACGTGCCCACTCGTAGGCTTCTTCCTCGTCCTTCTCGAGGATGGGCTCCGCACCAACCATATACCAAGCACAAAGACCCATCATAGCTGCGGCGTGGCCACGGTCCGCCGCACCGGTGTAGAAATGTACGCTGAGGGATGGATCGCGCGGGCAGTTCAGCTTGCCGTGCTCGTATGCGTCTCCCATGCGGTAACTCGCTTCAGGATTTCCAAGTTCAGCTGCCTGGGTGAAAAGTTCGGCAGCGTAGCCCTCGTCCTTAAATATATCATCGCCGTAACCTGTCTCGTACAGTGTGCCAAGATGGTATGGAGAGACGTTGTACATGGCGTCTGCGGACTCGGTGGCGCGCTTCAGCCATTTTACACCTTCTCTGTACCTATTCTCGCCCAAGTCTCCCGACAAACAAGCTTTTCCAAGTCTCGTCATGGCTCCTGGGTGATTTTTAGACGCAGCTGTTCTCAAAAATTGGACTGCCTTCGCTGGATCTTTCCTACAACCCCATCCGAACTCGTAACACAATCCAGCGCGGTAGGCAGACTCTGCATGACCGTGTTTCGCAGCTAAGACAAAGAGGGGAAACGCTGCATTGTAATCTTCTTTCCCCTTATTAAACAAACCCGACGCGTACCCGTCTGCCAGATAATACTGTGCGAAGGGATAGCCGCCATTGGCTAACCTTGTCAATATACTTTTCGCTTCCCGGATTAACTCAGCCGGCGAAGATTCCGGCCCGTCCTTGCGTGGGCTTCCCTTCGAATTACCTTTTTCCCGCGGTGAGGGCGCCTCTATGTCCGCACCTTGCTCTTTCGCGGTAGAGATCAAAAAGACGGCAAACGAGTATTGGATAGAGAAGTCATTGGTCTTCTTCACGTTCTGCCTGTACATTTCAAGCGTCTTCTGAGCGCTTAATAAGGAGGCATTACTTCCAATATTATTACGCAAATGTGAATTGTCGAAGTTGATAGGCGCTGGCGCTTGCTGAGGGTACGGGACATTAAGCAACTCCGCGTAGGATGTTGGCCTTGTTTCCGGTGACCTGCGAGAATGCGCACCTGGAGATCGTCCACGCGGTCCATATTCGGAATACAGCGAATAAGACGACTGCGGCCGAGGCATGGAACTCCTTCTCATACTCATATACGAGTTCGGGGTCAAGTGACGGTTAATAGCCATGCCATTTTCCGCCAAATCAGATTTTGAGGAGTTCCTAGAAATCGATTCAAGGGGCACGCTCGAAACTCGTGGCAAGAAAGGCTGATGATGGTATTGCAACTGCGGTACCGTCTGGGTGTCCGGCGTAGGGCAATCCGATTCTTCCTGACATGCCTCCTCTGACGTGACCCGACTCTCATACCCGTCATTGAGACCACCAGACACAGAGCTTGAGCTCGTCTCGGCAGAAGAGTCGGTTGAGGTCTGCTGCTGTGTACTTGCCGTCGTCTCTGATTCACGACTGTGCCGATTCGGGTCGAGGCTCGAGGAACCATCGCTAACACTCTGACTATCCTGATCTGCGACAGGCGCATATCCTATTCCCGAATGCATCTGGATGCTGGTAGGGCCCCGAGGCTTCTCCTGCCCAACTCTGTGCGAGTGGTCAGGGCCAGATGTCGGAGGTATCGGCTGGTCGAGTTGGTGCTTTGACGGCGGGCGTTGGCTCTGCGTATGTGGCTTATACTCGTTATATGCAGAACCATGAGGCGGAGGCGGCGGCGCATCTGGAGAATCGGGGAGGTCTTGTGCCTGACCATTCGTTGGCATGGAAGGTTGGTACTGGTGGCTCCCCTCAATACTCGCATTAGACGGCTGCGCCCAGTTCTCAGGCTGGAAGTTCACTTTGACGGGAGATACGGGAGAGGCCCGCAACTTCGGCGATTCGTCCATGGAGGCGATCGACAAGGCGCGCCCACCAATGCTATCCTGAGACTCTTCGAGCTCATGCTGCATAGACAGATTCGACAGAGGCATAGGCCGTCGATGAACAGGTCTCGTAGAAGTCGAAGCAGCAGTAGCCGCTGGCGGAGACGGGGTGGTCGTCACTGCAGCCATTGCTCAACCGAAAGGGGGTAGCAGAATGGAGTACAGATGTTCCTGACAGCCGCTCCCGATCTAAAGCAGCAATTCACAACAACCTCTTCCCTATCGAGGTTGTAGCACCATGACACAGGACCGTCCGTACGGGGGTTTATTTTTATCTAGTTCCACAAACACAAACACACAAGTTTAAATATACCGCATGGGGTTGGACAATGGACGGCGGTCGACCGGGACTGCGGGACGGGGGCTGAGCTCGGAGTTTCGACGTTGGAAAAAAAAAATTTGGTCGACAAAAGGTCAAGCAAGACGACGTATGGTGTACGTATCAAATGTGCCCGTATGTAAAGCTATGCGCCGCGGCGGAGGGGTATCTCAGACAATAAGTCTAATAATCTTTGATGCAAATATAAGACAAGGGAAATGTATCGACAGCCAGAAGGAAGAAAGCGGAATTATTCAGAAGGCCGGGATCCCTGAGGAAAGGAATTGTAAAGCTGCGTAGCTGTGTAAGCTGTGTAAAGCTGCGGATAGTGTGTGTCTACAAGGGGGACCGGGAGATAGTGGGCTGTTGGTGATGGTGATGGTGACGGTGTTGGTGTTGGTGGTCGGAGGACGAGAGCAGACGAGGTCCTACATACATGAAGGCACGGAGGCAAGTGCTGTAGTGCTGTAAACCGTAGTAGTGGCCTGTCGTTGCGAGATTGACCAAACAAAGGGATCTGAACGAATGTGTGCAAGGTATGCTTAACAGTTTAAGGAATTTTAGTTTTAGGGTGCGAAGGGGTTGGCGGCCATGTTGCAGGTGCATTGCATGGACCTGACTTGACTTCCATGGGTGAGAGCGGCAGGGAAGAGCTGCTGCCGAATACGCTTGGGCTAGGGCGCTGTCAGCGCTGTCAGCGCTGTCGTACTGTACCGTACAGCAGCTGTTGCGCAACACTGTAACTACATGTACCTACTGTAATTGTAGGTACATACATATACACGTGCATGGTGGCCAGGGCGGTACGTGTGTTTCGTTAGACGACACTAGGTAACCTGCGCTACCAACCTGCGCTACCTGCCACAGTCCATAGCTGATAGGGCTCCGCTGCGGGATGGCCTGGAGCTGTCTACATATGCGTAGATGGAGGCGGTACCCTCGTGTTGGTGTCAATGGAGACTTTGCGCAAAACACCGGCTATAAGCCAGAAACTATTAATATTACTACGCATATGACGAAACCGTCCTGGCTCGTTGAGCCTACTCATCAATGTACATTCTGCGTACTCTGTCTACCAATCTTTGGCGTGGCCGACCCCGATCGATCACCTAACATTATACGTAAATCCGGATGCTCACCGTGCCGTTTACCTGTACATACACACTACATACATACATACATACATACATACATACATGGTACATATAATACAGTACGAAGCTACGGCAGCAGATCTTGTACGCATAGAAATAATAGTCCGGAAGGTTAGACTGTCCGACATCGAACCAGCGAACCCATTTATTTTCCTTCTTTCCTTCTTCTTCGTCCATGTCTCAAACCTATATAAACCTGTTGCCTCTCGACTTCAAAACATTTACGAGTTTTGGATATTTCTGGCAATATTGTGAATCATTGTGAATATTAGGATGACGACACGTTGTATCAAGGTTTGTTCTCAAGGGACTACTGGTCCCGGGATGCTGGTACTCTAGAGGAGGGTAAGCCGGGTGTGTAAGGGCTGGGTGAATTCTAAATGTTGTGCCAACAGGATCGTCCCGGGAGCGCGAAATCCAACGCAGTCGCCCCTACATGCAGCATGCAGACGCCACGCATGGCCTAGGAAGCCAGAAGCTTACGCTCTCCGCGCTGCCGTGGTAACTCAACATGTCGTCTATATGCCGCTCTATAGCACAATATATTCAATCACAGTCAGACAGTATAATCATTACTAACTTATAAGTTAGAAATCAGCGGAATTTCACCTCGGCCTCGGGGTTTAAGTGGGACTAACTCTGACGTGATATTGGCCATCACTGGAGTCACTCTCATCAGCCTGGTCAGGAAGTCTATCTCGTTAAATTCCAGTCGCCACAGGGTTCTGGTCGAACCCCAGCCTGCCGAGCCTGCCCGCCTTCTCGTTATTTCTTAGGCCTGTCAGTTGCCCTACTTGCAGTATGTACTAATAATAATTAGGGTGTCAGCGCTGAAGAGAGACTGTCCGAATTCCGTGGTTCAGTCTATGATGTTCCAGACGGCGCCATGAGAGCAGACGGTCTCAGTCACCAACCTCAAATAGTGTATGGTGTCAACAGTCAAACAGCATTTTAGGCCATGCCACAACTTGGCATTCGGATCTATTTGTTCAGCTCCCCACGAGGTGATTAATAACTTGTTTTTCGGTTGTAAAGCTCGGTCTTGAGGAAAATCCCCAAGTCAAGTTAACTGCCCCGGCGGATCCACCATAACTTGGGCTTGTTGTTAGCGGCTTTACAGCCTGCCATCTCATGTGTAAAATCATGGTTTCTGCGCGGTCGTGTGCAGGTTTGATACTAACTGCTTGCTCCTAATAAGCTTGTCTGGTTGACAGACGGTTAGCATCACACAGACAGGGGCAATACCTTATAGCAAGACGAAATGGCGGCACTAGGAAGAGAATTCTGACATTTCTCAGACCATTAATAATATAGCGCATGTCACGAACTTTGAAGTCATGACACTACGCAAATAGACGATATAATCGTCGCCTCTAGTCAGCCGCACGGTCAAGATAGAACGAACTCTTGAACCCCAAGTGGAGAGCAGCTAGTTGAATTGAGCCCGCTAGGGACCTGGCTAGTATACTACTATGTACGCAGTATGTAAATCCGTGATGAGGATGAGCAATTGACTTTGTTCTGTGTCTACATAGTATAATTCGCACCATGCTAACTCTTGGATATTTCCTATTCTGGAAGGTCTTATATCGCTTTGGATGTAAGGCAGACTCGCACTATCACTGATAAAGCTTCATAAGGCGGTGTATCAAATCAACTAAAGGAATTGGGTTCAGAATCTAGTTTTCGCTTACCTACGATTTAAACTGTTTAGTTCTATGTCGATATGTATAACATTTACCAACACATTCCTATAATTCTTATACCCTGATTGATGACCTCTTACATCCACTTGTTAGTGCAAGTATTCGAAAATTGCAAGTGGCCGTGGGGGCCGGTCTCCGAACGAGGTAAATTGTACGATACATCATCCCACTTCGACCATCAGCTCCGAGATCCATCAGTCGGGGCCCTCTTTTCGCAGAAGCACCGTCTCGTATTGAAACACGCACATGACAGCTATTCACTGCAGCACGACGAGTGTACAAGAAAAACCCCGTAGGCCCGTAAGTATACGACCAGACCATCCCATGCCGTGCAACGTTTTAGGAAAGTTGAAGGGGATTGTTTTCTGTTGTATCCCCTCTATGTTACGTCGAGGCTGCCCAGAAAAATCAGCACCTCGATAGCTTTGAGGCAGGATTGTTGCAGATCGGAATGAGTATTTCGTAAAAGGGTTACAGTAGGATTGCGCCTCAACGTCAAACCCGCAACAACACAGAAAAACAGCTATACGAAGGATGAGACCAAGCTTATGCTACATCAGATAATGAGGTTTTTTTGAAGACATGTTATAAACTTATGCGATTATCAGACTCAATTACCTAATTACTGGATCAAACATAGAATTTCTAGGTTTCAGCGCTTAGAAGACGTTTACTATATGTGTCCAAGCCTGAACTATGTACATCACTGCCTAGGTAAGTATTGGTGGATTAAAGTTTTGATTTCGTAAGCTATAGGTTAACCTCATCATGAATGGTAACTATTAGGTATCAATAATCTCATTGTCTTAGTTGTGACCTAAGTTTCCCCCAAGTCTTATATGGAACAAACTCTTGTCCGAGTAGTTACGAAGTAGTTGTTTACTGCTAATCGTCCACGCGAAGTCACTCCTGTTAGATGTGACTACTATTCGAGTGGCCGTTCACGGCGGCCTGTTGTCAGCAACCTCGGCAGTGGTAAATAACAGTCCCTAGTGTCCATTGAGACATCAGCATTAGTTAACATAGAGTCTAACACATATATTACAGGTATGAACTATGTATTTGTTGAGAAGCTCCTGAATGTAAGGCTTTCGTTGCTATAGTGCTCTATGTCAAAGTAGAGCCTCCCGTCCGTAATCGGGACACCTCTCGTGTTCCATGAGATGGATCGCCCGGTTGGTCTCAGGTTTCTAGGCCGCGTGACTTTATGCTGAAAAGCGCCGGTAGATTCGATTCACTCTACCCTATGAACCACCGTTTCTGTTTTACTCAGTTCTCTACAGGCCACTGAGTACTAACCATCAAGTGTACACGGGATGCTGCTAGCCTCTCTATTCCTCGTTGGCATTCATCATGTCTTCGGGGTTAACATCGTGAATGCAGTGCGGTTTCCCAACTCGCAATAAACTACCGGTCATAAATAGGGTTGCACATAGGGCGTTCTGACCTCGTATTTGACTGCCGGCTTACCCGCAATTGGCACTTTTATTTACAATATTCATAAGAGTGCATTGGCTGCTTCACCCAAACTCTGGTAAAGATGAGGTCTCCTCTAAACATCCGAGCGGCTTAGGCGAGCCTGGTCGCTCCTTTACATTTGCCAATTTAGACAAACGCTGTCCGAGTAAGGTTACGGAAGACGGCACAATTATAGGAGGTATTGGATATGATGAGGTAATGCTGCAATAGTGACTAAGCCTCAATATAGTAACGGACAGCTTCTGGAAAGCATGCAACGAGGCACTGATGCGAAGCATCTTGCAAGACAAGATACAAGCTCTGCTATATGTATCCTTAGAACGAAACATCAACCTCAATAGTGACTTTACGGAAAGTGCTATGTTAGCATTTGAACATGAAGTGTAGAAAGTTGAAGACTGTCTATAGATTGATTCGGTTGGTTCATGTATATGTATTGTTCATCGTTGAAGAATGAAAGGAGGATAAAAGCGTTACCGCGCGAAATGTTAAACAATCATAATCAAAAGCATCTCTTCTTCAAATGAAACCAAGAAGCACTTAAGACATGTGACGATAATTGTTCCCATGCAGTTGAAAGAAGCATCGTGGACTAATAGAGTACGGGTTGAACCTTATATCTGGCCACGGGCTGACGGGTTTTGTTGCCCTCCGCTCTTGTTGGCTGTACCAAACAACCAATGGTTAGGTATGGAGTCGTCGTGGCGCCACGTATTTTATGGAATGCCGACAATGTGTGAAGCTTCAATGACAGACAGCCCGTCGACTTTCGCGGCAATTAGTATTGTCATGAAACGACGGGGTTAAAGGGATTGACAAAGTCGGCAGAATTATCCCTTGTTCCGTGTCGTCTCACGGTCTAGGTATGCCCTGGCTCAACTACCTAGGTATGCTGGTACGTGTAAGCATAAGGCTTCGTCGCGTCGCGGGGAGTTGACAATTATATGCTATTGGTCATATGTAGAAGCGCTGACTACCTAGAGTCGCGTGTGGTAATAGTCAAGTAAATATAACATTGCTAGATTTCGATATTCTAATACTGGTGAACTGTATAATACCATATGTAATACCTAACCTAGCACCTAACCTAGTCGCTGGGCAACAAAAGCCAAGCCGATGCCCCCGGATCGGATCTACAGATCATGCAAGAACCTTGGACTCACGCAACCGCTAGCGCCTTCCAAGTACCTTAGGATCTGCCAAAATAGACTGGCCTGTTCTCGTGGCCGCAATTTTAAGGATCTGGTGCTAAGGGGTACTTATCTCCGGTCGAGGCGGAAGTCTAATTTGATCGAATACACGTATTGAGCTTAAATGGAGGTACTAGTCGCTTTTCCAGACCGTACTAGTAGACACTGCAACATAATAATAATAAGAGACAACTCCATTGTTACTAGCTGGCAACGGCTAAATCTGGTTCGATATGGGGGGCCAATTATGGGCTGGCTACGGTGGCCCAGCCCCCCGTTGCCCCCTAACCATGCACGCAGTAATCCGTATGTACTTAGTACAATTCTTCGGTTCCAAACTTCCAATTCTTCAAGGTGGCAAGCTGGGTGGCCAGGGCTTCCTTCCACAGGGATGTCCTTTTTATTACCACTTTTATCTGGTCTGGTGCTCCGCCTTTTTTACTCACCCGCGATCATTCATTCATTCATTCACTCATTAAGAGTGAAATTTGAATACCTCCTTTCATCAGTCATTGGAGTGCTTTGCTTTTGCCTTCGTTTATTCTGTTTGGATCATCTCCTCACATTCGCTACTTACAAACTTATTAATAAGACTGCTTGCTCATTTGGGCCAAATTTCAGCTGACGGTATTACGGTATTACGGTATTACGGAATTACGGCGCACCTCCTCGAACCAACCTGTACTAAATCAACTTTCTTCCAATGGCGGTGCAGGCGTTACCTATGAATTAACCGCCCTTGGTCCCTCCTCACCTTGATCCCGAATAAGGTTGTTTGTATCGCCCATGGCTCCGTCTGCTAGCCCGTGATCTTCCAAAACGTTAACTGCGCCTTGACCATACTTTACTTGCAGTATACCCCTTAGGTGACGAGTATTATCCCTTCGAGGGGCTTTGTTTTTGTGGGAGAGTGAGAGAGAGAAGTGGGATATTTCGATTCCTGGACTAGGTAGCTAGAGAGAGTGTGTGGTCCTGGTCCGAAGGGGGGCGTCTGCAAGGAAGGCTTCTTGTTTTTTTGTCATTTTTACAACTTATTAAGCATCTCGGTTTTGCCTTGTCGCCCATTGAACAGGGATCCTCCCTCCTCCTGCAGCTGACTTGGACAACTCGCCCACGCCCAGTTGCCCACTACAACAAACCCGTACGTTTTGTATTTTTGTCTCTTGTTCTCCAGTACTGTAAAACAACAGTCGCTGTCCCTTCGTTTACCTCGCTCGCTCTATCTATCGCACTGTCGCTCTGTCCATTGCCCACCTGCTCAAGCGCGATTATTACTTTCGTTTACTCCTGTCATGTTTAATTGCAGGTAGTTGGAAGCAATCGCGACCTGTTGGCTTAAACGCGTTGGTTGAGGCCCCCGGGCAGCCTGCAAGGAGCCTGTCCGCCCCGTCTGCCCGTCTGCCCCGTCTTGTCAACCACCCTCCGTCTCATTGTGCACAGTCGCTTTATCATTATTTGCGACCTTGTTGACCCGATACATTTTCTAGAACAATGTCGCTCCCAGAGAGGCCGGGAGCGATGGGTTCCCACGATCACCGAACCTCTTACCGGCAATCGCCGTCGCGACGCAATCGTCCAGCGGACATTGAAACCGGGGGGTACTATCCTGTATCTGGACACCGTCAATCCTCTTCCCATCAGCGTGCGCCTTCTGGACAATCCTTCCCCGAGACCATTCGGAATCCTAATGGACTTACAGAAAGATCACCTCTTTCTCCCGCTCCGGACGATGTTCCCGCCGGTGTGCCTACGCGCAAGAGGAGCCTCATACGACCCGAACGGCAACAATTCGACAAGGACCACCCGAATTATCACTATCGGAAGCATGCCGCCAATATGGACACGCTTCCGTCGACGACAGGCAACGACCCTATCTACGAAGACCTCGAGGGGAAGACCGAATTATCCGGAGACCGGACTCTTGGTGCTACTACCGATAGCTCTCCACCCCGAAGGAGCCGTGGAGAACGGAAACATAGCGGCGATAACGAGAAGGCGAAGGCGAAAGCGACGGTGTCTCAACGGAGACGACACTCGGGTGGTCACAAAATTGCTAAAGCCTCTAGGGATGCGAAGCGCCGGAAACCGAAAGAGACAATTAGCCCTCCAAGTGTCTGGAACGTTTACTGTGCAATCATCACCTTCTGGTGTCCCGACTTCATTTTAAGTTGCTGCGGCTTCCGTTCCAAGGCGCAGAGGCGAGCCTGGAGGGAAAAGATGGGTTTGATCAGCATTATCCTCTATATCATGGCCTTTGTCGGATTCTTGACTTTCGGCTTCCAGCAGACTGTTTGCTTTCAGCCTGGCGTTCGTCTCCATGTCAATGATGTTACTAGTGGCTACATGATTTTCCACGGTAGTGCGTATGATCTGACAAAATCAGGTCATCCGCCAGCCGATGGCATCCCTCTTCGCACGGACGGAACGTATGCGAACGTGTTATATGATTTACCTGAGAAGTATGGCGGCCAGGATGGCAGCTTTCTCTTCCAGAATGTCAATGGAAAATGCAAGGGCCTCATTACGTTGGCGGAAAACTCTGATGTTCCCCATGACGACAACGACGCTGACAGCCTTGCCTGGTACTTCCCGTGTAACACATTCAAGCAAGATGGCTCGTCGAATCCGAACTTGACCATCCCGTACTACCTCGGATACGGATGCCATACCACCCAAAAGGCACGAGACACATTCTATCTCCAGCTTCATAGTACTGGCGACGTATTTTACACTTGGGACGACGTCAAGAACAGCTCGCGCAATCTGGTTGTGTATTCTGGCAATGTTCTCGACCTTGACTTGCTCAATTGGTTCAATGCTTCCCAGGTTGAAATCCCCAGACGATTTGCAGAGTTGAGGGACAAGAATACGGCGGCCAACCAGGCGATCCGTGGCCGGGATATTACTCGAGCATTCCAAAATACTGCAGACAAGCAGGCCGCAGAATGTTTCGAGGAGATAATCAAGGTCGGAAGCGTGGATACGGAGACTGTTGGGTGCATTGCATCCACTGTTGTCCTCTATGTGTCTTTGGTCCTGATTCTTTCCGTTGTCCTAGCGAGGTTCGGACTGGCCTTGATATTCCAGTGGTTCCTCAGTCGCAAATATGCTGCCACTAGGACCTCACAGACAGCCGATAAGAAAAAGCGAAACCGGCAGATCGAGGACTGGACTGAAGATATCTACCGGGCTCCTCCACGGATGGCCGGAGACATTAGTAGTAGCATAGGGACATCTGACAGGACTAGCAGACGTGCCAGCACGTTCCTTCCTACGACATCGCGATTCTCGGCAGTCTACGGTGCCGACAGGAATCCTCGAAGGCCGCAACCGACAACTATGGGGAGCCAAGCCTCGACTGGACCCCTATTACACCCCAGCTCCATGTACAGGCAAGGCAACGACAGCAGGTCTAGCATGCTTCGGTCCGATCCGTATGGTAATACAGCCAGCCCGATTGACGTTTATGGTCCTGCCGGGTTTATCCATGAGGCTGTCGTGCCTCAGCCGCCGTCCGATTACCAGCCGTTCGGTTTCCCTCTGGTACATTCTATCTGCCTTGTCACAGCGTATTCCGAGGGAGAGATGGGCATCCGAACCACCTTAGATTCCGTTGCTATGACTGATTATCCAAACAGCCATAAGGTTATCCTCGTTATTTGCGACGGTATCATCAAAGGCAAGGGCGAAAGTAGGTCAACGCCGGACTTTGTGCTTGGCATGATGAAGGATTTCACTATTCATCCTAAGGAAGTTGAAGCTTTCTCATACGTCGCCGTTGCCAGTGGCTCGAAGCGGCACAACATGGCAAAGATATATGCTGGCTTTTACGACTATGGCGCCAAATCCACTATTCCCGTAGAGAAACAGCAAAGGGTCCCCATGATGTGTGTGGTAAAATGTGGTACAGCTGATGAAGCAACAAAATCCAAGCCTGGTAACCGAGGTAAACGAGACAGTCAGATCATTCTTATGTCCTTCTTACAGAAGGTAATGTTCGATGAGCGAATGACTGAACTCGAGTTCGAGATGTTCAACGGTCTCTGGAAAGTTACTGGTATATCTCCCGACTACTACGAGGCTGTGCTCATGGTCGACGCCGATACCAAAGTTTTCCCGGACAGTTTGACTCACATGCTCTGTGCCATGGTTCGCGACCCTGAAATCATGGGTCTCTGCGGCGAGACGAAGATCGCCAACAAGAGACAGAGCTGGGTCACTGCTATCCAGGTTTTCGAATACTTCATCTCTCACCATTTATCCAAGTCTTTCGAGTCCGTCTTTGGTGGTGTTACTTGTCTTCCAGGTTGCTTCTGCATGTACCGCATCAAGTCTCCCAAGGGCGCGCAGAATTACTGGGTCCCAATTCTGGCTAATCCAGACGTCGTCGAGCACTACTCTGAGAATGTGGTCGACACTTTACACAAGAAGAACCTCCTGCTTCTTGGTGAAGATCGGTATTTGAGTACTCTCATGCTTCGAACCTTCCCCAAGCGCAAGCAAGTCTTCGTGCCTCAAGCAGTGTGCAAAACCACTGTCCCAGACGAGTTTATGGTTCTACTTTCTCAGAGACGAAGATGGATTAATTCCACTATTCACAACCTGATGGAGCTAGTCCTTGTGAAGGACCTCTGTGGCACATTTTGCTTTAGTATGCAGTTTGTTGTCTTCGTCGAGTTGATGGGTACCTTGGTGCTCCCTGCTGCTATTGCCTTCACATTTTATGTTGGTGAGTTCATCCGATCTCCTGAGGTTTTATCTTTGGATTACTAACAAAACAATTATAGTCATTATTTCGATTGTATCACCGGAACCGCAAATCATTCCGCTAGTTCTTCTAGCTTTGATTCTCGGTCTCCCAGCTGTCCTCGTCATTGTCACTGCCCACTCGTGGTCGTATGTTGTGTGGATGTTCATCTACCTCATATCACTTCCAATCTGGAACTTCGTCCTTCCAACTTACGCCTTTTGGAAGTTTGACGACTTTTCGTGGGGCGACACTCGTAAGACCGCGGGAGAGAAGGTTAAGAAATCTGGACACGAAAATGAAGGGGAGTTTGATAGTAGCAAGATTACTATGAAACGCTGGGCCGAGTTCGAGCGAGAACGCCGAATCAAGGATAACAATTTCTGGGCCTCGAGGGAAAGCGTTGTCGGCGGCGGCAACTGGCCTCCGGGTTCGGCTTCTCATCACCCGTATGATGACCAGTATTATTCCGATGCATGAGGACGTGATCAGAATCAGTGATATAAGAGTTTTTACCCGTTTACGCAATAACGAGGGGAATCGGAACTGTCAAGAGATGACTGAAGTTGAACTGTTCTTGGCGTCGGTTTAAATCCGGGTTCATTACTATTTCTAGGTTTTACGATGTATAGAAGACTAGCGGCATACGGAATGGGCGTCACTTGGGGCTTTGGTTTACATTGTACATAGCTCTCTCGAGGCCCCTTAGAAGGACGGTTAATTCGACATAAGAAAGTATTAATTAATTAGCGTCTTGTCTGCTAGACTACTCAAGCGCCTGTCTACCCTTCTAAGTCCGAATTTCTCGTCTCGTGAGGACTACTACAACTGGCGATGTAGGAACTCCCATCATAGCACCTACGCCATGCCTGTGCCACCCACCTCCTTAGATTATGTGACCTTGTGACTCACATGACACGGCATCGATGTCCTACCGTACAACACCGCACAGCCGTTCTTCCTTTCTTTCTTCTCTAGCAAAGGGCACCGCGTCCCCGTAATAGACATAGAGAATGAAAGGGGAGTGGCAAAACGGGGATGGCACTCGCCCTCTCCGCGATTGGCCCACCCACTTCCACTTCCACAGGGCGAGGAAGGGGGACGATTCTATCGGGTGGAGGCACCGCCTGCTCCACTCGAGGGTGTCGTACATACACACACACACAGACAGACATTCCATACCCTATGAATGACTTTCCAGAACCATCTAGTCTGTGTACGTGTGTAACGAGATCGTGACACTGCAGCTCGGATCTCGGGCAACGGCAATGGGGGGGGGTACGAGGGACGACTCACTCATAGGCTCACGTAGAACTGAAACGTGAGGAGATATGTATGTATGGGGTCGCCCTCCCCCAGGTTTAGAGGTTGGGCTGGGTTTGGGATGGCTTGGCTTGGGTTTGGTTTCCGGGTAGCCGGGACGAGGGGGCGCTGGGCTTTGTGCGATGGGAGATGGGACGTGGGATCTAGCTGCGTCTGGGCAGTGTGTGTGTGTGTGGATTCGCGGTACTGAGGGCGTTGGCTGGCGTGAGGCTTGCTGAGTTTTGTCTCTTGGGATATCTGTACAGGTATCCCATAGTCATCCCCTCCCGCCAGGCCGCAAACTGGACTCGGTATGGTATAGGTATTGTCAGTATAAAATATAGATAAACATAAGAGAACTCGCATTTTCCCCACGTGAACTTGACGGCTAGATGGCTCGATATTGTTAGTACGCGAATATGGCCTGCTTCTCTCGTTATTTTCTCCCATACGGTGATGACAGGTAGATAGATAGACAGACAGACAGGAAGGACTATCTCATTCACGTCATTCCTGCCCCTTTATGATAACTCACAGGACGGCGCTAGCCACTAGTCGAAGAATCATACGTTTTGTCAATGTCTAGGGGGTGGGGGGTAAGGAAGAAGAAACAAGTGCTATCTATAGTTCCCGTCATAGATCCTATCATATGGGGTAGATACTGAAAAGCTGTCGGCAGTAGGTTATCACAATGTTCGGTGTACAGGATCTAGCAGAACTAAGGTACGCTAAGGTCTAGTCTCCCGTCAAGTGAAACATCAGAGAACATGTTGTTTCTTCTAGAGTAGCTATTACATGAGGGTATGGTTGTCTTTGGTGGGAAAGACTATTCTACAAGTGGGCTTCACGGAAGCCCCAATCCTCGAGATTTCGAGTAACAGAAATTACGTTGAGTAGGTAACCGTGTTTGTGACATACGACGGTATTACTGCGTATCATTCGTAGAACATGTTATATCTAGAAGTTGGTTTACAAGACTATGGACCTATCTCGAAGACGTGACCATCAATAGGGGCATTTAACTACGTGACTCTATGATAGACATGCCGAATCTGGTTTAGACATAATGGGCTACAATTATCTGGTTTCCTATGTGAGTGAGATTTACGTTACCCTTCAATGCCATTCCTTCGCTCGCGGAGAATGACTTATCAATGTTTGTTCCACCAAATGTGGTAAGGTCAGGGGCGCGTGATCCAGATGACCGCAGGAAGTTGCTAGCCTAGCTCACGGCACAGCACAAATGGTTTCGCAGTTTCGTTCCATGAGATTCCGCGGGCCGTTGGTTACGAAGATGACCCTTGATCTGACGTCTATGTAACGCTGAATTCTCTGGACCAACGTGGCATGGGGGCCGTCATATTCGGGTTGCGATTCCATTGGCACACTGGCAATTTCGTAGAATACGACTTGCTACGGTGATCGGTCCCAACATTATCAGGGTCTCCACGGGGGTGTTCAACTGTGAGATCAACAACGGGGCATGCTGTGCTGCAGCTACCCGATAGCCTCGTGGAGCCAAGTATGACAAGGACAAGGGAAGAAACGAGCACAGAACACATAGAGGCAAGCGTACATGAGGCTTGAGACAAATTTCCAGGCAATCCGTAGATGCGTGCGCCATCTGTTTCCGGTACGAGGCCACGATGCTGTGTCACTGCCTAAGGTAGGTATAGTGTTGCACAGCTAGCCAGACCGGCGAATTCTGTAGCATGAAACGCCTGATGATAATTTGATTCGACGACACATTTTTTCCGATGCTCGTGAATGCACCTCACCATTCTTGGAGTATGCGATCCGCGCGAGACTACTTAGTAGTTATGCTGTTGGTTGTATGAAGTACGCAGCACTTATATTCACCCGACTATCGGGTGCGGGGGCTAACCGGGCCGTTATTTGCTTTCCATTTCCAGGGCCGTATCTTTGGTACTAACCGTAGCTACCGCCTCGGCTCGAGCAATTTCAAGCATGATCATCCAACAAGCGGTGAATCTTCGAGAGAATCAAGGGTATTGTTAATATGGTCAGTGAGTGCGTATGCCGGATATGTTGCCGAGGGCCTCCAACTTGTTGGCTCCGGCAGGCAAGACAACTTGACAAGGTAGAGGCTGCAACGACAGAAATAAGGCGTTCTGTCGACAAGGTAAAAGATAAAAAAGATAAAAAAGAAGCCAGGCATGGGCCTTCATACGATGAGACATGTAAGACGCACAGACGCCTCGAAGAGGAAGAGACCGTGCGGAAACAATAACTTTTATATCACATATATATATTGTACATGTACGAACTCGGCGAACAGTTCAGCGGCTGTTCGGCTAGGATCAAAATGACATATCACAGTTGATATTTAAGTGAAGAACAAATGAGCACTCATATTTTAAGCCAATAGCCATTGGATTTTACATGTAGCAAGGTTTTATATGACTATTTTATATAATATATAGCCGGAAAATTTTAGTGATCGAGAAAGGTTACTAATAGGATATGTACTAAAGGTTAGATAAAATACTAGGCATTTTAATAGAAGCAGCCCATTCACACGAACAGCGCTTAAGTAGCATATTACCACCACCAGTGCATTGGTACTTGGTCTGTTGTTGTTCTAGTTGGCTGGTTCGGTCTTGTTATTTCAGATATCATGTTCTGCGCCTCAGAACCAAGCTTATCTCCCTACCACTTAATCCGAGGAGGACCCAGTCTTCGGGACGAAGCTCCTGTATTGCCTCTCCTGTACGTTACGAGGTTTCTTTTGTTCCGCGGAAGAAAAGTCCAGATCTTCCTGGATAAAGGCAAGTACGGTGCCTCTGAAACCCAGCTCTGAGGAGTAGAGAGAGATCGTAAAATGGCCTAGTTAGTATTTAAGCAAAAGACATACTTCCGCACCTAAGTGAAATGTGCCAGGATATGGCTGAGATGTTAGATGAGGGAATGACGTTTATGACATGCTTGGCTTTGGAGATGCTTAGCTTATAGTCTTCACGATGACACTGGAGGACTCCGCCTTGAGCGCCACTGGGTGCCATTCTGATGCTTGTACGGTAGACTGACATGCATTATAACTGCATCCACATCGAAGTCTTCCGTCGCCGCGCCGCAAGTCGAAGTCTTCACCGGGTACTTAGACAGGGGTGATTTATATCCAAGAGAATGGAGGCTGGGCTGGGCCTCAAGAAGGCAGACGGCGGCCTGTCATTGTGGGTATAGCCGAGGTGTGGCGGGCCAATCCAAGCCGACGGTTGCTCTTGTATAACACATAAGGATTGGATATCGGTTTAAAGGACTGTCTGACTTGTAAGGAGGAAAATATCTGCCTCGGCAAGAATCAGGACGCATTTCTGGCAAATATGACATGTTTATTATTATATAGGAAATCGGGGTTAAAATAACAAGGTAAAGTCAAGGAGGTATCCATCACGATATACCTATACGGCAAGTTTCAATAGTGCTTTACGGCTTGAATGCGCCATTGTAAGATTATAGATAAGAGAATTTTGGTGTCCCATTTATTGTTTAGAAGGTCTGGAAGCCTGTTATAAGACATCGTGGTGTGAATAATGATAATAATAACCAGAAAGAGCTAATACTAGTGCTAGCTATTAGGAGACTATAGATAGTTGATGGAGGTGTAGCTATGTTAAGCCACATACCATATGTGCCACGCAGGGCTTAACACCCGCCTTGGGGTCTGCGATAATTTATAGTAAAGCCTTTATGGCCACTTCAGCTTCTACCCATACGCGGTTGGGATTGTCTGGAATTGTCCACCTAATAAAAGTAGTCTCTCATTTGTATAAAATTGGGTGGTGTGACTGGCAAATGTCTATTTGTTGGTGCTGTGCTCGATTAGGGGCAGTCGGCTTGGTATGTATGTATGTACTTATTAATGTAAGTACTTAAAGTGGCCTGGGCGTAGCTCAAGTCCGCGTTGAGCACCTGCTTGCTACCTTAATAAAGTTCTCTACGTTGGGTAGGTCCATACCTAGACTTCCTAGGAAGTCGCTGGTCAATAGGTAGGTATGTACTGCCGACATAGGTAGGCAGGTATGTACTGAGTGAGTCGTACTTACTTTACATCTGCTGCAGTTCCATACTTATAGTCACATCTTCGTTCTCCACCTGCCATCATCATCGTCACCACCACCATCAACCAGCAACATCACCTATCAGCGTAGCCGCCTTTGGCCGCCTTGGCCGCCTTGGCCGCCTTCTTCAACCCAACTCCCGTATTTTTCATCTCATCTCATCAACACCTCATGTTACCGTCAGTCCTCAACGGAACAGACCCATTATTGCGCCACTACGCGCCCTCGATCGTCAGACCTTAACCTTACATAGACATTTGACTAGACATTTGACCAGGCATTTATTTGACCTGACCATCTTGACCCCTCCCTGCCTCCATTTTGGCGCTCCATCTTGGTCCCCCAATTTGGTCCCCTGCTTCTGAACGCCGCCTGCGTAAGCCCTATCTACAAGGTCGTCGCATTACGAACTGTGCATTGTGGCATTTCAGCCATCTTGGCGTCTTTTTGTGAAAGATCACCTAGCTGTATACAGTTTACGTGCATACAGTGGCATACTAATTAATACCTCCTACATACACACTACATACACACGTAACTTGCCCGGCCAATAGGCACACGAAGACGCAGCTGCTGGCGGTTAGACTCGCTCTAGGTAGTCCAGGTAGCAGCAGATGGGCTGAATCGAGTCCCCGTCGCGCATTTCCATTTTCAGTTTCGATAGAGAGGCCCGCAATGCGTTCTCTAAATTCCCCGCCTGCCTCTCCAACATTTACTCCAGATCGTCCCGCTATCGAGCATGATGCGCTTGTCCCGGATCACTTCGCTGAAACCCCCACTGCTACTGACCTCGATTCTGACCTCGACACTCCCATGAACCACTACGATTGGCCCGTACACACGCCGCAATCTGTTGCGCATGCCGACCACCCCAGCGACGCCTACCACGCCATCGAGGACGGCGACGAAGACGAGGGCGAGGGCGAGGACGGAGACGAGGACGAGGACGAAGACGCAGACGCAGGCGAAGACGGGGCAGATTACGGAGATAACGGCGCTGGCATCCTCGACCTTGAAGAAGGTGGTGCTCCCCTGAACGACGCCAACATGGATAGCTCTGGCGAGGATCAGCATGGCACGCCGCAACTGCTTGCCCAAGATCCTGATGAACCTGCTTTCGCCGACCCTGACATACCTCTCCAACCACTAGCTGCCCCGACTAATCCAATAACACTACAACCTATACAAGTACTCCAACAACTGCAGGATTTACAAGACCTTCAGGATGCCGAGGACGCAGGACTCCAAGCGGCCCATATCATGGCCCTGAGCAATCCAAATCCCGTATCACTGGGGCCTGAGAACCCGAGTGTCTTGCAGTTCCTGCAGCTCTGGAGATGGCACAGCCGAGAAGATGCCCAGCTGAGGAATGCCGGACGCATCCCTTGTTCCCGAGCTATCGACCGCATGGCCCGCGAAAGTCCACGTCGAGTCGAATACAACCAGCTCAACGGTAACGACTACGATTTCCAAGGCATTAACTGGACGGCTCTTGGCATCACGAGAAGCGCAGCGCGGGACCGCCGCATGGCGACATTCGTCAACTATGTCAATAAGCCTAATTCAGATACTTGGAACGAATCTCAGCCTGATAGGTTGCTACGTCCGGTGGAAAACTTCTTCCGATATCAGAGTATGGATATCAGGCGTGACGTGCGCTTGCTGCATTTTCAGCTTCGCAACATTTTGGGGTGCACATCACGGTCACGGGCGTTCTATCCAAGCGAGAACGCGATCAAGGAACACGATCCTACCACTGGACGGACCAAGACGGCGATGCATTTTGACAATCCGAGTGATGCTCACGTATCTACCATGACTGCCGGAGAAGACGTAGTGATTGCCGGCGGTTTCTATGGAGGATATCGCTACCGTTCCTTGGATTCCGAAGACATCGAATGTGCTGACGGACGGTTGACTGAGAACATCAGCGGCATCACCAACCACGTGCAAATCCACTCATCTCGGCTTTCGTCGGTACCAGTGGCAGCATTTTGTTCCAACGATTATGGATTCCGGGTGGTAGATCTTGCCACAAACAGACTCATATCAGAAACTATGTACGACTTTGCTTTGAACTGTTCTGCGTTAAGTCCAGATAAGAGGCTTCGCGTGGTAGTTGGCGATAACCAGAACATACTGATCACCGACGCCGAAAAAGGCGACATTCTACAAAGTCTAGAGGGCCACAGAGATTACGGTTTTTCATGTGATTGGGCACCGGATGGTTGGACCGTCGCTACCGGAAATCAGGACAAGAGCATCCGGATTTGGGACGCCCGCAAGTGGAAGAACAGTAATGGTCAGGCTATTTCTATCGCCGTAATACGAAATGAAATTGCTGGCGCTCGTAGCCTACGCTTCTCGCCCCTCGGCTCAGGGAAGAGAGTATTAGTCGCCGCGGAAGAGGCCGACTATATTAACGTGATCGATGCTCAGACATTCAACACCAGGCAGACGATTGATATATTTGGCGAGCTTGGCGGCATCTCGTTTGCCAATGGAGGACATGAGCTGATTGCCTTGTCATGCGATGCTTTTCGAGGTGGGATTTTGCGTCTGGAGCGCTGCGATGCTGGTATGGAAGACAACTTTAGTTACGCTCCCAGGAAGTATCCAGAACCTCGCGGATGGTGGCGGACTCCTGGGTACGACTGGGCACAGAGCCCGGAACAGGTCGTAGAAAAGCCTGACTCGCAAGAGACTCTCAGCCAGAAAAGAAGGAAGGCCGCCATGTTGGAGGACTGGATTTTCTGATGCGATCTAATATCGGTTGGAGGGCGACAAGGCTCGACGGACAGGCGTTTTAGGGAAATTGGGCATTTAAATGGGCAGCGAGCGACGGTCATGTTTCAGGTTCTCTCTTTTGTTCACTTGATTTTGCTATTCCCCTCACACAGTCTGCCCATGAGCATGGTTTGAAGGATTGCTCATTCATTCTTACATAAGGGAAGGATCCATTTTTCATATACTTGGGACAAGGTAGGTAGGTTATCATGACACTAAACCTTCTGGCGTCGACGACGGCCGGCTGAAATCAGCCGGATTAGTATATAGTATTTCAGGAGGGGAACCTTTGGATGGTCATACCTATCACGGACTCTTCGTCTTAGACCCAAGACGGGAGAGAGCTTGTGCAAACAAATCATTGTAATACAGAGTGCCCGAGAGGCCGATAGATATATGTATTGTGTATTATTTGGTATCATCTACCAAACACCCAGAATAGACTTGAAGACCATGATCTTATTCACATTTAACAAGACTTCGTTCACTGGCAGAATACTATAAAGTCTGAGGCCTTATACCTAAGGCAATATCGGTAGTATTTCCCCAGGAATACGGGAATAGCCCGGATTCGAGACTTCGTGGACGATTTTTTATAGTCAACGCGGTTGGCATCGGCATGATCGCTTATACCTGCTTTTAACCATGCTATCCTCGCATTTGCCCTTCTGGTTTTTCTGATCCTCTTGACATGTCTTAATTTTTGCAAGCTCACGAGGGGTTGAGTAGGTGCCGTAAGGACAATATGTGTAGAGAGAGGGGCCGGATTCTCAGTCGAGCTTGTCGACAAGCACAACTAACTACCTGAGGCCAGTGCTATAACAAGGACCAACTATACCTAACCATCTATAATGCTAGAGTTTCTTATAAGGTTCAAACTTCAAGGCGTATTATAGTTAAGGACGAGGGACCTGCTACCCCATATAGAGTACTAGAAATAGTTATTAGTAGCAAAGCCTCGTTCGCTACCAAATATTTTCTTTGCTGGTTCTATTCGTGGTTTTTGTCTTAGCAACTTAACGATCTTTTCAGCCTTAAACGTAGCATCCAACGTGAGATATATCTACTGCTATAATCTCTCCTGTGTATAATTCCTATTATGTATAGCCTTCTAAGCCAACAAACCTTATACACTTTGGGAGGAGCCATTAAGTACCAATCAACCCATTCGTATTTCTATCTGCTCGAGCATGGATATTCCCGTCTAACGGCAACAATGATAACAAGGGACCAACAACATCCCTGTGGACTCTGTTACAATCACGACATATCTGAGAACCGACGTTATTTGGCGAGTTACCTGCAAAGCTGTAACATAACGAAGATCAAAGCACCGTTTGGCCAGACTTGATGTCTCTGCCGCTGCGCCTATGTGGCGCCTACGTGGCGTTGGTGTCCAGTTTGAGAAGCACTCCGAAACACGGCATGAAGACAGTGACCTCGAGCAACAAGGCTCTCAGATGCCCCGAAGAAACGTTGGAACCTAGCTTATTTCTACTAGCATCTTCTCTTCATAAGGAAAACCACCTTCTGATCAGTAAAATGCCTATTTTGTGCGTACTTGGCAATCTTACAAGTACGTGACATTCTCACAGTATTTTCTGTAATATGTTATGAGAGAGAGGACTCTTAGACTCTTCGAGCATGATCAAGTCTATAGACTACAAATGCAAGGCCGTTGGCCTAGCTGTCAACCCTTACTTGATTACCTAACCCCCTCCCCCTCCTATTTCAGATATACAGGTATTATAGATGAGAATACTAACCACCTCAATTCTGAACACGTCGACTCAACTACGTACACAGGTCTATTCAATCACAGGTCCAGTCACACTAGTCATTCTAGACAAGGCACGTTAAGCTTTACTAGCGGCATAGGCTGTTCAAGGCTAAGATATCATGGCACATGTAGGTAGTTCTCGATTGTGGGCGCTAATTCAAACAGCATAGTTGATATACACGACCTTTCGAAGCTCTATCTCTAGTCATAATGGTAGGCAGTTCCGGTCCTAGGAAGCTAGATGAATAACACCCAGGCTACACAGTCCATCCCGGCTTCGTGTCATCCACCATAGCCACCTCCCTCCCTAACGCAACCGCAACAGCAATAGGGGCAACCCACCCCTGAGCCTTCTCCTCCTCCGAGCATATCGTCACGGTGCTCAAACAAGGGGGCAAAGAAAGTGCTTCGCTTTGCTTTGTTGTGCCTGATACCACCTCAGCAGATCCATCCTATGAAAAGAAAAGAAAGCTTGCAAGAAGATCTCGGTTGAAGGTATCTGATCCCCGACGCCTGTACAAGCACATGTTGAAGTTTGCCGCCCCATCCCCGTCCCCATCCTTCTAATGATGACAACGAATTTTTAAATAAGTCCCTCCTTATACATGTCATGCCATGCTATACGTATACTCCCCTTCCCTTCCCTTCCCTTCCCTTCCCTTCCCTTCCCTTCCCTTCCCTTCCCTTCCCTTCCCTCCTATCCACTCATCTCATCCTCCAATACTTAGGCCTCACAAACGGCATCTTCGTAACGACAGCCGCGCGCCTCTTCCCGCGCACCACGACCTCGAGCTCGGTGCCGACCTTCTGCAGGCTATCCTTGACATACGCCATCGCGATGTTCTTCCCCGTGCTCGGACTCGGACACCCGCTCGTAACCACCCCCACCTTCTCCCCCGCCTCCACCTCAAAAACCTCGGCGCCCTCGCGCGCCGGCGCCCCCTCCACCACCAGCCCCACGCGGTGGCGCCGCACCCCCAGGCCGCCCTTGGTCTTGGTCTTGAGCTGCGCGAGCACGGTCTCGGCGCCGTGGAACACCGCGCCCTCGGCCCGCAGCGCGGCCAGGTCCCGCCGGTCCTTGCCCACGATCCAGCCCAGCGACGCCTCGACCGGCGTCGTGCTGTCGTCGAGGTCGTGCCCGTACAGACACATGCCCGCCTCCAGGCGCAGGCTATCGCGCGCGCCCAGCCCCGCGAGCCGCAGGCGCTCCGGGCCCGCGGCGCGCAGGAGCGCCTCGGTCGCGGCGACCGTGGGCGCGGGGCCGCCGGGGATCGAGATCTCGAACCCGTCCTCGCCTGTGTACCCGCCGCGGCTGACGAGCACGGGTTCCTTGCCGCCTTTGAGGGTGATGTACCGGCTCTGTCCGAAGTACAGCTCGGGTATCTTGGCCCTGGCCGGGGAGGCCACGACCTCCTCGAGGATCTCGGCGGCCAGCGGGCCCTGCAGGGCGACGAGGCCGTGGTCGGCGAGGACCTCGTGCGCGACGCCGGCGCCGCCGGCGGCGTGCCACTTCTCGAGCTCCGAGGCGAGGTACCCCAGATCCTTCTCCGCGCACGCGGCGTTCGTGACGACGTAGAACCCGGCCTTATCGTCGCCGAGCCGGGTGATGATGGTGTCGTCGACGATACCCCCCGTCCCCGGCCACAGCAGCGCGCTCAGCGTGTTGTGGTTCGGCGGCAGGGTTGTGAGGCTGGCGGGCGTGACGCGCTGCAGGAAGGCCGCCGCGCCCGGGCCGCGGAACCGGTGCTGCACCATGTGCCCGACGTCGAAGAGCGAGGCGTGCGAGCGCGTGAACAGGTGCGAGGCGGACACGCCCTGCGAGGCGTACTGCACCGGCATGTGGAAGCCGCCGAAGGGCACCATCTTGGCGCCGTGCGCGAGGTGGAGGTCGTAGAGGGCCGTTTTCTTGAGCGGGGGGGCATCCGCCGTGTCCGATGGTGAGGAGGCATAGCTTCTACAGCTAGTGTAGGCGAGGAGGTCTGGGTGGTTGGAGTGTTGGAGGGATCGTCGAGGGTGGTTTCGAGCAAATGTCACTGAAGAGCTGCTGCTTCTGCTCGTTAAGACTGAGAAGGAGGCGGTGCGGGCGAGTGATAAGGATTGCGGTGTGGAAGAGCGAATAGCCGGGACGGCTCTCCCGGGTCTGATAAGAGCTCTCGACAGCTTCATCTTGGTCAATTGGCGGGGTTGAGTGTCAATTGAGGTGTGTTCGGCCCCCGCAATCTATTTCTAGCAGAGGTGCTATATAAACAGATGTTGTTGACTAAGAAGAGGAAGAGCTCGGTGTTGTACTACGTAGCAGCAAGCGAAGAATTGAATTATACTGGAATCGTTCAAACACCTCGGCCGATCGCGGACTCAAGTGGGGCTGTCGTCCCGACCCTGCCCGGCTCAACGGACTTTTATTACTTATGTATATCATGTCACTTGCTGCTGGCTTCGTCAGGTGTAACAGATATATGTGCATTATACACCGGATACGATAGTTGACGTGACAGCAAGACCACTATTTATTTTAATCTACCCTGCCAAGACAAATATCGGTTCATAAATGTTTATAAAGCACAGATGGCTGGCATGTGGGTAGATGGATGACCGGTTCAGGGTTTTAAGGTTTAATATAAGGTTTTATCTTGGCAACTCAATATCACAGAAAAGAATTACACACATCATAGTCTTTCTCCAAAAAAGGAAAATAGAGAAAAAGGGTCTAGAAGCTCTAATAAGATCTTATTGCTGCTGCTACTACCAGAATACGTACGAAGTCCAGTCTCGATCTACCTCGCAGTGCCAGCATCAAAGAAAAAACAAAAGACGTTGATATGAGAGAGACGCACTCCAAATAGTCCTCCTGTCCTAGACCACGTCCCATATCTGCATGTAACGCGGTCTCGTCGGGAAGAACACTAATTAGGGGAAAGAGCACGACGGAAGAATGCCTTACTGAGACTCCGCTCACCCCTTTTGACCCGAGCAAATGCAGGAAGTTCTCTTTTACGTTCCATAACATCAATTCATACAGTATTCCATCCAGGTACGCCCTCCCCCTTTCGTCCAAAATCAAACTTCTGCAGACCATGGCGTCGCGCGCGCCATCAAAGAGACAGGCGGTTCACCTTGTAGGACCACCACAAGAGATAGAGGGTACTGGAATCATGCGTAATTTATGGACTATATCGATCTGCTCCGGGAAAATGACTTGCGAGTTACAACCGACCCATAAATGAGGCAGAACAACCAGGGCGCGAGTCGGGCGGTGAATAATGTGTCTACTCCTTTACTGGTGTCCCGCCTTTCGGAGGCTCGTGGCGAGCCACTCGAGACCCTCATACAGACCATCACCCGAAGTAGCGCAAGTAGATTGAATGTACTGTCATTATTGTTAGTATCGCGGCGGCATTGGTGGGAAGTAGATGGGACGGGGTGCTTACCCAAGCGCGCTGTCTCAAGCTGTGTAGACCAAGCTTATCGGTAATCTCAGCAGCGTTCATGGCGTTCTGCGATAGTGGTTAGCGGTGTAAAGTCTTGGAGATATGCTAAAAAGGAAACTCACGGGCAGATCCTGCTTGTTGGCGAAGACCAGTAGGATGGCATCCCGGAGTTCATCCTCGTTCAACATGCGCTGCAGTTCCTCCCGAGCCTCGACAATACGGTCTCTGTCGTTGCTGTCGACTACGAAGATGATACCCTGGGTGTTCTGGAAGTAATGTCGCCACAGGGGCCGAATCTTGTCCTGACCACCGACATCCCACACGGTGAATTGGATGTTCTTATACTCGACGGTCTCAACGTTAAAGCCTAGCAGATTGCGCGACGCGCGTCAATAAGAGATCTAGGAGTAGGAGGATAGGGGCCATAGAGGCGGCTTAGGTAGGGAGGTAGAGAGGTAGGTGGCATACCGATGGTGGGAATAGTCGTGACGATTTCACCGAGTTTGAGCTTGTAGAGAATGGTGGTCTTTCCGGCGGCGTCCAAACCAACCATCAAAATTCTCATCTCCTTCTTCCCCCACAACTTGTCGAACAGCTTGGAGAATGTAAGACCCATGATTGCGACGTGTGGATGGGTGAGAGATTATAATATCGTATCACGGTTGACGAGCAGACTTTTTTCTCGGATATCTGGGTAGAAGGGGAAAAAGCGTCAGTATTGATTGATAGATTGGTAGATTGATAGCAAAGACGGAGGAAGACAAGGCCGAGGGTGTGTGTTGCGACGGTCTAAAAGGCAATTGCTAGGCCGGGGGGCAAAGAGTATTTATGGGGCCCAATGACGGTAAGGACAGATTGATTGACAGTGCCCAGGCGACGCGATGATTTGATGGAAAATCGAAGTCGTCACGTTCACCTCTCGTGTCCTGATCTCTAGGCTGCAACCACAATAGGGGAAGCGGAAGAAAGTGAACAGGTGGGCGGAGTGGGCCGAAGCAATGGAAGCGTTCGTTTCGTTATACGGAGGTAAGGCAGGCAGGCAGTGGGCAGGTAATAATAATAGGTAAGAAGTAAGGCAGGAAAAAAAAAAACATCGGGCAGGCTGAGAGACTAAGGAAATAGATACAGGATACAGGATACAGGAATGAATGGTGAATGGCACACACGAGACTCGGGGCCATTCATTTTCTTTGTTGGACTGGACACGAAGACGAAGGGGATATTGGGATATATGTTTGGATGGATTGCATCACTTTAATTACTTACTATTCTGCGATAATGAGACCTGCTCGGCGAAGGAGGGATCTCGTCGTGATGCGTTATCAAAAGGGGGATGTAGTTGAGATATGTAGTTGAGATCGGTGAGGAAGAGTAGAGAGATGGATGGTGTATGTTGTATGTTGTATGTGTGTGTGTTTTGTTCAAAAAGTTCAAGTTAAAAGTGGCAATGTGGCTGGAGGCTGGTAGGCACTGCTAATCCCTCTCTCCAGTCCTGTCTGCAGTGAGTGCTCTGGAGTCTGTGCTGAGGACAGCAGGACAGCAATCTGGGTTGGTTGGGATTTCAACTGATAACGTGCTGGCCTTGGTACTTGCGCTGTACTAGGAGCGCGCTCGACCCACATAGCTACCTAGCCAATCCACCCAGCTGCCCACGGTCCATCGCCAATTGCTGGTGTCGCGTACAGCCTGTATGTACAGTCCTGTACTTTCCATGTAGCGAATGATGACTTGAATCATTCTCCAGCGGGCCCACCTGTATCCACGCTACCCCTATGTACATAGTGCGTACATACATATTATACATACATAGTATACATACATAGTACACATCATTTATAGGTGGTCCTGGCTCAACTGAACAGCAGCCCCTGGCAAGCTGGCAGTCGCCAAAGTGTCCAACTCGAGCCTCTAACTAATAAGCTTGTGCGAAGTATTCCGTACCTGAGGTAGCTACTCCGTACATACGCAAAAGGTGTCAATCAATTATCCCAAGTCCAGTGCTCTTCTCACTCACCACTTCTTGCCTCGGTTGGGCTCAGTCTATAATTCCTTTCTATTTATTGCGCCATGTTCTTCTCGACCTCGGCCTTGTTGCTGGCCGCCAGCTTCCTACCAGCTGCGCTCGGCCACAACATACAGCTCCCTGCCCACGGCCGCGAATGCTTCCACGAGCAACTCCACAAGGACGATGTCATGACCGTCACCTTCCAGGTCGGCGACAGGGAATTTGGTAGTGCCGGAAACCTGGACATTGACTTTTGGGTACGGCCACCACTGCCACTGCTGCTCGCGACCATAATTCACCAACTAACTACTCCAGATCACAAACCCAATGGGCCAGTACGAGACCTTCCAGAAGAGTGTATCGAACGGGGACTACTCCTTTACCGCCAAGCACGACGGCAAGTTTCTCTACTGTTTCGGAAACGAGCACTGGGGATCCCACAACAAAGACGTCTCCTTCAACGTCCACGGTATCGTCTACGTATCCGAGGCCGATGCGCCGCAGGACCCCTTAGAAAAAGAGAGTATGTGAAGCTTGCTTGCTTGCTTCTTTCGCCGACATTGCCTTTGAGTAGGTTCGCTGACAAAGCCGTACAGTCAAACAACTCGTCGAACTCGTCGACCAGGTCAAGGACGAGCAGTCGTACATCGTCGTGCGAGAGCGCACCCACCGCAACACCGCCGAGAGCACAAACAGTCGAGTCAAGTGGTGGAACGTCTTCGTCATCGGCGTTGTCATCGGCGAGTCGCTCTTCCAGGTCTGGTGGCTGCGGAGATTCTTCGAGGTCAAGCGGGTGGTATGAAGAAGAAGAAGAAGAAGAAGAAGAAGAAGGAGAAATTACATCTGATGGGGTCTGGGGAATCAGTCGTCTGCCGAGATGGCAATTTTCCCTCCCCTTGTGGTTCTGGGTAGGTAGTCGGGCGTAATGATAAAGGACTGGCACACACAGCGGGCTTTAAAAACGGGGAACGGTTACGAAGGCAGAGTATGTCACATGTACAGCTAGCTATGTGATAATATAACGAACAGAAGAGACTTGTATTATCACCTCAGCCCGCCAGCTTATATGGGCGCTGCATCTCAGAGAACGGCATTAAGTCGGGTTCAAAGTTATCGTCATATTAAGTGAAAGTGCCACAAAAGGAATTCATCCCATCCAACTTCTATCCAACATCCGAACGTTTTGCCATGGCTGATGCCCGAACTCGTTCTCAGAGGTTAAATGGCAAATAGATCTACACATTCCGAGGGAAACCGTTGAGGCCCAGGAGCAGCTCGGGCGACTGAGAAATCTCCTCCTTCCTCGCCTTCAGCTCCTCGACGTCCCATCCGGCAAAGACAAACTTGTTCTTCAGGAAAGCGGCCTCGTCGCTCGCAGCCCAGACCAAGAAATGGGCGGGCAAGTTGACTGGCATACGAATGTTAGCTAGCGCCAGAGCTTACCATACCATTATATGTATATACATATTACAACGAGGCTGGCATGTTACGTCTGTTAAGTAAGTGGGAAAAAGCTTACTATCGTCACCCTGCCACTCCATACCGGACTCCTTCACCATCTTCTGCCCGCCCTCCGTCTCCGTCACGATGCCCGGGTGGACGGTGATGACGCGCAGACCGGGGTTCTCGGCCCCGAAGTACTCCATCACCTTGGTGGCGGCGAGCTTGCTAGCTGCGTATCCGGACACTGTGATAACGACACGGGTCAGCAGTCCTTCCTTTCTCAGATAAAATATAGAACCCTTCAAATTGGTTCCCTGAATGTGGCCCAGGGGTCACGCGCAGTCGGACCGATCAGACTAGGAAATCCCGACTCCTGTATCTAGCAGACAAGGAAAGCGAGCACACAGCTCTTTCGAAGTAACATACTAGGCAACGCCCCATTCGCCGGCATCAGCGCCCCCGCCGTGCCCAGCTGCAACACCACCACTCCCCCCCTTCCCGTTCCCACCCGCCTCCCCACGGCCCTGGCCAGCACCGCCGTCCCCTTAACATTGACCTCGAAGCCTTGCCACCAGTCCTCCAAATCCACCCGCACCAACTCTCCCACCCGCGCCTGGTACCCCGTCGCGTTGACCACCACATCAATCCCACCACCACCAAACTCCTCCCTCGCGCGCGAGAAAGCCGCGTCCACGCCCGCGACGTCCGTGACGTCCGTGGTCAGGGGTAGGATGCAGGCGTGCGGGAATTGCGAGCGGAGGGAGGAGGAAGTGGAGGCGAGGAGGGGCGCCCGCCGCCCCAGGAGCGCGAGGCGCAAGCACCCGGCGCGCAGGAAGGCGAGCGCGGTTGCGGCGCCGATGCCGGAGGCGCCGCCGGCGATGAGGACGGTTTTGGTGGCGGCCGAGAGGTGGGGGAGGGTGGGCGAGATGGCGGCGTAGGGGGTGGTGTGCTGGGTTTTGGTGTAGGACATGGTGATGGTTGTGTGGTTTTGACTGAGGTTGGGTTGGTTGGTAGGTAAGTGAAGTAAAGGGGGGCTTGAAAGCGCTGGTAGAAGTGACGGGAGGCTTGAGGGCTGTGAGTTAACTTGGGTAATGGGTGCTGTCTGGGTGAGCGAGAAGACGATCTCAAGTCGGGGTCAAGTAGGACCTTATATAGACATCATGCCCCTTGCCATCAAGACGAGAGTCGTCAAGGGGCAGCCGCTCAAGGGGGGTTAGATCAACGCAGGTGCGGAATACTAAGGTCGAGATTGATCAGCATCCTTATAAATCGAGCATGAGGTTCTCTATAAGATATTGGTTACTAAATGGCTTTGTCAGTCGAGTATACTCAATGTGGTGGTGCTATAGGGCTGCTTGGTTATGTGTGGTGGTCGACCGCGGAATAATTCCGCTGTCCAATTGTAAGCAGTCGCAATACTCCGTACGACCCCTGGACCCCTATACCCCCAGCATTTCTAAGTTGCCAGGATGGGCAGCCACTGCCAAAGTCTAATACCAAAGGAATAAAATGCAGCATGTGTTTATGAGGCCGAGTTGCGATAATTTGCAAAAATTAAAAAAACAATTCGTACTCTTACCTCTTTGGTACAAGAAATAGGTATATCCATCCATTTTGAGCTCAATCAATAGACCTGACCCCGTGTTATATAATTTAAAGATATCAAGTAGACTTTAAAGGAAAATAATAATGATTTGATCACCTACTTCAGTCTATACCCAGTATAAACTTAGTATCCTACTATGATGAGTACTAACCCGTAAAAGGAGCACCCTCTAATACATGCATGTAGACAGGATAAATAATGGAAGGCACGGTTCACAGGAAAATTCCGAGGCTTCATGTTACACAAATGCAATGCTGTCTAACCTAATGCAAATGGATATCGAGGTGGAATCGCTCGCTATCTTGCTGCACAAACGCCGAGTATATCAAAACAAGTACCGGTTCATAACTTATCCAGTTCCCATTTTCCGAACCCGCGCCCATCCGAAGACACCTAGGAAAGATCATACTTTGCTCTCATTCATGTATCATCCATATCAGTTCCCGACCGCGGATATATAGTTCGTCATGACATGCACCCTCTCAGTGGTGAGCTTGAGCGAGACCCGTAATAGCTCCCGTGCAACTTCGTCCTCCTCGCGCTGTAGCTTGGCCCAGTGCTCCATATCCATGACCCAGGCAATGCAGTCCTTAACCGCGACCACAGTGGCAGTACGATTCGTTTCAGAGAAGAACGGCAATTCTCCACATGTCGTACCTTGAACGATTGGCTCCGATAGGCGGCCTTGTGGCGTTTCGTAATCAGCCCGAAGCTCGCCTCTCTCTAGGAGGTAGAAGCCGTTGGCCGGCTCTCCACGGTGGTACAATACAGTACCTGAAGCGAATTCCTTGCGAAGGAAGTATGGCTTTGCGCGGAACCAGAAGTCTTCGTTCTTCTCGCTCACGTCGTGGAAGACCTGAAGCATGAGTCGCAGCGGCTCACTGATGCTTTGCCACCTCGTTGACCGGTGCATCTCCTGCTGTGTTAAAACGTTCCGGGCGGCTTGGTGTAAGTGACTTCGGCGTGGAGACTGAGACAAGAAGTCCAAAGGTTGCGCAATTGAATTGGTGCCAGGTACTGCGAGGCTGTCTGATGGGGCCGGCCGAGAGACTATCAAGGCCTCCTGCCGAGCATAGAATGTCTTCAGTTGTTCATTCTCACAGCTCTCCAGAGCTGAGTTGAGATCAGGCATGAACATGACCTCGATGCCATCAGATCCTAGCCCAACGGCCCTTAAGTCGCGGCCAACTTTGCTGTCAGCGTCCTTTCCGCTGATCAGCAGAACGACCCCTCTTTTATTCAAGAGCCTGTTGATGGTCCTAAACCCTTCAGCTGCTGAAAAGTCGATCCCAGTAACGTGCCACAGATCAACTATCAAATACTTGATGGGGTGTTCTTCAAAAACATCATCAGAAATCAGACCGCGGATTTTCTCCTCAACACCGACAATAGTGCCGAAGAAGAGGAAACCGGATAGTTTGATGATATAGGTCTGCCCACCGACCTCTTGTAGGTAGTGATGTTGCGATGGATTTCGCCTCACCATGGACCCAACTCGATCTCCTGTATATGTTGCTCGGATTGCAGAGACCCTAGATGCGTGGAATATGGCAGAAACAAATGCAAGAAATATGCCTACGAAGATCCCCACGACGAAGTCATAGATCCCCATGGTTAATACAATCACCACAATCTATAAAGGTATCCGGTTAGCCACAGCACTATAGCAACTCTTGACAAATGGCTTACCGTTAGATATTCGGCCAGCTTCAGCTTGCGCCTTGGCATGATAAGAGCGTCCAGCAGGAGCTCAAACCCAAGAACAAATATCAAAGTGCCTACGACCATAACGGGAATATACCCAATGACCACTGGCCCCATCGTCATAACGACAAAGGTGAGGGCTGCGAGCAAGACACCTGCTACGCGATTATCGCCCCCTGACCGTATAAAGAACAAAGTATTTGCGAATACCAAGTAATTCTGAATACTACCAGCAAGTCCGGAGAGAAAGTTCGAGTAGCCATGGAGTTTGAGTTCGTGATTCAAATCCAGGTTGTCTTCGCCTGTATTTTGCGCCAGGGCGGGCACATTGATAGGAACATGTAGCAAGCTGAAGAAAGTAAGAGCAAACATGGCCCCAACTGTTTCAAGGATTGCTCCCCAATGGACTAGATTGAACTCTGGGAATATCGGTTAGCTATAAGTCTTTAATGGCAAAGCTGGGACTTACTATAGAGCGTCCAGAAGTACCACCACGGTTGACCTGCTTCGGGGGCTGAAAATATCCACCCGGCTTCTCTCAAATTCTCTGGCTCAAGGCTGTTGATTGACAATACCAGGATATAGAAGATAAATGGTATACACAGGATATACACAGGCAAGAAATACCGGGACGTGATCTTCCTCTGGAGACCGAAGAGAAGAACCGCTAGGCCCAGGGGAATGAGCCAAAGCGGGAGAACTTCTGGTTTAATCAGCGTGCGTCCCGTTTCAAGGTCATAGCGGAAATCCTCTAGGCGTGCCGATACTTCGAATCCTGTCGCTATCAGGAACCAGCCCACGCCACCAATACAACCGATGAGGATATGGCGAGGAATGAAGCCGACGATATAGCCCAGCTTAAATCTTCCGATGAGGTAGAAAACAACACCGGTCAACATAGTGCTGATTGCAAAGGAGGTTATCGTTGTGGCGATGACTGCGTCGGGGTTGTCTTCCCCCACTATCGAGGTTATTGTACCTGCCATACTATGGAAGAAGGGAACGACCTCGATCTGCGCAAAGTTAGCCAATATTCACGGAATTCAACTGCGAAAACTTACCAGTTCTGATCCAACGCCGCCCCGGAATATACTACCGAATGAGTAGGTCAGTTGAGATATGATTGTGCTGACGTAAAATATGGATATTCCTGCTGGTCCAAGACTCGAGAATACTGGATTTCCCAGAGGAAATAGAATCATTCCTATAGTTGCATTAGTTGAGATCGCGGAGACAACCCTTACAGTCATTACATACCGTACGATAGAGCGTCCAATATGTTGAGTAAAAGCCCAACTATCACAGCTGGTAAACAGCGAATTGGGTCCAGGACGACATTCTCCCAAATAGCCTTTCTGTCCCAGGTCTTTGGATTCGTGGCAGCGGTAACCCGATGGTATCTGCTTTCAATACCATCCCTTAGGGCTGCCCACCGGTACTTCCCGGTCTTGAAACCCGGCTTCTGACTCTCGACATCGCCGAGCTCCGCATTGCTGTCCAGAGAAGACTCCGGTCTGTGTGACTTCGACCTCAACAAGGGAGTTGTCTCTGACATGGTGTACCGATCATTAGGTCTAACAAGATAGTCCTCATAAAAAGGTCCTGACTGAGTTACACCTGTCGGCCGTAATTGCTCATCATGTGGAGATTCGCGGCTGGGGACGGCGTCATGTGGAGAATGGGGCGGTGAGCCTTTCAGCAGGTTCGTGAGTACCGAAGGTCCCAAGTCACTATCGTCCTGTATGATGTTTTCTATCGAAGACGGCTCAAATTCCTCATCTATGGTCACAGAACTTGACATTTGTGGCTCGTCAAGGTGCGACGGCTCATAATGAGAATTCGGCGGTTCGCGGCCGAAGTGAGGTGAGGATGAAGGTGTTCGGTTGAGAAAAGAAGTGCTACGCCTATCCTTTCTGTCGGATAGAACGTACGAAGCAAGCTCTGCTGTGTCTTCGCGAACACTCCGAGCAAAGCCAGCACTGTCAACGGGGGCTGGGATGTATATAAGTTGAACGTCCATGACAATACAAGGGGATAAGAACTTACATAGATGGTCTCGGAGAGGACCTGGTATGAAGGATCGAGTGGGCTCTCGATAATTGAAAGAGTTCAGAGAAGACGAGAGCATCCGAGCATCGGCTGAGACATATCGGGAGAGCTGGTTCGGACTAGATGTGTGACCGGGGGCGTCGGTGAAATCTGGCTGAGAGCTCATAGAAGGAGATCTTCTCCTCCAAGAGGAAAAGCTAAAAGACGAAGCAGCCATGACCTACGGTCAAACGTTGGCTCTGTATGTTGGATTTATATACAACATTGAAGGCCAAGCACAGTGCACGTCAATGTAGCCCACTAATTAATAGTGGTGAGTGGTTTCGTCCCGTACCTGGGTCACTGGTGTGAGGTGAAACGGCAGGATACCGTTCAACAGGGAATGCAGGACACAAGCCCAGACATATGGAGTGTCTAGCTATCGGCAGTATCAGAAGCGAACGAAGAGAGCGAGAGGGAAATTTTGGGTTGTTGATGCAACAGAGATCAAGGGACGATAACGAGAGAGAATCTTAGCTATTGTACCATCCTAGCGCTAACTAAGTGGAGTAATTAATAGGGAATCTCTAACAATGTAGAGTCTAGAAGATAAATTTGCATGTGGTCTAATCCCAAGTAACACGTCCAGCAGGGGACCCATTCGAGGCTATCTCCAATTTAAGTAAGGTCGCTGAAGCATTATTGGTGGCGAGCGAGAGATTTCCAGCCCAGGAAAGGAAGCAGCAGTCCAGATACGGCATGCCCATTGGATGAAATCTCCCTCTGCGCCCTGAGATGTTTGTGCCTCGTGGTGAATGTACGTATGTATTGTACTATGTAAAATAACCATTGTCACTACACGAGTGAATGTATTTTACACATAGTAGTACATACATACAATACTTACAATTTCTACAATAAGTCCAGTTAATCCTTCTCGAATAATAGACGGGCTAGTATTCAATTCAGAGCATCTTGTTGCGCATAACATCTCTTATGTTCACCGTCCTCACTGACAGTATGAAGTGTTTATGAATACATGTATAGGTATAAATTCTTATATTTTCATAACGAGTTGTTGATACAAAACATTAATTGTCAAAGCATCAGTTCACTACATACATGAGAGACATGGGATGATGGCAAAATATGGGAAGTTGACGACATGACGTTGACGCTGCCCATCAGGCGGCTAAAACAACTTTCCGTTATAGACAGAAGCAGTTTAGCGAGGGCCCCTCTCTCTTGAGATTCTGGACCCTCGACTCTGGATACAGGTGCATGATGTAACAGATCCCTGCAGCCCACCGACTGCGGAGACCTGTCTAAATTCCCCCAATGGCTGCTGGCAGCTGCCGAGTTGCTGCCGAGCTGGACAGTGTGAATTGGAAATTTCGGTTATCCATGGGCCACGAAGCATCTCAGCTACGCCGTACCTGAATCATTCGGGGAAGAAAAAAAAAAAAATTGGCTGAAAAAATAGAAAATGATCACTAGGGTATGTTGGTTATGAAGTCTTCAAGAAATGTATAGACTACGGAAACCTTCCCCTATTGCTCTATATCATCCTACAGGCCACTCATAATACATATAGACTTGGTACAGTGTTGTATAGAACTATTTCGTATTTCATCGATCCAAGAATAGCTCTATGTAGAGCTACGTAAGTTGCTCTTCTAGAAGTAACGCGCATATTAATACCATCAACGATGTTGCCAACAAGGTACTGGATTGTCTGACTGATCTATCATATTTCGAATCCTTGAATCTGTTACGTATTTTGAGGCGCTGGTATTCGTTGCTCCTCCCCATTCCACGGGACGGCCCTCATTCACGCGATTTACTCGTAACCTGATGAGATGCCAGGCCAAAACTTTGTGTCGTCAGGTGTGAAGTCCAATATTTTCTGGAGCCTCCAACACTCCACATACGACCCTCCCATTCGATGAGGGCCCCTCCCTTACCCTCCAACCAATATGCAGGTGCATCCGGGGATACATTCCCGTTCGCTTTGTTCTGACCACCAACGCGTCCCTGGCCATGCGAACTACATGAACCTGGAGAAGATGCAGATGCAGATATACTCGTTATGTAACTTGTGTGACGATAAGTAATGCTATGTCTGGGAGCTGTTCTCGGCACTCTCTCATGAGGATTTTCAGTAGTGGAGAGTATAGAGGGCTGAGAGGCTCTTTAACCGTACAATCAATACCAACCACCTCACCGCCAACTGTTGGTAAAACTGTCGGTATAACTGTCAGCTGCACGTGGCTAGATTTGGTGCAGGAATTGATGTTCAGACCGGTCCGTCGCGTGATCATTTGCTTCCTCCGTTACGCTAGATGTCGTCAGAATTGCAAATGCGATGCATCGTGACAGTTGTGTAACCAGACTTTATAGAACTGTCTGTTGTTGGCACTTCTGTAATGCACCTCGTCCACCGAGAGGTAATTTCATGCCGTGGAACATTTAACTATTCTGCTCCAAGGCATTGTTACCGATCCGAAGACAAAATTAATCTACTGTATCCGATATGGCCGGTCCTCAGGGATACCCGGACGGGTAGCTGACCATGCGGGTGTTCTGGGAATGCATCGTGGGTATGTAGAGCTTCCCGCAGTTTCTTTAACTTAACTTCTGGAGGTAGCCTTGGGCAATCAAGCGCTCTACATCACCCTGCCTAACATAGAACTGGCTGTTCTTGGTCAGGGTAATAGCTCTGTATAGACCGCATTAGGAAAATCGTTCTCCTTAGCCAGAAAGGCAGACATACCCGTATTCAGTTTGGATTTCCCCGGCATCCTTAAGGACTCGCACATCGATAAACAAGTCTCGGGGAGGTTCGAGGCTACCGGTGAGGTCGATGTCTGTCCATTGGCCCTTGTAGGCGGCCAGCAGATCACTATATTGCCTCATGTAGTCCTCCTCTTGCGGACTCAAGCTGCTTGTCCCATTATCGCCATGTGCCACGTTGGGTGCGCCATTGGCCCCTCCCGCGGCATCTCGAACCTGCTGCCCGGCCAGATCGACGACGTCGTAGCCCTTCCAGACCAGCTCCTCCAGTCTGTCCGTCCGCGTCCTGTGGTATGCCAGCAAGCAGCGTTTATTTCTTCGCATCGACAGGTGGTTCACCAGCAGTGTACACGCCGTGGCCTGGTCATCGCTCGGGTGGAAGGATCCTTGGAAGGGTTCCAAGATGTTGGCGACGTCTTTATCTAGATCACGGACCTCTCTTGTGACCGCGCGAACGATCTCGGCTTGGTACGGTGGCAGATGCGGGAGATTCTGGGTCCTTTTGGCATATTGGACCTGGTTCAATGTTCAATTGGTGTTGAACAGATCAAGCGGTGACTGCTTACAAGTTTGTTCCCTAGATCGCCGTGCATCGTGGGGTGAAAGATATGGTATATCGATGTCGATCTAGAGGATTCGAAGTATGGGCGGGCTAATTGACTGCGCTGGAAGTCGCATGTGTAAGTAACTTGGGTAGAGACAGTACTTTGACGCGTACGAGTATCGACTCTAGAGAAGAAAACGCGTTCGACTATTCTGCGTATGTAACAACTACCTAATGTACCTAACCTAGGTTATATGTATAGCGCGTTGTCCCACTAAGGCTCACGGGTGGGTTGGCGGGGTTGTAGGAAACTTTACAGCGGGCTGGCGGGCTGGCGGGGTGAAGACGACTACCCCGCTACAAATTCGAAATTTTATTATACAAACTGCGAAACTGCGAAACTGCGAAACTGCGAACTTTCGAACCGTCACTGCTACCTACAAGTTAGCAACCTCGTAAGGCGGCAAGATCTCGTCGTTCTAGCTATTCAGGCTCAGTAGTCGGCTCATATCACCCTTAATTTACGTAGTATTTGGCTGGCCAACGTGTCAATTGGCACTGTCCTCTATCTCTCTCTATCTCTCTCTATCTCCCCGCAGCGCCGTATAGTGCGGAAGTCGCGCATAAGACCTCGAGATGTCGGAATCCCAAAGAATCGCCATACTCTCCGTCTTTGACAAGACTGGCCTGCTAGACCTAGCAAAGGGTCTCGTGCAGCAAAATGTGCGTATCTTGGCGTCAGGTGGCACGGCCAAGATGATTCGGGAGTCTGGCTTTCCTGTCGAGTAAGGCAAAAACCGGGATTATAGCTTGTAGCTCAATGCTCATTCCGGAATAGGGACATTTCCGCTATCACGAAAGCCCCCGAGATGCTCTCGGGCCGGGTAAAGACTCTGCATCCGGCCGTCCATGCGGGCATTCTAGCACGCAACCTCGCTGCTGACGAGAAAGACCTCGCTGAGCAGAGCATTGACAAGGTTGACTACGTCATCTGCAACTTATATCCCTTCAAGGATACAATCTCCAAGCCCAATGTCACCGTGCCCGAGGCTGTCGAAGAGATCGACATCGGAGGTGTGACTCTGATCCGGGCCGCCGCCAAGAACCACGCCCGTGTCACAATTCTCAGTGACCCGAATGACTATCCCGAGTTCTTAAAGGAGCTCGAGAGCGGGGATGTCAAGGAGACGAGCCGCAACAGATATGCTCTGAAGGCCTTTGAGCACACTGCCGACTACGATTCTCATATCGCTGCTTTCTTCCGTGAGCGATATGCCGGTGACGGTCTGCAATACATGACGCTTCGTTATGGTGCTAATCCTCATCAAAAACCGGCTGCCGCTTACACGACATCCACCGATTTGCCTTTCAAAGTACTTGGTGGCTCTCCCGGCTACATCAACCTGCTGGATGCCTTGAACAGCTGGCCGCTTGTAAAGGAGCTGAAAGCAGCGCTTGGAAAACCGGCCGCTGCTAGTTTCAAGCACGTCTCTCCTGCTGGCGCTGCCATTGGTGTTCCCCTCAGTGCTGAGGAACGCAAGGTCTACTTCGTCGACGATGTTCAGGGCATCGAGAGCTCGGGACTTGCACAAGCCTATGCCCGTGCTCGTGGGGCTGACCGGATGAGCAGCTTTGGAGACATGATTGCCCTAAGCGATGTGGTCGATGTCCCCACAGCTAGCATCATTTCCAAAGAGGTCTCTGATGGTGTTATCGCCCCGGGATATGAGCCAGCGGCTTTGGAGATCCTTAAGAAGAAAAAGGGTGGCAGGTATCTTGTGCTTCAGATGGACCCCGAATACACGCCTGATACCACCGAGCTCCGAACTGTGTACGGTGTGAACCTCACCCAGCACCGGAACGACATCGTGATTTCACCAGCCTCCTTCAGCCGGACGGTCACGCCAAAGGACTTCGCGCTTCCAGCTGCTGCTGCTAGGGACTTGACCGTCGCCACCATTGCCCTGAAATACACACAGAGCAACTCAGTCTGCTATGCTAAAGACGGACAAGTCATTGGCCTCGGTGCTGGCCAGCAATCCCGTATTCACTGCGCCCGTCTTGCGGGTGACAAGGCTGACAACTGGTGGCTGCGCTTCCACCCCCGTGTTTTGGGAATTAAGTGGAAGAAGGGAACCAAGAGACCCGACAAGAGCAACGCCATCGACCTGTTGGTGAGCGGGGAGTTACCTAAATCAGGTCCCGAGCGGGAGGCATTCGAGTCGGTCTTCGATGAGGTGCCGGCCGCGTTCACGGAAGAGGAACGCAACGACTGGCTCAGCAAGCTGGGTGAAGTGTCTGTTTCTAGCGACGCCTTCGTAAGTCCCTATTTAAAGAACAATCCCTAATCCGAACAACCAACTAACACCAAGCAGTTCCCCTTCGTTGACAACATCTACCGCGCACACCGTTCCGGTGCCAAGTACATCGCGGCGCCCGGCGGAAGTCAGAACGACTCTGCTGTTTATGAGACCGCCGAGAAGCTCGGTATCGTCTTCGTAGAGCAGAACATTCGACTCTTCCACCACTAAAACCGCCATGGTGGAATCTGGTATAGTACCTACAGGATGTGGATGCACGCTGCAACGGGGGAAGTTTGAAGCTCGGAATAGAGAAAAAGATGAACTTAAATTAAGTAAAAAGTTGAAAATGAAAAACATCAGAAGACGTGAGTGTCTGGAATCATGTGAAGATACCCAACAAACAGGAGGGAGGATGGATCTCGGGACGGATGGATGCATGGATGGATGGACAAATTCTGAAAAAAAAGTGTCTACATCTTTTTGTACAAAGTTTCCGAATTTACCATAGTACAGTAAATCAACCTCCACAGAAGGTTCAACCCTTTTATGTTGAATAATGGAAGATGTGATGTGATGAAGTTCACTTATGAACTTGTTCATGTGAGTACTTTAAAATTAGATGTTGTAACATCATTAGATTCTTAGACCTGGGCTATCACTTCAAACATAATTGTACACAACTTAAGTGTTCTTACCCGTCCGGGCGAGTGACTAGACTTCAGCGAAGATATAGGTCACGGATGAAAAATACTCGGAGAAGGCCCTCATAATGATATCTCATTGTGTTTTGCTTGAAATCCTATGGCCTCTATAAAACCTGTCTCATGAAAGGGTTTTGCCCGATGCCATCCCGACATTCAACCTCATCATAATCATCAACCACTCTTGGTGGCTCTAAATTCATGTATCATGCAATGAGTATTGAATGCGACACTGCCGCCTCCGCTTTTCTGGGGCAGTTTACAGCTTCTGCATAGCAGCCTATTTTATGTGGTTAGTGGATGGATGTATTTCTTTACTGATGTAATGGCCACTTACAACATCCGAAGATTGGACGTATTCCTCAATACCCTCGACTTCTTCCTGGAGTTCGGTAACGGAGATCTTCTCGTCCTCGACAACCAGGTTGATCTGGAGCTTCTTGATACCGAAACCAACAGGCACTAATTGAGACCGCCCCCAGACAAGACCATCTTTCTCAATGGCACGAACAGCACTCTCAAGGGCAACCATGTCGGTCTCGTCATCTAGACAGGATTCGTCAGTTTTACGAGATTATAAACACCAGGAGATCGTTCATTCATACCCCAAGGCTTGATATCCATAGTGACGACAGACTTGGCGGCGGGCTTAGGCTTCGACTCCTTCTTGGCCTTGTATGCAGCTAGACGCTCCTCACGGACTCGTGCAGCCTCGGCATCCTCCTCCTCGTCATCACTGCCGAACAGATCGACGTCATCGTCCTCCGCAGCGTCTGGCGCCTTGGCTGGGTTCAAGGTAGCAGCGGTCTCTTCGGGTCCGTAGGTGGTGTAGGCCTTGGAAGCATCACCGGGCAGAGTCGCAAACTCATCCTCGAACGAGGCGACGTGCTTGTACCATCTTGCAGCGTGAGGGTACTTGGACGCGTCGGGCGCAGACTGGATGGCCTTGAAGCAAGCAACATCGGCCTGGGAGGGAGAGTAACTTTGTGATGAGTCAGTCGAGAATCCTCAGGCGCTTAGGCATCAAGGGAAAGGCTAAAATGCGGCTAGCGGTGAAATCAGAGTTGCACAGAGTGCTATTGTATCTATCCTCATCTGACAGGGTCTTAATCTGCTCAGAAACACGGACCAAGTTTCTCATCATGTAAAAGGGGGGGCTGGGAGCGGAAGGCATTTGCCCTCAAGGTGTCGTCGCACTCGCGATGAACGCTTCAGGTGTAAGATCGAAAATTGATGGCTCACGTCGCGATATACGACCGAGTGGTCAACCAGCTGTTGAGAACTGTGTTCTTGAGTTAGTGATAGTCGAACAGATATGACTGATGGTGGCCAACGAATGGGGTGGTCCATCGAATGTTACAGCGGCTGAATTGCGACCAGGGAGTGGTACAAGACTTACCGGCCAGGCCAGCCTCACTGAGCAGATCGATGAAACCCATATTGACGTTGAAGAATAGAGGAAAATAGTAGAATTTGCAGAATAAATGTCGGGGTATCTTTTGGGAAGAGAAAAAGGAAGCTGATGAGAAGGAATGGGAAAATGGTGTGTAGGTGGGGTTTGTTGCTGAATTTTGAAATTTTTCCACAACCAGCCTAAGCAGGTCCCTACGGCAGCCCAAAGAGCCAATATCAGAAATTGGTCGGTATTTTTGCCCCACTATTGAGGGGTCCTTACGCTATTGAAGCTTCCATTGTTGCTGCCTCGAAATTCAGGCACACGTGACTTTGACGGTGACCCGTCAAATACAGTCCTTATCTTATCGCCAGCCACGGACCAGGATACCCAGTCTTACTTACATAAGTACACAGTACGCAACGATCAGCGGCAACTTTTTAAAAAGCTCGAGATCGATTCCCACAGTGGCTCGACATTTCGAGAAAGCTCTAGAGCTATCTAACCCTAGAAGAACTTACAGCAATTATGTACTGAAGTTATTGCCATAACAGTCCAGAACCATCCTGGGTTTGAATGGATTCTTCCTTTTACTTGAATGTTTTCTATTAAAGCAAGAGAAGTCTCTTCTTCTTCTACAATCTTAAATCGTTTAATCGTCATTTTTTCATCTTACTGTACATACATCACATAGCTACTATCGCGATGTTACCCAGAAGACAACTTCTCACATCTTCAAGACGAATCGCAGAGGCCTTCTCAAGAGGACTCACCCGACTGAACCCGACCCATTCACAATTTCCAAGAGCTGCGCTATTAGGCACAGCGAATGCCATATCTCGTAGCTCTCTACCTGTCTCGTCATGTCGAACATATGCGAACGGCCGACCACATCCTCCTGGCGGCACTCATCGCATGAATTTGGGCGGTGAGCCTGAAAAGCCAGCTTTAGAACAATACGGGATTGATCTTACCGAGCGCGCAAGAGACGGGAAACTTGACCCAGTCATTGGAAGAGATGCCGAAATCCAGCGCACCATTCAGGTCCTGTCGCGACGAACGAAAAACAACCCAGTCTTAATCGGAAGCGCAGGAACGGGAAAGACAGCCATTCTTGAGGGTCTGGCCCTACGGATAGTGAGGGGAGACGTACCCGAGAGTATCAAGCACAAACGGGTTATCTCACTAGACCTAGGGTCGCTCATCGCGGGTGCCAAATTCCGCGGTGACTTCGAAGAACGGCTGAAGAAGGTTTTGACAGAGGTTGAGCAAGCGCACGGGGAAGTCATATTATTCATTGATGAACTTCACACCCTTCTTGGATTAGGGAAGGCTGAGGGCTCTATTGATGCCTCCAATCTACTTAAGCCGGCCCTCTCCAGAGGCGAGCTACAGTGCTGCGGAGCGACTACGTTGGCTGAGTACCGGTTGATTGAGAAAGATGTAGCCCTAGCTAGGCGGTTTCAACCGATCCTGGTGAACGAACCTACCGTTGAGGACACGATTAGTATACTCCGTGGTATCAAGGACAAGTATGAGGTTCATCACGGTGTCAGAATTACAGATGGAGCTCTTGTGGCGGCTGCGACTTATTCAAACCGCTACATTACCGACCGTTTCCTCCCTGACAAAGCCATCGATCTGATGGATGAAGCGGCAAGCTCATTACGGCTACAGCAAGAGAGCAAGCCTGAGGACATCATGCGACTCGACCAGAAGATAATGACCATACAAATCGAGTTAGAAAGTCTTCGCAAGGAGAAAGATGTAGCAAGCCGTGAACGACGAGAAAAGCTCGAAGCAGATCTCAAGAAATTTCAAGAAGAGGAAAAGGCTCTTACAGAAAGATGGGATAAGGAGCGAGGAGAGATCGAAGCTCTTAAGAAAATTAAAGCAGACTTGGACAAGGCTCGCATTGAGCTAGACCAGGCCCAGAGAACAGGCAACTTTGCTCGCGCCTCTGAGTTGCGTTTCGGCGTCATCCCCAACCTGGAAAAGAAGCTTCCCCAGGAGGGTGAACAAGGACTCGACACGCAAGGGCCGGATACCTTGATTCACGACTCCGTTACAGCTGACGACATCGCGACCGTCGTTTCAAGGATCACTGGAATTCCCGTATCCAAGCTAACCTCTGGCCATATCGAGAAGCTCATACATATGGAGGACACGCTCAGGGAATCAGTTCGTGGGCAAGACGAAGCCCTCAAGGCAGTCGCAGACGCTGTGCGTATGCAGCGTGCTGGGTTAAGCGGAGACAACCGCCCCTTGGCCTCTTTCTTCTTCCTGGGCCCCACCGGTGTTGGTAAGACTGAACTCTGCAAGAAGCTAGCCGGTTTTCTATTTTCGACTGAATCTGCAGTCGTTCGATTTGATATGAGCGAATTTCAAGAAAAACATACGATCTCCAGACTCATCGGTGCTCCTTCCGGGTATGTCGGTTACGACGACGCTGGTCAGCTCACAGAGGCAGTAAGAAGGAAGCCTTACGCGGTGTTGCTCTTCGACGAATTTGAGAAAGCGCACCGTGACATATCGGCGTTACTCTTACAAGTCCTTGATGAGGGCTACCTGACAGACGCGCAAGGCCATAAGGTGGATTTCCGGAACACGATTATCGTCCTCACGTCCAATTTGGGAGCCGACATCCTCGTTGGCGCCAGCCCAACGCCTGATGGTGAAATTAGTCCTGATGTCCGAAAAGCTGTTCTCGATATCGTCGCCAGCAGCTATCCACCCGAATTCCTCAACCGTATTGACTCATTCATTGTCTTCAAACGTCTGTCTCTCGATGCTCTGAGGGATATTGTTGATATCCGTCTGAAGGAGTTGCAACAGCGACTAGACGACCGACGCATTACTGTCCATGTGGACGAGAAGGTTAGAGACTGGCTGGCGGAGCGTGGATATGATCCTAAATTCGGAGCAAGACCGTTGAACCGTCTCATCACGACTGAGATCAGCAATGGCCTAGCAGACAAGATTATCCGGGGAGAGCTCAAGAGGGGCGACAAGGCCGGCGTTCGCATCAAGGAAGACAACTCCGGACTGGAAGTATACCCAGAACAGACTGCATCATGATTCACGATTTTACGGCGTTAGCGCGACAATGATGAGAAGGAAAAAAGCATTAAGGACGTGCATATGACATGGAGTTCATCTGGATATAATTGTATTTCAAAGACTGTATATAATGGGCCTCTCGACTCAGCGATGTAGCTCTGTATATATGCTGTATTAAATGTCCAATATTCCCCTCGATCGGCCATTATGATGAGCGACGCTGAATTCAAGACAACATACGATCAATGTGAACTACATGCACCCCAGTGAGTGCTAGAGCCTCTGCAGGTTGGGGAAGAGGGGAAGATCTTGCTTAACAGGGGTGGAGTATGAAGCATGAGAACGTGGGGATTAATATGTTGGACTACATATAATATATAAGAAACAACGTTGCCATGAGGCTGAAAGTTAGCAATATACTAGTTACAACATCATACAGGTGACCAACTCTAGAAGCACTACTGAGCCTAAACTGATTGAGTTACGTGCAGATTTATTTGATAAGTTGTGTATCTATCTTGTTGGACAGACCCTGGACCCTTCACGTGAAAAGCAAGCCGCAACATACATAGCTTGCCTTACTTACAGTAGTGGCAAAGAACCGTTCATAGCCGGGCAGCTGACGCGAACACGTTTACACAATTTACACAATTCCGAATGAGAATCCAACCGTTTAAATGAGCCAAATCATCAGGCAGTGTAGATCAGACCACTGCGTTGGTCCAAACATATGCTCGGCTTCGGCTCACTGTCATATGGGGACCCAATCGGCGGCCGCCGTTACCAACACAGGACTGTTCCTAAACACCTCGGACTGATTGGCCTGATTCACCAACCTTCCTACCAATCCGGAACTGCATCGTCCTGACTGCATGACAAGCTCGACAAGCCCGACTCCGTCCGAGTGAGTGCTAGGACCTGTCGGCTAGGTATGATGTTATTGTCCGATCAACTATGTAATCGCCAGGCGCGAAAACAAGGATGTCCCACATTAGAATGTTCTCCATCGTGCCACGGCTGACGAGTGGGCACCGATTAATGAGTGGTGGCATGTTTTGCATCGTGCCTGACAGCCAGCCCCGAGTAGCCCGTGTGCGCGGTTAATGGTATATATGTGATTTCTTATTTATCTGTTTACATTCCCCCTTCCTCTACGTTAGTCAATATGTATTACTGTCTGTTTGTTAGCAGTCTCGTTGAAAAAGAGATTCGTGATGTCACACGGCGAAGTCAATCACAGATCTAAGTCTGGACTTTTCTCCGGGAATCTCAAAAGTTTGGTCGGCGATATGAAGTTTTTCAAGAGGAGTAGCCGCCGTCGTGAAAGACGAGAGGGGGGAGAAACATCCTCGTCGAGATCAACTCCAGTCTCAGGGTCGACTCCAGTCTTAGAGTCGACTCCGGTCCCTGAACGCCCAAGTACCATCACCACCGAGAAGAAGCCCATCTCCTCGCGCAGCCCCCGATCAGCGGCAAGTCTTTCTGTACAGGTCACAATTACTTTCGACGAACCTTTGAATTACTCATATACTCGCAACTATGAGACGTCGCCATCACTTCAGCCCACCGAACGGTTGTGTCAGGGCCTCTTACGCCGCATTGATCACTGTTGCCATGAGCTGATCACTCGGAAGGACTCGACTGCTATGGACTATGCGGCCGGCAATGATGTAGACAAGCCGCTGAGATTCGAGATTCAAATCGATATCATTCGAGGATGGACTGAAATTTGGGCTTCCAGGACTTTCAAGTCCTACCAGAAGCAGCGCCTGTCAGCAGAATCTGCCAGGGACATCATCCTATCGACTCACCACATCATAGGGCTCTTTCTACGGTGTCACGACGATGGGTTTGTCTGGAAGGATGGGCCGGTACGGGAAAACCCATCTCAGGAGCAAGAAACGTATTCCCAACGTCCTGGCAAAGTGCAACCAATGTCTTGTGTGCCACGCTCCTTTTTCCTTGAGAAGTCACAGTCCTTCGAGTCAATACCCGGCTACACGATCAAGTTTGCCTTGACGAGCAAGAATCAGCGCTGCAAACCCCCTGAGTGGCACAGGACGATTGAAGTCAACAGCAATCAGACATCACCTCTAAACTCGATAGGCGCCGAAAGCTTATTCTTCAAAGCCTCTTACGCACTAGAAGGATTATTCAAGCTCCAAAGAGAAGTGTTTGATGATCACCATCGTTCATGCGTCAGTTCAGATGGGTGCAAACTGTGCCGACAGCACGATGACAATGACCTAAAGCTGCAACTCTCCCTGGTCAACAATCTTGGACCCCAATTCCCCCATTTGGAACGGACTGTGAGTTGTAAAGGTACCCCGTTCTCCCAGTCTCAAGCACAAGATTGCCTCGACTTTGTCAACATGGTAGAGACCGATTTATTGAAAGTTCGGGATGAGGCCGATCACATGATCAACGGGATCAACGACCTGGAGTTCAGAATTACCGAGCTCCGGAGTCGCGGTTGGGCATTAGAGGAGCCGCTAGTTTTCCCTCTGAATCCCATCAGTCCTTACTCACAGAGAGATACCGAAGCAATATTGGATCGATTACAAGCTGGCGTCGCGAGCGTACTGCGAGGCAATGCGACTTCTGTTCGGATGCAAGCATACAAGCGAGGTCATTTCATTCTCGACAAGACATTTGTGACTCGCGAACCCCTCGAGCTTGTAGAAAGCAAGAAGACGAAAGCGTCCCGAAAACCTCAGTCATATGTGCTAGATCGGCTACGACAGCGCATCGAGCGAGATATCGACATCATCTGCAAAGATACTTGTACACTTGACGACTCAGATGACGAAGCCGAGACGCCTAGCAAGGCACCTGTCACTGTGGCACAGCAAAGCGTTCCTGACCAGCATCTAGATACTGCTACTCCATTAATCAGAGTCAATACTGCCACCTCGGCCTCGCAGCATACTTCAGAACAAGTACAGGGTTCACTCTACACACAGCCAAGTCTCAAGATTGCTGAAGACACAGAGTCCGTGAGGAAACCTGTGGATGTACCCGTAGAAGAGCACGTGGAGCTCAAGGAGAAGCCACTGGTAGAGGAAACAGAGTCCTTGAGGAAATCTGTGAATATACCCGTAGAAGAGCACGGGGAGCTTAAGAATAAGCTATTCGTAGAGCTTACGAAGAAGCTGGTAAGGGGACCTGTGGAGCAGCCTGAAAGGGAGACCGAGGAAGGGCATGAGGAGGAGCCCAACGAGAAACCTGGTGAGTCATATACAACAAGTACACCAGGCCCTATTCGGAAACCATCCACTTCCATTTTCTGTTCAAATACCGGGGCCCGAGCATTTCCATTAGTTCCTGGACTGGACGAATACAGTGACCTGAGACGGACAGTTCAGACAGTCTCCACGAGGGTGATTCCCATCACTATATTTGATTCGCTGATCATTGGAGAACCAGAACAACCGTCCGATTCAACTTCCATCCATACCGCAGAGCTCAGGAACAAAGAGCGAGTAATAGCCACGAGGCCAAAAGGAGAACCGGAACCAGGGAAAGAACTCGAACAGCCGCGGGAAGCAGGACCAAAACCAGAACGAGCGCAGGAACGGACCTATGAATCCCCGAGGGTTTCACCCGCCCCTAGCCTAGTGTTTGGTGGCGGCCATTCTCCTGCTAGTAGCCTCTTGATAACGCCCAAAGTCTACGGTTCCAATGCCGAAGTGGGCATTTTCAAGAATAACACTGTCGACAGTGATGGCGAAAGCATCAGAAGTGATACAGGGAAGAAACTATTTAAACGAGCCTCTACTCCCTCACCGACCTTACGGCGGGTCGGTCTAAGAGCAGCTCCATCACCGCTCCATCAGGACGACAGTTTACATGAGGCCAATGGCCTCGGAATACTAGATGGCGATATACTACCACGGCCGGAGGATAGCCAAGTTTTGACTCAAATTCCTGATAGAGCTCCACCTGCCGTCCCGGACACAGAACGGATACTGGATGCCCCGACACCAGAAAATAAGCCAGGCAACGACAACACAACAGGGACTACAGTTGGAGTTTCATCAGATTTGAGCAAGACTAACATAATCCTCCCCCAGGACAAAAGGGAACAGACGGAGGAGTCATCATCTAGCGACAAGGTCGAGGTCCCGAGCCACGCCGAGCACACAGATGCAGACGGAAACATGCACCATAGCGCGGAATTCTCGCAATCCAAACCAGATTTCGCCTTCTCATCCCCACCGGACATCACCCCCGAAGGCAGCTTCGGAGACGACGGCCACGCGAAGCCGAGCATCACCGTGGCGAATCCCGACCCGTCCGAAGATCTCGTCGACGACATTCCGCCGTCCCCCCAGCTTCCGCCGCTAACGCACAGCAGCGCGGGCTATCTCGGCTTCCACGAGCAGAGATTCAGCGGGATCAACTTCCGATCTGCACTGATGCGCACGCCGCCCGGGTCCAGCCATGGCGATAACTCGCGGCCTTCAACCCCAACCTGATTTACTATCTATATCTACCGAGTGTGGGAAGAATCCCACCGGACACATTGTCATTTGTACAAAAGCAATCTGTCTCATTTGTTACGGAGTTCCATGGTTTGTTTGACTTAGCATTTACACTGTAGGGTATTAGATAAGGCACAGCGGTTTTGTAAGTTTGGTAAGGGCCCCAGGGGTTTGAAGAGGAGTAGATGGAGACGGCATGCAATACATACATGCCCAACAGCGTCGGGAAAACAGGGACAGGACGCTTTGGGTATCGTGGATGGATATTGGCCCAACACCTGGGAGGGGAGCTACGTTCAAATAAGAACTTGTATAAACATGTAGACTGAATGGCGATGCCAGCGGAGACCAGATTGTGCCAGCAATCATTACCTACTTCCTTTTGTTAGTCGATACCAGGCAAATAGAATACATTCAGCAATGTGGACCGTTCTCATTGGCGCCCCCCTTCTCTTGGATGTGTCTTATCTAGCTTGTGCTGCCGGTGCATCCGTGGTTGCTGCTTGTGTGGATGGCCTATGGACAAGTTTATGCGTACACTCTGGCATGGCGACCTTTTAACATCCTTGAGTCATTCCGTGGTATGTAGTTTCGCTCACTATTGTTCCGAAACTTTATAGAGCCTATGTAAATCTTTCTAGGGCTCTGAGCTATGTTATTGGCATGCTAGCTTATATGACTCCATAATGTCGGGACTAAGCGGAGCGGTGGACCCTAGATCAGTTTACTTGGAGCGTATAATAGTGTCTATACATGAGCAATAAAACTGCGAGCTAATAGCTCCTTTCCTTCCCCGTTTCAACCCAGAGTGCACCGGGTTCTAAACCTCATCCTGCACCAGTACTTGAAGTTATGCTATTACATAAGGCAGTCATCACGTTACATATAGTTGAGTATAGTAGGTATAGTCTTTGTATAGATACATGTAGTTTATCAACACGACTTCCTTGATGATTTAGTATAAAAGGTCTAAGACTGGAGCTGGAGTATCTAAGCATAGACAATTTCCTCTAATTACATCATGGGGGGACTCACTCGGACAGTGAAGAGGGAGAAACGACCTACAAGAATGAGATAGCAAAGAACTCATGTCCTAGGTATACCAGCAGTAACTTCAGACAGCTTATCATAATGAACACGTTACACGTACCATGGTTCTGAACATCTTACTACTCGTTATAAAGAATGAAAACCTGGTAAATTCAATCTGTGTTTTATGATGTAACTATTCATTCTGATCTGTCTTATCGGTGTTCTCATATTATATATATCATATAACAGCCTTACCCGACTTCAAATCATGTTACACAGTTCCCATGGTGTGTAACATGCATGAGTCGAATGCAACCTTCTTAGACTATCTGTCATAGTACGCGTTGTTCCGCGACTGGCTTGTCTCAAGGACACTTGCAGATTCTCGTTCGTAGGCAAGGCGTCAAAGCTAACCAAGAACCAAGCGAACAGACAAGGAATATGAAGTTTCAAACCGAGGCAAGTTGTTTTCCGTTTGCTGGGGAGGTGATTTATCTTGGAGATATATATCCAATTCAGCTCTCCTACCTACATGCGCCAACAGTTAACGTGAGCCGCTACGCCCCAAACATCCAGTTTCAGACTCCTGGCTAGCCACGGTACTCCGTCAAGAATGGCGAAAAAGAAGAGCAAGAAGCAAAGATCGGACGAAATCAAGAAGGTTGCACAAGACTGGGAGAATTACTTTGGGTCTGGAGAGCTCCAAGATTGGCAACGATTGAGTACGCGAGTTTCGACCTTTTGACTCCCTTGCCTTAGTTATATACCTTGAACGAAGTCTATACTGAAGCCACAAGTTTATTCAAGAGGCTTCACGCTTATGATTATCCCAAGTCTTTCATCTAGAGAACAGTGACTGATTAGATATTACAGTGGAGGACCTAGGATTTAGCGAAAACTTCACGAGCAAAACACAATGCCGGAAGGTATTTTGCAACCTATGCCTTATATCTTATGTCAATACTGACTCATATTAAGGCCCTTGGTGGGGTTTGGGTTAACATTAGAGATTTCCTCGATGATGTCGATGCAGGTCAATATCGAAGTGCCTTTCTTATTCACTCAATTCCATGAACCAGTTTCTCTCAAATAGAGTACCTAACTAACCCCTACCTGTGATATAGGCCGCACACCGCACCGCTTCAAAAACGAGTATAAGCTTGCCGAATACACCCGCCAAACCGGAAAAATCTACCCCAGGAACAAGGTAGATCAGAAAAGTCCGCTTCGCAAACTGTTGGCTCACATCTTTTGAGTTCACACCAAAGCAGGGAAGATAGGGTGTGTCATAATATCACGCTCGAGGGTTGCGTGAGGGACGAATGTGTACATCGCTTACTTGAAATGGATTACTATGTCTCTTGGGTTGCCTAGTTTCTAATCTCCCATAATCTAATTTTCCCTGCATCGTTCCCTACAGCCAACATATCGCTTTGTCTCCCGAATGCCACGTCCTGAATCCGACCAAGCGGTGTCTGTTCCGTTGGCCAGTTCCTGTAGACCGTACAACTTGGCAAATGCGCCAGCCGCAATGCGTCCTTCTTGTGTTTGCTTGCAAAAGCGAGCAGTTGACCATCTGGACTAAACGTGAGGACAGTGACCGGCGTTGTGAGCTGCATGAAACTGCGTGTCGGCTCGGGCCGTTCCTTAAGCTCGAGTTCGTCGTCGGCCGATGGTAGAATCAGAGATTGACGATCGTATATATTCACAACACCGCTGTTTGATCCCGTTACCACCCATCGATCTCCACCAAGAAGGACAGGGCCATTGCGGCCGCCAAGTGCCATCACTGTTCCCCCGTTGGAACCTTCGTCATTCCATATCGCTAAGAACCGCCTTGTCGCCATACTCCACTCCCCAACCTGACCTCCTCTGCCGAGGATCGTAAGGCCGTGCCCGTTGCTCCACCAAGAGAAGTCCGCAATACCGCCTCTGCTATCAAGTCTGGCAGCAGCGATCCACTGCATTGTACTGACGTTCAAGATATTAATGATACCACCACCTTTCCGTGTCGAGGCAATCAATCCCAGATACTGTCCACAGGGACTTAACTTGAATCGTTCCCACGTTTTCTGTTCCAGGCGATGACCTTGCATTTTGTTCGTCTTTTGTATCGTTCCAGACGGCAGATCCCAAGAGTGAATGTACCGTCGCCTACCAGCGAAGAATATCTTATCTCCAGTAGGGTACAAGAACTCTGCTCTCCGAATAGGCACTTGTTTGACTTGCGCAGAAGTCAAAAGAGGGTTTGGTGTTGGGTGCGCGGTTGGCGCAATATGGTGTAGATATAACATAGATGATGTACTGGAAGATAGCAAAACAGGGTATTCTGGATGGAACGCAAGAGAGGTGACGGCATCTTTGTGAACATCGGGTATATCTCGAGATTTCTGAATACCAATGACTTCTGAACGGAGCTTCTTCGCTCTTTGGGTATTCCCGCCTTTCAGTGCATTCGCATCACGTAAGAACTTATCCAACGGCAATGCGGATGTCTCAGCATCCTCATCTTCACCACTTGTCGCGCCATCTGATATGTCCGACTTGTCAGATGCTGCAGAAGACCGCCGCCGGCGCTTTGCAGGTCGCTCGCTCGACGCCTTCGCCCAGTCAGGGAGAGGGTGTAGCCGCAGGTATTGCTGCCGCAGTCTTCTGGCATACTCGACTCCGTTCACAACATCCTCTGCCTCGCTGATTCTGAGCTTTCGCAATTGGGTCGCATTGGCTAGTGACACCGTCAAACGCTCGTCGTCGCTGTCTTCCCAGGCTGGGGCGTCCTGGTCGGGAACCTGTGGCGCCTGCGATATAGGTGCTGTGACCAGCTGCTTGTCGTCGCTATGTGTCCCTCCGACGTCAAAAGCAAAAAGCTCGGCATCATCTATGTCCTCTAGGCCGGTCGCCTGCTCGTTCTCGTCGCCATCGTCGGAATGCTCAAGACCCAAGTTTGTGTCATCGTATACTAAATCATCCTTGAACAAGTTTTCTCTGAAATTCGCTGTGTCGCCAAGCACGAATCGTTCCAGTTCTTCCTCGTCTGAGTCCTTGTCTATCGTCTGCTCTTGTCGCTCTTGTGCTATGTCTTCATCACTAGCATAGTCCGACTCTTCTTGCTCAGACGACGACATAACGGCGTCTTCGTCGTCATTGTCGGGCTTAATTGGAAGATTTGGAGGCATTGCGATTAATACATAAACTTGCTCGTTGGTAGTCGAGGTTGAAATTCTGGTGCTACTGAAATTCTAGCTACAGCAGGAACTTTTTTTTTCTGGCTCAACGCAGCCTTGCAGCCAACCCCACCACCTAATGATCCTTGCAGCAGCTGAATATGGGTCACATCCACTAGGTACTTACATGTATGTACATATACTGCTTATATGCACTTCCTATAGTAGAACAACTCCAGGCCTCTCCTATATTCCCTATACCATCGTGATATAGTCTATATATTTCTCTTGATAGCTTGAAATCGAATTCAGGCTTTCAAACTCGTGGTTGATTTTGGGGTATCATCAGATGCAAAGGCATTGCGATGCTAGGTAAACCGTAGTTAAAGAGTCGCAGCGCCTATCAGTTCGCTCTCTAACGTTCCCAAATCTTCACTTACTGACTGAGAGCTGCGGAGAGTCAAAATTGCACCTTTTTGGGCGATATTGATCAGATTTTCAATCTTGCCTCCTCGAGCGAGACCAGCAACCAGTACGCCCAGAAAGGTGTCTCCCACCCCATTCACAGACACTACGTTCTCAACTTCTTCCACTGCTGGGAATAGTCTCATGTACAAGCCCCCGACATCCGGGTTGTCGTTGAGAGTTCTGGAGACTATGAATTTTTCTGATGCTGGGTCTAATAGTCGCGGGTCGTCCTTCTTCAGGATCATTGTTAATAAGGCCCCCTGACTCCCCACCTTCGTGACAATCGTTGGGATGTATGGAAGAAGTTGGATAGCTTGCTGTGGAATACCAGCATCCGTCATGTCGACGGATGTAAGTTTGACAAAGCGGTCTCTGGCTCCTCTCATGCTAAATGAATCGATGATCGGCCACCAGCGGCCGTCGTCAAGATATTCATTATTGCGAGCCGCCAAGTACATCGCTTCTAACTCATACTGATTCGGCGTCGCAAGGTCGACGCTGGGTCTCGGAAAGATGCCTAAGCCGCCAAGGCCCTTTTCCGCACAGAACAGGAGAGTAGATTTCTCCTTCGAGACTGGCTCAAATGCAACGCGTGTATTATTTTCTTTGCCAGCCTTAACCCAGGTCCGAATGTCACGGTCTGCCCAGTTCCCATCAATCACAAGCCACTTCGGCTGCGACGCCTTTACAGCAGAGCTCCAGTATGCTGGGAAGGAGTAAGCAGTAAATATGCCCATATCGGCCATGGCAAGGACCATGTTCTTGTTGGCATCGTTGACAGCCACATACTGGGCAGTCCGACTGCTTGGGTGATGTTCACGACTCAGCTGTCGAACGTACGAGGTGTCCATCCCGCAGGACCGCAAGGATGACATGACAGTCGAGCCAGCTCTGTATAAATAAGCACCTGATTTGTAGATACCAGAATCGGCATTGGCGACTCACATATCATCACCGATCATGCTACATAGTCGCACGTTTGAATCTTGTACAACTTTGTGAGCAGCAAGGGCCACATTATGACCGACACCACCAATTGATTGGCCAATATGGGCTGGATTCGATGTATGAAGATGAGGAACTGGGTCTTGTAGGGCAGTTTCACCAGCATAATCACAACTTAGGTCTACCGCGACAGAACCGGCGACTAGAATATCGGCCTGAGAAGTGATCTACAATCGTCAGCATGTAAATGGTATGTGTGAGAGTCATATTGGTAAGATTGTCATGACATCATGTTTGGCACGCGGTCAATTATCACTGGGTTGTAGTATAACAGATGCGCTAAACACAGGACGAATTGCCTTACCTCGGTTTCTTTTGGGGACTCGTTTAAAGGAATACCCCTACTCTGGGATGGAGTGGAGGCAGGCTGGTGCTTCACCCTGATTCAAATAAGTTAGGCAATGTGATAATAAGCGAGAGGAGCGTTGAGCTCACGATCTATTAGGTGCTACTAGGTCCCCCGAAACAAGCCGTGATACTGCTACAGCTATCTTAGCAGCTCGTTCTACATTTGCTTGCACCAGGGCCACATTCGCTGGCACACTCTTGCCATTAGTAAGCTCCCTTATTCTCTTCAAGATGAAGGGAGTGTTTTCGTTGCCGAGAGCACCTTGTTCGGTCGATTCACGGACCGCCTGCTCGATAATGGCATCCATCTCTTTCCGAGGAATAGAAAATTCCTCAGGAATCGGATTAGCAAACAGCAGCCCAGACTCAATGTCTAGTTTTTCTTGCGCCAGAATCATAGCCGCTGCTTGCTCGTCATCGTGGACAACAGAAGGGCTTGTGACACCACTAGATCGTGCCCAGAAGGCTGGGAAGTCTACGCTACCCGTTCGGCCTTCGGCAAAGGTCGACACAAGCACGCCCTGGGTTTCCAGGTATTCTAAGGTCCTAGGGATGTCCAGGAACCCTTTGCAGCCGCTGCTGATGACCGCCATCCTCGTTCTTCCTAGCTCGGTGAGATCAGCTGAGATATCGAACGACTCGTGACCACCGCGGTGTACACCACCGAGGCCACCAGTTCCGAAGACTCGAATCCCGGCAAGCCTTGCCAGTATCATCGTCCCGGCAATAGTGGTGCCGCCATGGATTTTGCGGCCTGTCATGCCCTATGCAAGAGAAACATTTAGAATGCAATAGGAGGTGACATAAGGCAGACACATGTATATGTGCAGGGATTGGAACGTACCATACCAACCAGATAGGCAATATCTCGTCGAGAGGCCTTCTTGGGTGAGCCCTCTACCATCCGAGTCACTTCTTCGGGTGTAATGCCAACCGTGGGTACGCCACCCAGGATACCAACAACGGCAGGTACACCGCCATGACGACGGACTATTCCCTCCAAGTTGAGGTCGTCACCCAGAGCTCCGTGGGTGTATATAGTCGACTCAAGCGCAACCACTGGTTTGTTTGTAGCTAAAGCATCAGCCACCTCATCAGATACTTTAAGAATATCTTTCAACTCCTGGAGGTTACCCGGGGCAGATGCTCGGGTTGTCTTGCTGGAAGCAGAAAATGGCCGTTTCCGACATTGGGCGAATGAAGCTTGGCTACGATTGCGAGCCCATGTTGCCAATGGCCATGATCGACGACATAATGCATTCATGGTGGGCAAAATGGAAGCTCTTGATTGGTGGTTAAAGGAGTCCCAAAAGCGTGATATGCTCTTCAGCTTTCGGTAAGCATGAATTCCAGCAAACCTCCCAGCTGATTTGGATCTAAGCAGTCATTATTTGGTGTCAATGCCGTCCCGTTATATAGGTGGTTAAATGACCATATTCAGTAGGTCGCTTGAGAGTAGGAGAGCCCTTCGAAGCCAACTTGTTAATATTGAAAGGCGTGAAAGTCCGTATGTCGGTTAGTGCTGTCAAGCTGACCCACCCACCTCAAGTGTCAATATTTGCGCCTAACTTGATTTGGCGGGCGTATGGTCTGTGCTGTTGCATTTCAATGTGAAACCTCGCGTGTGCATGCTTGAGCTTCATCGTCATCCTAAAACGACTAACCAGATCTCTTCTCTATGCCTAGATCCGATCCATATCGGCTGGTGAGCTAGTCGTTCGATAGAAAATGATGTTGGCCGTCTGAAGTGGCTATCTTCGGTTGTCAATATTGTATAACGTCCATGACAATGAGATAGGCGACTCTCATCAATTACGAAGTGTAAAACACAATCCATATTTTGTCTCGAGTAGGGTCACTTTCCCAGGGGATCTTTAGGTCATTGGTCTGTCCAAATGGCCATTTGTGTAATGGGTAGGATTTCCGGGACGGGTTATTCTCATCCTGGATTTCCAAGGGCCGAAGACATTGCTCCTGCGGGCACCTATCGAATTGTTCCGTCATCTGGAACATGGGCATGAGTTACCATCTTAACATAGCAGATAACTATACTTGCGTGCCGCTTTTGCCTTTCACGCCTAACTTTTCAAGTCTCTTCCCCATATTGTTAATCTTTCTTAACTTAACTTAATGGTTCATCCTTCCTGCCTACTAATAGTAGTACTGCGAGTTCTTATCTAAGTTTGTACTTTAATATAATTCACGACCGTCTTAGAGAGTCGGATTTGCCTAAATGAAGTATCCCATTCAGCTCGTCGCTTTCCTCTTGTTGCCTTTTCCTGGGAGCCTAGGTCTCAATTTTACTATCGCGGGAGGCCAGATATTTACACCCGGTTTTGCTGTTCTTGACGCTCCACAGCCGGGCACACCTCTAGGTGGAGGTACGTTCCTTTGCAATACCCGGGACCCGGGTCACAACCTAATATATCAGATATGCAGACACTATCGAGGTAGCTCTTGATGTAACTGCTAATGGCAAGCTTAACCTTCCACCGTATGACGATGACAGTCCCAGTCGAATCAACAACATCACCATCTTCCTCTACAGCTATGATACAGGAAGGAATTTCACGATAACGAACGGGACAGCGACGGGAGGCGGTGCTAGTCTAGGAGACATTATGCAAAGCGAGAAAGGAAGTACTGTCAAACATGTGAAGTGGAATTGGCCGACCTGCTTGATCGGTGACGGGAAGCCTGATAGCGCTGATAGTGATCGTGGAGCTTATAATGTGAGTATATGAAACTAGCTGGATCGTTATATGGTGCTCATCCTTCTCTAGATATCCATTCGCCAGAATTTTCAACTAAATGGGAATAACCATTATACAGTCTTTGACGTACCCATCTCAGTAACAAACAAGATAGAGTTCACGGGGGCCAACCCACCCTGCGACTCGCTCAACAACCCACTACTCACGCCAGAAGAAATCGACGCCGATGCCGCCAACACTGTTGGGGTTCTTTTCGCCCCAGGAGACTCGACTGTCATTCAGCAGCCTGACAAGACAGAAGATTCGGCTAATGGTCTTGGGAGTGGTGGTACTGGCGCAGTCCAGTTGAGATTTGCGGCGCGCTGGATATCCTTACTTGCTTTCGTATTTGTTCTCACTTTATAGGTATACCCAAACACATCATAACAGTCGCCTAACAAATATTCCTTACTCAACATATGGCATACCTAACCTAGAATATTTCGAGTATACGTTCAAGACTCTATCTAGTCATGTGGCTCCGCTTTTATCTTGCTACATAACTCGATTACTTTTACCTTCGTAGTAAGCATCATGCAGTTATGGATCTTATAAGTTGTATAGTTTGAAGCTACATAGAATCCCCGCATTTGCTGTACATGCATAACTGGAGCCGTGCTGTCCCGGTATTCTTGTTACCAGCTGTGTCATGCCACATCTCATCCTCCCTGGGATTATGAAGTGAGCACCAGACTTATCAATTCCTATCGCCCATTAAAACACAAAGACTCCCCCCGGGCGGAACCATCATTTTCTTTGAGATGCCTATGCACAAAGGCTTTCTGCCCCGCGAGGGCCTGGTTGCAGACCCATTCTTCAAGCTCGTGGGTCGCACAGCTCTGAACCCCGTGGTGCTCCTACCGCTACTTTTGCTTGGGACGTTCACCAAGACAGGTGAAAATTTAACCAGGCTGCATCCGCTTGCCTTTTCCCGCGTCAAGACTCTGTTCTACGTCGGCTTGACAAGATGGCTGAGCTCATACTGGTCAGGAGGTGTCGTCAACAACTGGGAAAAAGACATCTACGACTGGCCAAATGAGATTGCTGTTGTGACTGGTGGCGCTGGAGGAATAGGGGGTCATGTGGTGAGACTACTGGCCGAACAGGGACTAAAAGTTGTGGTCCTTGATATCCAACCCATGACTTTCGAGGCTGGTAGGTTACGATTCTTGCTTACATAAGACTAGCATCACTTATACTCGTGTAGGTCCCAACGTATATTACTTTAAATGCGATCTTACGTCAACCGCCAACTTAGCGGAGGTAGCAAATCAGATTCGGGATGAAGTTGGTGAGCCTACAATCCTTGTGAACAATGCCGGCGTGGCGCGAGGCAAGACAATCCTAGGCACGACCGAGGCAGATCTCAAATTCACCTTCGATGTGAATCTCTTTGCACACTATCGTACGGTCCAGGAGTTCCTGCCGCATATGGTCAAGAAGAACCATGGTATGGTGGTCACCATCGCAAGCTATGCTGCCTGGATCACCGTTCCCAACATGGTTGACTATGGCGCAACCAAAGCAGCGGCCACTTCTTTCCATGAGGGTCTGGCCGCTGAGCTGAAGACAAGGTACAGCGCTCCAAAAGTCCGGACGGTCCTCGTGAATCAAGGGTACACGAAGACAGCGCTTTTCACCGGCTATCATAACGGCGCGCCATTCCTCTCCCCCACACTCGAGCCGGAGTCTGTCGCTGAGGCCATCTGCAAGCAAATCTTTACTGGCAAGAGTGGTCAAGTTGTCACTCCAGCTTTTGGAAATGTGTTACAGGGGCTGAGCTGCATGCCGCACTGGTATTCGTACAGTTTGAGGGCAAAGGGCGAGACTATTATGAGAAATTTCAATGGTCGGCAGGTAATCAAGGATATAGAAAAGCACTACCATGGCGAAGGCAGTTATGCGGAGGCGGAAGGAAGCACAGTCATAGTTCCGGAGCTGAAATGACGCAGGGCCTCACTCCCCGAGTCAATGAGGAACAAAAGGGGTAACTGAGGCGAGCAGCTATTACAAGGCCGTAGTGTGTCCTTATCTCAGCCTATACCAGCTTTACTAGATTAGAATTAAGCTTCTCGATACTTAATACGATTCGCTTTCCTATCGCCAGCAGATACCCCTGCTACCATCCTCCCATCCATAACTACTCCTTTTCTGTGCTCAACTAGTGCGTTTACATTTACGGACCAGCGAGACCAAAATTAAGGAGCAGTATGGCTAATGTTTATTCCAGATATAGACAGCTGCTGGAATTTTATAGAGAATATGCGTAGCTGTTTCCTTTACATATAGCGGATATGTTAGGACCCAGGCTATTATATTTACAGCAGCTACCCATTATATCATAGACTGACAGGTCTAACCCCGATTTGGTGTAAATTTGGGATTTCGCGGTCGCTTATAATTATCAAATACCTCGTAAGTAATTATGAAATCTAACTTATCATGATATACATTGAATATAACTGAAAGTATAATTCCTATCGGAAGCTAATGTTGCGGTTTAGGTAAGCTGAAAGGGGCCTGGGAGGTATTTACAGAAACAAAGGGGCTGTGAGACAACAACACCTTGTGACGCTTAAATTGTATTATATTCTTCATGACATTGTTCACCAACGCCGAATCTGTTATATGTGAAAACTGAGCACCTCATGAATATATAATGTAGACCTAAGCCAGCCCACTCACTTTTGTCCTGTAACCATTAGCCTATGCCTCACAGCATACATCACACAGCCAATAACAGTTTACTCATACCAAACACCGATTGCCTAGTTTCATCACTTGAGATTAGTCTTAACGGGCACAACTCAACCTTTCTGCAAACCAAAAACCAAAGCAACACCAGTATGAAGACGCACAACAATAAAGATGCCCAGGCCGCTCGCTCAAATGCAGAGCTATACCTGGAGTCAGTGCCAATAAGCCAGGATCCTGGTGAAAAGATCGAGCAAAAGAAAATTGCAAAGATCCGGGTCCAGCGATCCAATGAGCGCCAGCAGGGGCATATTGAGAAAGTTAACCCCTTCCCTAGTACAGAAGATAATGAGGTGGCTTTAACAGAAACAGCTGACGATAGCAAAAGAGCGTGAGCCACCTAAGCAATTCGCATCGCACTAGTCCTGTTGTTTGGCTCAATGGGCAGTTAACAGCAGGCTTGAGATGACTACATGGCGTTTTGGAACGGAGCACCTTTGTGCCCGCGTTGGTAAGTGAACTACAAACTAGATGTTAGCTATACTATCGTAGTATCATTTATCTGAATGTCACTCGTTTTAAACTAATACATCTTCATGAATTTCCTCCTGCTTGTTAGATGAGATAATGTTTGTTTATGTAATACAATTAATACTTCACAGTCATTGGTCTTTGTCTCGTTCAGCAAGGCCATGCCCGGTGTAATTCATTTGAACATGAGTTAAAAGTCGGTCCGATACTAGCATTCTTTCTAACACGTTGCCTGTTATGAAAAGCTTCCTACCCAGAAAGTTACCAAGAGTGATGATAAATCTGAATTTTTTACAATAGATCCTCCAACTGGTCATACCATATCCAAATAATTATCTTCGAGGTAGTCCTCATTCCTGAGGGACAGAGCTTTACTGAAGACTGGAACTGGAGTATGACAATCTTCGACTCATCTCAAGCCACTAAAGATCCTTGCGCAAGTAGCCCCTTAAAAGCATCATTACCTTCTTACTTATCACCGAAGCAGGACTATAATCGACGCATGAACCCCCCTCAGTTAATCATAAATTATACCACTACAGCTTACCTGGCAAGCGGGACATACTTATGATTACGATATGGCTAGTTCTCTGGGCCCAGCGGAATGCATGCCATATAGCTCGAATGGTAGCCGGCAAGAGGTGAATGTGTTTACTTGACAAGACAACGCAGTTGTTGCACGAGGAGTTACTAGAGGAGCTGTTCTTCGAACAATCCCTTTGTATACAGATTGAACAAAGAAACCTGACGATATCCCTGTGCTCTTGCCAACTAGCCCGGCTACTACTACCTGTCAATGCGGCTTATGAGCTACACAGCTTCAAGCTCAGAGCACCAGAGAGACTGTGACACTAAACCGCTCTTCTCAGATTTACGGGCTTGTGGTGGGCCTGGTGGTCAATTGTAGCCCCCCTGACAGTCTCTGGGCCGCGAGCTCTTCCGCAGCCAGGAGAATTTCGATAGAGTATTCGTCTAATCTGGCAAAACCTGCCGCGATGTCGGAGCAGTGCGATATCGCCGCCGCGCACAGCCTTTCGCATCGGTTTGATAAACCGAGGGTGAGCCTGACGCCTCCTCGGCTACCCCTAGTCGCCGCTGTATGGCAGATCATATGGGCGATCTATCGCCTGGGTAGCCAGCACCGCGGCGCGCATGTTGAAGAACTCTGCTGTGTCGGTATACCCTAGCGGCACGATGCTACGTATTATGAGGTTGTGGGCGGTGATGTGTGTGAGCTCCAGGCGCACGTTGGGGTTCCCAGGGCCGGCGATAAACGACAACGGGGAACTGCAAGGTATTTGATTCAGTTGGGTATTTCAGGACCCTTACGCAGATTTTGGGCGGGATGACTGAAGACTCTGCGATGATCGAGTCTAAATTGCGGGTGAGAAGGGGGGAAACGGGCGCTATCACTGTTGTAGAGAAGTCCTTGATAGTCCGTCGATCCTGCGCCTTCTTTCCCTGAACATATTCGCTGATTCTTCTGCTGCTAGCGATTCGGGCGTGGGGTGAGGCTGTCTATGTCTAGGTAGGTAGGAGCGCTGGTAAATTTCCTGCCTGTAGTAGGTACTCCGCGCCTAACATCCTGCCAGCTGACTTCATATCGAGGAGCCGAAGAATAAAACAATAAAATTATTTGCCAGTCAACTAGGTTGAAGAGGCGCGCCTTTGTGTGTAGAAAATATTTTAGGAAAAAATAAAAAAAACGGTGGAAGGAAAGACAGGAAGGCTCAAGGTAGAACTCGAAATCCAGACCTGCGGAAAACCATCCAGCTACAGTAGCATCCCTCCGATTTTCCTGCCGACTACTTTACCACTGCACTAAGTACGAGGGGAACGTCTGTTTGTTAGAGGAGGCAGGTATTAATTTGGCCTATAACCCTTTCCCTACAGAAGGTACGTAAGTACCTATGCAGGCAGTTCAGTGAATGCGCAATGGCTCGAGTCCGGGTACCTAAGTATTTCCTAAGTATTTCCTACTAAGGCATAAATATTTAGCAATTGTCTGTACCAAAATTACTTAATTTCATTGATGCCTTCGAGCTTCATATTTGCACCGACGCTTGAACAAGAAAACTACCATTCGGGTTCGGAGCACACCTAGACACAAGAGTAGGCTCAACCAATGTGCCCATCTATGGAGCAGGAAATGGATAAAAATGAATGAATGCAGTATTGGCCATAGACTAATTCTAATATGTTGATCTCTAGTCCTTTGTCAAGACACCCCTTTGTTCTTTCACACTCTGGCTGTTAGGGGCCTGTAATGGTAGGACAAAATGATCATTGTTTCCAGAGGTAGATACTCACGAGAATAACACATACATCAACGAGCTTTGGAGTATACATATCCTGGGAACTGTATCTAATTGCTAGAACGCTCTATCAACCTATGCCGCTCTATATATTCGGCACTTGATTTCAATTTGGGCGTGTTTCGTCTACACAGCTTAGTCCTGTAGAGCGTCCTGGGGGGAAATCTTCAGAATACATAGTAAGCTTGAAGAGAAGTTCAATATCTTACAATCCACATGGTCTCATTATGACACTTTATCTTTGTGATATATTAACTCTATGCATAATGCTCGCGGTCTAATAAAACCTAGCGGATGGAAGCCTGCGCAAGGCAAGCCTGATCGAGCTCTGGCCTCGCTAGAGCTTCGGTTTCTCCTTTCTGCCACTCTTGACGAACTTGGAGAACTCGCCCTTTAGTAAATAGTCGGGGTATTTCATATCAGCATCTAATCCAACACCCACTGCCCTGTTCCTCCACTCAGCTCCGTCGACCACAAGAACATCTCCGGTGACATAGTTTCCTGCGTCACTGAAGAGGTAGACAGTTGCGTCCGCAATATCTCGAATGGTACCAAACCGGCCGATTGGAACGCCGGATCCGGCCGTTTTCAGATCCACCTTGCTGCTGGAGAGCCTCTCCATTCCTTCGGTCCCCACAATTCCGCCCGGGGCAATGACATTGGAAGTCACGCCGAAGGGTCCGTATTCCAAGGCCACGGAGGCCATGATAGAGTCAACAGAGGCCTTGGCGGCCATAACATGGGCTTGCAAAGGCATGCCAGCGTAGTGGAAAGTTGCGGAAACGTAAATGATTCTTCCGCCTGTAAGCCCGTTCTGACTTGGGTTTGGATTCCTGGCGGCGGACTCGATGAGATATGGTATGGTAGCCTTAACCGTGTTATAGGTTCCAAGGACATCAATTTCCATGACCGTCTTGAAACCTTTGGATGTTAGACCTGAAATAGGTGCCACAAAATTTCCGGCAGCTCCAGCTCTAAGAGAGGCTCATGTTAGCTGATTATAGACAGACGGGACGAAGCATTCTTACATGACAAAGTCAATAGCCCCAAGCTCCTTCACGCATCTTTCCGCAGCTTTAACCAATATCTCCGGCTATTCCGACATTAATATAGAACCAACTTCGGCGGGTAGGTCAATACGCACATCCCTCACATCGCATCCACCAATTCCGATGACCTTCGCGCCCTCTCGCGCTGTGGCAATGTCGGCGGCGGCTGCTTCTGTTTTCTCTTGGTTGCGCCCGATGATACACGCGTTCGCTCCAAGGTGGACGAGAGCTCTGGTCTGAGCGCTACAAATGGTGCCCGCGCCGCCAGTCACGAAAACAACGCGACCAGCTACATTGACAGCAGTTAGTCGAAGGGTCTTAACGCTCCAGTTCGCAGCGGAAGAACCAACCGAAGATGCCCTGCTTCCAGACGGAGCTCACATATTCGGAAGTTGGTATAGGCATATTGTTAACGCTGAGGTAAGCAGGAATCTAGGCGAGAGGATGATCAACCTTATATTCGGAAATAAACTGTAGATGAAGGACTAGTAAAACACAAAATGGTACAGTTTAGAAAGTGGGCAAAAGTGTTCAATTAGATTCAGCTGCCATAATACAAAATGAAGGGAGTCAGCCTCTCAAGGAGATTAGGAAGCTATTGATCTAGGTGTTTGTAGACTGTAAGAACTTACTCCCATACAGCATCCTACACCCGTATTAGATGTACGCAGTAGTGACCAAAAGGGTAAAGATGCCTCGGCTCTGAGACTCACAGACCCATCAAATCTGACAGACGAGAGGTACCCACAACTGCCACACTGGCGCGCCAATGTTGCGGACGCTTGTCCCAAGTCGGCACCACCGTCATACGAAAGCTTGGGCCAATTACGTACCCCAGAAATCGCATTTACAATTCCCCACCAAGCAGCCAGGCCCAATGGGCACTGAGCGGTGCCAAGCCCCAGATTTGTACTGGATGTTGTCACCAAATTGCACCGTCCAGCCCGTCTGCCCGTCATTACACCCCCCGGACTTTACATACACCACCACCTCTCTTTTTCCATGCCACCTTCTACCACTTCTACCACTTCCACCACTGTGCATCGCCTCTAGCATCCTGCATACCAACACATTCTTGTCTGTCAGCTTCACTGGAGACGATGGCATCAAGAAAGGCGTCTATCCTTAAGTTCGTAGGCACCGTCTCGCTGGGTCTCTTGACGGTAAGTACTCCTCAACTCTCGTATAAGTCACAACATTTGCCCCTCCAGATCCCAGGAAAACCCCGCGAATTGGGTCCATGATGTCCACGATGTAGCGCCCAACCAGCTGCGAAGTCAAAAGTCATAAGCCATTCCCAGCTATGCTCTCGTCTGCTTGATAATGCCTCAGACATTCATTGATCGCTGTTGTCTAATCTGTAATGTACCAACTGCAGGGCACCTCCTATACGCTCTCGACCCTGACGATCCCCTCGCTGCTCCAGCTCCCCTCGGCCTCATCCGCAGCCAAGGCCTTCCGATCCCTCTCGTCCACGGCCTCGAAGCACCTCACCACGCTGACCAGCGTGTCCGGGTCGGCCTTCCTCCTCGCCTTCGCGCTCTCGCCTCGGGGCTTCCGGCACCCGTACCTGCTGTACACGTCGCTGTTCTGCTTCGGCACGCGGCTGTCCGAGTACGTGACGCCGTCGATCTTCGGCGCGCCGGTGTCGAGCCTGTCGGCGGCCGCGAAGCGCAAGGCGGCGCTGGCCCAGGCCCGCAAGGAGAAGCGCGCCGCCCGCCGCATGGAGGCCAGCTACGAGGTCCTCGGCGACACGCACAGCGACGAGGGCGCCGCCAGCGCTAGCGGCGGCGAGGACCCCGACGAGGAGGTCAACGGCGAGGAGGTCCGCAGCGAGGTCGAGTTCTTCGTCCGGAATCAGCTCGTCCAGACCGTGCTCTCCGGCGTCGGCTTCATGATGGCCGTCGTCGGCATCTGGGGCGACGGCGCCTTCGATGTCTCTGACACGTTAGTCATCGAGATCTAGAGGATGGAAGATGAAAAGGAAGGAGAGAGAAATCTAGGCTAGGAAATTGAATTGGGGGGAGATATCCTCTCCTTTTTTCAGTCACTCACTGAAGCATTGGAGAATGGCATATTAGTGTTATAGTATTATGAGGTTGATGGATTGCAGACGTCATAAAATATCCAGGAGTCTCCAGATGGGTTTTTTTTTTCCACATTAGGTATTGTGTATCTTGAGATCTCTTCTCCCCCCCCCCCCTGAAAATCTCCGTCTTACACGCACATGTAGCAAACAAAGCAAAAGAAAAAGGGCATTCTAATAAAAGCTTCCATTTTTTGGGCAATTAGCATACAACTACAGCATGCCAGACTGCCTCCAGTTTGTGAACTCCTGACCTACTGACTCGCCTGAAGTTTTGCTTTTAATTGATTCCAGCCAACAGGAGAGATACAGTCTCCTTGTCATTCAGCTGAAATCCATCGACGAACATTTACAAAGGATCAATCCCAATTACTTTCTGCCAACAAACCACACCTTTTTTGCTCAACCCAACCTGTCAATTAAACCTGCATAATCCAGCTCAACCACTGAAAGGCCCAAAGGCCCAAAGGTCCGGTTCCACTTATGCCCCGACTTGCCAGTGATAGTACGAACGTGCCGGTGGCGGTCTGGGTATATCGTGTCCGAGCTCGAACTCACCCGAACTCACAGCATTGTCGCACGACGAGGTCGTGTGGGTACCGGTAGTAGAACGATCCACCTGCTTCGGCGCCTCGAGGTTGTCCAGCTCGTTATCGCGGTTGCCGCTGGGCGAAGATCTGACACTAGGGAGACTCCACCAGCGGCCGCTGCCTCTTCCGAGCTTGGGAAGCTTCCACGGGAATTTGATCCGCTGGAACAGGGGTCGGGTCATCGGCAGGCTCACGCAGAAGATCGACAGGTGGATCTCGAGCACGGCTAGGAAGATCGCCAGACCGCCCGTGCTTGTGAAGTCGGTCCGGACGTCCGTCTCGATGAGGTAGACGATGCGCACCATGGCCGCCACGCTCACGCTGTTTAAGTGTTAGTAGCTGTACTGTAAATGGTATACCTGCATATACTTATATACTTATATGTAGGCCAATGAACAAATTTTGAAAGAAAGAAGAGAAAAGAAAATTTAACTAACCTGAGTCCAATGAGGAACAAGGAGGTCGCAGCGACCTTGCGCTTCTGGTTAATGGGCAGCTTCCAGATAGCCGGGATGGGCAGGGCGATGATGATGAAGTCGGTGACGGCGCTGAAGATGCCGATGGAGATGGAGACGCCCTTCTTGCTGCCGCATATGCCGGGGATCGACTGGTCGTACGTGTACTGGAAGGGCGTGCAGATCAGGAACGGCTCCATGACGTTGCCTACCGTCCAGACGAGCACCAGCAGCCCGACGCCCATGATAACCTTGCGCAGCTTGGCGTCCTCGAACACCCGCAGGTAGAAGCACAGCACGCTGAGCTTGATGGTCGCGAGCGAGGTCGCGCCGACTACGTCCATGGCCACGACTAGCTGTGGAGTAGGTGGTCTTGTTAGCAAACCGGAACGTTCGCGCTTGTAGGTAGAGGTTAGAGGGTGTAAGTGTAAGTACGTACCTTTTGCATGGTGGCACTGATACCATGAACTTCCTTGATGGAGTGTCCCATACCAATCTTGGAGACTGCTTGCAAGTCAGATCAGACAGAAAAAGACAGTATTTGAATAATAGGTGGCCCATGGAAGGAACATACAGACGACCTGCATAATGAACATGGCAAGACCCTGAGGCTATATCGGCGAAGCATATGTTAGCACGTTTCTGTTCTGGAGTGTCTTCTCGTATTATCTATTAGTGACTTACCAGGGAGGCCAAGATGAGCCAGTCATCGGACCGGATGCCTGAGTTCGTGATCTTGCGACAGACAACGCGCAGGGAAACGGCAGTGAACGCTGCGGCGACCATGATGGCGCTGGCGATGACATAGCTGCGCATAAGAGGAGTCATGGGAAATTCGCCGGAAGGAGGCGGCGCCGAAGTAACTTGGGGTGCCATAGTCTCTTGGGGCGGCGACGAGTTCAAGTATCTGGGATAAGTGAGGTCCCGGAGGATTTGAGGAGAAAGCGGAACATGCTGCTCCATTTTCGACGCCGACGAGAGTATTCTCTCGATTTGCTTGAAGAAATTTGCGAACACAGGTGAGGGGAAGGGTAGTGACGAGGCATGGGTGTTTGTGGTCCGCCGATTTCCTGTCCTTACACGTGTGAGACGAAATCGACGAAATCGAGATCAGCAGCAAGTGATTCGGCGATGAGATGAGCGTGAGAACGTGTATTAATACTACAGAACGTGACTACCATTCTTCATAACCACCACTTCCTTACGTATACGCGTCGACTACAGTGGAGGAGGACGCGAACATCCAAGCGCGTGCCTGTCTATAATCACGGATGGTGGATGTCTCCTGACTGATAGAGGTTTTTAAGATACATCACCACACAACCCAACCGGTGTTCTTCCTCACTTGGTCTCCAAGTCACAAACCTTCTTAGTCATCCTCCCTGAACTTCGTCCAAGATTTTTATTCACTGACACTATGTATGACTGGGAAAATGGAATCACTCGATGTATTATTGCATAGTCACAAAGGTCTTCATCAGCCACGTTTGCTTGTGCATTCCCAACTTAACTCACAACATATAAAGGCAACAGTGCTTCTCATAAAAAATATTAGGGAGTCACTCAGGCAAAGCTGTCCCCCTGTGGTTACAAGTATACATTCAGAACATCAGATTTGCGTGATTAATCAAACTGGCTTGCATCAACGGTTGAAGAGCACCAACTGTTACGTTTCACTACAGAAAGCATCGATGTAGTGGCATGCGCTGATTACAGTTGGGATGAAACTCAGAAGCCAATAGAAAGAACCCCTTCAGGTAGAACAAAGGAGCTTTGTGACTCGACTTGTAATCGAATCCCTGAGAGATATTTTTTTATCAGCATTAGTTTCGAACCTTCGAGGTTGAGAAATAGCCATGTAGTATATATGCATAATGAGCGTGTGGGTGCCACGGCCTTTTCCCGATGTCTTAGACATATAACGGCCGTCCTACCACTGAATGTGTCGTTGAAATCTGAAGAAGTAGTGTGAAAAGTTGGAATACCTCAAGACTATTGTGTTCTCTGAAGAGTCATATTGTCTTCTGAGATGGTGTAAAGCGCCCTTATGAGTCTGTACGGATTGTTCTATTCACTCTCATATCTATTCATTCAAGTCACGCACGAATTTTAGTCAACAGACTAGCAAAAGCCGATGGAATCAGGGGCTATCTATATATATTCCAACGACATATCGATTTGATATTCGCTAATTCAAGGTGTGACCGCCGATAAGTCACAGTTGCGACCCTTAGTCACGTGGTAATACCCTGTAACTTCTTATGAACAAAATCAAAGGGGTATCCTCCTCTCCAAATCAACCTAATCACAAATTCGAAAATAGGGGCGCGAAACGCAACGCAACGCAACGCAAGCATCCAACGCACTCCTCCAAACCAGCAGACTACTGTCACGAACAGCGATCTCTTCCTGTTTCCCACCAATACTGAACCCAATTCTAATGCCAGCGGCCTGGCCAGCAAGCCCCCACCTACCTAATTCTCGCGATAAACCTTCATGAGATCGGTCCGCATCTTCTTGCGCGCCTCGACGTCCATCTTCCTCTGATTCTCCAAGTCCGTGACCTGCTGCTGCAGACTAGCAATGCGGCCCTCGGCCTTCTTGACCGCGTCGCGCGAGGCGTCGCGGCCCCGCTCGAGGCCCTTGGCCTTCGCCGCGTGCTTGTCCAGGGCGGTCCGCACGCTGCGCAGGACGTGCTCGTCGATCTTCTGGTCCTTGAGCAGCGACATGACCTCCTGGGTTACGGTGATCGAGGACTTGCTAGGCGTGGCGCGTTCGCCCTGCGACGAGGCCGGCGAATCCGCGGGGGCCGCTTGGGGTAGTGAAGCGAAGCCATCATCGGTGCGCTGGCGCTTGGGATTGCTGGTCTTGGGGTCTGGGAAGAGGACCCGGCGGACTGGCTGCTCGGTCAGAGGCGTCGGCATGCCGTCCTCCACGGAATGCGTGCGGGTGATGGCGGGTGTGATAAACGTGCTGCCCTGCTTGTTCTGTAGACCCTTGCTTTCATCCGAGCCGGTAGCCAAGGCCGCGAGGGCCTCTTCCTCGCTCGAAGTCAGGTCGCTGTACTCTCCTGCGTCTGGCCGTTTCCTTTTCGACCCTGCCGAAGGGGACGACGCCCTGGGCTGCGAGCTTGCGTCCGTTGTACGAGCTCGCTCGTTCTCCTCGCCAGAGGAGACGTCGCTATCCAGGACTCCTCCTGATTTACCTGAATCGCTTGCTTTCACCGTCGAGCTCTGAGCGGTAGCGGTAGAGTTACTGAGGATGCTGCGGTTCAGATCGGCCAGGCTAGTCACCGGCGTCTTCTCGTACCAAGGCCGCTTCTCTTTACTCGGAGTAATACTCTCATGCAAAGTGGTCTGCCTCTTCGGCTTCCGACTAGACGTCTCAGCCTCGCTGCGGGAATTGCTCAGAACAGCCCCCATCTCCCGTAACCGAGCATCTAGCACATCCGGAGTCAGCGAGTGCTATGTCCGGAGGACTTGGGAGTCAAACCGAGTCACGGGACTGTGATGGAAGATACATACCTTCAGTCCACAGGAAGAAATCGCACTTATTGCCCTTACCGCGCTCCCTTTGGCAGCGGTAGAACGACCGGCCGCGATTAGCCGTGTCTTTCTTCACCTGGAACTGGACGGCGGGAAGGCGGGGACTGCAGTTACCTAGTTGATGACTGAGTTAATTGTCCTCCCCTTATGACAGTCGACTTGGAAAGGGGGTTACTAACAGTGCCAAATTGAGTTCCGGAAGAGACCGTTGAGTGGAACCTTATTGGGTGAGTCCTTTGTAGTAGATGGTGGCATGACGACCGTATATGTACTAAAGTGTCAGAGTAAAGTTACATTCAAAGCAAGTGTATACTTTGAATAGGGGCCACGAGTATATTCATGGCCTGAAATCAATAAATAAGGTATTGATAGACGTGCCAAGTCCAAAGTATGTAAAGCACAATGACGATATGTAGGTAGGATGAAACTATGCGGGGAGGCTGGGGCTCAGATACTGGAACTTTGGGGGCTGCAGTGGTGATGGTGGGCTGAGTGGTTGGACTGAAGAAGGAGGGTGGGGCCAGGACCGCCCTGGCAACCGGGTAGACCCGCAGTATTAGCTCATATCGTTAGGTGCATATCTCCTTGCGTCGAATATAACTGAGAATACCTCAAGTACCTAATCTTCAAAACTGAATCTGGATATACTAAGTTTATGGCCAACATTGTATTCAAGTATGACAAGAATCCAGCTCTATCAACTCATAGTAACCAGCTGGGATGCAATATGGTTTAGAAAGTTAGCACGTAGAGCTAGTAATATAAGAACGGGTACTCGGTACAAACTAAACCGCCTTGATTCAGTTCAGGGTATATCTCATTAGCGTATACAAATCAAATCATGGATCATTGACAGAGACCAAGTGCTTCACGACAGCAATGGCCTCCACAGTCAATTACACCTCCCCCTTCCAATCACCGCAACCCCCCTTTGCGGTCATGTTGTTGAACCGCCGCGGCGCATCGATGCTGCCACTGTAGATATCGTTGATCATGTACGTGGGTAGAGTATAAACATTTCGTAGCTTGCCACAACTTCTATTGGGTGGTAGTCTCATGTCACACCGAAGACTTCGATGAGCGCTTTAACGCCGCTTAACTGCGCAAGAATGGTGTCTCAAATGTCGTACCAGTAGTCGTTATCAAGCCCCTCCCTAGTTGGGACAATGCCGGCACCTTCCGGCGGCCCTGCGTAGGTAGCCTCCATTCGAACATTTAATAGCCTGATTTTCAAGCCATAGTCTCCAACTAGTTTTACCAGCTTATTAGTGTCGGCCGTAATTGGCACTTGGTCAAGGAGCATCAGTAACCCATCTAGCCATTCCGAAGCTAGGCCGTGGTTTAGAGGATGTAAGGTAAGCAATGGGTGCTCCTTCCCATCGCCGCCCTTACGCGCCTCCTCGGCGTCAACGTAACTGAAAATAGTTATCTTCGTCGTGTTATTTGCCTCGCTCTTCGGATCTTGAGATGGAGCAGATACGTTGGAGACAACAGAGCTGATGGTCCGTAAATCCACCTTCTCGCCGAGCACATCTAAATTCGGTTCTTGTCCCGTTCGTAAGGCAAAATCGGCGTAATGAAGATATCGTCGGTTATGTGACAGCTTGGCATACCGCCACAATGTACCGTCAGCAGCACGGCGGTGGTTTTTGAAGCTGTCTCCTTGGCTGTCTTTCCGGGGCGCCGGCTTGGAAAACCACGAGCCTTGCAGTAAACATCGAATTCGCTGCTCCTTAACGAACGTTAGAGCCTCTTGGTTCAGGCTCTCTCGTACTTTATAGAGATGCTGTCCCCATTGATCGTCAAATGATAGCTCTAGAAGTTCCATTTGTACGTCTCGTAACCGTCCACAGTCGTATTCGGTTAGATCCTCTTCAACCTCCGCAACGTCCTTTGACCGACTAGCACGTCCTACGACCTGATCGATAAGTATGCGGACCAGTGCCGCCACCTTTTCGAAATCATCCTGCTCCGCACCGGTAGTCTTCCAAAGTCGAAGAAAGGCATGTAGACCCGTAGTATGCAATCTAGACCATTGGAGTAGAAGCGGGCGAAAGAGTTTGTCCTGTTGCTTCCCGTCTGATAATTGGTAGCTCCTCAGATCTTCCATCTCCGATTTATCGCAGTCAAAGTGCTCGTAAAGAGTGAGGGTGACTGTAAGGCTAGCCCGGGCGAGAGGGCATCGTTCGTGTAACGGTTTTGTGGATTGCTCCAAGAGCAACTTTTGAAATCCATCCTCGTTCTTCCGTACAAAGTCCGTAAGGTCCATCAGGCCAAGGAAGCCCGCCTCTTCGAACTCTGATGCTGGACTTTCTGATTCGAAACCTAATCGTCTCCATTTCTCTGGGTTGTGTCTTTTACTACCCTTCTTGCCAGACTCCTGAAGCTCTTCGATCTTTCCCGATCCATTCAGGTAATCCCTATTTGGTGCGCTTGCGAGATGGAGGCCCTTCAAGGCTCTCCGATGCTCTGGCCTTTCGACATCGACCCGCACCTGTCTCCACCTCTGAAGCAGAACCTTAGTAAGGGACTGAAACTCCAAGAGTGGGTGGGCCAGATCTTGTAAGGCTGAACTCTGCATTAGGTTGTATACTGCCTTAATCAAACCTAAATCTTGCAGTCTCTTTATAAATTTCGGCCACTCCTCCCCTATACCGCTCGACTTGTTCTCATTATTGGAGGACTCGCTCGATACGGCATCCCTTATGAGTGCGTTGATGAGCATAAGAGCATTGGCGCAGAGGGCATGATCCGCAGACTGCAATTGCTGGATGACAAGTTCGAAAAACTGCGGATATACAGCCACGGCGGGCTTCAATGCACGGAATCCGAATGTTCCAGGTGTACGCGCCGTGGACTGGACTGACTGGTTCGTGGTGGACTGCGAATGGCTAACCAATGCAACGAGTATGGACATAGCACCTCGAAGAATGTTGACCAAAGGGTTCGTGACGATAAGTTCGACAACGCGCTCCACCAGATCACCAGCTGTCGGGCCTTCGAATATATCCCAGCCCATGTCCACCTCCAACAGTCGGCTCAGACTCTGCAACGAGTATGCAAGGGTGTTTCCGCCGGTACTCATAATCAAGCGTCGCAAGATAATGAGGCCGCCGGAAGAGATGAAGACGTCGGCGAAGGAAGGGTCGTTGATGGAGGATTGCAGCTTGAATACTGCCATCTTGCGGGCGGCATCCTCGTCGCTCGCGAGCCGCGACAGGAGCGCAGGTATGTCGGCTTGGTCCATGGTGAGGGCGACAACTCAATGGCCGGAACTCGCGTGACGCGGCGAGGTAAGACAGGATGACTGGATGACCACTAGGGAGGGGAGGGAGCAGGGAGCCGGGACCGTTGCTGAATACGCTGTAGAGGGCTCAAAGAAACGGCTTGTCATGAATGCATAATTATTGAAAATATGTATGACAACGCGTAGGAACGAACTACAGGTGCAGCTTCGCAAGGAGGGTATCGCAGGAAGGGAATGGACTATTATGGCATATGTAGAGCCACCGTGATGACCTGGGTTGGTTGGCTGGATGCTGGAGAAGCGGAGGAAGAAAAAGAGATAGGAGCACGGCACACCTTTGGACCGATGTGGGACCCGTTCCGGCAAGCTGCTGGTCGTACATACCTAGATTTGTACCACAGTAGGGCTGCATGTGATACAGTCAGATAGTGAGACAGCCAGACAGACAGCTCAATAAGCCTCTTATCTTATTAACACACAGACATAGTACCTAGGTAAAGCTTATCTTGGCTATCGATATAGATTAGCCCCACCATCCATCTAAAAATTTACTGTATCTTTATAACCATACAGAGATGAGATGAAATGGGTGTGTTTGCAAACGTTTCTCATTATATTGACATATCGTTATTGAAGCTCAAGGTTACTTGTAGAGAGAGTTCACTGTATCGCACAATTCGCAGTAGCTTCACAGCCTTAACTAGATTTTCTTGGTAAGTTCTGCTGGTCTGTCTTCTATAACTATAAGCACATCAATGCCTCGGCACGCAGGGATCGGCTAGCTGAGAGAAGACGCCGTCTAGAAAGAAGAATTGCTACACCAAGGACACGTTAAACTTGCTAGTGAAGCAGTGATCCAGATATGAACTCTGGCAACGATCCGTAATGAAGCTTTGTGAGACGTAACAGGCCGACCAAGCATCATTCATATTCACTCCATATCACCTCTCCGGCTGTCCTCGAAGACAGCCCCGACGGCTTAGATAAAGCGTTGTGAATCTTCCCTCTTTCTCAGTGATCCCTTTAAGGGCGTCTAGGTACCCTAAGCTCATGTTTTTCAATTCTCCTCCAAAGCACACAAGCCATATTAGCCCTTCAACGTTCTTGCCCGTTTTTATAGCCAAAGTCGAATCTCTCCTCACCTTTAGAGACCTCAACATTGCACTTTTTATGTGCGGTTGGGAATTCTCCAAAATGTTGGCGATCGTCCCCCACATGATGTTGTGAACTGGTTCCTTGCCGTCTATATTTTTAGTTCTCATGACCGAGCCTCGGGTTCTCATTATCATACAATGGTATCTCTACGCCTCCGTCTGGGAGATCTGGTGCTTGATCCAGTTGGGCAAGCCGCCCTTTGCGACAATGTCCTGCAGGTTCGCTGGAAACTCGCCAACGCTTTCCTCCCAGCGCTCGCCGTTCTCACCTTCCTGCACCTCGATGACACTCCGGACAACGTCCCAGGTCAGCGTCCACCCTGTTCTCCGTGTCGCAACCTTGGGAGAGGCGTCAGAGAACGTGCTGCGTAGACGTTCGACCAGACGCGCACTTTCAAGCCCTAAGAGCGCATTATTTATACAGTTTCGAGAGAAGATGTTTCCAAAGCTCGCAGCGACAACCAAGGGGATTTGTTTTGCAAGCAAAGCTGTTGCAGCCTGTTCTCGTGAAGAGCCACAGCCAAAGTTATACCCCGAGACAAGGATATCGTTAGGTTTGGCAATCGTGCGAAATTCCTTGTCATAGTTGCTCATGCAAACTTCCGCCATACCCTCCTTCGTGATATCATCCTGGTACGTATACTTGCCGGGGTAGATGTTATCCGTATTGAGGTTGTCGGCGTCGCCTGCCGCAGTTAGCAAATGACTCCGTAAGCGTATGTAGCAACCACTTACAGAAAATAATCTCGCCGGTGATCTTCTCCGGGAAGCCCGGGAGGATCTGTACAGCAGGCTTTGACGTTTCGTCGCCTGCAGCAGACTCGACTCTATCAATAAGCGATTCTAATTGATCGACTATCGCACTGAGCTGGCTGCCTGTTGACGCGGCTTCCCCAGTCCCGAAGCCGTACTGCACCCCAGCATAGTTGGCTGGGGGTTGGTAATTGCCCGGGCCGGAGATTGTCCCTTTGAGGGCGCTGGCAGCCACAACCTCCGGACTAGACAAGTAACATAACGCTTCTGGGGATCCCATACGACCTTGGAGTCAGGTTAGCTAGAGTCACGTGGGATTTGGGCTGGGTTTAGAGCAAGTTACCTTTGAAATTCCCTTGATATAGTGTTAGCTAATGCTCTCTGAATAATGCAGGATACGTACTGTTTGATGCCGAGATGCCAACCTCTCCCGGCTTCAGCAGACCTTCTCCAAGGCCGATGCAGGCGGCGCAACCACTGATGAGCGGAACAGCCCCAGCTTCCACCAACACGCTCCAGTCGCCCAACTCTTCAGATATCTCTTGCTCACGAGCCGAGGCTGCGGAGAGGTACAGTTTGACGCCGTCCGCAATCTTGGGGATCTTGCCCCCATTAGCCTCTGCGGCGTCCCTAAATACCTTCGCAGCTGTGGCAATGTCTGAGCTCCTGGAGTTGGTACACGAAAGGATATAGGCCCTGTCCACCTTAATATCCTTCGGAAGGTCGCTAAGCGGCGTTGATATTTTAACAGAATTGGGACCGGAGATGTATGGTGAGAGAGTAGAGAGGTTGAGGTAGAGTTGCTTCACGTATTGCGCCCCTGGGTCCGCCCGTAAGGGATTGGCAAACAGCTCGTCGATCTTGTCATGCGTGATCCGATCTTGGGTGGACAATCCGAGCATCGCTGCCTCTGAAGCCTTGCCGCGAAGCCAGCGCTCCAATATCTCGTCCATAGGGAATATAAGAGAGAGCGCACCCCACTCAGTACTCATGTTGCTCCTAGCTGTTAACATGATTCTGGTCAAAGTTCTTGTGAGCGTCGATGTAGTTACTCACCTGATTGCAAGCCTGTCGTCCACCGAAATCGAGGCCATCGTCTCCTTGGAGCCCGAGACCTCGACAGCATGGTTCAGGGCGTCGCTCTGGAATATGCCACACAAAGCAATGATGGCGTCTTTTCCAGTGACACCAGGGGGCAATGTTCCTGTGAGATTCAACCGTAGCGTAGGCGGGACTTGCCACCAGGTTGTCCCCGTCGCGAAAACCGAGGCTGCGTCTGTGCGAACCAATGCAGTTCCAAGCGCACCGACACCTCCGTACATATTGGAGTGCGAGTCCGATGCCACGCACAATGTCCCCGGCCAAGCGAAGCCTTCTTCAACCATCCTCTGGTGACCAATGCCCTCTCCGCGCCCCGAGAACCAGATGTCATGCTTCTTCGCGAACGCCTCAATCTGTTCGTACTTTTTGAGGTTGGTCTCGCTCGTATTCTGAACGTCATGGTCAAGTGTGAAAACCAGCTGCTTTGGGTCCTTAATACGGGTCGCGCCTATAGACAGGAACTTCGTTATAATGGGAAACGAATTGTCATGGCTCATACACTTGTATGGCTTGATCTGGACATAGTCGCCGCTCCGAACGACCTTCCCCTCTGCGAGATTGACAGCATGAAGCTGTACGATCTTTTCCGTCAAGGTCTGTGGCTTTTTCTTTTCTCTTGGGACCTGCGTAAACGGGAACTCTGTCTCTTGCGCCTGTGAAAGTGCTGCTCGGTGGGAGGTTGTCGTACGTATTGAACGGCGATGTGGGTGCTGGTAGATGACTGTGCGCGGAAGACTCTGACTCAACAGGCGTGGGCTCGAGATACGCCTGGCGAGCAATGGAGCCCATGGAGCGGCCGCGACCTGGGAAAATCAGTCCTCTGAAGAAGCCCAATGGGTGTGGGATATCACATACTCTTCTGCACGACATGGCGTGCGAAAATGAAACGCAGCTGCGCTACAGGGGAGATCGAAGACGCAAAGACAGTAATAAGAACGTAACCTACCGACCTCGGGAAGATTCTGCTTCGCTGACATTGCGTCTATTTTCTATGGCTACTTTTCGACTTTTAAGCCCTGCTATGGTCCGTGCGTTCTGCATTATGATCTAGGGTTATACATAGAGACCGGCGTCTCTCATTGGCTTAATACTCTTATTTAGTAGTATTCCCAGATCTGCAATTTCCATATGAACAGTTTAGTTCAAACGTGAAATAGATTTACTGTACTATGACCGCTAGTATTCTCTGACGAGGAGGGTCTATTGGTCCACTGCTGTATGGCTCCAGTATTTATGGCCAATAGCAAGCCCTTATGACTTTCCTGCAGGTCCGCAATAGGCACCCCGCCCCCTCCTCCCACATGGATGTAAAACATATGTACATGTAGTTATCAGACACTGTTAGGTGAGATACAGAAAGATGGGCTACTATCTTCCTTTATCAGCAACTACACCTCGAATGTGAGATTTCGATTGGGAGTATAAACACTATATACATGTTTATTAAAATAGCCGCTTTACAGAGAGTATACGATGCAGCTTAGGCCTCACTACAAGTTGCTTCTCAGTGACTCTGACTTATGTCAGAAACTATAAGCACAAGTCAGAGTCAATAATTCCACCAGCGATATACTGTAAGAAAATCATCATACATCACCGTTACGTCCATTCATAAGAACATAAATATTGAGAGTTAGTCTGACAGTAAGCGATACATACATATGTCTAAGTCTATGCAAACATGTGGCCAATGCTTCATGGTAAACAGTATATTATTCATGATCACTTGGATCTTTACACCTAGGTATTTAAAGTAGACTGAACGGACCTACAGGTGATCGGCAAGATAGAACAGTTATCACGCGAGTGCTATCCTCGATCCTTAGAACAACGGTTATCTCAATTGTTATTATTTCTTATTTTCTAGACGTAGCTGATAAGGTAGTTACATCATTTATAGAACATAATTAAGAACACTCATTATTTCTTTTTGATAGTTATTCCTCCAAGTATTCTCCGTAATCGCTCTTAATTATGGTCTTAAACCGTCTCCTTGGCTACCTCGCTCGTGGTGGTGGTCTTGAGATCGGGGTGAACTTCGACATGAATCTCCTCTCCTCGCTCTTTCCGCTCCAGTACTGCCTGTATCTGTGCATCTAAACGAGAGCCACCCTTCTGAGTCCGCCAGGCTAGCGGAGCCCCTTTAGCGAACAGCAATTCAATTTCCTCAATGGTTTTTCCGCATGTCTCGGGGTAGGTGAACCAAGCCTGGATAGCGGCGCCGATACAGAGCACACCGAAGACGATAAAAACTTGGTATTTAATGTTGAGAAAAGCTGGAGGAGTAAAGAGCCCCAGCGCAAAATTGAACAGCCAGTTAGCCACGGCAGCCATCGCCATACCAGTCGCGCGAGTCCCGAGCGACCAGACTTCGGCCGCGTAGATCCAGGCGACAGGGGCTAGGGTCAGCGCGTATACGATGATGAGCAAATAGCTGAAGGCGATGACACCGTGAGCGGGCGCCCCTGTGACCTTAATGACGACGTTGGCATTGCCACCAACGCCCTCAGGGACTGAGACGCTGTAGGTGCCAAGAAGAACACCGACGACAAAGTGGCAAACTGCCATCCCGATGGAACCGTAGACAAGAAGTGTTCTTCTTCCAGTGTTGTCGATAAAGAAGAACATGGCCGTCGTGAAACTACATACAGTGAGTATCTATTGTGGTGTAACAAGCAGGTTTAGGCGACTTACATAATGAAAAGTGCATATTGAACGCCCGAGGAAATGAGGTTGATATCGCCCTGGAGATCGGCCATCAAGAACACATAGCCAATGTAGTATACCTAAGGAATGAAACGGTGTTAATACATATTCCTATTATAAACATGATAAGGAGCATCGCTTGAAACCCCTCGTGGATTCACACGAAGAATAGGGACTGATAACGAATAATCACTTACAATGACATTGGCTCCGCTCATTTGCTATGCTTAGGTTAGACTTGAAATCGCTTGAGGTGTACGGAGCTCTCACCTGCCAAGCTTGAACACTCATTCCGGCCAGAGTTCTCTTCCACATGCCATTAGCGAAGAACTTCCTCCATCCTCTCACAGCCTCGCGCTCCGCAGCTAGGACGGTAGATATTTCTTCCCACTCGGCAATTACAAGAGGGTCATCCTTGTTGCCGCCGGCCTGGATATCAGCCAGAGTCTGGATTGCTTCAGCCTCACGGCCCACTTTGGCAAGCCATCTAGGAGAACGAGGCAGGAACGGAAGGCCGAGCATAAGGACAACGCAGGGAATGAATTGTGTGCCCCATGCCGTACGGAAAGAAGCGGGACCAGGGATCTTAGAGCAACCGTCTAGAGGTTTTTTGTCAGTGATCTTGCTCTTGAATCAGTCTACCAAACAGTTGGGGATTTAAAACATGTTGAGGAAGTCCTCAGCTCCTAGGTTAACGCTTAGGGAGGGCAATTGATGTCAGGTACTCACAGCCGATGAAATACATTATGAGAATTCCCCATTCGATGGCGAGTTGCTGGATGATGATAATGCGACCTCGGGAATCCTGGAATTTGTCACATCAGAAATCTTCCTACACGCATATTTGCAAGCCTAATATCAACCTACTCGTTTCGCAATCTCAGCAAGGTAGACAGGCACTTGAGACGACGTGATTCCAACGCAGACACCGTTCAGGATACGACCAGCAATTAACGAGCCCTGGCCGTTGGTGGAAACCTGAACGGCAGTCCCTATCAGCCACCAGAGACAGCCAAACATAATACTAATATCTTGTAAGAATCGATACCAATGTCATCATGGCTGTGCTTTCTCCTCATACCTGTCGCGTCGACCATACTTATCAGAAATCGGACCAGCCATCAGACTGCCAACAACCGAGCCGGCAGCAAGTGAAGAACCGATAGCACCTTGGATCAGTCCAGAAGGATTATTGAAATAGTCGATATACTGGTCGGTAATGACAATGGCAGACATCGAGGAGATATCGAAACCAAAGAGCATACCTCCTACCGTGGCCACTATGGCCATGAAGTAGGTATTCGCTGTTATGAAAAGGTAAGTATGATAATAGCAATACGAACATACATTCACTTACTAATCTTTGGAAATCTCGACATGATGGGCACTCTCCTAGGTTATTGCAGAGGGTGAGTGCAAGTGACAGGTGAGAGCTGAGAATCAGGAGTAACAATCCGGAGGGAATATATTTCAGCTATCCCAAAGCATATATACATAGAATAAATGAGTCGTATAAACAGGTCTTACTTGCATACGCCTGGTAATACCCAAGGACGGGCTCATTGCGCGCTCACAGGCATGGATCCTTCAGACGTTTGTGGAAGTAGGGCCGGAACTGCATGAAGCCACTTTCTAGCCTGCTGACATGGAGGACGAAGGGCAGACGAGCTACTATAGGTGCAGAAACTCCTTACCCTGTCACGCTTAAGGTCTAGACCCAATGGAAGTGCAAGATTCCTGGGTGAATTGACGGCGATGCTTGGTCCCCTGGAGCCAAGGACATATGCCCACTCGGCGTGGTAGCTAAAGAAAACCTCACCTTTCTAGGCTACAAATGTGACGCTTAATTATATCTCTAGTTCGATTAAGGTAGGTAACGGTGCGGGCCTCCACAGCCATTTTGTGGATATGGGGTAGTCCATGAAGAGTGTGGAGAGCTTAGTGTTGAACTCATCCTATCCCCGAGTCGGTCCGGATTTCCAGGAAGCGATTGGTGCGCATGTTATTTAACATGGCTCCTATCCAAGGTATTGTACGAATAGGCAGGGTAGTGAGTACTAGGATGTTTCGTGTGGTGAATAGGCTCTAACTGAATCTGTAATGAGTCCTTCGTTGTGTTGTTCGCTCAGTGTCTTCAATGAGCAATTTTGTGAGGTAGAACAACAGGTGAGGCCGACCAATGACAAGGCAATGCGACGATTATGCTGCTTGTTCACCTAGGTACTAATAACCTTATAGTGACATTGCCTCTTCTCTGTACACTCTCACATAAAGGGAAATTATAGAGTAGAACTTGAGATGTATCTTCAATTTGCTGGGTTTCTCCCCACATATAGCTAGCGCTACTGTTCGGAGTTCACGACTAGACTAGGGATATTATAACTAGTTTCTGCGAATCTCAGTAGGAGATTCCATAGGATCATTAAAGACAGAGATCAGCGCTCTGTAACTCAAGGATCTATCATTCTCAGGAAGAGCGTGATCCTGGTGGTGGAAGCGCTTCAGGGCCGAAAGACAAGGGCAAAAGCTAGTATTACGTATTAGCGCGTGTCTTATCTCATAGCGAGGCCACCTCGGCTCACCTCTTCAAGTCGCACGACTGTGTAATTGTCGTCCTTGTCAAACATGATAATTGGGGCCGTCGGATCGCAGAATTCTCGAATACTTGGCAAACGATTAGTTTTTCTGGGGATGAACGAAGACAAGTGATTGGGCCGTCGTCTGGGAGTTAGACACGAGGCGTCAACTTACAACTGACGACACATCCCACAGGGGCTAGCCGGGGGCGAAATGTCCGTGGCCACAGCTACGGCCTTGATCTTTCGGTGACCCTCCGTCACAGCCTTGCCGAAAGCCACGCGCTCAGCACACGTCCCCACCGGATAGGAAGCGTTCTCGACGTTAGCACCGCTGAAGTAGACGCCATTGCCGGTCGCCGAGACGAGAGCCGAACCAACCCGGAACTGGCTGTAGGGACAATACGCTGTAGATTTGGCGGCGACGCAGCGTTTATGTAATTGTTGAAACTCTTCTCTAGTCAGGCCATGATCCTGGCACGTAGACTCGACGGAGGTCGCGTCTGCGCTAGAGAAGGTCTTGAACGGATGGGACATCTTGAACTCTTCGTCAGTGTTATAAGTTAGGTGACATTGGAGTGTGTACTGCCTCTGTTCCAGGGGATGGGGACGGTGTGTCCGTTACCCAGGCTACCTATCTAAACCTAATCAGCACTAATATGTGTGGGGTTAATCCAAGGAATGCGCCGCCAGCTGTTGTGTTCCATATTCTTCCCCATTCATCCCGGAACTTACCTCAGCTTAATCATATTAAACCCCAATTGTGATGAATTTTGTTTACCCGAGGTTTGAAGTGATGCTTCACTGATTCAAGAAGATGGTAAACAGAGCACCAACGCTGTCGACTTGAATTAGCTTGGAGTGAGAAGCCCGATAAAGCAGGGTTGGTGTTTATGAAATTGAACCGTGCTTACATACGTAATAAGCTCTTATGGTGAGAAGAACAAACGAAGCTGCGAGATTTGTGACATTAAGACTGTGACTCGACTATTTTGGATAACATTTGGCTAGTTTGTTAACGTCCTGGATAACCTACAGCAGGAATTTGAGTCAGTACGTTCTCTTTCTCCATAGGTGGTTTGTTAAACTGTCTAGAATTCTAAAAGCTATCTCAGAAGTTTTTCATTCCCACGGGCACCCTAGTGGAAATATTGCTTCGGCAGTAGAACGAAAGCCGCCATCAATGTTTAAAGGTGCTACTTACCGTCTTATTACATTAGATGTTGCATGTGTATTCTCATCGTGCCTCATGTTGGCAATGAGAGGTTAGGTTGACGCCGTATTGACACATACCTCCTGCTTAATCCATAGGTGTGCCTCAAGAGACTCAGAATACTCCTAGAATATGCTTATTTACTATAATCAATACGGATAAAGGATGGTTATATAGCTAACTTACCGAATACCTGACCAGTCAACCTATACCTTTTATAAAGCAGGGGAACAATCAATATTTATCATGATTGACCCAATTAACACCCCCAGCCAGTTTCGTGTGGTTCCAAACCGTCCCTCTCTTGATCAACAAGTACATGGCGACATTGAATTTCTTCATGAGAAAGAATCAAATATGAACAGCCAATGGATTCAACCTGCTAACACCACCGTCCACGATGAGGTTTGTCCCTGTGACATAGATTGAGAAACCAGTGGTAAGGAAGCGTGCAACCCGCGAGCCCTCCTGAGTCTTGCTAGCTTTCTCTAGCCAGATCGTTATTTTCTGAATTTCTGGATTTTGAAGAATAGTCGGTGGAAACTAATAAGAAGACATACCTCTCATATCGAACTAGTCCGAAGTCACCATTTCGTGGCACTATTCGTATAAACTGCCACTTACACCTTGGAGCTCTGCCTGAGTATCAACCTGCCCTGAAGGAACGCTGCTAATACTCTTCTCCGGTGTCCTTTAGCGTCGAAATGCCCATTTGGACCACCCCAAGTCGAGTGTGTACTGTCGTGTTCCCGGTATCCACCGTAGACTGAAGTGAAGATGTTGAAGACAACGATGTCACGATACTTCTGACTCTTTGGCGATGCGTCAGGATATTTCTGCTTTTTTATCAACTTAGTCATCGCAGTAGGAGCATACTTTAATATGACGAGGGGGCCATCGAATGGGCCTCAGCGCACTTCTAGTGGTCATCGAGCGTGGTGGCATCGATGGAAGAAGATGGACCCAGAAGACCAGATAAATAAACCAAGACATATAGTTTATCAAAAGCTCGGAACTTTAGACAACTGTATCGTCTTCTTCGACAGAATTGAAAGGATAGAGAATGGTCTTATACGGAATTCCAGGTCGACTCTATCTACGAGTTCCCGGTATGAATCTAAGCTAGCGATTCTATCGATGGCTATCCGTGGACAGACTTTCGGATGACTGCACGAATCCGAGGATATTGGGATGATCGCGCGAACCCGAGGATATTGAGAAGCATTGCTACCGTAAATGCAACCAGCCCCATGAGCTAATATCCTAGTTAGCTATGGAGGACTGCAAACCTTCATGACTGATCAGACCTACTACTCGTAGTAACAGCTTGCCTAATAGGCAGCGGGGCTCTTGTGTTGTAAAATCTGAAATCGATATTTCTATTTATTAATATTTCTCACGTATAAATAGTTTGGCGATAATCAGAACTCTTTCATTCCGCAACACACCGTATTAGAAATTTATTTTCGTAGGCAAATAGGAATAAGAGTGTCCTTACACCACGCAGACAAATCCATGCTACCACAATGTATGAAGTCACTAAATGCCCCTCAGTCGGGAACCAGAGCAGTTCATGCCAACTTGTCATCTGTTCAATGCGGATTGAAAGCCTCTCGCAATATCCATAGCTGAGAACAATACACACAATGGCTGTTCAAAGGCTATGGACTAAGTTCAAGTGTGAAATCAAGTATGAGACATGTGTACAGGTTTAATACAGGTCGAATCAAAGTAAGACTGGAGTAGTTTATATGGCTGAACGAGACTATTGTGCTGAGTGAAAGTAGAAATCTCTTGTCCATGATTGTCGCCCAATTGACATGGCTTCTTTGCATTAGCGAGAACATTAACCATATTTGATTGGGTTGTGGCTGTGTCGCACCGTCCATGAGAAGTTATTCTCTGTAGCGCTCTATGGGAGTTAGACTGACTGTCTTATAGGTCAGCATCAAACCTTAAGTGTTAATATAAGTAACCCAGGCACCCTGGCTCTCCTCTTAGATGGTCAATTTATAGATCGTGGATGCTATTGAAAGTTGGGATGCACGATCTTGAGTTGAATAGAGTTTTCACGGCTTTATGAATACATACGTTTTCGTAACACTTATACATATGCATGAGGAACCTACACGACCAACTACTTATTCGAAGGTCTGCAGGTATAAGACAGTGGTTTGTGGGGATTGTGGCAATTTATAAGTACCTACATATGGTACCCCACAACGTCATCATCGATACTTCATTCAAGATTTCTAGCAATCCTGTTATTTAATAATCGGTTCTGATATTGAAGTGTCCATGTAGACGAGTCGGGCTGTCGGGGTCTTCATCATGCATGAAATGCTCGGATCGCAAATCCGCCTCTCCGTTCTAGCCATGCTCTGGAAATAGTCGAACCTCAACCACAACCGGGCACTGCCTTGCAAGTGCTGGCAAAGCGCTATGCCAAGCTCTAAGGTTAACTATGCAAGTCAAAGGGGTTCGAATTTGTGTTTACCTTGAAATTAAAGATACTAATAAGACTTTTGACCTCGTTAATTCTTCTCTATGTTGCTCGTTAACTCGCCAAGAGTCTATTTATGGGTACAATGACTTCCCTAAGCAGGCAGGCAGGATGGACTACATCAGTACGGCCCCCATCGAGGCTCATGTCTTTCGCGAATAGCCTACGTATGATTTACGAGATCGAGATTATCGTACACGGAGGTAAGCCTGGTGTGTCTCAGTGACGCCAGTGGACGCCTCGTTTTGAATCCTGGAAAGACGAGCACTGAAATCAGGTAATCCGTCCTGACTGACGTCACATCCCACTCCGGGTTCCGTATCACGGATCCGTTACATATACCCAGTCGCCGCCGTCCCAACGGTCAAGTTGGCATTACTACCTATTGTCTTATTCAAGTCGACCTAGCCGGATTCTGCAAGTGTCATTGCACAAGAAAACTAAGAGCCTCACTCTAAATCTGCACTATAAGTCTATAGAAGAAAGAAACCCGCGCAACCAAAGACAAGAGGTACTAGCCACTTGCCGCCGTCATCATGACTATGTCTTCATCTTACCCCTTCCACCCCGACGACTTCCCAGTCAAAGAGGGCGTTGTCCTCAAGCCGACCAAGACCTACTGCCTAAAGGGCGCAATCCACTTCAAGACGACGGCCAAGATCATCGACCTAACAGGCCACCTGCGGCAGCCCTTCAACGACTTCAGCCATGCGTTCCTAGACGAAGCAGCGCAAGCGGCCTCGAAGCTCGAGGGAAAACCCGTGTTCGAGATCAGCTCGTGCGGCAACATGATGCGCACGATCAAGACGATGACGGCGGCGCCGTCAGGCGACAAGGTGTGCGACCTGAACATCACGTTCGTGTCGTTCGGGTCGAGCACGGTGCGCTTCCCCAAGGACAGCTCGCACTCGCGCCACGAGATCGAGCTGTGCCCCGTCGGCGACTCCGGGCTCACGGAGAAGAAGCACGAGGCCTTCGTCAAGAACAGCATCCCCTACTTCTGGGACATGACCGGCGGCACTGTCGGCGTGCTCTACAAGTGCCTCAACCAGAAGCGCGTCGAGATCGCCAGGGTCGCGGGGTACGGCTTCGCCAAGGACGCCGTGCTCGTGCTGAATGGGGACGAGTTGGATGACGTGGTCGCGCTGGCGACGGCGATTATTTTGTTGAATGGCAGAGATGCTATGGATACGGACTGAGGGAATGGGAACGGGGATTGGTGTTTGTCTTGGCGTGGCATAGCATGTTGTAATTTCTAATATATCTTTTTAATCGATTCTGTACTAATAACAATTCTTGGTGAAGGGAATCTATTATACAGTCTAACCCTGCTCTAGGTATCTTGATTGCACCATTCGTGAGATCGACAAAAGAAAAGAAAATCTAGTCAGCGTTCTTGTGAGAAAAGAAGAAGGAAAACCCCATGTGTGTCTTGAATGGACTTTATTTCATGTCCCAGAACTCATATATGCGTTCCAGAGCACTTGGTGCATGGGTGAATGGGAAGTTATGCGCACCCGGCACGATGCGCCAGAATACATTCTTCTCGCCGCCAAGCAGGGGGAGGGCATCTTCAGCATAGTCTTCCCTTTGGATTAGGTTGTCATCCTTACCCAGCAGTACGGCCGTCGTCCCGGGCTTTCGCTTAGCTAGTTGCCGCCAGTAATGTTGCTGGTCCATCAGCGGCGCATACTGAATCGTAGACATGAAAGCCTGCACGAAGCCGCGGTGGAAGTCCAAGGTCCAGTGCACGAAGCGGATGACCTTGAGCTCGAAGGGCGTCTGCGCCGGCGCGTCGGCCGGGTCCACGGCCTCCTGAACGGCGACATCGATATAGTCCTCTTTCCCCTCGCCTTGGAGTAAAGGCTTCGAGGCAGCTCCGGCGGTTGACAGCTTGCGTCTCTTGGACACCGCGTTGTCGATGGGCTGGCGGAGGCGGCGCTTGGTGAGCCAGGCAAGTATGCGCTCGGGGATGATGCCCGAGGTAAAGACGAGCCGGCTGGCGCGCCCGATGTTTTCTGCGCGGATGAGGCCGGCTGGCGCAAGCAGAATCAGGGATTCAACCATAGTGGGGAAGGTCGCTGCGAAGTTGGCGGCTATACCACCGCCAAGCGAGTACCCGACGACGCTGAGCCCGTTGTCACCAGTCCAACTTAGAGGTGAGGAGGCCAGAACTAGTAGTATTTGCGTTACGAACAGCCTTGTGTCGTACGGCAGATCACCGGGCGCATCAGTATATCCTCTTCCGAATAAATCCTGGGAGGTGTTAGTTGAGCACTGAGGGATGTCTTCATCGTGTGAGCCTTGTGTTGAGGCTACTCACGTAGAGCATTACTCGACAGCCTTTCTCAGCAAGTGGCCTGGCAATCTCTGAGAGAGTCATGCACGAGGTGCTAATGCCATGGATAAAGAGGACTTTGCGCCCATCTTCAGGACCGAATTCGTAGACGTGGATATTACCATACTAAGATAAGAGCTTAAGCGTTAGGGGCACCGTCTATTTTCATTCTCACTTCAATGCATGAATAAAATGATAGGCTACCCACTGGCGTGACTACGTCTCTTGCGCCTGGATAGTAATCCGGACCGTAGACGAGGTCCTCGGCTTCAGCCCCGGCGGGTCCGGAGTAGCCGGTTGTTAATGGACCGGGGATGACCGGCGACTTCTTCGGCCAAAGCGTGACTTTCGCGAGAGAGGCAAAGGCAACGGTGGCTGCAACAGTCGTTGCGATTATTGCAGTCGCATTCGATCCGTTGGGCGCCTCGAAGCACTGGGACAGTCTCTCCATTGTGGCGACCAAGCAAGATTTAGTCGAATGTGTTCGCGGGTATGAGACGCTATCCCACCCAGGCTCAACGCTGACGAGCTTTTATGCCTTATCTATGAATCCTACCATAGGACAAAGACCGCCCGAATAATCGGCGCCAAGCTACTACGGGTTATAACAGCCAAGCCCTCCAAACTTGCGGTCCAGGAGGAAAAGTGTACAAAATATGCATTAGAAGGAAGTTGGTGTGGCTTTTTAGTGTTGGTCATATCTGACCTGACAGCCTGACGTGAGTCGCCGACCAACAGCTCGGCCCCACAAACGGACTGGGAACTTCCTGACCTCTCAGCCCTGTCTACGTACATTCACACGTACCTTCACACGTGGCATCCAAGGGGCTGGGTTGAGTTTATGCTGTTCAACACACCATCCAATCTTCCAAATCGATTAGGACTTTTACAATTCTATTCGTACTTTAACCAAGGGTATAGTGACACGTGATATCCATTTTTCCACTCCATCTCTGCTTTTGTCGCCTTCCCTCGCGGTATGATGCGCACACATTCCCAGAGCACCTCCAGATGCGTCCAAATGTTGGTAGATACTTAATATATATGTATCTGATTAACTGCTGTAAGGCAGCCCCCCCCTCCACAAAACAGGGGAATTTGCCAATAAAATTAATCTGTAGGTCTGATACATCCATTTGCACCTAACTTTGCCTGTGCCATATGTACCAGCATTTATCAGAGATACGCAACGCCACATAGATCGAAGGTTATGATTGGACAATACAGCCAATTTTGCTATGGCGGAGACCAAAATTGTTAGGCGAGGTGGCGGTGGAGGCTGTGGAGCAAGGGCTGCCTTACAGCAGTTAATCAGATATATCCAAAACTTCCAACTCGGCATTCCATCAAAGCCCAACTGCGAAAGCCGCGCCTCCGAGCTGTCCGATCAAATGACAAAGATTCTCCACCATAGGAGGCAGCAGGTCTTGGCCGTTGCTGAAGTTGACCCGTAGAATCTCCTGTGCGATATCCATGCAGGTCCTCGGATCGTCTAAGCCCGCCTCTATGCCTTCCGTCCTGTGCGATCTGGGGCCCCGAATCGTCGGCAGTCCCTGATCGAAGCCCACGAAACGTTGCACCTGAGTCGACTCCGTCCCGTCTATGTAGACAACCTCTTGCTGGTATACGTTCGGGGGAGGCTGACTCCGCGTCGCCTTCGTGACCACTCCGTACGCCCATAGTGCCAAGGCTGCGTGGTGCACCGCGACGGAATAGAAGTTTTTGAGGTGGCCAGGGGGGAAGAGTTTGGCCTGCCGAAATATCTGTCCTGCATGCCACAAGGCTTGACGTGCCTCCGTGCTTTCTGACCACTGCTGTAGGATCGGGTACACCCGCCGTGCTTGGTCCTCGCCCTCCTTTCCAGCAAACAATTGTAGATCATTGAGAGATACGTGTAGGTTTAACAGCATTAGGTTCAGTAATAAGGACTCTTGTGCTGAAAGTGTTGCGTGCCAATCTTGCGTGACAAGCTGGAAATTTGATAACGCTTTACAAAGCTCCTGATGACGCGAGTTAAGTATGAGGCTCGGCCCTGCTTGTTGGTTGTCCATGAAAGTGTCTGAGCGGTGGACAGAGCTAAGCTGCCTCAACTCGAAGACGAGGTTCCAGAACCCATGGAGATAGATCGAAATGGCGTATTGAGCGTCTAGTCGTTGGTGGTTCGCCATCAGAAGATTGATATCTCGGATTAAATCTCCAAGACATGGTGGCCTTTTACTCTGGCTTGGATTTCGTAGTAGATACGCCTTTTTCCATTCCGAAGCTGTCTTAGCAAACCAAAGTTCCTTGGACTCGGGAAGAGGTAGAGTTAGTTCTGCGTATGACATCGTCGGACTTGATAACGTGGTCATAGAAACTTGGGCGTCTCTAAGGTAACAGTGGAATGCTAATCTTTGAGGGAAATTAGCCATGAAAACACACGAAAGCCAGCTACAACGAACCTTTTCCATGATTCCATCTCATACCATCGTTTCCACTTTTCTTTAAGGACATCCCCTTCGTCAGCTGGGTCAACCGAGACAGTAGGATACGACGAGCGTTGAAATCGTCCTCGATACCGCATCATCTAAGAAGCATAAGCATAAGCAGGGGCGTCTCGCAGCTTTCCTTTGTCCAACGTACGTTAATGGGAATCAGAAGATGGCATTCGGCAATTTCCATCTTCCGCCGGCTGCCGCTCCAGAGGCCAATATCTTGTCCCAAGACGAGGGTTTGAACTAATCCAAGATCCAGGATACCAGTGTTATTTTCTTCAAACTAATGTGATTATTAGCTACTACCATCGATTCCGCCCATGAGAGGCTAGAGCACTCACTTTCGCCGGGATTGCAATGCCTATATTATATCAGCCACATGGTACTTCATATTTTTCTAAGGTTGTACGCTTTATTCATCACTTACGAACTGCCTCTTGGACTGCAAATCCAAATTTCCTCAGCGTCGGGACTGGGGTAGAAACCGCTCCATTGGCTGCTGCAACGGCTAGCCATTCAGGCCACTGGGTGTTAAGGCTAAACGAGGCAAAGTGTATCCATCCCGACACGGAGCACTGATGCGCAGCCAAGAATAAATGCGCCATTGTGTCCATTACGTCAGCCGACGGAAACGAGGAAGCAACTCGCATCTTCATCATATCACTCCGGCAAGTGCTGAGAACGATAAATAATATTTTATCTCGGCTTGATTGGTCCAGCTTGCCCTCGACCACTCGATCCATTCGCTTTTGTTTCTCGTTAAATGTCTGGCTTGTTATATCCTTGAGGGATAGGGGTAAGTTGCCGTGTTCTGTGTACGCATGGTCGCGTTTGTCCGGGTCCCAGCGCCAGGGGGATTCGGTCCATATTTTCACCAGCTTCTGTCGCATCTCTGTCATGTCGACGGCCGAGTCGTCGGTCTGAGGGGTCGCTGCCTGTATCATAGTTGGACGGTCGTTCGACCCATCCAGGTTCCAATGGTCCAACAATCCATAGTCGACGTCGTTCAGTTCGTAATTGGTGTCGTCACAAAAATCTAGAACAGCCAGCCCCTGAGTTTCGGCTAGTCTCGAGGGATCCATCGACTGATCGTACAGAACATCACGGAGGAAGTCAGAGAACGGTAAACGACCCATGTTAACTGCGCCCTGAGGGGCATAGACATTCGAGTAACCAGTAAAATTGCCTATATCATGTCAGATTTCAAGATCCAGCTCATTCATGGAGAAGGTTGAGAACTAGAGACACGGATACCGTATAGTAACCTAGCAAGCTCTAATACATTATCTGAAGCGTCTATATTTGGATCGACGGATAGTTCCGCGACAGTTGAGCCAATATACAAACAGATAATGAGTTCAGGATTGTCACTGTGCCCACTCTCTTCTATGTTGGGTTAGGGGAAGGGCGAACTGTTGGAAAAACCTACTCTGGTCCACCATTGCCTCAGGCGTAGGTTGTTGGCTTAATTCTGTTTTCACGAATGCGTTTGGCATGTTGTCGATACTTTCGCCGGCGGCCTGGCCTGTATGAGGCGGCATTTCTTGGTCGTGGCAGGTCACCGGGCTAGTATTTGACGAGACCGAAGGGGACAAGCCAAGTGGACTACTCATATTGTTCTGCGCGTTCACGGAGAGATGCAGGGCAGCCGCGGACCCGGCCTCGGACGGCGCGACTTCGCAGTTGATCTGCCTATTGCGACAGCGACTGCAGGGCTTGTTCTCTTCGCACTTTACTCGCGCTATAGCGCATGGACGACAAGCCTGAGACACACGACTGGCTCCGGGAGACGAGTCCGTACGCCGGCGCTTTTTCGTGCCATCACCATCATTCTCATGATTTGCCGTGTGCCGCTTGACGAGATCGGCCCGGGCGAAGGCCTTGCCGCATACTGGGCAGAGGAATCTCTTTCCAAGCGTATGTGTCTGAATATGTCGCGCAAGGTGCTCGGGGCGGGAATACCGCTTTTTACAATCAGCACATTGATATAAGCTCCTCGTTGTAGAATGACTCTGGCTACTAGGCGTAGGCGCACTGCTAGTATTTTGGAACTGGTTTACGTTCGAAGGTGTGTGTAGGGACGTCGACGACGGGCGCGGTTGCGGGTGGGGAGGAAGGGGACCGTAGGTAACATGGCCGGCGGACTCCTGGCCGGAGTGGCCGACCGCTTGGCTGTTATCGCGCCCCGGAGGCGATATATGGACTTCGTGGTCGGTATTCTTCTGAAGGAGTTGAGATAAAGACGGCGCCGGCATTGTCCAACGTTTCGAGCTGTTAATGTGTCGGAATAGAGTTTTGTGACTACTATCATCAACCTTGTATAACGACTTACGGCTATAAGTCCACGGTTTTTAGTCGATCCTCATGTGAGAAATCTATGCAAGGAAGTAGATAATGGCGATCCCCCGCAAGATAGCCAGTATCATCTTGCAATAGCCCAACAACCGTCGGTAGCCCAATGGTATCAATTCCCAGCCAGACAAGTTTGTGCACGCAGACCTACCGTTTTGATCATGGATGGAGCAGAGCAGAGCAGGGTATAGGACTAGACTCGGCAAGAAAAACACCCGCGATTATCTGCTTTTCGAAATTTTAACTGTCGTAAGTTGATTTTGCGCATGCATAAGTCATAACATGTGACGAGATAGCGGTTAAGGAGGTCGACCTAGGTCATCAACTGTGTCGCGTCTCCTCTAGCTTGCACTGATAAGCAAGTATTCTAGGTATAAGTACGTGTATGGAGTCACAGTACTAGCCAGAAATTCCAAATCGGAGGTTCTTCCAGCCGTATCAACACTATTGCGTAGATGAAGTCGCAGTGACGCGCGTCTACTGTAACAGCAGAATAATCTAGTTTCAGTCCCTAGTCCACTTTTTGCAACTTTTTGCACTAAGATAGACGCCAAGATGTCAGGGTCCTGGACTGCTCTCGATGACGAGACCAACAGCAAACGAGATTTTGATTCTTATATTTCTTATCAACCAGTCACGAAGTCTCAGTGGTAACAACCTGCATCGACCTGCATCAACCTGCAGCCATCAAAAGGTGCCATGCAATTACAGCTGCTCCTTCAGGCAAAGCCTATTTAGACTTATTAATTCCTCTTTGGAGAGGTTGTTGGCTATATCATGCCAATATACACTAAACTACATATATAGTAACCTAAACTAAACTGAGCCGGCTCACTGCTATGGCATTTGATCCGCACGATTGCCGGCGTCTCGTTACATATCGTAGGTTCACATATACTATTGCGTCTTCAACCAAATTGAACCAATTGAGTGTGTAGTTATTCTGCTTATCAGCCTCTCACTAGCAGATCCAACGTGATGGTAACCACGTACCTGGTTACCCCATAATAAGGCTTGTTAGTTTGAGTGGTCCCCGAAGGGATCTCCCCGGGAGTCGACATTTGTGAAACCTTATCTCAGATCCAGCATTACATGTACAAGGTCAGTAATTAAAGTAGAGCATACAGGAACACCAAAATCCTCATTGGTCATTCGAGGCGTTTACGGCATATTAAGCTTACGTGTATATGTACGTATCAAATCCCGACTGTTCGAAACGTCATGGGATCTCCTGTCATAGGAAGTTCCTAATATTCATATGTGGCTCCTGGGGTAGCTATGAAGACTAGGTATGTAGCGATACAAAATAGAGGATTAGACCCCAGTCGACTTCAATTAGTTTCCGGCGGTCCGGTCTCTAAGCAAGATCGCCAGGGATACAAATACAATGTAATAAGACGGGAGCGGCACGCTTGTACATTGCCTATCCGTCTCTTGGTTGAGGCTATCGAGCTAGCGCCTCACTCCAATTGGCTGATCTGTTGACATGACTCGTATGTACTGGACCCTTACACACCCATACATACATTTACACAGCATCTAGGTTTCTGATGACACTTACACACACTATCCAGATTTTTGCTTACCTAGCACACTTATAATTTGTAGATACATAAGCTGTGGTGGTGGAGAAGATGCTAACCTTTCTACGATCTAGTGGTGGCAGGCCTCTAGCCTTCCGGCAGTGAAGAAGGTACCTTCCGCGTATTATCACGGTAGCAGCCGCGAACGACATTAACTTCCGATTCTCAGACTACAGGCAGTCCCTTGCCTCGGTAGCTTCCTACATCTTCAATACTTTACTTCATTTCTAGCTACCTCGACTACTACATCATCCATGGGTTTATAACGTTATCAAGGTCGACGACCGTGTCCCTTTGATACTGAAATCCAACATGGAGGATCTCGGAACAGAGAGGAGGAAAGGGGCGAGGACATTAGGGAGTGTCCGTGTTCGACACCATCAAACCAACGAGATAATTCTAATACCCACCCCGGCAAACGATCCCAACGATCCTTTGAACTGGTGAATATCTTCGTCTAGCTCCGCGACTCCAAGCATGCTAACAGTCTCTAACAGGTCTCAAGGGCGTAAGTACTATTTGGCTACAGTTATCTGCTTCGCTATCATGTTGAGCAACTTCCTCGCTGCTGGTGAGTCCTACATCGAACAACAGATACTCTTTAGCTCTTGCCCATCTGATATAATACAAGGACCGAGTATTGCCATCTTAGGAACGGCCTTGGAATTCTTCCCCACGAGCGCCAAGTCTCAAGCCGTTGCTCGGACAGCATATTTCTTCACAACGACAGCACTCATGCAAGGCGTTGGGAATTTCGTCTGGATGCCTCTTGCCAATAAATACGGTCGAAGGCCTGTCTACGTGACCAGCTACGTTATATATTTTGCGTGTGCCATATGGCTTATCTTCGAAACAAACTATCACCAGTTTCTCGCTGGTCGGATCCTTTTGGGATTCGGTGCTGGGGCTGCAGAGACAATTGCCCCTTTGACAATTACGGTACGTCTCGAGGGGAATCATGTATACAACTGCTGATTCTGTGTCCCAGGATATATTCTATCTCCATGAACGAGGAGCTATCATGTCGCTTTATACATCCTTTCTCTCCATAGGAGTAGCGTTAGGTGTTATAATCGATGGGTAAGCCCATGGAATTATGACACTTAGTGCAAATTTTAGTCTAATGCCATTGATAGTCTCATCCTCATCAATAACGATTGGCGAGTAATTTACCAAGTGGCATCAGGGTTGATTGGTCTAGTCCTATTACTAGCCTTTTTCACTTTCCCAGAGACAGCGTACTCAAGAGACGTTGGCGACATGAAAGATAGTCCCACAAGAGAGAAACAAGGGGCAGAAAACCAAGAGGTAGAGAAGTCTGCTTCCGATGATGGCAAACATCCCCTCAGTATCCCTCCAAAGAAGGAATCTTACCTTCACAACTTAAGACTGTACCACAAAACGTGGACAGAGGAAAGTCTGGTCAAGCTGCTATTTCGCCCCCTTGCGTTGATTCTCCTTCCCCCTATCCTCTGGGTTGCCCTAGTTCAGTCCGTCACCATTGGTTTTTTAGTGGCTATGACCTCTAATACCGCCTCGGCTTACCAGACTGCATATGGCTTTAGCGACTGGCAAGCAGGCCTATGCTTCGTTGCCGCCATAATTGGTTCTCTGCTTGGAGTACCAGCTGGAGGCTACTTAGGCGACATGACAGCGGATTGGTTCACTAAGAGAAATGGAGGGATCCGAGATCCGGAAATGCGACTTCCTGCTATGATACTATGCCTTGTTTCAACACCTCTCGCATTGATCCTATACGGTATCGGGATAGCAAGACAGTTGCACTGGATCTGCCCTACGATTGGTCTTGGACTCTGTAGGTATCGGTTTTTTGGGGTCAATACATGAACTCTGCTAATGTACAGTAGTGAACTTCTCGATTACGCAAGGCACAAATATTTGTCTCGTATACGTCATTGATTCTTATAGACCTATCGCCGGTGAAGTTACGTTGGCAGTCATGGGATTCAAATGTGAGTTAAGAAATTCTCTCTTCACCGACTTGTTGCTGATCCGCCGATAGCACTATTTGGGTTCCTTCTGTCATTCTATACCAATCCATGGGTAGAGGAAGCGGGATATACTGACGCTTATGGGGCTATGGCTGGGATAGCGGGCTTTATATTGCTATTTTGGATTCCCCTATACTTCTGGGGTAAAGCAATCAGACATGCAACTTGGAATTGGCCATTTCTCTCGTATATTCACTGGGCGGATGACCGTGAAGTAGGAGAATAAGCTTAGTCTATTTACTCTAATGACTCTGCCTGTGCAACCAAATTTTTTTTTCTTTCCCTTGATATCATGGAATAATCTGCCCCGGATTCACCCACGGCAATCCTTTACAGAATGAAACCAGCGTCCATAATCACATTTACACCAGTGACGCTCTTGTTCTTGACAAAAGAAAACACCTGCTCAGCAACGTCCTCAACCGTGACGATACGCTTTAGCTTTGTCTTTTGTCGATGGTTCTCTTTCAGTTCATCAGTGAAGCGCTCTGCCCACTCCTGTACCAAATAGTCAGAAGTCTTTCAGTCAGGAGTTCGAAATATGGCACATTACCGTAAGCAGCAAACCAGGGGATACGCTATTGACCCTGATATGAGGTGCAGCCATCACAGCTAACCCTCTGACAAGATGGAGCTGCGCAGCTTTGGTGACGCTGTAAGGCTATGAAGTAGTTTTAGAGACTTGGCTTTAGCTGGCGCGGAATCTCTATCCAGGAGTGCTCACCAGAGAACTGCCACTGACGTTTACCCCCGCGAGGGAGGCGGTAGTGACGAAAGCTCCCTCGGTTGCGTCGAGGTGTTTCTTGGCAGCGTGCATCAGCCACATGTGGGATTTGACATTCATATTGAAGCAGCGGTCCCAGTCCTCTTCGTGCGCATTGTCGTCAAGGCTAGTCATACCGCGGCTGTAGATGGGTGTTTGTTAGTCGCTGTATCAGTAGGGAGATTGAGGATACTTCAGTCACTTATGGCCGAGGCCATCAGGTGCCCAAGTATATGCTCAAATTGCCGATTCGGCTGGGAAACCTACACGTGAGTCCAGCCGCCATTAGAGAATAGGGCATCTAAGCGGCCAAACGTATCAACGGTCTCCTGGACAAGTCGGATGATCTCATCCCGGCTGCCCAGATCAGCCTTGATGACCACGAAGTTCTTGCTCTCGCTGCTCTGAGGCAAGGGAGACAAAGGGGGCAGCTCCTCGAGCAGCTTGGATGCGCGCTCGGCATTGTTGCTGTAGTTCACGACCACACGGAAGCCGTTCTTAGCAAAGAGCCGGCAGGCGGCCGCTCCGAGTCCGGCGCTACCGGCCGTGACTAATACGACTGGGGAAGCTGATTCTGATCCCATGGCTGTGGAGTTTTGTTAGTCCTAGTGGTGTAATGAGTGAGTTCGAGCAAGCCACCTTGTCGTCAGCGGAAGAAGCCAATTCCGATGGCTTTTTGGTCAATGTAGCAACATTTCACAGGACTCGGCAATGCAAGGAGGGGTTCTTTCGGGAAATACAGTATACCAGCTAGGTAGGATATGCAGTTAGCCCCAACTGTTTAGCGTTACACCCTAACTCTAAAATCGCGGTGACGGACTACTGGTATATAGGAAGTCTACTAGTTCTATCGGATATAACATACATCCGTTTCTCATATTAACAATATAACCAAAGTGCTGGTTTAGTCAAGAATAAGATCGCTGCAAGTCTGCATATGGTAGTTAAATAATACCGCTTCCAAAGATATACAGGCTCATATGTCAGGCTGCTTAGCATAAGCGTTTTCATGAATGTAGCGCTCGATAGATCCTGAAGGACGGCGGTGGGGAGTAGCTATTTCGTCTTATACATAGTTGTATAGGGAAAATAAACTCGATTATATATAATCTGATGAATAATCAATTGAAATTCAGATGGTTTAATAGAAAGAGCACTTACACTAGTTGAAGTTCCTTGCTGCCCCTGAATCATTTCCCCGGGATCGTAGGACGATAGCTCAGACACCAATTGACTCCCCTAAGCTACAGGGTCCGTCGTGTAGAACTGTGTGGCCTGGGTTGATACCAGCCTCAACGGGAACTTGGAAGGCAATGGTCTCGTCGTTTCCCGGATACTGCGTTCTATGTCCCCAGCCCGAGATATCCTTCGTGTCGTCAGCATAAATGAGACCATACTTGCCCCCGTGAACCAAGGCGTCACCGGTGGCATTCGGTAAGCTGACTATACGGCGAGAACGTTAGTGAGTAAGCCTGCATCCATAAAGCAATTGTCTGCCCCTTTCGAGATATGGACCGAGACATACGGTGGACGACGCCACTGATGAACCAAACATATCTGCCGTCTTGTGTAAGCAGAAACCACTCTTTCAGACTAAGCAATAGAGTCCCCCAACTCACTGCTTGTACGGCGCGTTGTGCAAGCTGCCGTTGAATCTCGGCGGGATAATTGTATAAGTCGCATTTGCCAAGTCGCCCATCTGGAGCGTTTGCGTGCCGGAAACCCCGGGCACGCTGGAGGTCGCGAACGGCGTTTTTAGCTGCCAGCACTCAAAGACTGAAATATTGTCCCGACCCGTGATAGCCGTCAGGTTCAGGTATAGTTCTGCATGAGCGGCGGTGAGGAAGAAGACGCTCCAGGAGAGCAAAACACTGGGGATCCCGAAGCGAACCATGACTACGATCTCAAGTTATAAGTTTGTAAGTCAAGTTGAGCCGAAACGGTGATAGTCAACTTGCAAGTGTATATTACTGGAACGAAGACGAAAGATGCTACATAGTTAAGCTTTCACGACCCTGTTCCAGGGAAGAGTTGAGCTTATAAGTTAACCCAGAGCTCAGGCCAGCTCGCCCGGGATGGGAAATGAGCAGCATCGGTCTCCAGCATAACATCTGGGTTCTTTGCGGCACGACTACAATGCGCAGGGGTATTTATTGTGCTTTTCGGTACGAATAAAACTACGCCATCCGTAGCTGATACACAGTCCGATCAGTGATACAAATAGCTTCAGGAACGTAGAAAGGTATAAATCATCCCAGAATAGGTGTATATGTATAGAAAATGATAGGCTACTCAAGTACCAGTACCAAATGAAACCCTAAATCAGTTGGTTAATGGCTATTCAATTATTAGATTGCTTAACAATGTAAAGTTAAGGTACAAGGCTAGTATAAAAGGCGCCAGTGCGGCATGACTCGCGAGCTTCGGCCAGCGTTTATCGCTTATTAGCGTGGAGCCTGGAATCTGGAATCAGCAGCCTTGCCTTATCGGGAGAGAATGTATCCGGACGTTCACTTAGAGCAGTCTAGCTTCAATAAGATTGTCATCGACTATCCTACGTAAGCGGTGCGCACCGGGCCGAAAATACATGTAATAACAATGAATGACAACATATTTGCCTTTAGTCTTTCTTTTTGCTTGGTGTTCTGAAGAAGCGCCAACGGAACAATTGTCTCGAAAACTACCTAACCCGTATGACGACTATACCGTAGTGACAAGCTGAGACTCATTGAACAGGTAACTCCGTTTGTTTATGAAAGACACTAGATAGCTAGGCTCAATCTTTGCTCGGGAATAAGGCCTTGATTGATCGTCTTACCTCATTGTGGATTCTAAGTATGTAAGCAATATAATTATGTAATACCTTAAGTAGGTAATTACTAACTCTCAAGGCTGGAAACTGGATATTGAGTCTCAACAATTCCTCAAATCTCCTCTAGTTAGTAGTGACGGTTTATTAATCACTCAACAGGCTGAGCTATTCGAACGTCGGTAGGTAACGTTTTGCTCACGTCTACCGAAATAAAGTGTGGATATTTGGAACAGGTACTAAGAATAGAGCTCTTATTAGGTTTACACAAGAAAAATGTATGATTGGGAACGAGCCTGTATATGGGTATTTTTTTATATTCCCTCTATACACATAAGCTAGAATCAGGCATGTATAACATACATATGGACACAGTTGTAACCTGGATAAATCGGCGTCACCTTCTCCTTCCGCGCACATTGCTTTGCGCCTCCTCCTCACTTTCTATAGCGCGCGCAATGTCACTTAAGTGCCTTCATACCACGTACCTCGCATTATTGTATATCGTAATACTTTGAATTTGCCCTTGCCACTCCCCGATTATTATCTAATAGGTTCGCTTGAAGGGTGGAACGGCCTTGCATTCGTTCTCGTCCAAAGTCGTGCCAATTACGCGTCTGTATCCTAAATCAACCGGGCCGTGTGGTTTTCTTTGGAAGGTAAGAGTGTGCTTCATCCAGTTTACGTCGTCTCGGTCAGGGAAATCTTCTCGGGCGTGAGCGCCACGAGACTCTTTTCTGTTGGCGGCAGCTGTCGCCGTTTGGATGCTGATAGATGATTAGCTTTGTCTTTCAAAGTATGTTCGAGCTGTACTTACGCGCAAGTGAGTAAGTTTCTTAATTCGAGAGTCTCAACGAGATCTGAGTTCCATATCATGCTGCGGTCCTTGATTCCAACTTGCGAGTATGTGCCGTCGATCTGGGTTACCCTCTTTACACCCTCATCCAAACTCTCTTGCATACGGAAAACGCTCACATCCGTTTGCATAGCCTTTTGCATAGCTAACCTGATCTCGGCCGTGCTCTTGGGGCCATCTGAATTGCGAATTTGGTCGAGTACCTCGATTGAGCCGGCACCAGCGTCGGCACTAATAGGCTTAGGCTTCTCACCAGGTGTGAAGTTATCCCGGATGGTATGCGAAACAGCACGGCCGAACACAACGAGATCAAGAAGAGAGTTGGCGCCCAGTCGGTTGGCTCCGTGAACAGAGACACAAGCAGCCTCGCCACAAGCGAATAGACCAGGAACGACCTGGTCGTTTCCTTTATCGTCAACCGTGAGGACTTCACCAGTGTATCTCGTGGGAATACCACCCATGTTGTAATGAACAGTCGGCAGAACTGGGATGGGCTGCTTGCGAACATCGACACCTGCGAAGATACCGGCGGTCTCGGAAATACCAGGTAAACGTTCGGCAAGAATTTCGGCAGGCAAATGACTCAGTTGGAGATAGATATGGTCCTTCTCAGGACCAACACCTCGTCCGTCCCGAATTTCCATAGTCATAGATCGCGAGACGACGTCACGACTTGCGAGATCCTTGGCGGTCGGTGCGTATCGTTCCATAAATCGCTCACCCTCGGAATTAAGGAGGTATCCACCCTCACCTCGTGAACCTTCGGTAATCAAACAGCCAGCGCCGTAGATGCCGGTAGGGTGGAATTGAACAAATTCGAGATCTTGGTTGGGGAGACCCGCACGGGCAACCATAGCCATACCATCACCAGTGCAAGTGTGCGCTGACGTACAACTGAAGTATGCTCGACCATAACCACCAGTGGCTAAAACAGTATTCTTAGCAAGGAATCGGTGCAGAGTGCCGTCTTCCTGGTTGTAGGCCACGACACCGCGACATTCGCCGTCTTCCATAATCAAATCGAGGGCAAAGAATTCGATAAAGTAGTTGGTGCTGTGTCGCAAAGATTGTCCGTATAGAGTGTGCAGCAGAGCATGTCCAGTTCGGTCAGCGGCAGCGCAGCATCGGTAGGCCTGGCCACCCTTTCCATACTTCTGCGATTGACCCCCGAAAGCACGCTGGTAACTAAAGGGAAAGATCAGATGATTGGGCCACTCTCCCTGGCTGTTTCAGAACTCACATTTTCCCGTCTTCTGTTCTCGAGAACGGGCAACCGTAATTCTCTAACTCGATAATCGATGCGGGCGCCTCTCTCGTCATGTAGTGAATAGCATCTTGGTCGCCGAGCCAATCCGAGCCCTTCACGGTATCGTACATGTGCCATCTCCAGTCGTCCTCGTGCATGTTGCCAAGAGCCGCATTGATACCGCCCTGGGCGGCGACCGTATGACTTCGCGTGGGGAAGAGTTTCGATATGCATGCGGTGTTAAAGCCAGCTTCTGCGAGACCGAAGGCCGCCCGCAATCCGGAACCGCCCGCGCCAACGACAATGGCATCGTATTCATGGTCCTATGCCGAGTCAACCACACACACTCCCTCGATGACTCAAGTGATGGGGACTGCGCTGCGACGTACGATGACGGGATATTTACTGCTAACGTGAATGGGTGCCTCCTTCGCCCGCAGAGGGTTGTTCGCTATGACCCGGGCTGCGTAGCAAGATACAGTTAGAACCAGAGTTAAAGCAGTCGGAGCGCAGTAAGAGCGCAGTAAGAACACGTACAGACAGGTCGCGTAGAGGAAAATGATCGAGATTGGTATTTGGCTGCCCGCGAAAACTGTTCAGAGGCAATTAGGTTAGTGTCTTCAACTTCAGCCAAACAGAACGTGACGGCCAAGAATTGGAGACGATCCAGGATAATGGAAAGCGGGACAGCTCACGGTAAGGCCAGAAGCAAATCTCCTCATGGCTATTGAGGATGTCATTGTGAATAGGAAAAAAGCGAATAGGGAGGAGGGGAGAGACGATGACACCAACAATGGATTGAGGCTCTTCTCTAGTTCCTCCTTTGAACTTCCGAAGGCAAAAAGTGATGATGCCGCGAAGTTGGACCGGAGCTTCCAGTCAATTGAAGACTGGAGCCAATAGCAGTAAATCTGATTACCGAGGGATAAAGTCGGCGTCTATAAGAAGTACCTTTGTACCTACTAAGTAGCGCTCTTTATGACGGATGTGTGCCGAAGAGGCCGCGATCACGTGCTGCAAAGACATGGTTGTCCATATACCCGATTCAGCATCAGGGCATTCCTGAAGTGGCATGTGCTGTCGCGGATTACATAACTGTATCTGTCATTGGATCCCTGGCAACTTCAAAGTTGTATATACGAACTTGCGAACGTGGCTGAAGGTAATAGAGAAACTACCGAATGAGTTTATTCGTTGTCTCCCAGCCATCAGTAACCCTATAACCAATTTATATTGTAGCCTGCATTTGGTATAATCTGATGTGCTAACGGATTCATGCCTCTTTCTATAAGCTAAGGTAAAGTAACCATGACTTGCAACTGTTTAAGTGCCTATAGCCACACCATGCTAATGCAAACACCAATTCTGAGTGTGTGTTTAAACCTGTCTTTGACACCTATCGATCAATGCACCCAAGGCCATCGCCACATCAATTCCCATCCTGCCATCATATCTAGGTACAAATCCTCTAGAATGCCAAAACCTGCCGCAGCATCTCGAGGAAGTTGTCTTTCAAGTGATGCAGCTCGCTGACCGGGGGCTTCTTCGGTTCTCCCGCACTACGCTTGAGACGGTCCTGTCTCTTAGCCCTCCTCCGTCTCTCGGCTTCTATCGGGTCCAGCTCATCCTCCTGTTCCGCCTCCGCCTCATCGTTAGAGTCGTCCTCGTATTCCATTTCTTCTAAATCCATTTCGTTCAGCCCAAAGTCACTTGCGTGGAAACTAGTAAGGCCTGGCATACCAACGTCGGCTTCGGCTGACCCTTCGGCGGCCATCTTCTGCCGAGTCTTGTCGTGGTGCCATTTCTTGCGGGCCTCTTGCCACGCAATAAGCTGATTGATCTCCTCGATCGCTGTATCTTTCTTCACAATTCCGCCGGCAACGCCTCCTTCGAAGAGAGCATTGATGTCTAGTGCTCCACCTGCTGGTCCGTTCCTCAAAAATTCTAGAATGCCCTCGATCCAGCCCATGAGTTGCGTAAAGAGTCCATTGTCGTGAGTATGAACCTCGTGGACGAACTTGTAGAAGTTGTGCTCGTGCCGTTGACAGAGATCTATGAAGGCCTGTACAGTTTGGTTAGGATCTGCGGAGGCATCCTGTTCCCTGCACTTTTCAATAACCTAGACCACCTTGTTAGTAAACACAGACGAATTCCCCTTTGAAGAGTACGCTACCTGTATCATGTCATCAATGAAGACGGCGAAGTCCGTGATACTGCTATATACATTGGCCGACTTGTAGACTCTGACGAGGGGTTCATAGAATATAGTAAAAAGATCGCGAAGGAGCTGTAATGTGACTGGCTCTTCGATGAGATTCAACATCATAGCCTTATCACGCTGTCTAGTTTGGAGTTTCATCAGCTGTTTGAGGTAGGAGAACAGCTGAGCGCCTTGTTTGAGCTCTTCATCCACGTTCTCCACCGCATTATTGAAGGCAACATAGGCATTGTACAATCTTCCAATCTGGTCGGCGGTGAGTTGGGGGGTGAAAAGGTCGGACCGCAAAATAACAACGATAATATCTATGCTGTCTGATTCTGCTTCTTCCCGAATTGCGAATTTGACATGCTCCTCTGCCTCACTGAACTGCTTCAACTTATCCACGAAGACGTCATCTCCAATCTTGGAGGAAACGCCATCAATGGATTTCTGGTAGTTCCGGATCCCGTCGTGGAGTGTTAAGGAGAAGATTCTCTGCATCAGAGATCGAGACCCAAAAGGTTGCGCCAGGAAAAGATCCAGTACTCCGGACATGACAGCAGCGGGATTCGCAATCCGAATCACGTTCTTCAGAATAGTATAAGGGATTAGCGAATGGATTCTCTTCAGTTGTGCAAATAACTCCGGTGAGTTATCTTCGGCGAGGAATAGATGGTAAATGGTTGCTGCCACTTCGATGCGGAGCCACTCGGCAAACTTCTGGTACTGAAGGCTTAGATCTTGGATAGTCTCCTTGTCTTTGATTTCCTGGAAGAGCATGGTGAGTCCGTTCCGTTCAACGATGTCCTGTCGGAACTGCTCCATGTATACGTCCAGTTCTGCTGCTCTTTTCTTAGCTATATCGTAAAATTGCTTCTGCTCTTCCATGCGCTTTTCGTCAACGGCTTTTCGCCGGAGAATATCCTCAACATCTTCATCTGTCGGCGTAAGTGGATCATGTGTGAGGAACTCTTGGATGGCCTTAGTTTGGGCAATCTGGGGGTTATGAAGTAGATATCGCAAGAATGCCCTTAACGAAATGCGCTGGCTCTCACGCCAAAGAACCGTATTCTAATAGTGTCAGTCTCTGTTCTATAGCATGCTTGCGAGATCGGGCGAGGCTTACATCGAATTTTGGACTTGATACTGGGCTTAAGGCACCGTCCATAGATGGACGTGGGGAGGTACGATTAGAAGCTCCTGATCTGTTCCGACGATGATCTTGAACCGTCAAATTCTTCATTGAATTTGAAAACCCATTACCTTGTGACGGTAGAGCGATGGTTGAAACAGATGAGATAGACGAAGTATCGGAATCGTTGGCACCATCTGTCGCGCGCGACATTAAGCCTGAGACAGACGTGCTGGATTTGTTCTTCTTTGGCAAGGGCGGAAATACTTTGCCTGGAAGTTCAGTCCTTAACTGTCGATGCAAACGTGAAAAGTCGCTATATCGCCTGCCTACGAAATATTCAGGCTCGCCTTTCCTCTTGATGCGCAGAAGGAACTCCTATGTTAATTAGTATAAAGATCTGTTATACTGGTCCCACGGGGACGCTTACGGTGTGTTTGTGACGCCTGATGTTTCTTTTGACAGTGGTAATGCGAACCCCTGCCACGTTGACATCCCATCCATTCACATAGTTGCCCTCTGGCATAGTATTCAACATGCCGGTATCGATCGCATCTCTGTCGATGATCTCCATCTCCGCGAATCTTATTCGCTCTTCGAACCCAGAGGCCGTTGGAACTCCCGACACCATCATCAGCTCCACTAGCTTTCGACATTTTATAGCCAGTTTCCGGCGCTTGGTCTCTTCTAACCGGTCCTCGGATGACGAGATACCTTTGCTGGCAAAAGACTCAAGGAACTAGATATACGCGTCAGTCTGAAGCAGAGCGCGATAACCTGGTTATAACCACCTACGACTTGTAATTTGTCCTGCCAGAACTCCTTCTCTTTCGCCTTGTCCAGGAAGGGAAACTCGCGCACATGGTGTACGAATATATAGCGTAGGATAGGGAGTTCGGAGTCGTACGGCGAGACCTCTCCAAATTCAGACTTGAAGGGTGCGCCGAATCTGCGGAGTGCGGTGGGAGAGTTGAGTTCGGATATCTCCCAGTTGACCTGCTCAGAGATGAGCTCTCGTTTGAGGTCTGCAGTAAAATCACGGTCAGCGGCGACGGTGAAAAGTATAGGGTCGAGTACTAACAATGCTCTTGTTTCCCTGTTAAGGTGTGGCCCGGAGGAGGTACAGAACTGGCGTTCTGGACGGGGGCGGGAGAGGCGCGGGGCGAGCCATCTTGGCCTGAATCCACCGTAGACATTTCTGAAAGAACGAGTAGTCAGATATAATGCGTACCAACGGGTGTATTGCGAGAAGGGTGGTAAATGAAATGCTCTCTGGGGTTTGGAGAAAGCTTGCGCTTACATCAGGCAGGTAAGGTAAGTATACTTGTTATATGGTGTATTGTGTAAGTGCACAGCTTCGTAGGTGGGGCGAGCTTTAATTTCAAGGTTTGTCTACTAAGGTACACACCCCGATATCGTCAGCCACAGACCGATAAACCTTCCAAGTTAGGATATTCAGATGGCGTGCTCAAAAGTCGACAAAGAGAAGGATATCAGAGCAGAAAAAAAGATAAAACTTAGAAAGAGAAAACCAGTCTGGCCTAGGAGGTAAGTACATGCTGACTTTAATGAAAGACAGCGCAGTCGCTAGCAAGTATGGTACGTATGTACGCTCAATTAGCAAGTAGCATCCAGATCCCTGAGATATAGTACATGTATACAAGACGTGTGTACTATCTATGTATGTACGACATAAGCACCTAACTAACGGTCGGCGCCTATAAGATCCCAAGGTGACTATCCAGCTAGCTTCCAGTCCCTTGGGCTTGAGCTCTTTACGATCAAACACAGCTTAACAATACTTCAGAAAATCTCATCCCCCTCTTTTTAGTCTGCTCGGATATATGTGCCGATCGATGACAGAGGCGGTTTAAAAGCCTACATACGTATGGACTACTATCCTAGATCATGAGAAGGCCCTGTCGGGGAACCAATAGGCAACGAGGATATACAGGGTGGCTTAGGCGTGACGTCGACTGTGGCACCGATGCCGATCATGCGTAGTCTAGCAAGGGGGCTAAGGCTCGAAATGCAACTCCGTGAATGGTTGTTCCTGGGTATGCGGCATTCCCCATGAAATCCTGTTGAAGGATGGTCTAGGGATCTGAACGGAATGAGATGGTAGTTGGGCCGAGAATCATTATCATTACATCGATACACATAGTACAACGATTTCTGGCGTTATCGGTTGCATTTCATACTTGCATACTATGTATTGAGTTTGTATGTACATAGTAGGTTAAGTATAGATGAGAAATTAAACCAACCAAATCTAAGCTGTCCATCATTAAACTCTCTCAAGCTGTATACTAAAGTCAGAGGCTGAGCATCTGAATACCTGGTGCAGTCTCCCTTGGCTTCAGCTGTACAGGGCAGAATGTTACGTTATCAATGCAGTAAGCGTCGTGTCAATATAATATTCGTGGTTTCATATGGAAGCTACATGTATGTATACCTTATTAACCAGTGGTCAGTCAGTACGAGGACAAAAAAAAGTCCTGTCAGCCTCTCAGCCTGTGTCAAGTTGTCAACCAATCAACCATGGCATAACCATGGCATGGAATGACCCTAGATATAGTCAGTATCTAAGTAGGCACCGGTATACTGTGTCAGGCCCTCTATGCGATTGAATGTTCGTAGCTCCCAATAACACCCTACTGATGAAATATAGTCGTAGCACAATAAACAACTATAAAGTGGCTGTGAATGAAATTGTTGAAATACAGGATAAATGAGACTTGATTGACTTTAAGGTCCAGCTATTCTTGAGTGGCAGGTGGCCTGCTATATACACAATGCTACTGTTCGTGCCTTGTCCTGTACCAGTCCTTGACTCTCAACTCAACAGAAATAAATAGCCTTTTAAGTAGAACTTGAAGTTTTCTATTCGACTATATTAGTTAAAACTTCAACTATTATTATTATCTAGAATACGTAAGTAAAAATATTACTGTATAAAAAAAAAAGAAGGCTGTGGAAAATTAATTGCGTGGTCACGTATGTATGTCAGTGATTTAATCAAGCTGCTATACACGTACCTCTGTCTATATACTGCCTAAGCAACCTCCCTGGGTATCGATCCTGATTGATGTATGGGTATTAAGGCTCCAAGTTAACCTGATAATGAATAAATGTCGACCGTGATTAAAGTTTATAACTCATCAAAAGCTCGGAACACTTCGTCCTCGCTGGACTCCTCGCCTCTCCTACTATTGAGGGCTTCCCTCACCTCGTCCGTTATGCCTACAGCACTTATGCTCTGATTCCCAACCAAATCGTCGATGGGTGGTCTTCCGTTACCATCGCCTGACGCTCGATTCGCGACTAGAGATACGTCTCCAGATGACGAAGCATACTGAACTCCGACAAAGAGAAGCATCAGCGAGAAGACTATCATGGACGTGATAATCCATATGAGCTTGAGGCGCTTCCTGGTTCTCTCCTGCCACTCCCTATCTGCGCGTTCCCAGCCCTCGATCCGTTCCCGGACCACGTCGACCCTCTTGCTCAGCGTCTGCACTTTGCCGCGGCCTGCGTATATACGTCCCTGTAGTTCTTCGATGCGTTTCTGCTGATCGTCGAACTGGCCGAACGCATTGACTTGCGCGTCTATCTCACTCGCCAAGCCTTGGGATTCCGTCTTGAAACTCTCGTTCACCTCCTGTGACATGCCTGCGAGCTCCTTCAGCGCGACTACGGTGGCTTGTAGCGTGCCGAGGTTCGTCAGCACAGCATGGTATGTATCGTCGAGGCGCGTTGTCGTCGCAATCGAGAACGTGTGTAAGTCCGCAAGAGATTTCCTCAACCCCCTGAGTTGTACTCGTTAGCTAAAAAGGAACTCCTTCTTAGGGGGGGTTATTGGAGATGCACGCTATTCTTGCTACTGCTTTCTCCTTTTCGACACGGAGCCTCTCCTCCTCGTTTATCGAGTGTGGTTGCGAGGTGGCCGTTGCGACTGCGCTCGCAACATCGTCGGCGCCGGGATTCAGCATGCCTGTCCTGAGGTCCGAGTCGGTGTTCACGTATGGAGTAGCGCCTTCGGAGTGTGGTAGCTCGAGAGCGCCCTGCGAGAAATGGAGCGTCGTGCTTGGGGAGACGGGAGGGCGGTCATCGCGGTCGCGATCTTTTCGCTGATGGAGGTGATGCAAATGGTGATATTTGGGCAACTTGATTGGCGAGGTCAGCTCAGTAATCGACCGTCTAACCTGATGGCGAGACTTCTGCGGCGAGGTGGCTGCATGTTTTAGTTGTTTTAGTGGTTCTGAATCATGATTTCTGGGCATATTTCCGCTGCGAGTGGCTTGATAGCTAGAACGTGATAGGCAGACCTCGAAAAGGGCAACCGGCAGAAGCTAGCAGACCTCGCAGCTTGATCCCCGGAAGGTGTAATTGAAACGACTTTTAAAAGCCGGGAAGTTGGCGTGTCCAGGAAGACCCACCCTACATGTACTAGGTCAGCACCTACCTCGACCTACGTATGTATGTACATATTGATGGGCATACGGGATGGATGTAAGCACGCATATGTAATTGTATGTGGGTGTGGACACTCCCACCTTTCACATGTCATTTGGGGAACCAAGGGCCACAGTACCGTAGATACGGTAGGTAACATGGATTTCTAGTACCTGCGTATTCGTAGCTCGAAAAGATCACGAATTACTTACCTAGCAGCCTAGCAAGAATACAAAATAGATATATCACATCTCACCCAAGACTCGAGCCTGCGTCAAGTACTTCTATTGTGTCACCGCGGGCTGCGTTCTATACCTGAGCTGCTAGGCTATCATAATCATCATAACATAGCCTATCATCGGTATTTTCCCAGCTGATTGCTGTATGTCCCCCTATTGGCGGCACTTCCGCTACACCCAACGAAGAGATATCTAGGTACCCGACGCTGCCAGTCCCTCGCATAATCATGAAGAGATCAGGTCCCAACCTCCGGCCGATTTCGTGTCCCCAAGATCCGCCTGGAATAAAGCATAGAACAAGGACAAGACCTGGAGCCCTAGCCCGAGCCTGCATCCCGAAATCTGCTGTCTCACTTGGCCCGCGGGTCTCGAGGCTCGCTACTCGCTACTGGGCAAACGGCCCGCCGCCCATGCGTAAACGTCTTGCGTAGGATCAATCAACCAAATCAGCTCATGAGTTGATAAGCTTGTTCCGCTTCTCTTTCCTCTTCAATCGCTCGACTCGTTTCTTGTGCATTTTCTCTGCCATCTTCTCGTATCTCTCTTTCTCCTCCTTCGCCGTACGCTTGTCCTTGATAGCTTGTACCCGTTGCTGTAGCCCACGTGTCAGTCTCTCCTCTCTGGCACATCCGTCGGATTCGGGCTCCGATGATGTTGGGGTCGGCTTACTTTTCTCTCTGTCTCTTTCTCGTCCTTCATCTCCTTTTCCATTGCTTTCATCGCAGCCGTAGCCATGCGCAGTTTCGAGCGCTTCTCATATGAAGTCAAGCCAGAGGTTGGGCGGAACGCCTTTCGCGAAGGATGCCACTGCTTGCCTTGATATCGCCAGTGTCAGCCTCGAGTTGACATGCACCAAGAAGTAAATCGACCATCCGCCCTTACCATTCTTCCGCATACCCTGTAGCTCCTGGCTCGCCCCGGGTTTGGCTGGTTCGACCGACATGATGCCCAAAGACGGGCCACGTAGCGCGATGAAATCGTCCCAATCCACTTGCCTGGTGTAACTTGAAAATTTCTCGCTGCGATCAGTCCACTGCGTTGTGCATAGAATTCGATTTGAGTGAGGGACCGGAGTATCTTGAATAAATTTTGGTTTGCGCAAGCCCCACTACATATGCGCTTCAATAGAAGCATCGAATTGGAGTGAGTCTAGACCCATGGCCCCGACTTTAGCGCGAGATCCGGATCATGGCTTTTCCAACCCCGTTAAATTCGATCGACGCAGGCACCTGAGCTCGGGCAGTGGCTTGATGAGTCAATAAATCACGTCCCTGCGTCTTCTTGAGATCCTCTGTTCGTCGTGTAAGTAGGTAAAATGACTACCACTCGCGTGGTGGCTGCCTATTCACAAAATAGCCGGGGACTTGAGATTACAATTCAACAGCTCATTAGTCTGTACCACTAATTAAATTATCTACCTATCTATGATCTACGTAGGTATCGAGGGCTCTGCGCATCCGACCCAAAGCCTTTCTCAGCTGCACAAAAGCCGCACTCGCAGATTTGAACTCACGTACGGATTACAGAATGCCTTATTAAACTTACGAGCTGCTAAACAAGGCGGAGATAGCCACTAACAAAAGATACCTTTTCGATTGTATCTATCAGGGGTGTGTAGGATTGCCGTACTATACATGCACGATAATAATACGACTTGTGAAGGCATCTCGCGGTCCACATGGCTCATCTTGATCAAGCCGAGTTGCTGAGATTCTCTGCCTAGGCAAATTGTTACGCAGTACCTACGTGATTCTGTAGGTAATGTTTCATAACCAATTTCCTTCAATTATACTGATCTGTGCTCCCGTTATTGATTTCGCCCCACGGACTGTAAAAAAAGGCCGCCATGTCGTCACGGCCTTGGCCTCAGATTATTTTTGGTGCAACAATCGTGGTAGATTCGATATTACATACCTGATAACGATCTCCACTACGGATTCACTTGACCCCGTGAGTGGAGCGTGCTCGCTACCGTATTCAAAATTACTAGGTACTTTGTGGGGATTGGTGAGGCTTGGGCACAACCGGCACAGCCTCCCTCTGCCATCGAAATGCAGATGTTTTTGGTCATTCGTTTCACGATTCGAAATGACCATCTTCCTCAATCCGGCATACTAGGCACCGAAAGAGGGCTAGAGGCGAGATTGCTCACTTCGTCATTTGCCGCGATATCCTTATTAGACACCTAGGTCTAACCTAGCATAGCGACTGATTTCAGCTCGTTCATTTCCAAAAACCTGGGGCGGATTTTCAATTATCTGCACCCCATAATCCTCAGGTACAGAGTATCAAATTCCAATATTTCTGAATGGAGAGAAACAGCCGTGCCAATGCAACCGGATAGCAAGATATACTCCTCTTTTATCCGACAGAATACCCACAGTCGCTGCAAAGCCGTCTCCTGCGTAAGCAATCCCTCCGAGTCCGTTGGCCTTGATTGGCCGTTGGTTGTCAAAAAGCAATGCGACAGCTGCTTACGAACATGCAGTTAGCAAGTCGTGGCCATGGCTGGACCGGCCTCGTGCTGTACGCATGTACGCTAGTTGATCACAAGCGTGTGTTGGCTGGAGGATTGGAACTCAGCTTGCCTTAGCCCACGGCCTGATGTCTTAACTCGAGCACAGCTGGCGACTGGTGGCTGGCCTGCTGTTCTTCGAAATAAAAACAATTGTATACATATGTATGTATATATGTACAGATCTGTGAGTGGAAACGAAACACGAGAACAGCGAAGGCTATAAAAGCACTATAAAGTACTATAGGTAGTTATCTCAATTATAACCCCCATCCTGCCCCAGTGCGAGCCGCTAAAGTTATGTAATACATTCGTACATGTATCCAATCTTATACAACCCCCCTCAGCCCAAGGGATGCGCCCAGGAATAGACATGCGACATGGTTGCTCCCCCAAAGTCTCGATCCCGAATAGGCAAGCGGTTGTCTAAAATGCATAATTTCCAGGGTTTTTTTTAAGGGGATGCCACGACGGATTCAGGGGTTTCCAGGAACGGTGAACTCCTTCCAAGGGGCGGCTTTCCTGGTTAGCTCGTCGAGTCAGCGAGGTCTGGAGACTGGAGGTAACGGTGAATATTAAGCGATTTGATGTTTACCTTTGCGCTGTGCAGATAATACAAAGTAGCGTTGGTCTCGATTGTTCATCGTAATAATTCGCTCTGTTCAACTGAGAAGTACTGCGGTATGGGTCGTGGACAGAAACACCGATACCAATTATGGAGATGATTTCCTCCACCAGCTCCAGGACCAACCCACGTACTGTGCACTGTGTAGATATAACCTGCCTATACAGCAACTTTTGTCGCCTCTTCCACTACTGTATGTATGTACTTGCAGTACATTTTTGCCCTCGATGGGTGCGCTAGGGAGACGGGCGAGTAGTATACTCAGTATACTCCTCGTTGTGTGTAGCACAGCAGCGTACATATGTATGTACGTATGTACGAAGCAGATAAGGGATGGTAAACAACCCCTCCAGTAGGTAGAGATTTTCGGTATAGCCGGTGCCTGTCGCATCCGGACTCTGCGACCACATAGGTAGCCGCCGTTCCAACGACGTAGCATGGCATGATGAGAGAATTGTGAATACAAACCCATGTGATGGATACAAAACAATGTTTTATCGGAAGAACAAGCGTCCCTCAGTTGTGTAACACAGTCGCACGCTTCTGGCTACCCAAACAGCCAAATATAACCTTACCATGTACTTATAGGATAGTCACGTTGGTTTTATGTACGCACTGATCGGAGCACTGATGAGAGAGCACTGATTGGAGATGGAACATAAGCAACGGGACAGTTGACACGGCGACCGCTATTTGCGAACTATGTACGTGTCTGTACCTACATACAGTCCCGTACATACATACAGTTTACTAAGTACGCAAGATTGTAATCTGTAGCCGGGAGGCTGTGTGCGTTTCCACATCTATTCAAGATCTGGGCGTTGGTTGCGAAACAATTGGGACTCACGTTCAGATTTGCATTGCGAGAGACTTCGATCCACGTTTGTCGCCTGTACGGATTCAAGGTTGTAGCCATCGTACTACGTAGTTAGCGTACTTATTAGCGTAGATAGTCAGGTTAGTGTCCGCAAAGTGGTGCTCCGTAGACGCACTGGACGCACCACACCCCCACCCCTGCCCACTGCCCTGCAGAAGTACTATGTATGTATGTATGCCTGTATGCCAATCGAACTTTAAGATCTCTCTCACTCAGACTGCCCTGACTGCCCAGGTGGTCTCTCTCGTCAGGTACGGCGGTACAGCGGTACATACATACATATGTACGGAGTACAGCGTCAAGCTACGTGTTCGCACGGTCCAATGCCCAGATGCCCACATTGCCCACAACCCCCAGTAGCCTACAGTGGCTTCTTCAAACTGCCCGGGCATCATCAATCCTCCTCCACCTCCGCTCCTTCACCTCCCATTCACCCTCTCTTTGCACTCTCTCAAGACTTCAACCCACCACCAACTATCTTCTCTCCCCCCAGAATTGGTACAATTCCAGTAGCAAATCTGTTTTTTATCGGATTTGCTCTGGTCTTGGCCGTCCGCTCCTTTGAAAGCCCCTAACTTTTATTTTCATCTATTCATTCAGCATTTGCCTTATTTTGGTTGTTTTTGTAGCGACCTGCCCTTCTGCCCTGGAGAAACAGGCCACCAATTGTCTGCCTAGTTGTTTAGACCGCAACTGCGAAAAAGACCACATCCACGCCGCGAACACATAGCAGAGAGGTATATACCAAGTGCCCATCACTCCTTGGCCCAGTCCCCAGTCATACGCTTTTCGAGCGACACGACTTGTCGGCGACTAACGCTCACCTCTTACCAGTGTCTCAGGCTGTCATTCCCACGCACTGCGAAATCTCCGTGTCCGACGAGCCCTCGAGTTTCTAATGCTCTTCGACTGGCACGACTGCTAGACGAAACTCTATGTTATCCCTCCGCATCTAGTTGCTCCTCCGCTCTGTGCCGCCGAGCGGCTTGAAGGAAAGATGGCAACTGCATTTGCTGCCAATGGCCCCGTCGAGACGGCCACAATTGGAGGAGCGAGCGAAGTTTCAGCACGCCAGCTGACTATTTCAGCGCCTCTTGACGCGGATTCGACTGCTCAGTCAACATCCAGTCCTCTTCCGTCGCCACGTATCAACCTGCCACCACCGAACCCGCCTTTTACATTCCCTGCGCGTCCATCTTCGTCTTCAGCGCCTTCAACTTTTTCGAGATCTACGGGACGAAGACCTCACTCGGCTATCGAACTCAAGAGTCGACCTCTAGATTTTGCCAACGAGATAGAGGACCGTCCTACTCGATCGCCTGCACTTCCAGAGTTCTGTTTCAACCCAGGCGCGACACTCGGTCCCAATAATGCCAGTCGCAACCCCAGGTCTCCTAATTTGCCGGATTTTTCGTTTAATCCAGGCGTGAACCTCGAGTCAGACGAGTCTCTGCTCAGTCCACCACTCACTCCACAGTCACCGAGAGGTTCCCAGCTTCGTAATGGGCATCGGCGGGGTGGGAGCGAGTTTGTAGGCGGCAAGCTGAAAGTAGGAGAATCAATCACAGTCATGAACACAAGTCCGACTAGATCTGAGAGCGGATTTGCGTCTCCGAAGTTGTCACCCACGGATATACCACCGAGGAGAGGACACGCGCATCGTCGATCCGCTGCCATCTCGAGCCATGATCTATCTATGATACTCAAGCCTAACAATAGTCCAACTTCAACGAGTGGTACTAGCGCGCAAACTAGCCCAGTCGAGTTCGGCGATGAACTTCGAGCCTCTCGGGACCAACCGAGCATAGAGCCCCCCAAAATCGAGTTGAATGCCGAGGAGCCAGCCGAGACGAAGATTGAAGAGACACCCATCCAGCGCAGCTTGGAAGCAAGCCCAATAGCCAAGGCAGCTGGGCGCACCCGAGTTGGGTTTTCTGATAAGCTCGAATTCATTCCGCGGCCTTTGTCCATGACATCTACGGACACGTCAAGTACAACGACAGCTCGTCCTGGCCACAAATTCTCAGGAAGTATCTCGTCCATCATATCAATGACGAACTCGACTGCTACAGACCGTGAACAGCCAAGCCTGCTTGGGTCACCCGTCTCGAGTACGAAGAACAGTTCTCGTCCCAGTACAGCAGGCGCGATCCTAGAGCGGACCCCGAGTCTCCACGGACTCGACAGAAATTCCGCATCGCCACGTCGACGAAACTCCATTCCATTGCTGATCGGGCTTTCTCAAGAAGACGACAAATCGCCAGCGAATCCGAGTCCCACAAAGACGCCCAAAAGGTGGTCATTCTTTGGTCTGGAATCCTTTGCCAGCAGTGGATCGCCCATCAGGCCACGTTTGGGTGGTTCTAATTCGCCTGACTCTACCTCCAAACCGCCGGAATCTGCAGACTTGCCTTCAGAACAAGGCCAAGAACCGAACCTAGGTGATGCTGTAGCGCATGCAAAGGGAAGAAAGGTGCCTGGGAAGTCCAAGAAACAGAAGAAGGTCAAATCTTGGGCTGGTTCCATCCTTACACGCAAGTCTAAATCGCGTACTCACAAGAAGTCGGCGCGCCGCCGTTCGCAAACCCCTCCTTTGCGGCGCTTGCACCTAGGTGAAGATGTTTATGGTGACCAAATGGATCTGCCTGAGCCGTTGACTACGCCAGTGGTCCTAGTGACCGAACCTCCGCCCTCTGAAAACGATACCGAAGCATCAATGCCTAGTCGGACACCTGATGATGATACACCTTACCCTGTGATTGATCTAGACGCGGCCCTCGGTCCATTCAATACTCCTCTAGCTCGTGATCCTCAGTGGGAAGAAGCACAAAGAGCTGGTGCTCCGCCAAAACGTCAGCTTCATAGTGCTGCCGGCATGAGAGGCTTCAGCGGACCAGGAATGCATTATCATCGCCGTGCTGAAAGTGCTCCCGAAATGCCTCCTTTCGAGGCTGCAAGGTTCGGTATTCATCGGTTCAACAGTTCTTCAACTATGGCAGACGTGTTCGAGGAGGACGAAGAGGATGTAGACGACAGTGAAAACAGCCTATCAGACGGATCTACCCCTGAAGCTCAAGAAGGGTCCGGAGATGAAGTGGACGTGAGATCCGATACTGATGATGCAGCCTCAACCCCTACGCAGGAGCGCGACCTGGGAATAGCTAGCTCACAGGACAGTCTACACTCTATATCTGCCCAACGCAAAGGCAGTGGGTCAAGTTTGGAGGTGCAACCTGTTGGTTCCCGAATGAGGTCCGAGACTTCTACCAATAGCCTTCATGAGGAAATCATTGCGGAAGAACCGACCTGGCCCCCGTCCGAACGTACACCCAGCATTCCAGGGTTTTCAGAAAACTTTGATTTGACAGCACCTTCGTCCCGAGTCCTTAATAACGATGATTCTGCTTCGATCGAGCTGAGTCCTGCCACCATTCCCACATCCACCATGTTGCCAGTTAGCCCATACTCAACGAGCCACTCCTCATTCCCATCGCCCCGTTCGCCAATGTCATATGACGCTCGTCGAATCTCGACAACGCCGTCATCAGTTACGGATGAAAATAACTACCACTCGTTGTTAATGGGCGAGCCTGGACCCGAGTTAGTCCGGATGTCTGTCGAGGTGCCTTCTTTAACAAGCAGTAACTCGACCATGACCCGAGAAAGCATGTTCACTCCTGGTGTTCGGCCAAGGAATATGCCTTTCCACGAGCAACGCCCAGCTTCATTCACTTCTGCGTTCGGCCGTCGAAGATCTAGCCTGGCTAGTCTGAGCCGACTGATCAGTAGCGCTCACGGAGAACGCAGCAAGCTCAGCATGGAGGTTCCTTGCGAGAGCGAGCCAGACAAGAAGTCAAAGCCTAGCAAATCAAAACGCCTGGGCCGAATGATGCAGTTCTGGAAGCCGAAAGGGTCGACCGAGTCTTAGATGGTATTGCGACTTTCGTTCTGGCTAAATATAATCATGGCAGGCGTTCGCACGCAGGCCACTCGGGCGAGGGTGGATAGGCGGACTTAGCATGGAGTTAGGTCTCATATTCGCCCAGCATTAACGGATTCGACGATTTTCATGTATTTTCACGCATTTCTCAGTACCTGCAAGACACCAACTTCCCACGTGGTGCGGATGGCTCATTTATGGTATTTCACGCTACAAATCTCACGACCTTACTCTCACGACGTGCACTTGACAATGCTCTCGGGGGGACAACCTTAAACTCTTACAATTGACTGTTCATCACCAATAAATGGTTTGGTTCTGACGAAAAACATGACGGCACTTGAAGCCATTTCATGACCATGACTTTCAATCAATCAATCTCGCAAGTCCACTACCTCTATCTTATTTCCGTTGCTTTTAAGGGTGCAAAGAAATGAATGACCACATATGGTGTGGTGTGGTCATGCGTAGAGAGAACGCGATGGCTTTGATTTCTCTGGACATAGATGCGCAGAGACGATATTGATGGCGAAGGGGAAGGGGAAATATGGTGCTGGTATCTGACAGAGGAGCCTGAAACCTCAAGTCCAAAAGAAGACTTGGGGAATCGGTTGCTGGCTCTCGTCACAGACAGCTTGAGCATCAAGATGTACACAAATAATAATGAACATATATTTTCTGCTATGCATCTGTCATTTCTTTCATCCCATGTGCACTGTGTGGCTGATAAAATTGCCCAAGTATTCAAGACTAGTGTTTCGGCAACTAAGTTTAGCAGACTTTACATAAGACATCGTAGAGGATGTTCAGTCGGCACTTAGGGACTATAAACCCGTGTAATCTAGTGTAGTAATAAGAACGCCAAGTAATGTTAGAACTGAACCTAATTCTCTGTATCTACTGGAGTAGTTATACGGGATGGTATAGCCTATAGTATGTACATAGTATAGCCTATAGGGTAGTAGCTTTCACCTACAATGCAATACGTGGGGCCCGTACCTGATAGTTGCATTTAACTCTTAGAGGCATATCTACCTAACCTTAATCAACTAGCCTCGGCTGGGCGCCCTTGATCCCAAATCTTGCTTCACCCCTGTCCAAATTGGACCCCGAAGCTCTCATGTTATTACCAGCATAATAAATACCTACCTATATCACCCGCGCAGTCAGCTAGCTAGCTCAGCTCCCTCTTCTTCTGCTAGCTAGTCTTTAAACCTCATCAATATCTATCCGATTGAATCTCCTGCTTGCCTGATTCCTACCTTACCACCGTGGAAGACGCCTCTCATACTACGAACCCGATGTCAAGTAGCGCCAGATCCCCGACGTCCGCCTCCGCGCCGGCCTCCGCCTCCGCCTCCTCGTTGTCGTCGTCGCGCAACGCGACCAAGCGGCTCCTGCGCGAGCTCGCCGTCTGGGAGAAGGAGGCGCCGGCCGAGAGCGGCATCGAGAGGCTCGGCCCCGTCAGCGAGGATGAGCTGCTGCATTGGGAGGCGGTGATCAATGGGCGGGGGATAGGCAGCGGTTATGATGGTGCGTTCTGCTTCTTCTGATGCTTTCTTTACTTACTCCCTTGCTCGCCCCTTAAACAGCCCCTTTCCATCTTGAGATCGATTCAAATCAGATAATCATTTACCTTCCCCCCCCCCCCCCCTTTCCTCCCTCTACGTCATAGTCTCCCTTACTACTTACTGCCCACGAATCGTTCTCCCCGTGTTGCGGTGTGTGTATACAAAACACAAACTAACACGAACCCAAACCAACAGAAGGCCGCTGGCTCCTCGACATCCAGATCCCCCCCACCTACCCCCTACAGCCTCCCAAGATCGCGTTCCGCACGCCGGTCGTGCACGCCAACATCGCGCTGCCCAGCGGCGAGATCTGCCTCGACCTGCTCAAGGACGCCTGGACGCCCGCCTACAGCGTGCTCGAGTGCGTGCGCGCCGTGCGCATGCTGCTCTCCTGCCCCGAGACCGACAGCCCGCTCAACGTCGACGTCGCCGCCCTGCTGCGCGGCGGCGACGTCCTCGGTGCGAAGAGGCTCGTCCAGTTCTGGTGTCGTGATGACGCGGGACGGTATCAGGGGAGGTAGTCCGTGGGTCGTGGTAGTGGTGGTTTACGGCGGCGTGGGGAATTAGCTTGCTTGCTTGCTACTAGGCGGATGAGGCGGACGATCGATCAAACTTGACATGTCAACAGGAAACACACTCGGCGCTATTTATGGATTTTTGGACAGGTTCTGCTCTTGGTAGATTGTTGTGTTATGCGGGCTGGGAGACACACGGGAAGCAGGCGTTTTTTGCAGGAAACACACGAGATTCTCGGGCCACTGGCCATTTTTTTGTAATGACTCTTTTCGAAATCAGCACACATATGTCGCGAGCGCATCTGTATTTTTTGCTTTTCTTTGGGCCGTGATGATGGAACCGACGGTACATAGTCAGTCTCATGTAACGGCCTTACACGATGTTTGGAATGAAGTATTCTCTTCTTCTATGCTTTCCAATGCGCCTAGTGCATCCAGGCCACCGGCCGCCGCCCTCCCCCTTTCCGTCCCCTTACACTGTTATGACATGACATGACACCCCGTTTGTTTGGGTCCCCCGGCCTCGTTCAAATCAAACCGAGTAGAGAAAAGAAAACACAAGAATCATGACCCCGTAATGCTGTTGTTTCAATGATATACTACAGGAGAATGAAAAATAACCCTTTCCTTTAACCCAGCTTACAGCCGCGCGATGTTTTTTTTCATAGTGATACCATAGTGATACTTGAAGTCATCACAGTGTGACAGAGAGGCAGGCAGGCAACTCCTCATCTCCAATAAAAACAGAAAAATGCAATGTTTCCGAGACTCATGACAGAATTACAATATTCGTTATGACAAAAGCGTTTCGAGAGTCATATTCCGACTCCAATAGCGTCTACTCGTTGTAATGATAAACCTATTGCTCGCAGAGTCAGTTTGGCAACACTCTCAAGAATGGGATTCAGTAGGGGAAGCCATTACCTTGTAGTTAGGGAGTCCTGTAGCTTGCCAGCCCAGCCTCTTCGCCATCTTGGCGAACCCCTCGGTCTCAATCAGATGGTAGAATGGAAACGGCGGGAACATGGCCCCGTCACGATGCACAGTCGCTTTGACTAGTAAAGCAGTACCCCCAACGCCTTCTAGCGGCACTTCCATGTTGACCTGGTCTTCGTTTTCCGTCATGTAAGCCATCAAGGCTCGGTAGGTGGCCATCTCGGAGTAGCCCTCGAGGATGATCTCGTCCGGGCTCATCTTAGCAGCGATCTCCTGTGCCGTCGTGCTATCTTGCCAGCTGTTGAAATCGTATGGCCGTTCAGCCGGCTTCCCTGTCTCGGGGTCTGTATATCTCTGGAAACAATTCGGCACTATGATGGGTTTGTCATGCGCCGCCAGGTCCTGGATCAAGGTAGGGGGAGTCTCTACAATGTCAGAGTCCAGCCACAGGACCCAGGAGCTCTCGGACCCAAGTGTTGTGAAAAGCAGAGAATTCCGCGCGCGAGACATGGATGCACGTCTCGCCTTCTGGTTTTCCATCTTGTGCCGCTCGCTTTCGTCTTGTGATGTCAAGGGGGGATCGAAGTCCTGTCGCTCAATAATTACACCCTTGAACCGATCCTTAGCAGGTCCCTTCTGCGTCTTCGATATCTGCGCCTGCAATGCCGTTGTCGCTGCATTTCCCTCTTTGTTCTTCGGTAAGATAAAGCCAAGGGTGATGAGTTCGTGGGGATATTGCAGTTTTACGAGATTGTCCCAATATTCCTGGTAGAAGCGCGCCATGGGCGTCAGAATCAGGACGGACTCGCGGTTGCCAATGGGATCTGGGGTAATGGTGACATCGTTCAGGTTGAAGCGCCGTACAGGCGGGCGATCGCCGATGAGACTCGACTTAGAGGTGGGTTTGCGAATCGGATGTCTGTTGGTATTCACGGAGACGGAGGGTTGCGAAGCGGATCCGCTGTGGGAGAGGAAATAGATAATGAAGAGGCACAAAACAGCGCCAATGGACAAAGTCAGATAGTTTGTCCTCCGGAGACGAACTGGCCCCAACGGCCGCGCCATGGCCATAGTCGTCCTGTGAATCAAGCGTGTTGAGAAGGACGTGGAGTGGAAAGGAGTGGAGAGAGGGAAGAAGCTAAATGATCAATTAACACGGGCCATTGAGGGCATCCAAGTCGTAGGGAGGGTGGCTGTCTTGCTGCTCGGGACAGAAGATGCACAAGATCCAGACGCGACACGCCGACCGGGGGCGACTATGTCGTTTGACGCTGTCGTGGTTGTAGTCGTCGTTGGTCGGGGAGAAAAATGTGCTGCTGGCTGCTTGGTATTGTACAGTTACATGTATGCAGTCTTGCCAGATAGCACTAAAAAGGTGAAATTATTCAATCAGTACTAAGCATGCTAGCAGTTCTAGCAGTTCTAGCAGTTCTGGCAGTTCTGGCAGTTCTGGCAGTTCTGGCAGTTCCGGCAGCCCTGTCAGCACAATGCACGGACCCATCCGAGAACGTTGCCTACCTGGGTTTAGGTACTGACTCGCTATATGTTACGCTATAAGTTACTTTGAAAGTTTATTAACATTTCAGGCCTATCAGGCTGTCGGGCTGTCAGCTGTCAGCTGTCAGCTGTCAGGTGCTCGAAGCCCTGTCATTATACTCTAGGGTATTAGTATAATGTCCGGTCGGCCAATCCTATGTTTGTAGGACACCTTAACCGGGACTCAGCTCAATCATTTCCAATAAATACGAGAGAGCCTAGAGGTAACCATCTATGTTTCAGCCGAAAACCCCCTGTAAGACTACGATATGTACATATCTGGCTAGGTTACTTGAGCCAGGCGCGCAACCTATCTAACCTAATGCATTGTCGCTCAGTGTGGGGTTTTGCATGTGAGCATTAACAGAGACCCTCACTTGTGAGATTAGCTATCGTTAAGCCATAGTGATTGACCTGAGCCCAGATACATAGGAGATAGGAGTTGTTCTCCATACTCACCCAAACTTCGGGATACATGTAACGACAAGAGTTTGAACCAATGCTTCCAATTCTGCCATTGTCTTCGTGTAAGTTGTGTATACCTTAATAATCTCAGCTCCGTCATAGTCAAATGCAGGTCACTAAATTAAGACTTATCAAAGATTCTATCAAGCAGCTGAACACATAAGGTGTTAGTATACTACTAATATAGCTAATAAATCTTGACTCAACTTATTGCCTTGCTCATGCTTCTAGAGACGCATAAACAACACTGCTACACCGTAGGTATATATAGCCTTGCAGCAAAACAGAGGTGGAGGTTTAAGTTACTTACATACATAATACAAAATATGTAAGCAACCTCTTCATCGGGACAAGCGGCACCTACGTAGGTATTGTGACGTTGGCGTAAGCAGGTTTCCTAGGTTTCATTCAGGAACAGCACTCAATCTTCACACGATAGTGTTACACAGCTTCGCCAAGATGCCCGCCATCGACTTCATAGGCTGAGGCAGCCTACGTAGGTTCCATCCGACTTCGATCTGTTCTATCCTTTGTACACGCCTGTGATCGTAGGTTGTTGACTCCAAAGACTATAACCTTTGATTCATACCTAACAACGACAATAGGGGGCATATATAGGGGAAACCAACAAAATGTCGTGAGATGATTAGCATAGACATTAAATTGCATTGCCACGGAGGTAATCAAGGGAGCCAAACTGGTAGTCGGTGGTAGATTGGTTCATATTATTAGAGACGGCGAGCACGCTGTGGGCCTCCGACCAAGGGCCAATCAGCAGGGCGGGATTGGGCCGTTTTGGTGAGTAGGCCGGAGTAGACCAGCGCCCAGGCGCCAAATGCAGACGATCTAGTCCACAGGAGCTTCTAATTTCCATCCATTTTCAACCACGCCAAACCCCTCTTAAAGACCCAGAATGGCAAGTCTCGACGCCATCACTGATCAGCCAAACGCCCTAAAGGACCCTTCCTTTTTAGCACGCCGCCCTCTCTTGCAGCTCCGGACAGGACATTTAATTGCTCTCGTAACCTGCACTTTCGTCTTCGTTCTCGAACACCAAGACCTACTTCGTTACCAGGTGCAGGAACACGTGCATGCATGTGTCTGACGAAGACGTTCCGTCCCGGCCGAGTACGATACAGATACAGAAACACCAGCCGTTCACCCGTCGTACTTGCAGTACCTACCCAAGGTACTCTTACCTTATACAGTACCTACACCTGCTGTATATACATCATCTGAGAAGGGATCCATTGTGCGATCAGTGGAAGGTTCGACTCAACTTTGACTAATAAACCAACGATTCGGGTCATTGCGGGGCCTCAGATGCGACTTACTACAGTAGTAACTGTACGGAGTGCAGTAGCGGTATCCTTCGAATCGCTACCTACCTGCTTACCGTACCTACCATAATAGCAGAACGGTCGCACCCACCGCCCTTTATCTCTCGGCACCCGTACGACATACACACCTGGGCACCTACCTCACCTACATGTACTGTCCTACATGAACCAACCTAACTTGATCACCAAGTCTCCCTTCCTATGTAGTGCCACAGCTGTGCGCTCCTGCGGATACATATTACCCTCAACCTCATCTGTGCCCGCCCTACCGAGGTACTCGTCACGATTCCCACCCGAGACCTACATTCCAGTCCCGTACAAAACACCAGCCACCCCCTCCACTCAACGGCACGGATTGCTCGCCTAGATCATTTGCCACTCTCTCGAATCTAGGGTTCCAAGCATAAAAGATGGAGCCTGTCCCCGAGACCGAGAGGATGGAGGAGTTTCGATCCTCCCCTCTACCTTCACTGCGTCTACAGCAGCCGTCTGCACTACTTCCAAACGAGTTCGATTCCAACCGCAAGACTCCCACTTTACGCCGATCGACCGAACCACCCTCGCCGACCTCATTATCCTGGACTTCTGCAGCATCTCTCCCCTACCGACCTCGTACTACCTCACCACTGTCCGGAGGTCACACTCGTTCCAAGTCGGTTGCTAGTCTCGCCCCACCGAACATGGGCCGTACACGCTCCATGCCAGGCGTTGACGGCGCTGGCCGTATCATATACCCGCCACTCCTCCGTCCCGATAGTCCCTCGGGATCTCCCAGCAGAAACCGAACGCCCCGAAAACTAGTCGACGAAGCGTTTCCGCCAACATCACCTATTCGGTCTTCCGTTCTAGATAGTGAGAAGAGACACCATGAACGCCCTAGTTCGCCGGCTCTTAGCACTGCGAGCTCGGACACTACATCTCATCAGCGGACGTCCTCTCCCTTCCGATACTCCGCTTACTCGGCATCCGGTAGTACTTCTTCCTTACCAGGTACACCATCTGCTACGGCGACTTCACCGTCTTACCGATTCGAAAGCACATCAAGCTTTCCTCCCTATTACCCATCTTCCTCTATTCCGTCCACCCCAAGCTCGATGAGATCGCGCAGTCCAAGTATTTCAAGTCTGGAGACTATCCCTGATTCTCCTGACGCGGAGGCAGAAGCCTTGGAAGCTGAGAAGATAGCCGAGTTAAAGGCTGCTGCGGAAGCTGCAGAGAGCGGAGAGCCCGTAGAGCTGAAGGGTCGAGGCACTTTCGATATGCCTGTTCGTGGCAGAACTTTAGGGATTGGATCGAGAGATAAGCGCAAGCGGTGGAGCGTGTGCGGAGCAGAACGACGAGGCGATCTCGATTTGGAGACGATATGGGAGGATTAAGTCCATCCACCATCCCATGGATGGCACAAGCAGCTCGAACTCGAGAGCACTAATTGTACAAGCATATATCAAGCATGAAGGGCGGTTCGGTTCCTGGTCGGTTTTTTCGCAAGCATATTTGATTTTTTGGTCGGGGGAATAGGCGTTCTACAAAGGTTGTTTCGATACCCGGTTTGCGTTTTTGTATTTCAAATCACAAGACAAGGAAGGCAGCACAGAGACGTTTTTAGGTGTGTGCATTATACTATGTAGCGTATTGGCTTATAAGGCATTCGGGATGCGTTCCCAGGTCGCCGCCTTTCTCGAATCGACGTTGGAAGGCAATGAATATAGTCAATCGTTCAAACCATTAGCCTCAGTCTACATATCATATAACTACCTTGGTGTTATGTCTACTCCATGCTTCACTGATAAAGGGAAATGTAAAGAATCTACTAGGTCGCAAGCCATACGCGATGAGCCGGACTAAATGTAGGAAGCTATATTCAATTTTAACCTTGGATTCCGTCCTGTATCTCACCCTCGTGGCTCTATCTTAGACTGATTACATTCTACACTAAACATAACCGAGAAACTATCACGCAATTATGTCACTACCTCGGTTGGCGATCCAGCAGATATGTGCTCCAGAGTCAAAATAGGAGTCATACAGAGTTATTCGCAAAATCCCTATCATGAGTCGGTATGTAGCTACCTATGTAAATGCTCCCTTCCATTTTACAAGCTTTGGCATGTGCGGGGGGGCTAGATTAAGCGGGTGCATAAAGGGGGTCTGGTCTGGGGTGCCCCCACGTGCGTGCGCTGGGGAAGGTAAAAGGGGGGGTAGGTAGGGCATCCTAGGTTCGGTGTCGAGACTGGGACACCGAGTCTAAAATAGCGCGGGGACGGGAGACAGCCAATACCAGACTACCATATATTCCACCTATTAGAGCTGTGGAAGGAGGCACTTGCATGCCTGTGATATCGTCACTCGAGAGGTCAGGTCGTTATCAGGTACATGTCTTGTTCGTTGGACCCATTTATTAAAGTGATTTGGACTTTGGTCTTCTTGCGGTTCAGTTTTCCCTGTGGGTTTCTTTGGAATGCACATCCCTTGCTGTGGAATGTGTAAATTACAGTATCTCGTTATCCCTCATGCCAAAGGGAGATTCGGAACCCTGGTATTAAATATATATAGTAGTGGTGTCCCCCTTTTAATTAGTGTTTGACAGTCAATCCAGGCTTTTCAACAGGGAGAAACGGGGCCTGTTAGATCGCTACTTTTAATAGGTCGATGAGTATTGGTCGATGGATACTCATCGACCTACTTAGTTACCATGGAGAGCTGCTCTTGTCTTTCGCAGAGAGTATTCATTCAACAGTTTCTATGAAGTAAGCAAGAAGCTACTACATAGGTGGACATAGATGTTTAGGCCAAGGTGCTACATTTGGCTGGATATATGCAGATATAAGCTCCAGAGCTCCTATAATTAAGGTTGTTGGGATAGGATAATCACCAAGATTGGTTTATAATCCAAATGAATTCCTAAATTCCAGTGGTGGTTTATTTTCAAGACATCAAATGTTCTCTATTAGTTAACTTGATCAGCCAGCGAGGTAGTCAGATGAGATAATCTCAGGACCATATAAGGACAGTGCTACTCGATTCTTCAGGGCTAAAGTCAGATGGAATTAGAAATAATTTCACACAATAGATAATGCGAAACTATATGTGATGAGTATAGTAGTAGTTCACTTATAATGGCCCGTAGTTGGATTTGTATTCTATCTTATATTACCGTTATATGTCACAGCTTCTCTGATTCTTGTATAGTCACTTGCTTGAAATTCCTCGTCGAGGACTTCAATGTCTCGTACCAAAAAGAATTGATAACAGCAGTGATAAAACTATATTAGTAACAATGACTTGGAGCCTTTCAAAGTTAACAATGGTCTAGCGATGCCTGAAATTAGCTCCAGGCAATGACGTTATCTTGCGAGGCGGCATAACACTTGAGGTCTAACAGTGGATTGACGATGAGATGAAAAGCAGGACAATTTTAATAACTCATGAATGATATAATGTCTAAGAGGGGTCCTATTGTTACACTGTGACATCTCATGACTCTTTCGAAGGTTGGTAACAAAGAACCACGCAGACTCACTTCAAATATCAGGTACTTAAATGGACACAAGATGCCAGCAGATGCCTAATTTCGTCCGGTCAATACATAACCCAAGAAATATGATGAATCATGTATACAAAGGATGATTCCATGGCCTCCTAACCTTCAGGACATACTAATTTCTTCTCTAGTCGCAGATCAATTGCTCATATAGCATGTCAGCGCTCACACAAGCTTCCATACAGAAGACTAGTAGATAGAAATAACCTGGATGGTCCCAAAGCACCCTTGAGATAGGAGGCATGCATATCATTTCAAAATATAAGGAAGTCTTCCTCCCAAGCCCTCAACCCAAGCGCTTCTCCATCCATCATTCCGACTACAAAGCATGGTCCGACGATGCGCCAACAAGGTATAGATCGACGAAGTATCATAGGAATTGACAGGCCATAAAATACTACTATGACATCTCCGGGATGAAGACACAGATCCCCGAGACCAAGGTAGCCTTTTCTGGTCCAAAAGGGCGAAGCGCGGCCCACGCGCAGAAAAAGGTCTATAAACTCAACCCTCGCATCCTCGAGGCTGGGTGGCTCAGCTCCCGCTGCAACCTCGAACACGGGCCAGTGAGAGACAGAGCCGGTCCGGCGTAAATCCAAACCAGGACATAAGTCGAGCGCTAGTTACTTGTCCGCAGCTTGTGATAGTTGAAGGTGTAGATTGTACTTACGATCGCCTTGCCCCTTGGAAATGAACTTAGCCATGCTGCTGAACCAATCCGCGAATTTAGGTTGCCAATACCGGGTATCGAATAAGCTCGTCTGCTCGCTAGGATGTGTCAGGCTGGGATGGGTGGTAGCGACTGTATCAACTATAGCTCCACGGATAGAAACATAACGTCTACGGACATCGACTTGCGGTGGCTTCGAACCGCTGGCGTGGAAGAGTCCCTGGACGTTGAATATTTCAAACGGCTGGTCTAGGTTCTTGAAGTTCGGGATCCAGCTGTTGACAGACACGGGGACACTACTCGCGTTGCAAAGAAGCAATAATCGGAGATCTTGCTCCTCCTCGAGGATGAAAGTCGACGCGTCTATATAGATTTCCTCCACGAGTCTTCCGTTGTCAACTTTGAAAGGCGAGCGCCCGCAGATGTTCTTGTAGATAGGGAAGAGCGCATAGACCCTGTCCCGGGCATCGGTGGCCTCCAAGTCTCGTGTCGTGTATAACATACTAACCAACGAAGCCCAATATTCAGTGCCACTGAGAATACTTTTGTCGATGGCGCCTTCCGCACCAGTATGCGCTGCCCTGATCTGTGCCAGTTCGTGCATAGATTGCAGCTTCGGCAACCACGGTATTAGTGAGGTGACGCGGCGAGAGCCTAGAAGCAGCATCCGGACAGCGTCGTTCGCGAGAACCGCATCTTCGAGGGGTATACGCTTGTCGCCACACCATATCTCGCCGGGGGTATTAGGCGTCGTAACCTCCTGCCACACCCATACTCGGTGCCAGTAGTCGCGAAGAGCCAGATGGTCGAGAGCCTCGATCTCAGCCTGAGATACATCAGAGAAACTGGTCTGCTCCTGCCGTCGAGCTTTGTCGGCGAGACGTAGCCAGCAGTCTATCGCGATGCTACTGCCGCAGTCGTGTTCCCCTAGCCATATCACGGTACGTCTTGCTTTCATGTATATCTCTCCCATCATAGTGAGCTGTCGACTCTTCTCTTCGCTGTCCAGCTGATTGATGCAGACTGCATCGACCCAGAGAAGCGGTCGACCACGCAGTGACGAATGCAACCATTTGGAATGTTGTTGGAGAAAAGTGTAGAGGTTGAATTGGACGAGGCCGTCCTGGCCATCTATGCTAATTGCCTCGACTGCCTTCTTGGTGCCCCAGGTGTATGACAGCGCAATGTAATTCGGGCACGAGTTAATAGGGAAGCTCAATAGGTCATAACTGAGGTCTTCACGAGGCAGGGCATCTCCAGAGTCACAATATGGCCACAACAGCCTTATGTGACCTGCGGGTAGTTCTCGGTAGGGAAACATTGGAGTATCCAATGTCTTAATTCCTGATCGATCCATGGATGTATAGGTGATATTGTTAACAATGAAAAATGTTAATCGAATACAATTGCCTTGAACATTTCTTACACAGCCGAGTTCATGAGGCTGTTGGATCCATGATCCCCACAACTGTAGGAGATTGTCCTATCATGGCTATAACAGCGGTATCATTGCATGCAGTTTATAGTACCAACGGTTGCTACGATATTACTTGTTGGAATCTTCTTTGAATACAAGGTGGACCCATCTGAACGAGCCCCAGAATACTACTGAATTACTTAGTTCGACACGGTCTTGTGAGGGTCTCAACCATTCGGATTATTAGGACCTGCTGGTTATTTACCTCACATAACACCGGCATGTCCAGGTGGCTGTGTGTGGCATTTGAATATAGGACTTGAATATATGACAAATGGGAACTGGAGAGGCTGTATATCATGACCCAGGTGACTGATTATGCCCTGTAACTTAGATCGAATCACTGGAGATATGTTTATCTCCCGAGGGAATGTTAACCCGAAAGACGTAAAAGGAGTTTGACTGTATTGATTCTCTGTTGATTGGGTGCTTAGGTATAGGACGGGCGTCTTCAAAGATAGCCTTACATATAGGATCTAGTCAAACGGTATCCTGCGTAACTCTCCAGCACCATTCCTCTTTGCTGCCTGCGCGGCGGCGACGGCGCTGGGTACCTTGATTCCACAACAGTCACCCCAACTGTTGGCCTGATGTACATGTTTCATTCCATCGTGTTCGACCACGAACGCCCCGCCCTCAGCCTCGTCTTCTTCGTTCGACACCCCTAATTCGGCCTCAGTACTCATGCCCTCTGCAGCAGGCACCAGTGAACCAAAAAGGAAGTGTTGCATGACTGGCAGCTTCTTGAGCACCTCTGCAACAAACATTCTCTTCATGCCGCCTTCTATCTTGTTCCAGCTCTTTGCTGCGGAGATGTCATCTAGCATGGGACTGTGCCAGCGCAGCCCTTTGACTGTCTTCGTGCTGTTGACAAAAGTCACCTGTCCCAGATACATATAGTCGTGACCGAACTCCTCGAGTGTCAGCTCTTGGTGTACTGCCAATGGTGTAATATAGGGGTGGTGGAGCAGCTGGCTAGCACCGAACAGAAATGGAAGAAACTGGTAGTCGTCCAAGCCCCAAACACCGTGTGAACCGGCAGGCTCCAGGTAGTATGTGGACTGGATCGTCTGCATCAGCAATAAGTAGCGAGCAAAAACTTTCAAGACCAGGGGCTTGAAGTCAGTTTTCGCTATGATCTTCAGCTGATACAGGCATAGCAGCCATATTATGAAATTCAGCTCGTGGCCCGAACCATAATCTATCCGGGTCCGGTTGCCGAACGACTGGTTGAGATAGGTCTCTACCTCTGAGATAGTCTCCTGAGAGGAGAGGCCGAGCTTCTGATTCCAGGAGCTACTTGCAGCTTTGGCCTTGTCAAGAAATGTCCGGAAGACTTTGTTACCAAACCTTGAACCTTCTGAATCCTCTGGAGGCGTTGATAGGACTAGAGCTTCTGCCTCGTCGAGAATGCTGAGAATCGACTTAATGGCGGGACTGCAGTCATCATCGCTCACAGCGGATATTGGTGTATCTACCACTGCGTCCGAGAGGCCAAAGACAAAAGCCACAATAAGGGTGTAGGTTGGTGATGATAGAAAGAGCTCATGATCCTTGGTGGATAGGATTCGCCTAGTGGGAACCTGGAATGAGCGTGGAGGCGTGTCCAATGGTGGCGGCAGAGCCGGAGTCTCTGGAAGAGGCAGTGGGTTTGCAGGTGTAGGCCGCTTACGCCGTGGCTCCAGTTTGGGGAGCCTGCCCTTTAAGTTTGGAATGGTTGCAATGGGTTGTTGCGTAGCCATATCTTGAGCGGCAATCTCCTCGGTTGATTGAGGGATATGTGACTGAAGTTTCCTACTTATATGCAGATAGGCTGAAAAGGATGTATCTCTCGTTATGTCTCGGTTTTACCATATGGAAACAAAGAGATGTGGATGGTGAGATGAGGTTGATGAGGGTGGCAAGCGGGCAAGGCGCTACACATACTGCTAGGTACCTCTGGTGTATGCCGGGCTAGAAGGTTGTCCCTCCCGTCTTATTACCTTTTATCCGATAGGTGCATATCCTGATATCTGCAACCCCTGCAGGGGCAGATGATCTGCGCTAGTGGTGGGTCTTCAATACATGTACCTTAGGTACCTAGGTATCCACCTGGACCTGCCTTAGGTAAGTGACATGACGGTGTTTGCATCAGGCGAGAAGGGAAAAAAAAGTTGATCTATCGCCATACATACCGCAGCAGATATCTTGAATAAGATAAATTCGCCGCAATCCGACAAGAAGATGATGACCCAGACCGAACCAGAGGCCCTGCTGTCTCACCTGCCGAAGGCCGATGGTTCTGCTACATTTTCCTATGCTGGGTACACGGTTGTTGGGGCCGTGAATGGGCCCATCGAAGTGCAGAGGAGAGATGAACTCCCAGAGGAGGCTGCTGTCGATGTGATCGTACGACCAGCTGCAGGGGTTGGAGGTATGACTCTCCTCAGGACCGCGACTTGTTGCACCTTGTTTGAACCTCCCTTAACTTTTTCATATATTTAAAGGCACGAGAGAACGACACCTAGAGTCATTGCTACAGCAGACCCTACGCCAGATCATTCTTGTCAACAATTTCCCGAGGACCCTCATCCAGGTCATCCTACAAGTCACCGTGATACCCGAGAACGAATATGTAAATACGAAAGTCGCCCAAGCGAGTGCGGTAAGCTGCCTTTCACTTGACTTGGTCAAGAATGTCTATGCTGATTCGATGCTCCCGTCCCTAGAACTTACCCATACTGCCCGCTCTGCTACAGACGGCAGTGCTGTCTCTACTTTCGGCTGCACTACCGTTAACGGCTACCTTGACCTCGACTGCCTTGGCCGTAACACAGGATGGAGGATCGAAAAAGATTATTGTGAACCCATCGGCAAGAGAGATCGAAACATCACAGTCATTCCACGTTTTCTCTTTTACCTCGCATGACGACTTGATACTCGCTGAGAGTGAAGGAAGCTTTAACTTGAAAGAGTGGGACGATGCCTTTGCCATGGCCTATCGTCAATGCTGCGAACCGAATACCACAAGCGATGGTGACACCCTCATGGATGATGGCAGCCTGCCGTTCAGCAACTTGAAGAACTTCACGCGAACGACATTGGGGGAGAAAATAGTCTCGGATTTGCATTGGAAGTGAATAGTGCGATCTCATGCCTCGAGGCATGCGTCCTATAGCAATGCATATGACCAAAAGCATTACCTCGAGAATACGATTGTCACTATTATGAACGACGAAGCACGTGGCCGAGTCTGGAATTGTGTATGGCTAAGTGACATGGAGCTCACTCGGACATGATTGATGCTTCTGAATGGACGCATTAACTCCAAGAGGGTTTTCTGGATGTATTGCTAGGTATGGTGGATCATTGAGGCCGGTTGTGGGGATTCCTATCTGTCAAGGACTGCCTCTGATCGCGATGTTACTTTGCGAGTAGGAAGCAAAACTGGCATCAATACCAGGGCACCATACAACTAGCTGTGCCTTGCCAATGCTTGCAATTGATGGATAGCAAGCTAGACCAACAAGAGCTCGCCGCGTGGCTACGTCTAGGATCATCACTGACCGCCAAAAGCAGTGTTTCAGCAGAGTCACTTGGAATTTTGGAGTTTGTAACGGAAGTATCGCGCTTCTCGACAAGCGGCCTCTTGACACGAGCCATCTACCTTATGTGGCTGGATACTGTCCACGATATCAGCAAAATGCCGATGAGACCGCTTGACGAGCCTTGGAAAAGTTTAGTGATGCAGTGGGGAATGCGTACCGCTACAGTGGCGGCTCATAGCCAATTGAGATGTTGAAAGAGCTTGATCTCCGTCGCGACGTTTCTGGATTGGTGTGATCTCCGCAGGGAACGGCGTTTTGCTCAGCGACAAGCCAGACACAGGATTTGTTGTCAAGTGAGGACCCAAAACATTGCAGATTTATGCGGCATACATCCCAGCAGCTGCAGGCGATCAAGGAGGCTCATGGAGGCTCAAGGAGGCTCGCCGTTGATTTGCCCAGTGCTGATGCAAAAACAGACAGCACTGTAAGCTGCTGCAAGCCCTGTGTTGCAAGCTGGAAAGATGAGACGAGCCTATTCCCCTTGCTACGCAGTATCTATTACTCTGTGTGGTTAGCTTACCTACCCCTGCTCAAACTGAGACCTGGACACGAAAAACTTCATCTCACTTTGTATGGGAAAACAGGAGAAGGGTATAACAGTGGCGGTGGGTCAAACCGCTGCCCGCATATTGGCATATCGTTTATCTTCTATTGATGTTATCTAACAGAATGTCACAGCGGTCTCGTTCAGCTTCTCAAGCTTCACTTCACTCTGAACCTAGGCGCTCCTACATTTTCACTGTCTAGAACGGATTCCTTTGGAACCCTGGTCCAGCCCCACCGACTTGTTACTCCACAGGCCATGCACGGGTAGCGGCAACGCTCGAGAGGAGGTAGTCCAACCGAGCTTGTGAAGCTCCCGCTCAACCTTCAGCTCCACTCCTATCACCAAGCGATCCGAGTATTAAGACAGGTTGAGTACAGCATTCTCTCGGGAGTGCTTCTCGGATCTCCAGTCTTCTCACTGTAGACCCAAGTCTGTCTTTCCCTTCACGGCTGTTTGTGAAAACAGCAAAGCAAAGTTGAGCTCTGGAAGTTCTCGCAACTATCTTCAGTCTTTGCATCTTTTTTCAGTACATACTTATAATAATTTGTTCCCCTGCTATTTTCACTCCGTTGTCATCGTTTCTGCCATTGCCTAGATTGGGTTCGGGTCCTTGACTTTAGAGTATTCCTTGCTCTACCACATCGGATATTTCGAGAGCTTCATCCACTTCATTCCTCGTGTCTCGATCCACAAGACTCCCACTTTCTCGACTTTCGGAACACCTCTTTTAGCAGCCAGACCGACGATAAGACATAGACCATAATCGCTAATAGACCACCCGGAAGACACCCGAGAATTGTCGTCTGATCAGTCTACCCAAGGAGGTCTTTGAGGGACCATTCCACCCACACACCATCGAGCCGGCTCTCGCGACATCTGGAACTGCCTGCACAACATATCACAACACGATATCCCCGGAACCAATACTATATCGAACCTACCGCCGTTGTAACAGTTGACGCGTGTGCCGCCTCGGAAAGCATCGTCTTGAAGCTAGTAAGTTCTCTTAATCATGATTGGGCAGAGGAAAAGCATGTGCAGGGTCTTTGCACATGGTCTTTTTGCCAAGCGTGACTACTGCGTACATGGTAGTAGAACTCGCTATGACCCTGTAGCATTGCTATATAAAATAGGAATTATACGAAGATTGGACGCGGGCTGACGAAGATGGTTGCTGTCTAGCATTCTAGCATTCCAGCATCAATTACCTAGGTACCTACTGCATAGTAGTTGTGTTGGTTGTTCGGCCTTTAGTTGCGTACCTGGCTGAAGACGGACTCAAGGTTCCAAGATCCTGCACGATTCGGGAATAGGATTGCGATCTGTCAGCTTTTAGCGCTTCTAGCGTTTCTGTGTGTTCGGCTCGGGGCTTCTTTGACTGTCTTGACACACTGGGGATTACAATCCTCGTCCTTTGTGGAACACTTGGAACACTGCACGCAGCAACGCAGCAACCGAAAGTGCCCTGCCCAGGTTCGCCGGTTAGCAGGTTTAGGTACTTGCTTTTAGGTATGGACATGGCTAATTTAGGACGTGTGGCGTCTCCCACCACAATGGAGGTCCACCCTGCCCTCAACCGCCCCGATCCCCCCAAGGCCCCCCAAGGTCAGGGCTGCCAGGCTGCTGACGGTGGGGCTGTTACCATCCTCGATCGCCCTGCGCAATTGGAGTTGCACCCTTCCACTTCTCCCGCAAACTCCGATCCTACACTACAACAAGTACATCATCTTCCTCCTGATTCCACAACCCCATTGCGACGGGATGGTGACCGCGGCGATTCGCAATCTGAGCATCCTGCTCTAGCCATAAAAAGCCCCGACTGTGTGCCGAAGAACAACCACGCCCCATTCCGCGGTCACCAAAAGAACGCAACCTCGGTGGAATCTGTCCCGCGCCAGACTATCATGAAAGCGTTGGCTTCCGTCGCAAGAAGCAACAAACCGGAAGAACTTTCTTTGAACGGCATGCTGTCCGCTCACTCCACCGCCGACCGGCGCCCATCCACCTCTGCCTCTTCTTCCCAGCAGCTGTCTGATGCCCTCTCCGAACTCGCCGCCCGGAACATGACGCCCACCACGGCCTTCCCCTCGCTACAATCGCCCTGCTTCTACCACAATCGTTTTGATGACGCCGTCAATATCGATAAGGTCCTTGAGGAGATCAAGAACGACGAGTGGATGTCGCACTCCAGGCTAGTCCAGACCGCCACCGGCGTCCGCGAGGTGTCAAAGCAACTCCAGCGCAGGCCAATCCGACGGGCCGTACGTAACGTTATGATCGTTACCAAGGCTCGTGACAATGACCTGGTCTACCTCACCAAGGAGTTGACTATGTGGCTGCTCAGGACGCCTCGGTACGGATCTGACATTGGGGTAAATGTCTACGTTGATGCGAAACTTCGAAATTCAAAGCGTTTTGGCGCCTCCACCATCGTTGATGAGAATCCTCGCTTCCAGTCTATGCTTCGCTATTGGTCCCCAGATCTCTGCTGGAGCCAACCAGAGAAATTCGACCTTGTTCTAACACTTGGCGGTGATGGCACCGTATTATTTACATCCTGGCTCTTCCAGAGAATTGTCCCTCCGGTTTTATCATTCAGTCTTGGCAGCCTTGGTTTCTTAACGAGCTTCGAGTTTGAGAAGTATAAGCAGCATCTCAACCGGATCATGGGCGATGAAGGCATGCGCGTAAATCTTCGTATGCGATTCACGTGCACTGTCTTCCGTGACGGTGCATCAGGCCAGGGAATGGAGGAAGGTGAGCAGTTTGAAGTGCTCAACGAGCTTGTCATTGATCGCGGCCCTTCGCCTTACGTCTCTAACCTTGAGCTTTACGGCGACAACGAACTCCTTACCGTCGTCCAGGCGGACGGGTGTATCTTTTCCACACCGACTGGTTTGTACCCCGCTCCTCAATTGTTTCACTAAGCCATTTACTAACCCTTGGATAGGATCAACGGCTTACTCACTTTCTGCTGGCGGGTCGTTAGTCAGCCCCGATCTGCCCGCTATTCTCCTCACTCCAATTTGTCCTCACACTTTGTCCTTCCGCCCTATGGTTCTTAGCGATACCATGCTTCTACGTGTTTCTATCCCACGGAACTCACGTGCCACCGCTTATTGCGCCTTCGATGGAAAGGGCCGAGTGGAGTTGAAGCAGGGCGATTGTGTTACTATCACGGCTTCCCAGTATCCGCTCCCTACAGTTATGCGTACCGGCACCGAGTGGTTCGACAGTGTCTCCCGCACCCTGCAGTGGAACACGCGAGCTGCTACCCAGAAAGGCTTTGAGACTAAGCCCAATGGCCAAGTCTCCTCTGTCAAGGAGGAAGACGAACCGGAGTGGGACATCGATACCGACTCAGCTTATTACGCCAGTGAGGATGGCAGCATCAGCACGAGCCCTTTACGAAGACAGATGAGCCTTTTGGGCATGTAGAGCATCATTAGATATAGATACACAACGCGCTAGAGAATCAAGCGCTAGAGTTTAGATTACGATGCCATCACGATGCGCATGCGACTCTTCATCAAGTAAGAGAGTCGATTAAAGTAAAGTAAAGACGGACACGCTTTTTTTCTAGCTGTCCATTGGCGTTGGATAGATATAGCCCTCTCGGGGCTCGTGGCGCATTCGCTACTACTACAATGGGGTGATTTTGATGCATTTCTCGGGATTGTTCCTTTTTTTCGTTCCGCACATAAATACCTATGTAGCTAGCGTTCCTTATGAGGCCAGGCCCGGCTGATACCACCACCACTGTCGTTGTACAGGCTGGCGAAATACAAATGCGACTGTCGTCATGCAGATACCCTTATTATTCTCATTTATATGGGATGACATGCGATTTTCTTCCTTTGGTAGAATCACCCGATGAGCCATCCGATAGGAAGGAAGATGAAGCCTGAGTTCGTGATTTCGCTGTTGGGGGATCATTATTTGCCCAATAGGTAGATCATTCCGAGCGTTCTCATTCCTTGACGGAGGGCGGTCTTGCCGATAATATCTATACTTATCATATCTTTCACTCAGCTCATATCTACTTACCGAGACTCTCACTGCTGGCAAAGACCCATATTAAGGCTATGAGCTCGCGCGGTTGTGAGTGAGTTAACAAAGCGAACAAAGGCAGGTTATAGGAATTGAACCTAACTCACTTTATTCACTCGCTAACGCATTTATGTCTCATATTGCGGTATGAATCTAGATTATGAGTTGATGCCTTGATTACGATCTATAATATTGTTATTACTTATAATATCTATAGGGCCGTCAGGGTCGTTTGGCTGGGATGATTGCTTTTTATGTGCCCTTGCAGCCTTGCGCTGTCTAATGTGCCCCTCAGTGATGCAACAAGAATTGGTGGGTGCCTAGAGCTTAACGAACTTTTTAATAGATCAACATGTGTGCCTGCGTGCGGCTGAGAAGATGACAGTCCCTTACATGTAGCTAGAGAAGACAAGTAAACCGGTTCGTGAACACACAGATAGTGAGGCCCATCAGGTCGTGGGTCTGGAGACATCCAACATTGCTAGGCAGTCATATCCTGTTGCAACTTGCAACTAATAATAAACCCTGCTGCCGTGGCTTCATCCATAACATTAGTAGGCAGACAACAGAAGCTGAGACGATCGTTATGAGACTTGATGTATCTGTCTGCGATTAATAAGAATTGCGTTGGAGTCCGCTTATGGGCTGAGACAGTGTCTCGGGGTACAGATAAGCTCGCGACAAACCAACTACCAACTACTTCCCCGCCAACCTCTATGTCAGCAATTCGTTCGATTGTATCCTGAAAGTCATAGCTACTTACCTAATCTTGATCATTGGAAATGGCGGACGAGCTACCTCACTCTAGCAATGAAGACAATTCTAGCGATGGAGATGAGTCCAGTGATGAAGGCAATTGGCCTTACTCCCGCGATGAGTTAGTGGCGGCCATCAGCGACTTCTATACGTTCATAAGTACGTTCTCCAGGCCTCTTCAATTTCTCGGTTATCTCTTCCAACGATGCGCTTACAATATCTCTGAAATCAAAACTCTTAAGATGACTTGGAATATCTCTAAGGCGCCTCATTAAAGTCGGTCACTGATTTTTCTTCGTATATAGCGCGCTTGCACATCCCGAGCTCTGCTCTGAAATACCCCCCTGAGGGAGGCTGGCCAAACATCACACCTGAGAATTGTAGCGGGTTTGGGAAAAGCGACTTCGTCGTAGACCTCATAAAACACCTACCGTACATAGACCAAGGCGAGAAGGGAGCGGGTATGCACAAACCCCCAAGCATGAACTGACCTTCGTAGTATCCGTGGAACGAGGCTGATGCCATTCCTCCCAGATAATTATTACAGTTACAACCAGGCTGTGGATATCCATTACAAATGCAATGTGATCGACTACTCGCACGCAACAGCCGAAGACTTCGGCGGGGAATACATCAAAAGTGGCGAGATCGCCGCTGAGGGCGAGGGCCCGGTGACAGCTGACACGGTGGCGCTCGGGAACGGGCACGAGAGCGGCGGGCGCGACATCCTGCTCGACACCAAGAGGGGCGAGGTCATCGAGGAGCAGATAGCCTACCAGCGCAACTGCGAAGCGGACGTGAGGGAGTACTTCGCCGACCTCAAGCGGCAGTATGAGCAGTTGAAGCTGATACCCATTCCCGGCTACGAAATCGCCGAAAACATCGCCGAGGTCGAGGGAGTGCCTGACCTGAGAAGACAAGATGACGACAACAGGTTTTTCCCCAGCGATGTAGAGGTGCAGTATATCCGCCACATCTACCGCAGCCATGGCTGGCCAACCCCTGAGTTCCGGAAGGAGGAGGCGCTGGATGCTATTCGCAAGTTCATACGAGAAAGGGACCCACCGAGTGACGATGAAGAAGACAATGATGATTAGGAGCAGAAGGAGGATAGTTCGACGCGTTGTTCAACAGCTTCGAGGGGAGATACCTACCTAAGTTAGGTAGTATGTAATTGCTAGACGGTGTGCAAGGTGTGCAATCAAACTGCTCTTACGTGTACTAGCAACTTGTAGTGCATAGTTATCTTTCTGAGTTGTGGCGGGGAGACATATGGAGTCTACAAATGGAGTCTACAGATTATGAGGCCTCGGATCTCGGAGCTTTCTCACCTTGGCAGTGTGAGACTTCTAGAATACAAATGACAATGAAAACGAATGGGGCAATCAACAGAGCAATCAATGGAACAATCAATTAGTGCAGACATTGAAGTGAAATGGAATAAATATCATGTAATATGCCATGTCTAAATTCACTTTAACAAGAGGCAGGAGATAAGATGACGGAATTTCGTAATCATTCCATTGTGGCTTTTCCACGATGTGGGTAGAGATGTTTTGGTGCAGATCTGAAGAATTTAAGCTTGTCTACCTGGAGATAACACGGTCAAGTAAATAACTTACCCTTTTAGGGAGACCAAGGACGTGACGGCTCTTGTGATTGGCTCATCAGCAGATGGCCCGAACTTGGGGAGCTTGGGTCTTGGCCTTTTAAGACGCGGTTTTGATTACATACGGTGACACGCTCAAGAGCAGAGTCCCACTACGAATCCATCTAGCTGATCACTCACCAGCCTCTTATTGTTCTTTTCTCTTCAACACCTACTCCCACGTCTCGTCTCTCTCTGTCTTCGGCGTCCCAACGAGGATTCTTACTTCGTGACTGTGTAATCTGAGGATCTGTCTCTCGTTCTACGTCCTTTCCTTCCTGCCATCTACGTATATAATGCATATCTAGGCCTCTCGAAATGTCCTACTCCACCGCGTCTTCCTCACCTCCCACTATGGCCGGAGCTTCAGCCCCAGCCCTGGCCCACGAAAGCCATAGCAGTTTGCGGTATGCAAACTCTCAGCATAGCAATCCCGAATCTCCTGCCATGTCTTTCGAATCCTCGTTTCGATTGGAACCGGGATTCTCAACCCACGGCAGCGAATCGGAGAAACACCCCAAGGGCAAGCGGAAAAGAACCACGTGTGTAGCCGCAATTAACCCTCAATGTTTGCTGTCATATAGTGGCTGATATTTTCGTCTTTCTTCTTTTCAGTATCCAAGATAAAGTTATCCTCGAAGCAGCGTATAACTCCAATCCAAAACCCGGCAAGGCAGCGCGACTCGACATTGTGAGCCGCGTCTCGTTGAACGAGAAGGAAGTCCAAGTCAGTATAGTTCTACACCGCATCGGACATGCCTGCCTCCAGAACACAGTTAGAGGGCGTGTTTTAATCAATTGGGACTGACTCAATATTTCCGTGCAGATTTGGTTTCAGAATCGCCGGCAGAACGACCGTCGAAAGTCGCGTCCTCTGTCCCCGCAAGAAATTGCAGCACTGAGATACGGTGGTGGTGTACAGATTATATCATCTGATTCCCTATCCGCATCAATGGGTCCTACCAATACATCCGAGAAGCCTCATAGTGCACATGTCGAGGACATAGCAACTCCAGATGTGGAGAAGCTACCTAGCACCCCCCAAGATGCTGCATCTCAGCACTCGACCCAGTCCTCTCCAAAACCGGTAGAACAAAGCCAACTAGCCGTGGATGAGCCAGCAATGCCGGAGACTAGAGGCACGGAGGTGGCTACACCGCCGTCGTCGCAGAAAGCCGGATCCGAATGCGAGAATCTCTCGCTCTCTCAAACCTCGTCGGCATCAGTTGGCTATGTGTCAAATCGGTGGAACTTGGGAAATTCTTTCTCAACTCCTTCAACCGTCGAGCGGTCCAGGGACGATTCGTTCAGGTGCGTCATGTCGTTTTCCTCGACGTGAGTACTAGCACTAACTAGTTTTCAAGGCTCGAATCGCTTCCGTCCTCTACCCACTCGACCACTAATAACTCGCCTGCTTCCGTACTCCCACCGCCGTCATCTTCGTCCCAGGTTCGCCTCTCCCTTTCCCTGGAAGGAAAGGCCGAGTTGATTTCGTCACAATCATCTCCACCACGTCCCATCCCACATCAACTACCGGCAGACGCGGAGACGCTACCGCCGGTCCGCACCCACCGAACCCTCCACCGAAGCCGGAGCGCCCTCCCCGGCATCACCCTCCCGCCGATCTCGACGCTGACCGCCCACCTGCCGCCGCAGCTGACGCGCGGGCGCTCGCGCGACGTGCACGCGTGGGAGTCCTGCTGCGAGGCCGACACCCGCGACGAGCTGACCAAGCAGGCCGAGAACGAGTCCTCAGGCTCCGCGATCGCCGCCATCAGCCTCCTGCGGTCGAGCAGCAGCTCCGCCAGCCTCAGCAACCTGATCCACAGCCACAGCAGTAGTAACCAGGGCCATGGCGGTGCTGCTGCTGCTGCTGCTGCTGCTTCGCCGGCGGCGAACAGCGACAGCAGCATCATCCTCCAGCCCACCTCCGCGAAGCGCAACGCGCCGCCGCCCAGCAAGTCCGCGCCGCGCCCCGCGTCCAAGAAACCCAAGCTCGCGCGCGCGAGCAGCAGCCTCGCGCGTCTGCAGAGCAGCCTGCCGGCGCTGTCCGTCGCGTCCATGACGACGAGCATGGACAAGCGCACAACAATCAACAGTGACGCGGTGGAGCCCGCGAAGAAGAAGAGCAAGAAGGACGTCGGCGGCGGCCACAGCCTCTTCACTCTCCTCAGCCCCTCGGGCGGGGGCGACTCCGACAAGGAGAACTGGAGCCCGGACGAGGACGACGCCAGCGGACTGCGGCGGCGCCGCCCACTGCCCGGTGTACCGCCGGCTAAGGGCCCAGCGGGCGCGGGCGCGGTTCTGGTGTCGACGGGGGCGAGCGAGGGAACTTCTGGTATTACCCACAAGGACCCGTTTTCTCACAAGAACCCGGTTACCCACAAGAACCCGCGCCGCGTCGGACGCGTGCTCGGCGAGCAGGACGGCGCGGCCAGGCGCTCGCTGATGCTGGAGAACAGGGCGAACACGGCGCCGGCGGCCCGGCATCATCATCATCATCTGGGCGGTGGTGGTGGGGGGAAGAAGACGGCGGCGGCCGAGGCGCCGATGATGATCTTCGAGGACGAGAATGACGGTGGTAGTAAGCAGCAGCAGCGGGGAGGCGGACGAGGCGAGAACCGCCGTGATGGCGGTGGTGAGGTCGAGCTCTTCATGCGCGGCGAAGTCAGCCCGAGCAAGAGGCCCGATATGGACTGCGTCGCGGGCCTGCTGTCGCTGAGCCAGGGGAACTGGCGCTGAGGTGGGGAGCTGGTGTGGCTTCCTGGGGAGACGAGGAGGAGGAGGAGGAGTAGGGGAGGGGGGAGTGAGAGAGCGTATTAACTAACCAGTGAACCAGCCAGCCAGCTAGTCAGTCCGTCAGTCCGTCACCAATGGGGGGTCCAACCCCTAACTCCTTGCTTCTTGGACAGACAGACGGGCGGATAGTAAGTGGATGGTGGAAATACACAACGCGTGCCTTTTTTATATATATACCATGTATATGCGCCACGTGCTCATGTGCGATGCTGCAACGAATGATCGGATCGGGGTTAGGCGGATTTATACCTCACTGACTAACTGACTAACACTAGTCAGGAGTCAGGGGGGGTGTTCGCCAATACGTCGACGGTCATGTCATGAAAGTCTTCTTCTGTGTACATTTTTTTTTTGTTGCGATTTGGTGTTTGGAGCAAGTGGTGGGTAAAAAAAAATTGTGCGTGACTTTGGAGTTTGAATATATATCTCTGCTTTGTTTGGCCTTGCTAGGGGTGATGGTAGTGGTGGTGGTGGTTACTAAGGGGATTGATGGTGTGGCCGAGATGTGTTGTTGGGTTAGTGTATAGGCGTTTAAATAAGCAAGAAAATTGGCTTGGATGTTTTTCACCTCGTACTTGAAAAGCTCTATGGCGTGTCCAGGTCAACTATCTATATATATATGATCGGGCCAACAGGCAACAGGCGAGCTTTTGCAGACTGGTTGCTGTGTGACTTGAAAAGGAGAAGTTGCTGGTATCGTGTTGGAGAGTGGAACTGCTGCCTAAAGCTAGGCATTGGCTTGTACAAGGCAGATAGTAATAACTTAAGTTGTGAAATGCGATCTATTATACTAGTGCAATCTAGTAGTAGTGTCTCAATGGTTCGCGATGTATCATGGTAATATGCAATTCGTATAGGCACGATGTGTCTACGAATAGGTGAACCTAACTTAGTTTTCATGGTATCATTCATCTCGTATAGGTGTACAGTAAAACGTAGCAATGCATAGTCCAGAACTCCCCATCCCTGCCCACACCATTCTTTGCCTTAGAGACTCGAGAGCACGCTTTGTACGCCCACAGTTCTCGCGTCGTCTCGGCTCTGTATGAACGCCTTGAAGTCGGCCTTGACCAACTTCTTCGTGGAGCGGGTGGTCCCGGAAGCTAGGTTCCTGGACCTCTCACGCAGGGCTTCGGGGCCGATGATGAACAGGTATCCGATCTCGGTCAGCAGCTCAACTGCCGTCTCGACATCCTTCGTCAACGGCCACTCCTTTAGCGTGGCTACGTACTTGGCAATGTCCTTGGTGACCATCAGGCCGCCGGTGGCGTTCACCTTAAACTTCTTGAAATGCTCGAAGAGTAATCGTTGGAGGCCCAGCGCGAGCTCGCTACTGAAAACCTCAAGATTTTGACCATCAATGGCTTGGTTGATGAGTATTGTGCATCGAGACAAGAAGAGGCAGATCGAAGTACAGGTCGGTGTCTGCAGAGATTCTACCACGCCTAGCTCGTCCTTCGGTAGGAAATCAAGTTTCTTCTGTTGGGCAAGCGACTTGGTCACCCAATTGATCATGACGTCGACAATACTCTTCATAACGCTGTTAGCTTTCTTCTCGATGGCTTCGATTCCCATCTTGGCCTGCGCCTCCATGCTTCTCCTCACCGTGGTGTTGGATTCAGCGAGGCGAATAAGAACGGTTGATATGAAGCGAGACATGATATTCGTGATTGTTACAGCCGGCCGTATTGAAGGAAGATAGCTGATATCCGGCTCCGTCTTCGCGTTCTCTTGGGATGTAGCCTTTTCAAGAGCGGCTTCCAGTGCCGTCTCTACATATACTTGTCCCATGTTCGTCAATAGGAGGTTCAAAAGTATGGCAACGTCTTTGGGAGTCTCGCTTTGGCTGCCTAGCTCGAGTGTCCGCCGGACACTTTCTGCAAGCCAAGTCATCATTCGCTTAGCGTTGGCAGTACTTAGAACACCCTCTTCCTCCGTCACTTCGATTTCGTTCTTGTTTTTGTCGGCATCCTGAACACCAGCAACCCGCAACATCATAGCTTTTTGTGTTGCTGTAAGTTCGGATGACTCGAGTCGTTCCAAGTACGCATCTTTGGCGGATGCCATGAGCTGATTGGTTTGTTGGGCTAGTGAAGCCATAAAGCCAGTCGGCGCCTTTTTTCTTCTCGAGTGATAAATGTTATACTTGAAAAGTAAGGAGTTAAACAGTTCCTCTAAACTCTTCTTCTCACGGTCAATATACGAGTTCCCTACTATGTATGGCACAAAAAGTTCCTCCATCTGCTGATCTAGTGTTTGGGATATCTGAGCTGAGCACGGTTCAGGGTGTTCTGTGAGACCATGCGACTTCAAGTCCTCTATCAGTGCACCGATATAACTTCTAGAGGCATGAAGAGAGCGCAGAAAGGCTAAGGACGAAATGTCATCAGCCTTCTCCAAAACCAGTTCCAGTCGTTGCTGTATTGACTGCTGGAAAATGCGTTGTATAAACTTGATCAAGACGGTCTCGTAGTATGGGAAGGCTCTCTTGATGATGAAGGATTCTTCCTGCATGATGATTTTGACCTCATCACAAAGCGACTGTAGACTGGGTTCAACGCCCGGAGGATCCGAATCGGGATCTGCGAGCTGATCCCAGGTCTCTCCATCCATCGTTACCTCATCCGAGATGAGTTGGTCTCTATCGATGAAGAACTGATGCTGGTTTACGAAGACCGCAATCACACTGGCGCCTCCGTTGAAGTCATGCAACACCTTAGCGCATTCCATCATATCATCGAAGTTTTGTTTCCGGTAGCTGTTGTTGAATTGCTTCAATAGGTCTTGCTCCAGGGTCTCGCAAAACTTCTCGAGGATCTCTCGCGTGTTATGTATGGGGTCGTCAGCATTGGTGCCGTTGGCGACGCTATTCTTGCGGAATCCATTTGTATGTCCCCAAGAAGCGGGGTCCAACCTTTGACTGATGCGCATCAACTGATGTGCAATCACGGCGCATCGTACCTTGTTCTCGGATCCGCCTTGGCGCTGGATATCCTGCAATGATGTGAGCTCGCCAGTCTCGCTGACTTGAAGCCAACATTGTATCAGGAAATTAGCATCCAAAGCCCGTCTACGTTTCCTGTCCAACTCCTCAAGTTTCTCTCCGATCTGGACAGCGATGTTTCCATCTGCTTCACCGCGGATATCTCGGTCGGTTCCGTTGGGGTTGTTGAGAGAGAGATCAAGGGCTTCGAATTGGTTAATCGACTGGTCGAGTTTTCGACCTAGAGTATCGAGGGTCTGGTCATGTTGGATCTCGGCACGGCGGACTTGAGAAAGAAGGTCGGACTCCTGGGCTTGTAGCTCTTCGGATAAGTTTCCAAGGCCTTGCAAGGCATCTAGAGGATGCATGTTAGCATACAGCCCATATGGATGATTAGGAAAGCTTGGTCGTACTCTCAAACGTCCGGATTAGGGGCTTCGGATCAAAGGGCTGCTGAGCAGGGCCAGAGCGACGGTTCAGGGATACGGCACTCTCAGCGAGGCTGTCAACGAAGTCGCGCACGATGAAGTCCTTGTTGGAGAAGTCGTCGAGCGTGAAGCTGGGACCCTTGGGGAACAGCGCTCGCGAGCCGGAACCGGTCCGCTCCATTAGATCGGGTGCCATGGGAGTTGGAGATTTTACGACATAGGTGGTGATGAAGAGGTTAGGTCTGCATTCTATCTTGCGAGTTCGATAAGAAGCGACGTCACTGAAGGGTATCTACTGTTGGTACAACATCAATGAGTGTTCGTTGAATGGTTGATGATTGATTGGATACAAGGGGCCAGAGTCAATGCGGCAATACCCGTCAATGCATCTACTGAAGGTTATGTATAGTGGGCTGAGTGGATACACGTCTGTCTGAAGCTTGCTGCTTTTAGCTCGACTTTGCGATGGGATTGGGCTGTCAGGCCAAGCCACATGTCATGCGCCACAGGCATCTCGAAAACCCAGAACTGCCAGTTCCAAGTGAGTTTCTAATAAGTGGGATGGACCCATCTTGCATGCACATGTGAATGCGCACCTGATCCTTGGATCCATCTCAGCTGTCTACGCCACGCCACAGAAACGTGGCTGGGAGCAACTACGTCGTAAGATCCATATGTATGTATTTCGTATTCCAGCTAAAATCGTGGCCCTTCCAAACAACGAAATACTTATCCTGCCTCAAAGCCTACGCAAGTACGCGTAACGGTATTCACAGTCCGATTTTCCTTTTTTATATGGTTAATACAATGCGAGCCATCCAGGGGTGAGCATCTCTTCTTTGTCTCTTCTGGATACCCTTTGAATCCATCGTACCGACTTGGAACCACTTCGACTATGTCTTTCAGTTCTAGGGATACGAAAGCCTATCGAGATGACGAGAAGGCCGGGCACAGTAAACTTAGTGTACACCAGCGGGAAGAGCTAGTTAAGGTTCGCGTCTTGCTTCACTCTTCTTTCTCCTTCAACCTACTAACCCAATGGCTAGAACTACCTCCCTGCATCGCCTGCTCGATCCCGAAGTAATAGTCGTAAGAGGAAACAAGAGGCATCACATTTCGGAATCCGGAAATTCCTAAGATCACAACTTTATTTGTTTCTCTATGTCTTCGTCCACGCCATATTCTCCGTTTACATTCGTATCCGCGTTGCATACCATGTCGTATGCGTCCAGATTCTCTCAATACTCAAGTACCATCACAACACACCAGACTATGTCCGAAGGGACGTCAGCACCTTGCGGAGGCTACCGGTTCACCTCAGTGTGATACTGACCTTGGAAGATGGCGGGCGACCAGGAGATGCGCTGGAGAAACTAATCAATGAAACCTCCGAGGTGGCGGCATGGTGCGCTTCAGCGGGAATCCCTCGGTTGTCCGTATACGAACGATCAGGTGAGAAGGCATAGTATTACATAAATCGCACGATTCACTAACAGCTCCTAACTAGGGATACTTAAACGTTATATGCCCCAGACGCATCGTTCCCTCACGCACAAACTCAAAGGCTGGTTTGGTAAGCACCAAGCTCCTCCAATTTCGCTTTCTACTCGTGGAGCCGCGACCATCCATTCCCTAAATCGCGAATACGGTATGCAAGATCAAGGAACACTACAAATCAGACTCATCTGCGAGGACGACGGTCGGGAGGCCATGGTGGATCTCACGAAGGTCCTTACTCAAATGGTGCAGAAGGAGAAGATATCGGCCAAAGACGTGACATTGGACGTCCTTGAAAATGAATTGTCTGAAGCTGTGATGGACGAACCCGACTTGCTCATTTCATTTGAGCCGTATGTCGACCTCCAGGGATATCCGCCGTGGCCGATCCGCCTGACCGAGATTTACTGCGCACCCGATAACCAGGGTGTCGGCTATCAGATCTTCCTCCAAGGCCTGCGAAAGTACACAGAGGCCACCTTCAAATTGGGCAAATAGGCCGGGACAGGTTGGATCGTGGCCCGTAGGTCAGGGGGCAGGGGCGGGAAAAGATCAAGAAAATGCTGATAGAAGAAATACCCATTTAGAACGGTCATGGCTTCCACACTTTCATCTCCTGCTCAGCAGCGCTCCATTTATAGACGGGGCCATTGCCCACGTTGTAATTATAATAGTTCTCGGTGCCGCCTTTCACCATGGCTCTTCTGAACGTGATGTTGATCCGACCGCCGCCGTGTTTCTCGTTCTTGTTGCTTCGTTTCGGGATAGAATGCAGCCAGTTCGCCTGTGTCGTGCCCCTCATCAGAACCATATCACCGCTCGCGAGTGGGAGTTTCAACGACTTCGGTTCCTTCAACGTAGGTGTGGCGTTAGAATCGGGGGCAATGGGTTTATGTTTCATAAGGAAATCTCGCTTGGCCCCGAGCGAGAAGGATGCAATCGCAGGGAGCGGGCCGAGGAACCTCTCGTCATCGCTGTGGTACGAGATGCTGTCCGCCCCGGAGGCGTAGTAGTTGACAAGGCAGAAGTTGAACTTGCAGCCCGTCGCGGCCTCGGTGGACAGGCGCAGGTCGTCGAAGCATTTTGGTATGGGCCGCGGCGGGTACTTCGCGTAAAGCTTGTTATCTACAATCCTCTGTCTCGTGCGCGCGTCGACCACGGTGCCCGCCTCGTCGAAGATGGCCGTGTCGTCTACACCGAACACCGTTGTCCATCTCGGTGTTCGGATGTGCGTTGAGATGCCGCCGCGGCGGATGTCATATTCCACGCGGTAGAAGGGCAGTTGGGAGCGCAAGAACTCAAAGAGTGTTTTCTCCGTATGCTTTGGCACATAGGGCTCAAAATACAGAAGGTCTAGATCTGGCTGGTCGTTTATTTCTCGGCCAATGCTTGACGGTAGCGAGCCTATCTCCTTGCTCAATGCAACTGGGAGGTTGGGAATGGGGAATGGATACCTAGGTCGTATGTGTAGAATACCCTGTCTACACCCACCAGAGTCACCTAGATGAACACAATTCTACTCGCTAGACCAAGTTTCCGACAGAGAAGTAAACTTACAGAGACGGCGTCATCATCATCCTTAGCGATATCCGAACCTCGAGGCTTCTTGCTGGACTCCTGAGTACCAAAGAAGGCATCTATGGTTCTTTTCTTGGACATGTTGGGTTTTCTCTTTAATTATGTAATCATTTAGGCCTAGGTAGACTATAATTCACTTGTTGATGAAATACCACCGAGTGTAGACTATTATTAGCATTTTCATTTATCATGAGGTCAGAGACTGAGACCTGTGTTAGTGCATGTAGCTGGAGCATGCATCTAGCCTTCAGCCTTACCAACTACTAGTATGACGCATCATGTCGCACAGACGTAGCCTCGCATTTTAGCGCAACCTAATCCCTGTCGCGATTTTATCGATTTTCCCAGTCAGGCCCCAAGGGTCCATCCAAAACCTATGCGATCCATATCCATAAATCACGATAATGAAGCTATGACGGTAGGCGAATTTCATAACCGCTTCGCAGTGTGGGACCAAGAGCTCACTGACCATCCGCAGGAAAATTCGACCGAAGACACCATGAGTATCTTCCGGCCGCCGGTCATCCGCTCCGCGGCCGGCGTGCTGGACCGCTCGCTCTTCTCCAAGACGGTTAATATTGCCGCCGCCGCTGTCGCGGACAGGAAGAAGATCACGGAGTGGCGTAATAAGTTGATCGGAGATCACACTCTGCTCTCTGTTGACAGAATATCTTCTGTCCAATATCATCCCGATACGGCGCTTGCCTCCAAGGGCGCCAAATGTCTCCTGTTAGACCCCAAGGTTAAAGTCGGAGGTAATATTAGCCAAATCTATGCCCCTAAGACCAGAGGTCTAATATCATTCAATAGTGCCTGAAACGTGGGGCCCTGCTATCCAAGAAGGTGTGGGTAGAGAGGAACTTGGGCTGGTTCCATATGACTTAATTCTGGACTACAATTACTGGCTCTACGGTAGCTGTGCCAACTCATGTACGATCCATGACCGCTTGGTTAACTTCTGTTCTAGATGATGTTATGAGATCAATCCTCCCTCCTGAGGTACGAGACGAGCGTGAGGGCGGCATTCAAGGGGGCTTCAATCAGGTGGGGCACATTGCACACCTGAACCTAAGAGACACATTTTTGCCCTATAAAAAGCTGATCGCAGAGGTTTTAGTCGACAAGAACCCTGTGATCAAGACGGTCATCAACAAGATCGCCAACGTGGGAACGGAATCTGAATTCCGGACGTTCGCGTACGAGGTTCTCGCCGGCCCAGTCGATCTCAATGTTGAGGTTCGCGAGAATGATTGCCTCTTTCGATTCGACTATGGGAAAGTGTATTGGAACAGCAAGTTAGAGAACGAGCACAGGCGGTTAATCGATATCTTCCAGCCTGGCGAAGTCGTATGCGACGTGATGGCGGGCATTGGTCCATTCGCAGTACCAGCTGGTAAGAAAGGTGTATTTGTCTGGGCGAACGATTACAACCCGGAGAGCTATCGTTACCTTGATGAGAATCTCAAACGAGCCAAGGTAGGTTAGACTGTAGGCATATCTCGGGGACTTCTACAAGCTAACATATCAACTTCAGGTCCAGCAATACGTGCGACCATTTAATCAGGATGGCCGGACCTTCATCAGGAAAGCAGCCGATCTTGTGTATGCGGCGTCCACCAACGGAGAGTATGCCCTGAAGGGAATAAATACTAGAAAGGAGAAGCGCCTCCGGCACCCTTCAAATACGAGCACCGCCGGCATAACAGCGCAAATCTCGGAGCCTGAACGCATTCCCATCCCTCCAACCATTTCTCACTTCGTCATGAATCTTCCTGCCTCCGCCATCACCTTCCTGCCGCACTTCCGCGGTCTGTACACCGGGCACGAGGAGCTGTTTGCTCCGCACACAGGCACGAAGCTGCCTATGATCCACTGCCACTGCTTCGCGACGAAGACCGACGACGATGGGCCCCTCCTAGACGTCTGCGCGCGCGTTTCGGCAGAGATCGGCGTCGAATTAAAACACGGTTCGGCTGAGCATGCCGGGGAAATATATGTGTTAGATGTCAGGGATGTGGCGCCGAACAAGCGCATGTTCTGCGCTTCCTTTAGATTGCCCCCTGAAGTAGCATTCGCGCCTCGACCCTGAGAGATTGGCTTATAGTAGACGCCCAGCAGCCTTACCAATCAATACGCATTCGGTAAGCCGCCGCTCAATTGGCTGACTGATTCATGGGCACTAGAGAAGTCGTCTAAAGTGTATGTATATGCAGTCCCCTACCATGATACGGGGATCGGAAGCATGTGAACGTCCAACCTCAGGGTCGTACTAGTCGAGAACAGTACGGGCCTAATTTTCATTGTGGCGGGATAGTCCGACCGTGGACTAGCATGCTATACATATATATAGATGTATGTCGCTTGCTTGTGCTAGGATCTAGGCTTCGTGGGAAATTCCGGTGCATTGCGGATCACCCAAGGCCGCGGCTATGATGTTATTATCCGCCACATCTACAAAAGGATTATATGAATTGACTTGTCAGACAAAGCTTATCTTGATGCATCTCGTTTGGATGGATGTGTGGATGGACGTGTGGTAGGACAGCCGCACCAACCAGCGACAAGAGCTCCAGAGGTAGGCCTATGTCGCCCTTACTTGATAATTTTATGTAGATGAGTGGCCGGGCGAGATGCGATAGCCGAAGAACGCTCATGCAGATAAACCCGCATGGCCGGCAACCTATTTTGGGTGAATATGTGACTATACTCGGTGGCCCATTGGACAATGGTTAGAAGCAATGTATCGGTGCTACTTGGCACATTTTACCTCATGTTATTATCACCAGATTGAGAAGAAAATGGTGTGACTTTGTGTGTCTCAATATTCCATGGCTGCTCGCAGCCTCATGACAGCAACATCTCGGTTCTAATCAATCCGATGGCTTTGAGTCGGGAATAGGTATGTCGAGCTCTTGACAAAGCAATATGAGCCTATCGCGTAGCTTGAGGGTTCCGGTTGCTACATCCGTAGCTATTGCAAACCCCGACGCTTGTGATTAACATCAGGCTAGGCACTGAAACAAGTATACGGATCCGAACCCGGCTCTCATGAGAGGGCATTCTGTCTATGCTCCACTAGCGTACGGCCGTCTACCGGACACTCCATATAAGACGCAATTCTTATCCACGAAGGAGAGTTTACTCCAGAGAAATACAGAACTACTCGTCATGTGAAAGTATGTCGGTTGGAACCTGCAGGCAGAAGTGGAGACCAATATGTAAGCCCGACGTGCAGCTCTGCATTCTACCTGTCTTAAACTGACAATCTCATGCAATACGACGGAAAGTTTGCGCGAAGTCGATAGTGGCTTGCAGTGAGCCTCCTGCCGGCCGTCTTCATTTGTGCGAGATAAGATGCATCAATAGGAGCGCTTGGATAAGCCACCAAGCCACCACGCATATTCGGGATGATTTTTGATGTTTACGAATATACGTGCCACTTGTTCGAGTGACAAGTTCATGACGGCACCTCGACGTGGTGATGGCTATGAATGTTCCGCCAGTTGCGTCCTCAAAGGGTACAAATGGCTAGGTGAACCAGGAAGGAATGCTGTAGGTTAACCATGCTAAAGAGGCACGGTATCTCTTTCGATCGATACTGGGGTTGGGGGGTTTTGGGGGGTTTAGCAAATAGCAAAACATATTGAACATTGGGGATTTGATTCGGTAGAGAAAGAGGCAGCACCAGCGAGTTCGATCCAGACACATTGCCTACTTGCCCGGGGTGTCAAAGACCTACTTAATATTAGTCTAAGGCAACCTGAGGTCGCTTGAGGGTGCGTAGTACTACTAGCGGCTCAAAGGCCATTGGTGTTGTTCCCTGCTACGTGTCTTTGACATATCGAGCGGCGTAAAATAGCTCGTGTTGCCTCATAGAAGCGAACTTGATCGAGCCGTTGAATTGTAATGCGAACTGACTGCTGTGACACTCCGTGGTAGCACGGGTATTGTCGCCGGCACAGCCGGACACTGAACTAAAACAAAATTCCTACTTGAAATAGCGCTATGAGTATTCATCTCAAAGGAGCCATCCTTGCGAAAGGTGGTGAAGAATCCAATGAGATATTCCTGCCTCGTCACACATCCTCTGATGGATGAAATGTGTGCTCCATGATGGCTGAGACTGGCATAATCAGATCTAGCCTGCTAGATGGGACCCCCGCCACTGGCAATTAACGAAAGCCAACATAGCTTGAAAAGCCACTTCAATCTGTTGAAATAATCTGCACAGTAGACAGTGAGTAGGAATTATGAAGGAACGAGTCGATCCTTCATCTTGATGTCGATTCTTGATCGCGAGATGAGGCGCCTAGAGCGACGTCATCGGCGTCAAGTTGGTGTACGATACTGACCCTTAGATCGAGTCGTTGTGTTATTAATTTTGAAATACCTATGTAAGCTTGTTTCGTGTTACTTGCCAAGGGACCCGTAGGACTGGATGGCCATTGACTTTCGCCTAGCATGTATGCACTGAGTCGTTATTCAAAGGTACAAGTACAGTGACTATTGCAACATCTCTCTCGTGCTAGGGCATAGCTTGTTGCTCTAAGAGCAACCAGACAACGTCATAATCTGGAAGGTATCTGGTGGTGAAAGCAAAGAGGTGGGCACATCCATTGTAAGTAACAGATATGTAGTAATAGTCAGGGGTTATCGGGACTTGAGACCGATCTCTTCTAGATAAATTTCCGTTAGTCGATCGCAGGCTTGAGGGACCATAAGCCGGCAGCTGAAAAAGCTGTTTGAAACATAAACAAATAGTGAAGGCCACCAAATCACTGTCAAGCCCGTTTCATAAGATAGTCGTGTTGGTCTAATATTTCGTTCGTACGTAGTACTGATATGCAAGGCCGCATTAGGGTTTCTGCTAGGTTCCACGCTTGATCCATCAAAAGCGCATTCCGCAGCTACTGCGATCCCAAAGCCTAATTTAACAAGAGGGCTCGGAAGGGGGATGGTGATACTTTTAACAATTCGTATGTGAGGGTTTGACGAGCGCCGAGTGGTAACACAACGGGGTGAGACTCCACGCGGGGACGAATGGATCTGGGGGTGGGGATATGTACCCGTATGTACATAAGTATTTACGCAGTACATAAATATGTACATTGGGGAGTCGTACCCATAGGGCAATAGTGGAAGGGATCGACACAGATGTCAATGACTCTCTAGTCATCAGGAACCCACTCTATCCATTGCATAGTACACAGTAAAGTAAGCAATACTTTCTTACTATTGCGAACAACTGATCTCGTTGAATACTGAAATGTCTACTACTAACAACGCAGTTCCTCGTTGATTCATGTATTCCATGGTGATATGTTTTACTTCTTCGCACTCTAGGTGCTCGCAGAAAGGAGTTGAGGTAGGTATGTAGGGAAGAGAGGCGGAAGTCGGGATACACCGCTCATCGAGTGTGACAACGGCCAGGACTAACCGCCTAGATAGGTAGTTAGGAATCACGGCGTTTGTTTAGATATCAGCTGTAGGTGGCCTTCCGGCAAGACGCAAGATATGTGTGAGTAAAGCTAGACAGTCGTCGAGTACGTAAATTGACTACGCAATTGTACAGGAATTACGTCAAATTGTACAAAATATAATATAAGTTGAAACCGCCAGTTTGGCTACATATGATAGTGGTCCGGGTTGTGATTACTGATTAGATGGTTTGTAAGCAGCTTCCTGTAGATGGCTTACATAGTAAGATCCATATTGTTATATTGTTAGGCTCATTGACAACTGCATCACTCATCTGAGTGGCACAGCTGGGTATTTCCAAGACAAAAGGGGCGTCGACACATGAAATAGGTCACCATAAGACTTGCTCGTATCTCGAACTTTAGTTTAAGCCATTAGGCGCGGTAAGGAGTATTCCGCTAGCCTCAACTCATTACAAATAATACCTATAAAGACAGTGGCATGGACTATAGGAACTTGAAAAGAAATTATACTATACGCAGCTAGTGCTTAGCGAAAGATATATACATATATATAAAAGAACTGTGAGTGAAATTCATTGATGACTCGATGACGCACCTGTATAGCTAGGTGGACTGCTAGACCAGCTTGATACCATACGACATAAGAGCTTAAAAAGAGACCTGACAGAATATATTCAAGTATTACTTTTTGAGACCTTCTAAAAGACACTGTATGTTGTCTCGATTACAGTCTCGATTACATTGAGCCTTTGCTACGTATGAGTTGGCAGGTGGTCTTTAAGATGTGATACTGAAGGTTGGTGGTATCAATCACTTGGCATCTTTGGTTCATACATACTTCGTATCTTCGACATGTAGGAGGTATGTAGCCCTAAGTGTAACCTTGTATCATAAGCCAATGGATCGGGCGTAAAATATATGAAGAAAATATCCCGTGCTGCCGCGTGTGATGTAGATTAGGTGATTCTCATTCTCCACCTCTCACGTTATTCCTTGTAACGTAAACGAAATGGGCTTTTCTGGCCCGTCTGGATAAGACAGTCTGACAGCCAGTAGGATACTAAAGTTCCTTAACATGGCTTTTGACATCTTCACTCTGTCCTTTTTCCCTCTTATGTAATGTAACACAGTGGAGCAGGAGAAGATATATTTTCAGGTTTGACTCAATAACAACACCAGGTGTATTCCATGTGTTCAATGAATGAATGCGCTAGAAGCTGTATGTATGCTGCGTATGCATCAGTAAAGAATTCAGAAAAATGGCTATCTTCCAGGGCACAGGGTTTGTGGTCTAGCCCTAAGTTCCCCCCGTCTTTCTCACCCCACTCGCAGAGTTGAGACCTTCAGATTCGGCCCATACATCCACGTATCCACCTGCCCGTTAGTTCTAGAATCTTTTTACTTTTTTTTCTTCTCGGTCATTTTTGTGCTCCATTTTCTGCTCCAGTTTCCGCTCTAGCATGGCCATAGCCTACGGACGGACGAGGCCGGGTGGCCTGTGCCCCTCCATGCCTCCTATTATCATGTACGCGACGATTTGGTACCAACTGTATCGCATGTATGGGCATGCTACTGCGTACGTATAGCATTGTACATACATACAGCAAGCCACAGCAAGCTACAGCAAGCTACAGCAGTTAGTTAGACTTGCATATGTTGTACCTCTATGCATACAAGTTACTGCATGCCTGTCAACTTTCCAGGCTCGAGTTCCTGTTTGGCAATTCTTGCGGAGGAGTGCGAAGAAAACCTAATAAAGTACAGAATGTATGAACCCAGGCGGTACCAAAGGTACATAGGGATGGTAGGTATATTAGGTACATGCCTAGGCACCTACCCTAGGCTGCTAGGTGAAGGCAGATACCTACATCGTGCTCCGCACCAACCGCGACTATCAAACTCTTCTCTTGCCCTTGGGAGGCGTACATCAAGGTACATGCCTACCTACCTGAGGTAGATTAGGGCCTGGCTAAAGTAACAGCTAAAAGCTAAGTACATAGGTAAAGGTAAGGTAGGTAATAAAGTCATTCGTACATAGTTTTTATCGTGGCGCTTGTCATAGAGGTCTTAGTAGGCCTTAGTGCAACATCAGTGCACATCCGGGACTTGATCTTGATACATACTTATATATGGTGTTGTCCTCCAGATGTCTGAATACTGTACATAGTCGCAGTACTGCGAGTAGTCGTCCACCACGCTCCTCCCACTCCGCCCCGTGAGTGGCTGGCCCTGCCTCCCGAACCCCTCAATCCTTCTGTGTACCCCTGCAACCTTCCGATCTCCCGGAATTCCACTTGTACTCCGTACTAGGTCCCCCAATCCCCAGGCAGCCCAGGGAGGTCTCCAGGTCACTTACTGTACTGTACTATGTCCCGTCGTATGTACTATGTATGATTTTGCCGACTATTCCCAATACCCATACTCATACCCATACTCATACCCATACCCAGACCTTGGATTGCCATAACTGCGCCTCTTGTCTCAATGGTTCCTCTTACACATATCTATACGCACGTACCTACATACAGACATACAGTTTACATACATACATACAACCATCCATACGACCGTCCATACGTCCATACACGCACACATACACATACATACGCACATACACACAACGTAAAGAGACACCACCCGAACGTCCGATTCCGACCTGACTCGTTCTCGACTTCGACTGACTATAGTACCACCGTCCTCGAAATCCCTGATAATAAACGCATCTTCCAGTCCACGCTCCAACCGCATCTGTAGGACCTGAGTCTGAGCGCAGAATAAATCGAATCCACCCTGGAACGTGCTTTGGCGACACAATTGCATCAAGCATTTCATTTTTTCTATTTTATTTTTCAGAAACCCCCAATCGAATCCCAATCGGGACACCCTTTATATATGAACGGAGACAAATGACCACGACATTGGTTTCCTGGGGATATCGACCGGACGCCTTTTTGGAGTCATAAAGTCGGAGGATTAGGACCTCTTGTACCACACCTACTCGTAAGACGGCACGGTATATACGGCAACATGGCGGTGGTTCTTTCTTCGGAGGACAATGACCTATTCAAGTCGTCCGCTTTGAGGAGATCGCATTCTCAATCAAAATTCATTTCCAAATCGCCTCAGAACTTCCATGGACCTGCCCCGACTTCTGGCATGAACGGGTCTTTCCACGACGCCTATCACCATCAGCCCGTCCACTTAGTACCCGACTCGAGTCCTTCCTCTACACCATCTTCTCCTCGCACACTGCAGGCCGATTCCACTGATCCGTCCTATTCTTCCACGCCGGCGACCAACTTATCACTAGACGGACAGTGCGAGGAGGATATCAATAGCCAGTCTGACGACTCGATTCTTGTGCCAGAGCTTGACCGCAACCCATATTTCGTCCAGTTCGAAGACTTGGAGCCTCCACCAAGTCCCCAAACCGGTGATTCGTACACGGTCTCCCCGACTGATCACGATACATCCGCGACGCACTCACGTCCAGAATCTCCGCCTGCCTTAGAACATGCTGAAGACGATACAGCTGTGAAACACCATCCTACTCAGCACGTCGACTACTTGTCACATAATTGGAAGGAGGAGGACATCTGGTCGTCCTGGCGTTATATAACCTCCAAGAGAGCAGAGTACAGCAATGGACCACGGCTAGAAAATGCATCATGGAGGACTTGGGCGAAGGCTAAGTACAAGCTAAAAACGGTGACTCCCGAGACTCTAAATTGGTATGTATTTCCCTTAATTTTACTTTCAGAAAACTAACTATCTCCCAGGCTCAAAGATTGCGATGTGACCTGGCTTTATGGGCCTCTACAGACTCGCCAAAAGGATATTTTCATGAATGACGCCGAGCATGGAAGTTCCACATTGTCAAGATCTGACTCATTCGTCAACAAAAAGCCTATCTTAAAGAAGAGGAGCATGTCAGAGATCATGCTGCAGAGGTCGCTCTCGTCATCATCCTTACTTAAGCAGGCCACAGCTGTTGTCCAGGCTCAACAAAACGATGGTGCCGTTCGGATAACCCGCCCGATTCTGCACCGTTCTACTACTGACTATATCACGTTTCCATTTTCATCTCGAAGAAGGAGCATGGAGAACACAAGTCTTTTGCCTTCTTCAACTACATCGGGCATGATCTCACCTTCAGCGGAACGAAAACATATCCACTTCGACGAGCAGGTCAAGCAATGCATTGCAGTTGATGTGAAAGGGGACGAAGAGGAAGACGAATTGGATCACTGCCGCTGGAGATACGGCGGATACGGTGGAGACGACAGCGACTCCGACGATGGCGCAATCATGATGAAGAAAACGAAATCGACGAAGAAGCCCGTTATTCCACGCAGAAGATCACCGGTGAATACGAACAGCGAGAGCAAAACCATCGCAATGCTACCATCAACAACTTTGAAATGCAAAGAGGATATGCCCGAGCTGGAAACTGCGATGAAGCACAGTACAGTGAATGTGAGGAGTCCAAATTTATCGCCGTCTCCTTCACAAGAGACTCTCCGACCATCCAAGCCCTCGGGCCCATTCGGTGTGGAGGACGAGGAGGAAGATGAAATCGACGAGCAAAGTATTCACCCGACTCCACTCTCTAGTCCAGTCGACGCAACCTCACATTTCAAGCAGTCGAGTTTACAACGGTCGGTATCTGGGGCTAACCTCACGGCTGAACCGTCCGGTATGCGCCGAACCGAAAGTGGTATGTTCATGCCATACGAGGAGGGTGATGCTCAGGCTACTGATGGGATTATTGGTCGCGTGATTGATACGGTCAACACTGCACGGGACATTGCACATGTCATTTGGAATGTTGGTTGGAGAAGGTGAAACACTGCTGTTACCGCAGTTTTCCCCAGGCTGGCCTCACAACCTGGAATGAATACGCATTTCCGCAGTGGTAGTAGATAAACGGGAATTGCGGTCACTCCTTATATGATGAGCTAGGGGTATAGTCACTGTCTACGGGCAGTCGAGAGCTATCTGATCGTTTAAATACGATTGATTTGACTCTGTCTTGGGTTGCAAATGCAGCACCCCAGGTACAACGTTTGAAATGCGCGGTGTCCGGCGTTTAGCGGTTAATGTTCAATGCAATTAATGTGTTTCGAAGCAAAAATTACAGTCCAACAATACGATTATATCATCATCGGCGGACCGAGACTTGGGGGTATGGAATGAGCATTATTACATGGAAGCAATCAGGGCACACACACATGAGGATAATATCCTCCTTGGAACGGTTCATACAGGGCGTTATCTGCACATCTAGTGATCGGATTTAGGGTTGTGAGGACGGTTCAGTATGCGGCACGGCAAAGGGTAGAGGGAGAAAAAGCAAGTTTGAAATGTTATGAAGGGCGTCTGAGAGGCGGACTATGCTCAGAAGCATTGCCTATTGAGATCAAGCCGGCTCTGCCGGTTTAGGTGCGACTGGATTGGCCAGAGTACCGTTGAATTCATCAGGCAGGCACCTGCGTGCATCTATGTTCGACAGTCCCAATTACCAGGACATTTAAGGCAAAGCGGCTATAACGGCTACGGAGGCTCCCTATCTTGGGGTTCCTCGCCTTATCAGTGCACCTCCATTGCATACATAGTCTTGCCCCGAGTATATACTTGTGTAACATCACATCAAATAGCTATAGCCGCAGCACAATACAATGAACGCCTTACGAATACAGATGCATGAAAGGCCTTATTTGATGCAACATGCAATAGTAAACATTTTGGTGACTGGACAGGGGGTCCAGTAGAGTCTATGTTTCAAAGAGGAAACGCATCTAGCTTGACAAGAAACACGGATCCATGTTTAAATTTCTCCCAGTGAAGATCCCATCATCATCTCTTCATTTCTATCCTCGGGTATGGCAGGATGGGTAATGTACGAAGCATGCTGCAGAGCAGTTCCATGTTGGCTGGCCATACATAATTCGCACCTTACCTAATAATTAGGGTAGTATAGACGTCACAGTGCAAATAAAACGGAACCGACTTTCGCCCACATGGGCGAAGACAAAACGAGCAATGATGCGGAATTACCTAATCGGATAGACAGGAGACAAAGTCGCCACCGTGTGGAATTTTTTTTTCTTTTCATACAGGAATAAGCAGATCAGGTCCCGGAGGGCAGCGCACAGTTGCGGACGTGCCCACTCAGATCCTGTACATATATCGCTATCTGTACTTACGTGTACTTCGTCAGGGCTCCAGACAAACAAACCACCCTGGGCTGGACTGGCGGCTGGCCGGCCGAGAACCGCCGGAAAAAGCGGCACGGGCTCAACGGTTCAATCTGATTTAGGTATCGTACTGACTGGATAGAGTGCACTGAGGACTGACTAACCTAGAACAACTCTTTATAGAGCCGACCCCGCTTTTGAAGGCATCTATGAATTGTCAGGGAAGACGTTGTCAGTGCAATCGAGGAAGTGCTTGGGCTATGTGTATCGAGTCATATACACGTAGCCTGACGTAGTAAGTACACAAGGGACCACCTGGCCGGTAACTTAGACAGTGATCGGAGGGCCATGATGCCATAAGCAGTTGGAGATGTCTACCTAGCACATTCATACAATACAAAGTACAAACGATACAGGTACAGATTTACATACTAGAGTGAATAAGTTACATACAGTCCTCACCGCCTCATGTGAAACAAACCACACCAAACCTCATCGTAGATCTTATCGCGCGAAGGCCTCCCTACCTAAATAGTCTCGGCTTGTATAGACGCACCCTCCTTATCGGCCAGGGCGACAGGCGGCCTGCCGCTCTCAGCCTTCTCGAGCATCCCCACCGCCTCTACGAGGATCTGCTTCGAGTGCACGTTGACGTCCTTCAGCTTGACCTCGAAGACGTCGCCGTAGCACACGTCCGCCATCTTCGCGAGGTCGTTGAGCGCGTCGGCCCGCAGGAGCGCCGGCTGCTCGAACCAGTTCAGGCGGCCCAGGATATGCTGTCGCCCCGCGACGTGGACCACGGTGAACCTGAACGTCTCGGGGAGCTCGGCTTCGCCGAACCGCCAGGCGCGCACCAGTGCCTGCAGGATCCATTGCTCGTTGCCGTCTTGGTTGCTCAGCGAGCTGGCCTGCTTCTCGCGGAGGCGGAGCATGGGCAGCATGCGATCCAGACGCTCCCTGGTGAAGGGCAAGAACGAATCATAGGTGTTGCCGACGAGGCTGCTGCCACGGCGCTCCTCCTCAAGAAGGGCGGCTTCGATCTGCCAGTGGACGATCAAGTCTGAGTACCGACGCAGTGGCGACGTCGCTTTCGTGTACATGTCGACGCCGAGAGTAAAGTGCGGTCCGGCTGTGGTAGAAACCGCATCATTGCCTAGGAGTGCCCGTAGCTGACGCCAGTGGTGATCGGCCGGGCGAGTACCTTCGTTGAGAAGAGGGTAGAAGACATCACGAGTGTACTGCTGGACAAGAGCAGCATTTCGCATGGCGTACGGCTGCGTACGGTACGGAATCGGGATCCCGCGTTCATGGCACCAACGAGCGGCGACCTCGCCTGCTAGCTGCATGATATGCGAGACAAGGTCGGTGCCAGAGCTTTGTTGGTATGTAACACGAATCGAAGGATCTCCATCGATAGACGCAAAACTGTCGGTATTACCATGTGAAACCCGGTCGAAGAAGGCCTCCACTGAGGGACGGGGTAGGTAGAATGGCGTAGCTCCTTTGCTGAGTCGTTTAGCTTGGATGGCTGTCCCTAGTTCTCTAAGTAGCGCTAATTCGTTCTTCTGATCTTTAGTCAGGTCCCCAGGTCGAGTCATAACTCTCTCTGGTGGTTGAGCTCGGGGAATAGGGCCGAGACTTATCTCCCCTCCTACTTCAATTGGTTCTTGTCGGTGTTCTTCTATTGCCGAAGCAACATCCTCACCAGTCATATACACGACCTTTTCTAAGGTACCTGGTGTAATCTTTTGATCCAGCACATTGCCATCTTTGTCTACTAATGCGCTGAAGGTCAAAGTCGGCCGGTTCGGCGCCAGAGAGAATCGTTCCTGACTAAGTTTGTCGGGTAGCATACGCTCAAAGTGGCCAGGGAGGTAAATGGTTTGTGGGATAAGTTCGGCGTACTGAGCAACCGGAGTGCCAGCCATGATGGAAGAAGCCGGGTCTGCTACATGGACATGAACCCAATATTGGCTAGGGTTGGAAGTTCTTTCGACTGACACCCCATCGTCGATATCCGTGGTAGACTCAGCGTCGATACAATACACAGTGAGATCTTTCAATATTTTTCTCGTGGATTTAAAGGCATCTCCTTTTAGATGCTCATCAAATGTGCCGGGAAAGGACCAGGGCCGAACGTAGCCTCCTCCTCGTTGAATCTCCACATCCGGAAAGCGTACTTTATATCGGGCCGGTATTTCCCACGGCGGTATCCATCCGACTTCTTGTAAAAATGTCCATCCTGCTGACGGTGTGAGAGCTTCGGCGTCTTGATATCTATCGAGAGCTCGCAGAATAGTAGAACCCAAACATTGAAGGCGTGAGTAATTCGGGAATTTCTGGTAGCAAGCCCATAGTTCCATGAATTGTAGAAGTTCTAGATCTGTAGGAGACCACTGTTGTTCTGTTGGAGTTATAGCCGTCGTACTTGAAGCCGATGGTCCGATAATGCCATTATTTGTCCACTTTCGGTTCTTCCGACTCTGATCGATCATGCTGCGTGCGGTTGTGATGAAGCCATGGATTGGGGATGCCTCAACTGTGTGGCCAGAAAGCCGTCTTGTCTCGTTTTCCAGATATTTGCGCACCATATTCTCTACATTTTGAACAACACGTACCTCAGAGAGCGGGCTGATCTCGAAGAGATACGAGCTTCTGTGACCAGCCTGTCTGAGTGGCCTGAAGAACGCCTCATCTTGCATCAGAGCTCTGTGTACTGCATACAATGCGATGGGCCTGAAATTCCCGTGGTTTTGGTAGGATTCTGGAAGTAAAAGAGTGGCGATTTCATGAAGGGTAAGATATCGATGCTTTACCGGGTCGCCGATGAAAGCGCTGGCTGCATCTAAGGTGCCGGCATTTGCCTGATACACAGCCTCAGAATCATGAGAAAATTGCAGCATTTTGCGCAGAAGTGAAGCTCCCGCAGACCTTGAAGGACTATGCCCGAGGTCTCTTAATGTATTTATCAACTCCGTGGGAGTATCGTTGGATGGCAACTCTGCGATGACAGCTTCAAGTTCAGCTGGTTCAGCAAATTCTTTGACAACAAACAGTGTCTTGATACCTAATCCAGTGAACCATTTGCCGCTGCTTGTGTAAAAGTGTTCATATCCATTGATACGACCCAAGCAAATTGCCATCATTGGTCTTCTTGAGCCCTCAGAACTATAGGAGCGTTAGTTCGGTCAAAGCAAATAGAGACAAAGATAAACATACCTCATTTCAACCATGTCCCCTAGCTTCAGTACGGCATCATCGGAACGTAGATCCTCAAGTTCGTCGCCACTAAATAGTGGCGAGGAGACATCGAATTGAGCCATTGACACATTTTGCGGTCTAGTGAAGCTGTTGGACAACTCGCCTACGTAGGCGATATCAGTTAAGATGGATTTCGCTGCATCGCGGTGCTCCTCATCCCATTTCCGCAAGCGTTCTCGTATAGGGAGACGCTTTTCCTTTTGGCCCTCCTCTGCACGTAATGGCTCATCCGAAGCATCGCGATCCGAGGCGGGATGCTGCACCGTGGCTAGACTCTATGGCAATTAATCAGAATGATTGCTCAAGGCAGTTTCACCAGCCGTAACATACTCTTCTCCATATGGGAATACTGCTGGCCACCTGCACATTCGGGGTGGCATTCTGCAGACTCGTCACATTTGACCTTGCGAAAGTTGCATCTGGTCTAACAGTTCGGAAGGCGCATCTCCAACATACATAAGACCTGCTTGAAGTCTTTAACATGTTTTCGATGTGGCAGATTCAGTAGACCTAGGTAGGTTCTCTATAGGACTTGATCACTGTAGTCGTACTGATGCAAACACAAAATTTCGTAGATGCATGTAAATGTAATAGTGGGTCACACAGGTTAGCCACCGCTAGTAAGTAATAATTGCAGAGATTCGGAAAACAGCTGGCGGGCAGATGGCATGGGATGGTGTCGGCTTGCCTACCGAGAATATGCCGTCACGCCGGGTCGGTCCGGCCATCATGGACGTAATAAACCGGATAAGCACTTCCGGCCTTTCAACAACTAAGGCAAAATAATGTTCAGGCTCTGGTGTTTATTCTTCTATGAACGAATCTCGTAGCGAATTTCTTTGTTGTTAGGTTTGCCACTGTAAAATCCTTTCTATTATCCCACAAGGACACACTTCTCTGCTTTCAACTACTATTGCCAACTGGCACTGTAATGTAAGAAAGGCATGCGAGTATTCTAGTAAGCCAGTGCGTAGCATGTGAATCCTCAACGAGATCTGCCCTTCTAGGCTCGATAATGAAAAAAGTGGTATCTCACTCAAAGACTCAGGGCTATTCTTTGTACTGCGAATAGTTCTTCTACCCGTCCTTCTGCCCGTCCCTTCGTTTCCATTTTTGACTCGCCAACCTTGTCTTCTCTCGTCTAAACTTCCTAGGTCTACCAAATTCACACAGAGATATGGCGATTAAGCAACTTACTCTCTTGACCCTGGTCGCTGGCGCTTTCGCGCAGATGGACAACATGGGAATGCCGGACAGTGGCCCTGCTTCTACCACCGAGGTCGCTTCAACCTCATCAGCTACCACAGATACGGACACTGCCATGGCCACCTCGATGACTACCTCGGTGCCTGACGAAATGACTAGTTCCGTGTCCGCCGCAACGACTACCTCGACCATGTCAGGAGATGATATGAGCGACACCACCTCGGCATTAGTGGAGTCTTCGGGGTCCAGCGACGCCATGACTGACATTTCGTCCATGACTACAGTCACCACCAACTCCGGTATGCCAGTGGGAACTGGCGGTGGTAAGTAAATCAAGTTATCTTGGTCCATTCGCTTCCCCTCTCACCGCAAAAGCCTGCTTCTAAGCTCATCCGAGAGCCTCTGTTGCGAAATCACAATCAAATCATCCTACAAAATGCCATTCTTCATCTGGCAATCACTAACACAGTATTCATAGTCATGCCAAATGCCACTGGTTATGGGCAGGTGCCCGTCCCAGGCAGTGGAGTTGTGAACGGTATTTCGGTAAGCTTGGCATTGTGATGCTCTCAAAGCATGAGGCTGACATATTCAATAGATCGGCCTATTCGCCGTCTCGGCTGCGCTCGCTGCTTGGATCCAGCTTTGAAGCGGCAGTACTGAAACGTAACGGTTATTAGCTAAGGGCACAACCATATGATGGGCGAGGAAACTAATACACACTCTTAACGAGTTTTCACTTTGTCTCTGGGTCTCACAATGTCGTTCTTGAAGCACGCGGTTTGGGCTTTCTAGCTTTCGTTTGGAACAGACTGCATTACAATATAAGATTAGCTTTGAAGAAGCAATTGCCAAGTCCAACGTTGCCGTTTCACTTGACCCTTGAGGAGCTTTTTATGTGGCTCAAATTTATGAAATTGGCAAAGCCCTGTAGAATTCTCAATCTCCTGAGCTGTGTTATGACTTTCGACGGGATACTTATAGGTAGCCATAAAAGAAGATCAACGAGGGATTGACATGATCAACATTCCGACATACTCGAAATGCTGTATTATTGAAAGCTTGAATACTGGAGACTGGAGGATGTGCACGATCTTGACTGTTGATGAAAGATGATCCGAGGTGGTGGAGAAAAGAAGGCCATCTAGAACAACGATTCTGGTACCAATTCAACAAATACTATGGTTGCTTGGCCCAACAACAGGACAATACGAACAATACACTCGGCCTTCATCAAGGTTTTACTGTATGTCATTTAATGAGTCGTGGCTGCTGAAACCTCATCTTAGACAGAATCGGAGCTCAGTCGGCACATGTTTAGTTATTCAGGCGTTCTCTCAGGGGTTTTGATAATATGTAAGGAATACATCAATGGGGAGCTTGCTGCTATATATCCTAAAGAATATATTACTATAAACGGCTGCTTTCTGCATTGATGCATCTCATCTTTCATCTCATCAATTGGAAGGCTGTCCTTGTCGGTCAAGGTCCTGCAAGTAGGTGAATCTTCGAGTATTTCCTAGCGGCAATGCCGCTGCAGGTACAGAACGCCTTACGATATAGGTGCTCCACATATAATGCAGGTACACACACATATATGGTTAGGGCATATGCACGCGCTAGATAGAAACGGTCCACCTATCATGCCAGTCTGGGCAAAGATCGTCCATAACGGTAATCATCCAAGGCTCACTAGCTTAGCAGGCTTAGCTAGTATCTACTAGTAACGAAGAGTAGCACTCGAATTGCTGAAAGGAGCCTGACGGCTTGACTTACTATCAGTAGATCCCCCGATCAGATGCAGACAATATAGTCGATGTCGCTGCTAGTGACGACCGTGATCTAAATAGGTAGTACGGAGTATTTGTCTATTCATTATGTCGCAAAGCCAATCAATAGATGGCTATCATGTGTTGAGTCTGTTGACTACCTACCTACTTATTCCGTACTTATCTATGCATTGTAGGTAATATGGAAATATCTATGTATAAATGTTTCTCTTGCCTAAACAGAACATTCTCTACCTTACTTACTATGCCTATGTAAATAGAAGAGAGTTTCAACCTTCTTTCAGATAGCATAAGGTTACCACTTTTATGTTTCGAGGAACTTGAGTAAACCTTTAAGTGAGCTTCCCAGGTTCATACATACATACCACAGTACAGTTACATACCTAGGGATGTAGTTGGGGCAACGTGCTTGCGCATGTCTGTTTATAGTACGCTTTGTATAGGTATACAGAAGCGCGGGTGCTCTCTGATGATGCCGTGGCGCCAGGGCGCACGAACGAAAACCGTTTAAGATTGTAATTTCGCTTAGTGATCGGGCAATTTCCCTGGAATCCCCTTCCAGCCCACTCATTTGAGTTGATTTGACAAAAAGGATGACCGTGAGCCCGGCACTAAAAAGAACGCACCACTCCAAGAAAAGCGCAACACCGAGATCTCTGATTGGCGCCCGGCCTCGACGTCCTCTGGCTGTCACCCCCCCCCCCCCCCCCCCCTTTTTCATCCTTTTGCGCTGCATTCTATGCAGCAATCTGTCTAATAGACTAACAACCCACTCATCACTGCGCTATCCCCCAACCTAGTCAAGTAGCTATACTGAATACACGTACATCTCATTTATGACCCAAGATGAAATGTCACCTGCGACCTGACAGCCTGATCCATTAGAACGTGAGACTCCATGCGCCCGGATGTACCCGGTACCGCTTGGTCCCTCCAAATCCCTATGAGGATGGCCGCAAGTTGCGCTGGTTGACACGTACTGGAGACCCTTGCAAACAACATTTCAAGCAAGCATCCTAGATAGGATCCATAGGAGCTACAGGACCCAGGTTATTTCCAAGAAGTCACTGAGATGCCTCGTATGAAGAGCAGGGGTGGCTCCAAGGATTCGGATGCGACATGGTCTTTCAGCGCCCATTTGCCCCGTTTCTCTTTACCAAAAGGTAACTTGCTGCCGGAGAGCCCATGAAGCCTTGGTGCCATGATAAAACTACAGGGCCTGCCATTCCCATGATACCCTCCTTTCTCTCTCCTTCTCTTCTCTCCCTACGGAACGGCCTCTTTAATGTCGATGCCCTGACTTGAAAGTATCTCCCAGCTTTCGTCCTTCCTTTCCGCGTATCCCACCCACCGCTTCACTCATTCAGCGGGCACTCGTTTCCTCACGAAATCACGAAAAGTAATAAAGATCGAATTATTAAATTCGCGCCGTTAGCTACAGTCAATTGGAGTTCTGTTTCCACCTAGTCTCGTAGAGAAACCATGAAGGCGACATATGCGGTAGCCGCTGCGGCGGCCCTTGCCGGTGTCAACGCTGGCAGTGTTCACCACAGACATGCTCACGACAAGTTCCACGCCGTCGAGAAGAAGAACTATGACAACTCGACCTGTGGCTGCACCACCATCTACAGCACCTACTATGGTGAAGCCACTTGTACGTAATCAGTCGGCCGTTGGACTTATAACCATGCTCTTCTCTAACTCTGAATCAGTGTCCTTCCCTCCTGTGCCTCCTAAGACGAGCAGCAGCGCCGCACCGGTGACGACCTCATCAACTGTTGTTGTGGTCCCGACACCGATTGCTCAGACGATCTCGAGCACCGGCGTCTACACCTTCCCGGCAACCACTTTGACGCTGACCGAGTCTACCACTGTCCATGTTCCGTCATCCACCGCAGTCCCCAGTGGTACTCACGTGGTTGGTGGTGTCACCACGATTGTCAGCACTGCGACGACCGTTACCTGCCCGTACGCCACCGTTTCGACCAGCGAGGGTGTCACCACTAGTCTTGTGCAAACTACCACTTACGTTTGCCCATCTGCCGGCACTTACACCATTGCTCCAACGACGACAGCCGTCCCGTCGGACACCACTATTACCTTCCCGGTCGTCACCAGCTACCCCCCTGGTACCTACACCCAGCCCGAGGTCGTGACCACCATCCATGAGACTAGCACTGTTGTGTACTGCCCATTCGACATTCCCACCCCTTCGAGCAGCTCCGTTCCGACGACTACCGCTGTTCCAGTGACCACCTCTGTGCCGGCAACCAGCGCTCCCGTCGCTCCTTCTTCCTCCGTTGCGCCTTCGTCTAGTGCTTCCCCGACTTCCTCCCAGTCTACCCCCAAGCCCTCAGGCTCGCTCGGTGGAGACGCTGGAAAGCCATGGGCCATCTCCTACACTCCGTACCAGACTGACGTGAACGGAGGTTGCAAGAGCCAAAGTGAAGTCGACAGCGACGTTCAGAAGGTTGCCGCTTCGGGCGTTAAGGCTCTTCGTGTCTACTCGACTGACTGCAGCACCCTGGAGTTTGTCGGTGGCGCTGCCAAGAAGTACGGCCTGCAATTGATCCTTGGTGTGTTCATTGACGCTCCTCACTGCAGTGCCAACAACCCGTCCGTGGCGGAACAGATCAGTGCCATCAAGGCCTGGGGCGCAGACAACTGGGGTCTGGTTGACCTTATCGCCGTCGGAAACGAGGCTGTGCTCAACGGTCACTGCGAGCCCTCGGAGCTTGCTAGTCTCATCAAGCACTGCAAGGAGGAATTCAGCGGCTTCACTGGACCCTTCTCCACTGCCGAGACCATCAACGTCTGGCAACGAAGCGACTTCGCTTCTGCCGTCTGCGGCGAGATCGACTATGCCGCTCTCAACGCCCACGCTTTCTTCAACACCGAGACCGTTGCCTCCCAAGCTGGTGAGTTTGTCAAGAGCCAATTTGACATCGTCGAGAACATTTGCGAGAAGGCCACGGGTGACAAGGTGCCGTGTGTCATTGCCGAGACTGGCTGGCCTTCGGCAGGTCTCGCCGTTGGCAAGGCCATCCCCGGTTTGAGCGAGCAGAAGGAGGCAATCGAGTCTATCATCTCAGAAATTGGTGACAAGTCTGTCCTGTTCAGCTTGACTTCGGATAAGTGGAAGTCCGACCTGGTCGAGCAATCTTTCGGTTGCGCCAGCATCCTCGGTATCGATCTATAAGCTTAGTCGTCAGATTTCTAGCCGCCTGAGCATTGACATTTATACGGCATACAATACATGAATGCACCTTTACTTTACATGCTTGAATATATACGCCCTGGTTGAGAAATTTATGGTTGGAATAACCTTTGGGCCGTTTGTCGGCCCAGTCCACAGACTACGACGTCATGCATCGTTTTCCTTGTTTGGCGAGAATGTAGTGTTGTGAGGTATAGGGTCCGATACATAATGCTGTAATATATTAGTGTCTATTAGATGCCGCTGTTTATCCCACAGCCATCCCCTATGCTATAGTCAATTGTTCCAGCAACTATTTACTGCTCGTAACTTGGAGAACTCGATGGAAACAGTCGTTCGCCTGCATTGCTTATTCGTTCGTTTCAAATAACCTATTGTCGAAGTCTTGTCATGGGTTTGAGGTTTTATATTCTCTTCATTAAATCTATATTCTGATGCTCTTTATTGCAACCCGAAGCTGTAAGCACATGTCGTAGTTAAGCACTTGGCCGCGCCCAAAATACTGTGAGCATTTGCAATCATACCTTCGCCAAGTCCATATTGATGAGTTGGTAGATAGTATGCTTGGATCTTGAATACTGTAGATTTATACCGTGATTCTTGCTCCCTGAAAGGTATAGGAAGATATTTTCTTCAATATTCCGAGTTCACACGCTTCATTGTGTACAACACAGCGTATGATTTATTTTGATGTTATGCGACGCAAGTCTGGTAAAACAGCTTCCAGTGTTCTGGCGTGCCCCCTTAGCGTGAGGCATGACCTCCCTCGTCCTGGTTTAGCTGGGCGAATTTCGCATTCAGTCAGCTTTGGCGGCGTGGAATGTGAGCATCATACATGTAAACCACATTAGTCTTCATCCTTCTAATCCCAGTCTTGCCGACCCAACACTCCGTTAACTCCAGCCCGTTTATGCCCAAGGATAGTCATATGATGTATCAAGCATTTCCTAACTACTTTATACTACTAGTTACTATGTAAAGGACCACAGGGCCCAAGGCAATCTGTCATAGACGGGAGTTATCGCCATCTTCAATATCATTCTCTTTCGCTCGCTCAATGAAACCCGCGACATGATGTGAGTACTACTGGAGAGTATCTTGCTCTTCATAGCTCCATTCATAGTGCTTCGCTGAATCCTTGACTGGGTTATGGAGATAGCGACGCTCGGTAATTAGACCTAATCTGTGAGGATCTTGTCGGAGGTATGTGCGGCACAGTAACACAGTAACCGCGTTAGTGGCGTATGGAAGGAAGTGCTAGGTGAATCGTGTAAGCAAGTCGGTGACTATATGGTGTATAAAAGAGACTCATTACCCAGGATCCGTACTTGGCCGACTGCATCAGCTAGCTCTCGTACTTCATCTTCAAAGTTGAAGCGATAACAGCGATGCAGTCCTTGCTCACCTGCTTTGTAGTTTTAGGCCCTCTGCTCTTCGCCAATACCCTCGCATGGTCTCCCACAGATCCTGGCAGTATATCTCGACGGGATGCCCTTTCCGCACCTGTACCCCCAAGCCAAGACCCCTTCTATACCCCTCCGCCGTACTTCGAGTACTCGGCGCCAGGTGCTGTCCTACGGATCCGTGAGGCACCCGGCAACCTCACAGACATCGTAGTCAACTCTTCCAAGGCCTACCACATAGTCTACAGGACCACCGATTCCTTGTATAAGCCAGCGTGGGCCGTGACAACCCTCTTCGTCCCCAAGAAACCCCTTCCCCATGATCAAACTACTACCTCCCCTTCCACAAATCCCACCGCTCAGAAGAACGCCCTGCTCTCCTACCAGATCCCCTACAACACCCCCGACGTGGACGGCAGCCCCAGCTACGGCCTCTACAACATCTTCGCGGAGGGCTCGATCGGGCTCCCGCCGACCACCGACGACATCGCCGGGGCGCTGGGCCTAGGCTGGTACGTCGTGGTGCCGGACTTCGAGGGCCCGCAGGCGGCCTTCTTCGCGGGGCCGCAGGAGGGACACGCGGTGATCGACTCCGTGCGGGCCGTCTACGCCACGGACTTGGTCCCGCTGTCGCCGGCAAACACGCGCGCGGCGCTGTGGGGCTACTCGGGGGGCTCGATCGCGAGCGGGTTCGCGGCGGAGCTGGCGCCGGCCTACGCGCCGGAGCTCGCGCTCGCGGGCGTCGCCCTCGGCGGCCTGGTGCCGAATGTTACGCAGGCGCTGGGGTACATCAATAAGCAGCCGTACGCGGGGCTGCTCGTGTCCGTGCTGCTGGGCGTGACGGCGCAGGAGCCGTGGGCGCGGAACTTCCTCGTCGGCAAGCTCAAGACGGAGGGCCCGTACAATGCTACGGGGTTCCTGGCCGCGCTGCACATGCCGATTACGGAGATCTTCGCGGCGTACCCGGGGCAGGATATTAGCGACTACTTCGTTGATGGCTGGGCTCTCTTGGAGGATCCAAAGATGAAGGCCTTGCTGGGGAAGAATGCGTATGCGGGTCGTCATGGCGTTCCGCAGACGCCGGTGTTTGCGTATAAGGCCATCGGCGACGAGTTCAGCAATGTGACCGAGAGCGATCGGCTGATCGAGAGCTGGTGCGAGCTCGGCGTCGATGTCCTGTATCAGCGGAACACAATCGGTGGGCATGTCACCGAGAACATCAATGGGAAACCGAGGGCCATGGCTTGGTTGAGCAGTGTGCTCGATGGGAAGTACTCTGCGTCTGGTTGTACGTGGCAGGACGTTACTGTGAATCTTACTGCATCGGTGGCCTGAGTAATCTCTGCGTACCGGGCTTTGGGCGGAGATGGTAGCTGTGGTTGCACAGAACTTCTCGAACCTGACAGACCCTCGAAGTGAAGCTATGTGATGAATATATTAATTTATCTGAACACGTATTGGTAGTATGATTATATAGGATTATCTTCTTGTCAGATACTCTAACTTAGAACAGTAATTAGAAAAGGGATGCCCAGGCTCTTATAATAATACTTAGATTTATCTTAAAAAATCATCATAGGGGAACAACCTTCAGAAAGGAGTTAATATTTTGACCTCGAAACTCCGGTCTTATACCTCGTGCTATATTAGTGGCAATACGATAGTATAAAATAATATCAGACTTGTTATAATCTTCTATATTTTTCTCGCTTTCGTTATTATCGCGTGGATCGAAATGATGATTTTAAATCACAACTATTTCCCATGTATATGGAACAATACCAAGCGCATATTCCAAGAGTCCTCTCTACCGGTTAAGCTTTTGATATTAACATATAAGCTCTAAGCCTCATGCACATGGACACCCGCGTCAAATATTAGGATTCTAGAGAAGGTTCACAACAAAGAAGAATTAGCTTCAACTCTATTTGTGCCGTCGTCTTTTCTCATCTAAGACGATCCGATAGAACCATACAAGTACAACCACCATTACCTACAGTACTATCCCAACAGGTACCCCCCTTCCATTCTATCGAATCCGTCTTCCCTTTATGGACACGGTGTGCATTTATATGCAAATATCATAACCCCAAAGACTCGCAACGCTTGCTGTATTGTGCATCGGCGTTCATTTGAACCTGCCTTCAAATTTAACCGCATTCGCGGGGAGAGATATACCTCGTAACTCCAAATAGCAAGCTCTCTAACGCCCCGCAAGTGCCAGATCCCGTATATAGTACTAGCTCGGGAGGAGAAAAAATTCCCAAGCCTATGTAATCCAATGCATTTACCTACCTTCACATGCCACCCCCTAGTTAACTTTAAGTTCACCACCTCGGGCTTATTCACCTAAGCTCCGGGGTCAGACTCCGGAACTTCGACTTCCTCCGGGTTAGCCTCGACGGGCAGTTCGACGTCCTTGACGGGGTGGAGCAGCATCGGCGGCAGGCACATCCGGCCCTCGCCGCCGCGCATCTCGCTTACGCTCGTGGCGTTCTTGCTCTCGTCCATCGTCAGCTCGAACTCCTCGCCGCCGTCGTTGTTCACCTTCAGACCCAGCCACCTCCTGTACAGGTTGGGCGCGAAGCCCGAGTTGTAGAACCAGGTGAGTCCCAGCAGATTGTGCTCGCGCTGGCCGAACACGGAAGTCCGCGAGCCACCCGTGGCTCCGTTCTTGCCGTTGTTGAGGGTATGTGCAAACACCGCAGTGGGCCATTCGCGGTCGACGTACAACGGGTGCGGTATGAAGACTCCTTTGTAGCCGTGCTGTAAAGCGACAGTTCCGGGCCACATCTCAGGGAAGGCGTGGTGCTTCATGAACGCGGTCTCCCGGTGCATAGTCATAAGGAGGCGACGGGACATGCGTGACGCAGTGATAATCTGGGCACGACGAGGAGGCTTCCTATTCGGTTCGGTCGTATTGTATCCGGTAATGTCATCAGCTAAGCCCCAGGTGGTACCCTCTGGGTCAAACATCGGGTTGAAAGTAATATAATCAGCCTCTTCGCCCACACCCCAGACATACTTATCCTTGTCGTAAGTAGTTTCTGGCATAGGGTCCTTATCCGGTTCAAACCAGTCCTTTTCATCACTTGGTCTTTCAGGACCCCAGACGGGTCTGTCGCCGCGGTTTGGTTGCGGGTGCTTATTACTCCCAGGCACACCATCCCAAACATTATCAGCGCCCGTACTGCCTATCTCGCTCTGTACTCGCGCCATCTGCTTGAAGTCTTCCCAGGTCCCGTGTACAGAAGGTAGGTAAAACCGAGCATTTCGTTCCCAGAGTCCCTTCCTTGGCTGTTTCTTGGCCCAGTTCTCTACCTTGGTGAAGAGATCATAGTAGTGGCCGATATAACGGATATCCATCTCCCACTGCCAGTAATATTCGTACTCCGGATGTTGGTAAGCGAAGTACTGCATAGCCATCTGCAATCCGCGATAGACACCATGGACAGGCAAATTAGGACCCCGAGCAAAAAGGTCGAAGATACCTTGGTAGAGTGCCAACATTTGTGTTTCAGTCCAGAATGTGACAAGACTTCGGAATTCCTCTGGTATAGTATCTTGGATATGGCGGTGATAAGTATCCGAATCAGCCCAGATAGGGTTCACTGCGTCATTCTTGACTTGAACGAGCAAGTGAACGTCGTAACGACCACCGGATGCCAACGCCAATTCACTGATCAGAGAGCGAAGGTTCATAACATCTTCTTCCCTCCACAAGTACTCGTCCCAACAGCGAATCACCACAGCAGTCCTTGGCAATGTTTTCTCCGCAGCCTTCTCATCAGATACTGGCGCAGCATTCTTTTCTTTGGTTGAAAGAGAGTCATCGGAAGTATCGCGTGTATGAACGCTGGCGCTAGGATTTTCGTCGATAAAGAAACCATGAGGAGATGGCTGTTTAGGGGGCAAAGTCTTATAGCGGGCTGCGTTGGCTTGATAGCAGCGCCTTTGAATATCGCCCCAGTTCATTGACCTCCAGTCGACTTGAGGTACTGTTTCCCAGGTTGACTCGAAGCCTTCTTTCTCACCAAGTTCTCCAGTACCCAGGCCACCAGATCTTACAGAGTAGCCGAAGCCATATGGCGCATATCTGCCGTATCGCTCGAAGCAAATATCCTCAGGAAGCCCTAGAAGCTCATAGGAGCCCAGTACAGCCTCAGGAAAGCCATTGGGTCGTCCCTCGTAGTAGCGGATACGAGGCACACGGACCTTTTTCGCCTCATCGAGGTAACACTCTTGGAACTCTTCAGGGGCAGTCTTGAAGACACTCTGGGGATATCCAGTAAACTCTTTACTAGCAGGCAACTTCCGCTCCTCAACGTCTGGCTTTAAGTTGGTGTTGTTAACAAAGCCTAGCTTGTCCAAAGGAAGTTCGTCTTCTGGACGAGGGTACTCGGGAGTATGCTCAGAGAAAGAGACCAAGTTCCTGACACCACCATAGTATCTCGTAAGGAAGGGGTAAGACTCCCATGCCGGGGGAGTACCTGGTGGTCTATCGATCTTGCCTTCAGCAATAGCCTTGTTCTCGTTGTGGCTTGCTCGAATGAGAGTCAATATCAGCAGAATCATGAAGGATATCAAGCCGAAGCAGAGATACCGCACGATCTTGTTAGGCAAGCGATAGAAAACGGGCCGGCCTGGTCTCCCGGGGATAGCAAAACTTCTTTTTGACATCATAGGCGTTGCTGAGGCAGTTCTCGAGTTGTTTGTGCTCGGAGATGAAGAGACGGAGTATTCGTCGTAGTCAGAATCATCGTAGGAGTCGTTTGAGTCCCGCTCCTTCGCTGGATGGTTTAGGTGTTCGTAGACGGGTAATTTGGTATGTCGCGCATCGCGGGACCGCGAAGGCGTCCACGGGAGGATACCCATGTTGGACAGGGTGAAAACAACCGCAAGAATGCTGTTTGCGGCACAAGAGTTAGCGGGTGTCGACGATGTAACTATCCTTGAGGGGCAGTACAAACCGGGCGATATAAGAAGTGTCTCCCCAATATTCCTATCTGGTTTGCCAAAGGAGATTCGTGACTGGAACGGTAAACAACGGTGTGCGGTGTAAATATCGTGCACGCTATGAAGTTGCATATGAAGTTGCAAGGAGAAGAGGCTGTGCTGTGCCTGGGACAGGAGAAGGAAAAAGTTGGACAAGATCAGATTGGATCTTGAAAATGGCAATCGATACGGATCACGCTTCCGCAGGTTGTTTGGGGTCGTTAGTTGACCTGCATCCAATAGCCACCCCCTGAAACCCCTGACCCCAGTTCGGGAGAGACGACCCAGCAACCACGAAAAGCGACCAATGATAGCAGCAACCACTAAAAATAAATTGACGTAAAACTGCATCATCCAATCGACTGCGATCCGTCATAACAAAACAATCATTAATTACTGTATTTCGTACTGTACTTCGTACTGTACTTCGTACTGTACTTCGTACTGTACTTACCCATACAATTCACAGCTCATACTACTACTGTACGACTGTACGGAGTCCCCATAATCCACACTTCTTCATCTTGAAGACATCAAAAAACATGTTCAACATACGGAGTATACCGCCATCATGAATGGTTATCACCGTGCTCACTGTCGATATCTGAGACCCGGCAATGCGGTTCAACCTTATTACTGACATGCGTCAAAACCGTCCGAATTATAAGGTTAAGTTGGTAGGGCCATGTCTGTGTCTATCTATCATATAAGTAGTTGGCCGCTGTCAACTTAACTTAAAATTATCGTGGGGTAGGTAGTCTCTGTAATTGTACATATCTTCATCTCAACGGTGTGTGCACAACCCTTATTTAAACCTCACAAGCCACATATAGGATTACTTCCATTTCTAGACAGTATTATGTCTCTATATGTCTAGGTGAATTTACTAGAACTCACTAACACTTAAGCTCCGAGCTAAACTGTCCACGTGGCGATGGACACTGCAAGACCAACAAGTCAATCCCTTATTATGTAGGAACTGGACCGTAGGGCAATCAAGGTGAGCGTGCTACGGATTAGCCCCATCTGATGTCCCGCATTCAGATAGAAATCAATAGGCTGTCTGCCAATGTTGCATTGGCATTGGCAATGACAAGTCTAAAATACATACTGTCAGTGACAAGTGACACATCTATATGAACCAGACGACAAACACTTGGCCTTACAGGTAAAACAGGTAATAACAGGCTTCTCGGTTGCAACCTCGCCTCCGACCGCGCAGCCGCGGGCAACAACCTGCAGCCGCATTGATGAAGTTGCCATACCTCACCTGCAGGTCCGATCACACAAATGCAACAAAGTGCCAGTGTTCCTTCGGCAACACCCAGAGAATGCACATGGCCCATCGCGCATCACGCGATATGCCCAGCTCTGAAGGTCGACTTGTTCTAGGCCAATGGCTAGAAGGGACCGGCAATGATCATGTTCACTCTAGCTCGACTTTAAGCATTATCGTGTCTCTTTGAGTTAAAAATCGAGATTGCAACACATCTGATTACAATTTCTGCGCCGGTGCTCCAGACATCTATTTATACTCGGGTCACGGATTGAGTCGGTGTACAGTGTGGTTCAATCTGTATGGCATCACGCTTTCGTAACCCTCCCACGTATTTATGACAAGTCCCACCTAGTTTACCTTACCTTACAGCTGCCTTAGTCCACTAGGTAGCAATACGTTGTTACCTAGCAGTGGATTGGGCAAATAGTTGGGGATATCTGCAGCTGCAAACCGGAGACCACGACGTGCTCAGGCGCAAGTGGCCGTCCCACGAATCATGGCACCTTTGAAACCAGCCTCTTGTGTTTGGTAGGAAAGGCAATATGGGATTAAGCGACTGACAAAGTATGCGTAGGTAGTGCATACCGATCCCGCTGTCCCGCTGACAGCTGGATTGAAGCGAACCGCTCCGGCCATTTGTCCCACCATCGTCACTTGACCTCCAGAGTTAGCGGTAAGTAAGCCGCCAGCTTGTTAGATCTCCAGCATCCTTCCTTCGGAATTCCCTTGGAAGCTGGGGTATAAAGATCATCAAGATCCCGCTTGGGCTTTCCTCGCCTGATACCTCCCAAACGCAAGGTATACCTACCTCGCCAGCGCTTTTAGGCTTCAGGTTCAAGGTTTGGTCCTCTTGCTTACTTCAATACCTTCCTCTACACAAGTCTCCTATTTTCCAAGTCTCCACTAGTCAGACCTTCATAGCTGTAGTGTTCGAGTCTGTGAATTACCATTGACTATTGAACCATGTCGGTTTCACTTATACGGACCGACAATCAATCTACTTCGTCTACCGCTCTCGAGTCTTGCCCTTGCTTTGAGGGCGACCCTCTCGCCATCAATGTGACTATCAGACAAGATCCTCTGTCCGTAACATTAGATGGGCCTGCCATCTTTTCACTTGCTGTCTCGCTCATTGTCGGCATCCAACTCCTCCCGCCAGCTGTCGTGGCCCTCCTCGTTGGCTTGACTGCTGGCCTCGTCTTCGTCCACAATGAGTACGTATTCCCGGGCCTTCTCCTTTTTATTTCGGCCTGAAGATATGTCTGCTTGTCTAGGGCATTTATAGAGTTAAAATTCCTGAGATATTAACCAAAACCTCTGAAATTGCCTAGAAGGAAGGCCTGCTAACTTCTGATTGTGTATAGCTATCAGAACTACCTCAAGCTAGGTCCTGGAGGCACTCCAGCAACCTTTCCAGGTTATATCCAAATTAACTGGTTCAAGCTCTGGGCGTGTCGAGATCCGTTCCGACCTCTACCCGCAGACCCAGACACGCAACCCACCACTGGCATCTTACGCCAGAAACCGCTTCCGATCCGTTGCGGCTTGCGGCCAAAAGTCGTCGGAATGTGAGTAGAGCAACCATAATCGTTTCTTGCCCTCTCCGTCCTGTTTCAGGAGAAAATATTGCCTTGAGAGCACATCTGGGGCTTGAAAGCTCCTGATATGGGTCTTAGGACTCCCGACCATCACTAAACTGTCTACAAAGAGATAATACTGACTCCCGATGCCGTAGTGCACCGCAACGCCAAGTTGACCAGTTTGGGTCCCGGGAATGTTACCTAGCGCTACGCCGGACCATAGAGAATCATGGAAGAAAGAACTCGGAGGAGGTCGGCACTGGCACCTCTTGCTTCGAGAAGCACGGCCTAGGCATGTTCGCTCGGTATCCCTTCAACAACACTTGCCAAGGGGAGATTGTCCACGTGCACAACTCAGACTACTCTATGCATTTGAACCTGCACCCAGAAGACGTCAAGGAAGTGATTGCGAAAGGCTGGGGGCAGCGTCACCCGCTGACAAGCCAGTGCATGCTCAAGATGCCCGTACCCAAGCAGTTCACCATGGTGTACGCTCCACGGTCAATGGAAGAGCTTAAGGTTGTCTGCCAGATTATCGAGGCGGCGAGCTTTTGGGTCACGGCGAAGGAGACCAGGATCGAAGTATTAGGTGACAGGTGAGCTTGTATACAGACGTCCCTATGGACCAAGCTGCAAGACTGTACACAACGCAATACAGGCTTATGCTCAGAACCTAATATGATCATAGGGTCTATTTTCCTACATCTCCGGTGGTTTGAATGCTATGAGAAGTTGACTTGAAGTACCAAACCCACATGACTATGATATACCATTGCTAACTGCCTAACCTACCTATTGAACTAATGAATCGCTAAAAGAGAACCCGGACTGGACTGAAAGATATATATTCATAGATTACAAGGTTACCAAGTCTACAAATATAGCATATACATTTTACAGCACTTTGATTCTTTTGAAGAGCAATGCTCACTAGGTTGTGACGTCTATACTTCGCATTAGGAAGAATACCAAAGTGATCTTCATATGTCTCCTGTCAATTTGTTTCCCCAAGGCTTGCCCATGAAAGATCTAGCTCCAGAGGCCTAAGGGTTGTGACATGTTGAGGCGCCACTATGGCAGCAAATCGTTCCCAGTAATCGTACATCATGCTCCTGGACGCGTCTAGGTTCGCAGATAAAAATACATGAAGCATATTTTTTTGATTAAATCTTCAACCCTCTGCGGCCTCGGCATCATCCTGCTTCTTGCCCGATTTCCGATATGTCTCCCTTCCGGTGGCAATCGTAGCCCGTACCGTCCGGCCATCGAATGCTCGTCCATCCATAAGATTCACACACGCCTCCGTCGCCTCGGGCGTCTGGAATTTGACGCTCGCAATGCCGTCCTCTTCCAAGTCATACAAGACGACATTCGTGACGGGACCCAGCTTCGAGCACTCCTCGCGTATGTCCTCCTTGATCTCCAGCATCGCCGCAGGGTCCTCGTCGAGCTCCTTCAGCGTGAACATGTGCCGCAGGATGACCACCCTGTCCTTCCGCGCATTCGTCTCCAGCTGCCCGCCGTACGGATCATCATCGTCCCAGTCTGCGAGCTTAGCGTCGAGCTTCTGCGTCCTCTTAATGATCTTCTGCTTATCCTGCTCGCGGGCCTTGTCCCTGGGCTTCCCACCGTTGCCCGTGATGGGATTGAAAGCGGCAGGCTCCTCCTTCTCCTCGCCTGCATTACCACCGCCCTCCTTCTCCTTCTCGTAGTTGGTCTTCTTGTAGCTGGCGTCGGCGGCCTGGACGCGCATGCGGCCGCTGGACAGGCCGGAGGCGGTGAAGCGGAAGTCGGTGTCGTCGAGCAGCATGATGGCCATGTCGACGCTCTGGGGCTTGAAGAAGACGACGAGCGCGTCGCCCTTGAACCGCCCCCGCTCGTCCGCGTACAGCTTGATGCGCGGCCGCCCGCTGTCGATCTCCTCCGCGATCACCCCGCACTTGCGCGAGAACGCCGCGTGCACCTCCTCCACCGTCACGTCCAGCGGCAGCCCCGTCACGTAGATCGCCGTGTTCTGGCGCGGCTGCGGCGGCGGGCGAGGCTTCTTCTGCGCCCGCGCCCGCGGGTTACCACCGCTGCTGCTGCTGGGGTCCTCGGACGACCCGTTGGCGCCCTGGCCCTTCTTGCGCTTGCGGTTACCGCCGCCATTGCGGTCGTCGTCCTCCGGGGCGGTGGTGGTGGTGGTGTCGAGGCCGTAGGCGGATTGCTGCTGGGCCAGCAGCTCCTCGTCTATGGAGGGGATCCATCGCTTCAATTGGGCGTCCCACTCGAACTCGCTGCCGTCGTCCTGCACGGCGATGTACTTGCTGTCGAGCTTGGAGAAGGAGATGCGCTCGTCCTGCTCGAATTCCTTCGGGTCGGTGGGAAAGGACAGCGCGGGCGGTGCCTGTAGATCGGCCATGGTGTGTGGGAGAGCTTTTCAAGCGGGCCGCGTGCGAGGAGGCATGGAACGTTGCTCTATACTGGGAATCGTCGGTGGTTGCGATGTGCACTACGTATGTACGTAGTGGGTAGAAAGAAGTGAGGCTTAGACAGCCTTTTGACAATTACTACATATACCTGCCTACGTTATGTATGCAGTCTGCTGCATGGGTACATTTCGTACCACCCTTATAGATGATACAGTACTGTACGGAATACGTCAGTCATGGAAAATGGTAGGTCTATGTACATAGCATGGATTAATTGGTGGGTATCGACGGTGCTTTGACCATATGCATCTATCAATCGATATCTAGGTAATGATGGATTACTAAGGGTACATATTCTGTATCTAGGCATAGTGATACATCCATACTACCTTAATCGGACCTTTACGCCAGTGTTGCTGAGCTACATACATGTACTTCATTAGGTACATGCAAATGAGCTAACAGAGCGACATAATACTACCTAGGTAGGTAATAGCGCTGTCAGGAATCGAACCTAACTCGCTCTACCAACCTACCTCATACTCGGCGGCCTCAGCCACAGCGTACCTTAACTCGTTCACACCCTACCATACAGCACAGGCGGACAGGCTATATTAGTTATTAGGTATACATGTCCGAGTAACTCTAACTTGATCGAATGACAATCCTCTCAGCGGAAGACGCCTCATGCCTTATTACTAAATTGTAGACCGTAACGAAGTCGTTCTTTTCTTTCGACTCATCCAAGTCAACGAATATCTTCCCACCTCAGACGTAGGTAGAACCTAGGGAATAGAAAGAGTATTGCCAAACACTTGGTCACATGAAGTCCCAACAGAGTCAATATAGATTCAAGACATTTAAAGTCGACTTGATCCTAGATGCTACATACCACTAGACTGTAACCACCACAACGTCAAGAGGTACAGACTCCGTACCAAATCAACGTATTCAAAGGAACCCCTATCATACCTACAAACCACCCGTTTTCACAAGCTTCTTGATTTTATGGGGACTGCTGCCTACAGAAAAGGTATACTCCTTTCTGTCTCCTTAATGTAGTTCCCGATCCTTACTGGAATATCAGACGAGACTGCGACGAACTTGCTATTCGCAAAGCAAGAGAGTCTGAGGCAAGGTCGAGAATGACGGTTAACCCAAATGCTGACCTGGAAGACGGAATGAAAATGGTAATTGAATTTTTATGTCAAGAATATGAAAAAGAAGCCAATGCTGTGAGTAGGGTCTGCCCACATACTTTGGACAGCGGTACCGCAAAATATGCACTGGGGCGTAAATTCTTCATTACGGAGAAGGGTTACTTTGGTTTGGCTCCAGCAGGAGCGAAGAGTGGTGACAAGATAGCCATTCTTTGGGGGTCATCTACCCCGTTCGTGTTGAGAAGCAGTGAGATACCCGACGACCCAAGATGGACAATTCTGGGAGAAACATATGTGCATGGAATCAGTGAGTAGCATCCAAACTTTTATTCCCCTTCCAACCCATTTCAGCAGCAATTATCCCCCATTAAAGTACACTCAAAAGATAGAGTCTATTTGACCGTATTTGAGAGCTTGCAATTATCTATCGAAATGTGTGGAGAGAGAAAATACTGACCCCTGATTCTCTAGTGGAAGGAGAGGTGATGGCTGAGGAAGCAGCCGGGAACGTGAAGAGCTCAACCATTCTAATCAAATAATGGATGGAACCGCTATGTAGCTGATTAGACAAGAGCACCAGTGATGTGAGATAGACAACTAGAGATGGTCAGCCTAGAATGACGGATACGCTGCTTAGAATATGACAACTGAATTTTTGAACCTCTAGATCTGTACTAACCTGTGGTACGCTGTACCAATTATCACCCTTAGTTATTACATTCCTACCGGTCAAGACAAATGAACCGTGAAGTCAGCTAAACCGTTGCACGATCAATTTAAATATACACAATGGACTAACGATCTAACAATTGCACTGCCAGTGAGTATCCCAAGATGCCTTGCTATGTCATCATTCAGTTCAGGAGGTGGACTTTATTTGATTCCCCATCCGTATCACTTCAATAAGGGAGCAGGCTTATATTCAAGACATATTGATTGTACTCATTTATGGTAGCACAAGCTTCAAATAGACCAGCGTACTAGCTACAGTTTACGAGGCGCCTCGTTAGCCTGACATACTCTCAAACTCCGTCACCAAACGAATAGACCTTAGTCCATCGCTGCGAGCTGTATTAGTATAGGGTGTAGCCGCAGTGTATGGATAGGTACTCACGGTATCGTATGGCCTTGAAGAGTTAACAAACCTCAAGTCCGTGCCAAGGCGTATGACATTCTTCGGGTCCTTATTGATGGTCGAGGCATGGATCTGACCCAGCCGTTAGTCAAAGTCCTGGGGCATGATATTCGAGCCTTACCGTGTAGGGTGTGTGCAAGACCACATCGCCAGCCTGATAATCTGTAACAAGCCACCTCCTTCCGTGTTCCTCGGCAAACTCTTTAGACCCATCGGCCAACAGGCCTCCACCCATCATATTCTTATTGAACGCGTTCTTGGACTCCTCCTCGGTCATTCCGGCCTCTCTAGCCTTGTCGTAGAAGTTCTGCTCTATCTCCTGGCCCAGCGTGTGGCCGTTCTCGAGGTAGATCAGACCGCCGCCATCGAGAGCGACATCACCCATCGGGACCCATGCAGTGACGCTCGTATCTTCCCCGTGTCTCAGGAAGATCTGGTCGTAGTGCACGCCGATTGCCTTGTTGTGAGGGGTGTTGTTTCTAAGCAGAGACCTGGTAAGAATGAGAGTGTTGTCACCCCAGCCCTGGAGCTTGGAGATGAACGACTGTAGTGCCGGGTGTTTGCAGAATTCATCTTTATACCAGGGCTCCGAGTGGGCTTTAAGTGCGAGATCGACGAAGAGACCGCCCCGTGGACGGCCATTTGCATCGGTAGAGCCAGCGCCTCTATGATATATTAGCATTGTCTATATCGGGCCTATATATCTACCCAATAAGGCTAGAAGTCGAAAAGTAGGAGGGTGGAACGGAGAGCTAGATTTGACTAAAGTCTGCTCATGACCCTTTAAAGAAAGTCGGAAGATGGGATGACTGAACATACTGGGATAGGTTAGCGCTACCTAGTCTTGTTGATGGATAATTTGAGAAGCAAAGAGATTCAGGGAACCTACCATTCCAGGATAATCGAGCTTGTCTTTCTGGTCATCGAAGATTCCTTCAACCGGAAGTGTGTTCGGTGCAAGAACGCCGCTAGGCGCCAGGAGATTGAAATAGGCCTCCCGGGCTTTGAGTACGTCCTCGCGTGGCAGCAGCCCCCTGAGGAAGAGATAACCGTCGCTCTCGTAGCGCTGACGGAGCTCCTCGAGAGGCTCGTTTGGATACGAGGGCTTGAGAAAGCCAACTTGGTCTGGCTCTAGCAACCCATCGTTGACATAGAGAGGAACTGACGAGGTTGATGTCTCAGCGTGCGGCATGATGTTGATTCGCGATGAAGACTTAGAAGACAAAACTATGATAATGCAACTAGTGTTACGGAAAACGATAACCCGAGTCGATTCTAGTGTGGGGGGAAGCTCTATAAATATACAGATTTGGGGTCTCATAAGCTATCTGATGGTACGTATAGGACCAGTCAAGATGAGGTAGGGTCTCCATACATACAGTAAGTAGTGGAATCCACTTCCATGCTTCCACTTGTGGTCATAGTATGTCGGCCATTATCGGCGTCGTTGGACTGTCTTGACGCGGTTGGCCATTATCGGCGCCATTGGAGTATGTTGATTGATGGCGAACCTATCATCGAGATTATAATTATATCATCGGTATCTTAATCCCGAGAGAACACCGGCTGCAATGAAGATCTTAGCCGAATCGATAACTGAGTCGAACAATTACACAAGATAGAAGCACAGCTCAACATTCCTTTGGTTTAAAACCCCAGATTGACCCTGTCTCTTCCCCATACTCCCCCGCAAGCTCGGGGGTCTAGTATTATTCCCCCGCAATATGCCTTATTGATATAGAGTGAATAGCTGAGTAGTATAAGCACTATACGTAGTAAGTTTTGTAAGGACTAATCGTAAAATTCGAACGACTAAAGCTTCATTTTACTGGCTACACGAGACCCAACGCTTGCTCGCCTTTCCCCTTTACCCATAATTATTTACGAGATAGCTACTCTCGCAATCGTTCGATATCGGTTACGGTATGCTAAACATAAAGCAAACGAAGCTGATACGCCGAAAGGCTGGCGAGACGGGAGTCCGTCCTGCAAACCTGCGCTATGTGTATCTTCTTACTGCCTTCGTGTCGCTTGGCGCACTGCTATTTGGATACGGTATGCTCTCCGCTCCCGGGCATCTCCTAGTAATAAACATATCTAATGATACGTATCGTCTAGACCAGGGGGTTATGGGCGTCATCGTGGCCGATGCCCGATGGATATCTCTCATGAAGCCCAGTAATAGCTGGGTAACTGGAGCCGTAGTCTCGCTCTACGACATCGGGTGCTTGGTTGGCGCCATGTCTATTGGCTTTCTCGCCGACTATTATGGCCGTGAACGAACGCTGTTTATTGCCTGTGTTGTTTTCACCATTGGCGCTGTCCTGCAAGCAGCGTCCTACAATATCACAGCAATAACCCTTGGACGTGTCATCCTGGGATATGGCGTAGGCACTTGTGCAGGCGGCGTGCCATTGTACGTATCCGAAATTGCGCCTGCGAACCTCCGAGGCCGCATCATCGGCATTGAGCAGATGATACGTAAGTAGAATCCAGGGTCGTTTATTCTACTCTCCATCCTGTTTTAGGGATAGGAGTTCCTTATTGGTCTATATTCGTTGTTAAAGGCTCTTCAGACAGGTTTCAAGACTCCTAAGTGTTCGCCGAATTGTTAACGGGGAACCAATGCTGACTCTTGATATGTAGTTTGTTTTGGAGAACTAATAGCCTTTTGGTTGAACTACGGCTTTAACTTCCTAGAGACGCCAGACTGGTGGCGCATCCCTCTCGCTATCCAAGTTGTACCTGCGGCTATCTTAGCAGTCGGATGCTGGTTCTTTGTACCGCCGAGTCCCAGATGGCTAGTCCAGCAGGATAGACACCAATGTGCCCGCGAAGTCCTCGCTCGGCTCCACGGCGACGAGGCAGCGGACTTACAGATGGCCGAGATTGCTGAAGAGGTCGCGTTTGAGAGGGCCGTCGTCACGACCGCGGCCTGGGGGGACATGTTCAAGCCGCCTGTCCTGAGGGTTACGTTGTTGGCCATGGGGGTGCAGTTCTTCCAGCAGATCACCGGAACTAATTCTATTCTATATTACACCGTAAGTGAGCCCATATCCCTTATTTGCTATTAGAGTCAATCCCGGGTTTTGCTAAACATCCATTAGCCGTCCCTCTTCGAACGTGGGGGCATCACTGACCCGAGAACCGCCAACCTCGCCACGGGAGGAGTTGGCGTAGTCCTGTTCGTCTTCGCCTGGGTACCGATATTCCTGTTTGACCGTCTTGGGCGTAAGACCTGGCTACAGATAGGCGTCGTTGGGATGTGCTGTGCCATGATAGGCATTACCGTCCTCCAATGGCATGCCGAGGGGAACCCAGGCGACAATGGAAACTACGCCATCGTGGCTTTCCCGTACCTGTTCTACGTATTCTTCAATATTAGCTGGGGCGTTGGAAGTTGGACCTATGCCACGGAAATCTTTCCCGTTATGTACAGAGCAAAAGGCAATGCTCTGTCGACGGCAAGTCTGTGGTTAAGTTGTTACGTGGTTGCACAGGCAAGCCCTCCGATTGCTGCGGCTATCGGTTGGGGTTTGTACATCATCTATTCCGGTATTTGTGTCGTGGCATTTGTATTCGTACGATACGCAATGGGTAAGCATGGGGCTGATATCCTCCTAGGATTGATCACTAACGAATGTAGTGGAAACCAGAGGGAAGACTCTGGAGGAAATGTCTGCTCTGTTTGGCATCGAAGGCACATTGGCTATGCGCAGTGGAATGGACGTCGACGTCGACGGAAAAGACGGTGTTGTTGAACACGAAGAGACTGTTCAATAGGGTTGGGGTGAGAATATCTAAGCTTCGTATAGCTTCCGTTCCAAAGAACTGCCTTGAATCCACACATATGAATGTTTTGGGCTCATGCCTCGTTGACGTTTAGCCTGTGGGCGGTCTTTTCAATCCGCTATTATACCTTTACAAGCAAACCTGCAGTATATCAATGCCAGAAGACGTTTCGCGAAATACCTTGACTATGAAAATTATGCCGCTATAAATCTAAGTAATACTTTCATCAAATACTTACTTAGCTGTAGGCAGACATTTGAGTGGTTCCCACTAACCTGCTGCACAGTAGTCTCTAATTGAGAAGCATCGAATTTGCATTAAGCTTCAGTGCATAGAACTACTCACATGCGAGAATTTTTTTGGGTTGGCCTATATATGGTTCCTAACATTGCAGTGTAAACACTGGCTTGATTATATGAGGATGTTGTCTATGTAGGTAGTTATATAATGTCTCTTGGGTGATCATTCCGAATGAACGCTATATTAGAAGACGCATTATCTAAACTGCCTGATTGTAACACGAAACCCTCAAGTACAAAGCCCAAGGATCTCACAGCAGGCTATTACCTAACACCACAAGCTCTTACTAGTCTAAGGGTTACATGTTGTCACAAAAATGCAGTCAGCCATGTTGTACAAGTAGTGAAAGTTAATAGAGCAAGTATAACGATCGGGTTGAGGCGATAACTCGGCTCTCGTGTTATATTACTTCGTTTGATTTCGAGAAGTTCAGGTGGGAGAAGACTGTTGTATAGTCTCACTCTAAATACCTAAGATGCATACGAATTCCATACGTTGTAAACTGGGATGAGAGTTGTTCTATGGAGAATATTTTGCTATGAAATCAAGACTATGGTGGGTTTATGTTTAGTCTATAACCTACACATTATAGTCATAAATCCAACTAGTATATGATGCGCTATACAGCCTGGTCCGAGGCTGCATTACCTCGTCACCAATGGCTGCGCTTTTATTCCTAATGGTCTCGGCCTGATGGATTGCTGTCAGCGGGTCTATTTCCCGGCTCTCTATAAGTAATCTACTAACTGAATATACAGTACAATTACACTAGCTGGATATTATGGCTGATATAACGATGCTAGTTGGCGGAACTTGTGCGCTGCTGATGGCTTGCTTATACACTTGATCAGGCAGTCTAGAATGTTCAGCTGGCGTAATGTAGCTCAATTCGAAATTACGCTAAAGGATACGAATTCTTATTGAAGAACTTCTTCGTGGTCATCGGCATGACAAAAACTAGCTGCCTCAGCGGGGTGTAGGTCATGGATACCTCTCGCTGGGGTGATCACCATGGCATCCTCGCCGGGTACCTGAATAGGGGTCGTTGTGTCTACCCCTATTAGTCGCCTAGCTATACCTAGCATATTTCACCAACTATTCATAGTTGGCAAATCACTCTCCGGTCCGAGGTTCGAGCTCATGACAAATGTACCATTAAACAATGCGCGATCTACTTTATAGACATTTGTCTCCGAAGTCAGGCGGCGTGTTCCTGGCACACACTGCCCGCCATATCCCCAGACCTGAACGCCGACGCAACTCTACCCTGATCAATGCCAATGGGGATGATGGAAGGAAGGAAGAAGACGATGATGACCTCTTCCTCCTAATATGCTATACAAGACTCCACCGCTGCCATCCACGCACAACGAATTACTCCTCTCACTTCTTGCCCCCCTTCTTCTTCTTGGAGGGCGTGGTGGCGGAGGCGGAGGCAGCGGGCGACGCGTTCGACTCGACCAGGACGCCGTCGTCGTCGCTACCGGCCTTGGCGGAGCCCTTGGCGGAGTGGTGGTCGTCGTCGAGCTCCTTGAGGAAGTCCTTCTGGATGGCCTCGCGGCGCTTCTCCCACCAGTCCTTGTCGGCGGCGGCGCGCGCCTCGATCTCCTCCAGCCGCGACCGCAGCACCGTGTTGGCCGCGATCTCGTTCGCCGATTGGAAGATGGTGTTACCCCAGCCGGGCGCGAGGGCGTTGGCCTGGGGACGCAATGGATGTTAGCAAGTTGGTCTTTGTTTGTTTGTTTGCGGCACCGTTTACTCACCTCGGATACTACGTCACGCAGCTCCTCCTCGATCTCCTTCTCCGCTCGTAGGAACCGCTGGTTCAGGTCGTCGCCGACGCTGCCTCGCTGTAACAGGGTGTTGAGGGCTTGCTTCGAGGTGCGTATCTGGATAATGCGACGGATGTCCTCGACGGCCCTTCGTAACAAGGCAGCTCGGATGACGCTATCTGGGACCTTGATTGCCTTTTCCTGCGTGGCTTCCGGCTCCATGTGCAGTAGCGTTAGGTAGACATTTCGTTGGAGGTGAGGAGGGAACCATGGCTCGAGGTTGGCGCTTTGTGCTGTATCGTTGTTAATTTTGCCAATTTGGTCGAATGGCCTGGACATGTATAGAGGGCCACTTACAAGCCTTCCGTTTTCTGTAGACGGTAGAGAACGTGTATAGGGAACCCCCGAGCACAGTGATATATGCAAGTGGGAGCGCAAGGCTCAACCAGTCTATGTCGAACATTGCGTTATATTAGTGTGAGCTGTGCAGCAGCAATTCGAAAGACAGGAGAGAGGTTGGAGAGTAGACGGTATTATGTGGTTGTCATGGGGTTGTTTTTGTGTCGGATCTTGACACTTTTCAAAAGTTGACCCCCAAGCCTAATGATGTAGGTACGTACATATGTAGCTTATTGTCCACGAATTGTACATGTAGGACCCCGGCAGCCATGCCTGCCTTGTACATATGTACACACATACAAGCCACACATACAAGCCACAGTATGGACCCATAATAAACACCCCACAGCAGACCGTTGCTAAATTTGGGTCTGCACGGAGGGGGAGGGGGTATTAATCCGCTAATGTACAGTCCACCATGTACCTCTGTACCTATTAGGTCACCGCCTTGATTTTTCAGTCGTTGGGGTGGCAGAATTTATTATTCCCATCTCCAAGACTTTTGCGATAGCCCCGACCCAGATTGGTAGACAGCCCCATACACCACCAGCTCAACCACCACCGTCGTCACGATGTCGACTCCACGGCCCGAATTCCTCAAATTCACCGGCCACAAGTCCCTAACCCAGCGACTGGTTCTCTCGACCCTGACCGGGCGTCCCATCCACATCTCCAAGATCCGCTCCAACTCCCCCACGAACCCCGGCCTGGCACCGCACGAGATCTCCTTCCTGCGCCTCCTCGAGGCCGTCACGAACGGCAGCTCGGTGCAGATCTCCTACACGGGCACGACGCTGACGTACCAGCCGGGGCTGATCACCGGCGCGATCCCGGGCCTCGGCGCCACCGCCGACGGCGACGTGCTCGAGCACCACGTCCCCGCGACCTGCGCCCGCGGCGTCACCTACTTCCTCGCGCCGCTGTGCCAGCTCGCGCCCTTCGCCAAGTCGCACATGAACGTGCGGTTCGCCGGGCCCGGCGTCATCACCGCGGCGACCGAGCGCGGCGACCTCTCCGTCGACTCCTTCCGCACCGCGATCCTGCCGCTGTACAACCTGTTCGGCATCCCGGCCGCGCGCGTCGAGCTGCGCGTCCTCCAGCGCTCGTGCGCCGGCCCCCGCGGCGTCGGCGGCGCGGGTATCGTCGAGCTCCGGTTCGCGAGCCAGGTGCGCTTGCCCAAGACGCTGCATCTCAACCGTGGCCCGGGCAGGATAAAACGCATACGCGGCGTCGCGTATGCCACGGGCGTGTCGGCGTCTAATAACGCGCGCATGATACATTCGGCGCGCGAGGTCCTGAATCCGTTTGTTTCGGATATACATGTTGCGGCACAGTACGACCAGGCGCCTTTAATCGCGGATCCGGGGGATAAGTCGGGAGCGAAGAGAAGGATGGGTATTGGCTTTGGCCTGAGCTTGGTTGCGGAGTCAGGTGCCGTAGGCGTGTTATACTCGGCGGATGTGGTGGTGCCATCAAAAGGAGGAGTGGTCCCTGAAGATATCGGGAAGAGATGCGCCTATCAACTCTTGGAAACCATAAGTGTAGGAGGCTGCGTCAGCGGGACAGCGGCCCCGACCGTCTTGACGCTGATGGCCATGGGGTCCGAAGACGTCGGGCGCTTGAGGCTGGGGAGAGACGCCATTGGGACAGAGGAGGTCATAGGGCTCGCGCGAGATTTGAAAAAGGCTGGCGCGAGCAGCTGGGGACTGCGGGACGTAGGAGAAGACGACACAGACGACATCATAGTCTCGGTGAAGGGGACTGGTGTTGGCAACGTCGGCAGGAAGATTGCGTAGTTTCATGATATCCTTATATATTTATACAATAATGTGTTCTTGGCTAAGCTTTAGCTCATGGCTGCCTCTGCTGCGCTGCGGCTAATCTCGCTCTTCGCTGCGCCGCTAAGGCGGCTAGGGTCGCGTTGTACCCGACATTCTGTATAGCGTACGCAGCTGCGCTTTCCGGCGTGTTCCCCCGGTTGTACCATGCCGTCCGAAGCGCTTGCGGAACGTGGAAGTTGGCCAGAACGGCATTCCCAGATCGCAAAGTATCAGCCAGGCCCTCCAAACCATTGCCTGTAGAGGCTGACGTCCGTCTCGGTAGCCCAGTCATTTCCTCCCCGCTGCGCTGGCTCTCGCCACCCTCGTTATGTAGTAACGACTGCATCTCAATATCGTTGGTCTCGTCCAAGACAGGAGCATCCCGCAAAACCCCACGTTCTTCAGCATCGTGATCCTGGCTGGTAGTGGTGACACCTGTAGCGTCGACGGTGGCGATAAGCTGCCTGGGCGGCTTTACTACTTTCCGCACCCTTTCCTTCTCCATATTTACCGTCATCATGAGGCACTGTAGCGCAAAGACCATGAGATCTAGGACGAGGAGCGTCAGCCTCGACGATGGCGGCTTTTGCCCTACAAAATCGAACAATATGCCGCCGTGTAGATAGCCTCGTGCAGCTTCGCCGGCCTGGGGCAGAGAGGACAGTAGGTGCATGAGCATGCATAGAACGTTGGGGCCGACGATGGCGGACACGTGGTAGTTGGGTATGATCAGGACGGTGTCTTCGGGCTTGGGGCTCACGAATAAGGTCTGAGCCACCCATCGCATCATAAGCCGAAGGAAAGAGCAGCTAGAGAAGACGGGAGTCAGTAATGCCTCAAGGATAGAAAGATACATGATAGCTTTGCGAGGTGTTCATGTTCACGCAGACAGAAAGGGAAAAGGGGGCAGCCATACTCCATATAATAAAGTACACATAGCTCGGCGTACACCAGGGTATCTAAGTTGACCGTGAGATGTACCATGAACTGCAGCTTCTTGGACAGTCCGTCCTTCGCCTTCTTTGAGAGGGACGGGCCCTGTGTAGCGGCGCTGCCATTCTGCGGCTGGTCGGACGGATCGTCGGCGTTGTCCTCCTGGAGATGGCGGGAAGTACGATGAGGGTCCGCCGGCGAGGTCGGGGTGGAATCATTGTTCATAGCTCCACCTCAGTCGACATGCAGAAAGCCACCGGATTAGAAAACTGTGTGTCCTCACATGCTGTGAGGCCGTCGTCATTCGGGGTGGCAGCAGCGAGAGAGATATGTTGGCTATGGCGCGCGATCTCTTGGTGACTGGCAGCAGCAGCAGCAGCAGCCCGTGGAGTAGAAGGTAGTACCTTGGTTAGTTGAATAGTGATTTGCTAATCTAACCGGCGCGTGCCCAGGTGTGCGCAACGTTGGCGCTCGGAGACTCCAGAGAAAGTCGTCGGAGTGTGGCTGAGCTTGCTGATTACTCATACTGTATCTGGAACTGTCCATTCATACTGTACTGCGTGCATCCCAACCTATGGTGACGTTTTCTGTGGATACCTAGAGCAGCATCCACCACTTGTTGTTGTCACACTCGAACTTCAGAATGCATTGGTCCTTTGCATACTTTATTTTACAATTTGGTAGCTATGTAGAGTTGTGTCAAACATGCCCGCGAACTAGAACTCTATTTTTGTTTCCTAGTGAGAGGCTTTTTACGAAACCTGTTGTCTATATATATAACGGCAATACTTATATACTTATAGGTAGGATTTAGGTAAGAAAAGTTGGCGGGGTATGTAATCCATCTCACAGTCATAACTCCTATTGCGCTGCTATAACCATGAGTAGTATATATGCCTCTATGTACGGAATACTATTCTGAACTATCATCATTGGTTGAGAGCTGATTGCTTCAGTGCCCCTCAAGTCGACCTTTGAAACCGAAGCATTCTCTACAACACAAATGATCACATCAACAAGGTAGGCCTGTTGTAGACTCTATATTACAATAACGAGATGAGTTGGTGCTCATGATGGAGAACGCTTTAGATTCCGGAATGGATCATAGCAACTCTAAATACTTGATGTAGGAAGCTGCTAAACTTCCTCCAGTTGTACATTTAGCTAACTTGGAGATGCTATAATTGTGATACAATTATCAATAGCTGATTTATTGCGTAAAAGGAAGCTTTACTGGCTGTTCCATAAACTATCTTGTAATAGTCTGGTAAGTAATCCATTGGGCACCAGGTTCGCTGCATGTAACTTAAAGTGCGATTCCTAAGAGGTAGTTCTTACCTAGCTACCTAGCCGCCTATATAATTGCTAGCTTGTCTTAAAGAACCTTCTCCACTCATTCAGATCGCAACATTTTCAAATTCAGTCTTACATCGAACACGAGTCTATCTATATATAGGTCCTAAGGAATGAGGCGTATGCAACACATGTGAGCACATCATACCGACAATTATACGGAAATCGTAGTATTACCCTCTACAAACATGCGACTATATGTCTTATATAAGCACTATTACACTTCATAATGAGTTAGAGTACCAAGTTATTCATTAATTAAGTTTCTTCTCAATACTAGGAAGTAGAGAGCCTGCATTTCATTCTAAATATAGTGACTAGAAGAAAGAGTTTTGTATGACGATGTTGCGCCCGTCTGTCTTATTCAGGCTCATCAACCCTTTTCGTCAACATGGTTGACATCTCCAGGTTGACTTCATGCCAAAAGAGTCGTAAGTTATTTTCCACATTAGATGGGAAGTTTTTATAAGTCCATATGAACAGCTTCAGGCAGGTACATACAGTCAGGTATACTTTCATGTACATGCAGGGAGTCAACAACTTAGCCTTAAGCCAATCTACATTAAGCTATGTACGTCGCCGATCGACTATATCTCATTGGTGAGATCCACCGAACGCCCCCCTCCTACCTCCGTAGATCGCAAGGAAAGCGAAAAGCAATTTTTTTTTTCTCTCTCCCTCTATCTCTTATCGGCTTATCGTGCTAGCAGGCGCAGCGCAATGTGTGCTGCCCTGAAATTTAGCATGCACCCAGCTGGCCCAGCTGGACCTTATGAATCAGTCTACACATCCTCAAGAGCGCCTCAGATATCTCTCTCAGGAGCTCAATTGACTTCAATTGGGAGCAGGGCACCCCTAAAACTGGTCTTGCCAGACATTTAATGGCTCTTTCCACCAAGTTTGCAGGCCGAGCCCCTGCTCTGCTCCGCCATGGTCGACGATTGCCTCGACTGCCCGCCACCACATCTCTGTACCGGAGGCAGCTGACCACTGCCACTCTCCGAGAGCCTTCGAAGCTTTCTGCTTCCTATGAGTCGGGCCTTACGCAGAAGAGAAACTTCTCTGTTTCTGCCATATGTTCTGCCGCCCATGCTACCTCTACTCAAGAGGCTCCAAACCCTAAGGCATACTTGGAGAGCGGAGTCATAAGGCCGAAGGATGTTGTAGATGTCAAAAAGGTCCTGGTAATCGGTAGTGGTGGTCTGGCAATTGGTCAGGCTGGAGAGTTTGACTATTCGGGTTGGTGATCCCAAAGACCACATCTAGAGTCTGGCGGTCAGGTCGTGACTCATCATGACAGGCGCTAACAACTATACTCGTCTGTAGGCTCACAAGCACTCAAGGCCCTCAAAGAGGCTGGTGTAACTTCTATACTTATGAACCCGAACATTGCGACTATTCAGACCAACCATGTCCTTGCGGACGAAGTCTACTACCTCCCAGTCACCCCTGAATATGTGACCTACGTTATTGAAAGGGAACGGCCCGATGGCATATTCTTGTCGTTCGGTGGGCAGACAGCGCTGAATCTGGGTGTGCAGATGCAGCGTATGGGCCTACTCGAGAGATATGGCGTCAAGGTTCTTGGTACGAGTGTACATACCCTGGAGCTGAGTGAAGACAGAGACCTCTTTTCTAAGGCCCTCAACGAGATCGACATCCCAATTGCAACGTCAATTGCTGTCAATACCGTTGAAGAGGCTCTAGATGCTGCTTCCAAGGTCGGCTACCCAATCATTGTTCGCGCTGCCTACGCTCTAGGCGGTCTCGGTTCTGGATTTGCCAACAATGAAGAGGAGCTTCGTAATATGGCTGCTCGATCCTTGACGCTATCCCCACAGATTCTGGTCGAGAAGTCATTAAAAGGCTGGAAGGAAGTCGAGTACGAAGTTGTCCGTGATGCGAATAACAATTGCATTACGGTTTGCAACATGGAGAACTTCGACCCCTTAGGGACTCATACTGGCGATTCCATTGTTGTTGCGCCGAGTCAAACTCTGAGCGACGAAGAGTATCACATGCTCCGTTCTGCTGCTATCAAGATTGTTCGCCATCTTGGAGTTGTTGGTGAATGCAATGTTCAGTATGCCCTTCAGCCCGATGGTCTCGACTACAGGGTTATTGAGGTCAACGCCCGTCTTTCTCGCTCTTCTGCTCTAGCCTCCAAGGCTACCGGATACCCTCTAGCCTATACGGCTGCAAAGATTGGCCTTGGACATAGTCTCCCTGAGCTGCCGAACGCTGTTACGAAGACCACCACCGCGAACTTTGAACCGTCTCTTGACTATATCGTCACAAAGATTCCCCGCTGGGATTTGTCCAAGTTCCAGCACGTAAAGCGCGACATTGGTAGCGCCATGAAGTCTGTTGGTGAGGTTATGGCCATTGGGCGTACTTTTGAAGAATCATTCCAGAAGGCCATCCGCCAAGTCGACCCCAAGTTCGTCGGATTCCAAGGCGACGAGTTCGAAGACCTTGACTATGAACTTTCTCATCCAACAGATCGCCGATGGTTAGCCGTTGGCCAAGCTATGATCAACGAGGGATACACAGTTGACAGAGTTCACATGTTGAGCAAAATCGACAAATGGTTCCTATACAAGCTTCAGAACCTTGTTGATTGTATTAAGGAGATGGAGGCCGTGGGTAGCCTAGAGGGCTTGAAAAGAGATCTCATTCTCAAGGCTAAGAAGATGGGTTTCTCTGATAAGCAGATTGCCACAGCAGTCAAGAGCAAGGAGGACGCTGTTCGTGCCCTTCGATTGAGTATGGGCATTCGGCCTTGGGTTAAGAAGATTGACACTTTGGCTGCCGAGTTCCCAGCAAACACCAACTACTTGTACACCACCTATAACGCGAGTACACACGATGTTACATTTGAAGACAAGGGCACTGTGATCCTCGGTAGCGGCGTCTACAGGATCGGTAGTTCGGTTGAGTTCGACTGGTGTGCTGTTAGTGCTACACTTGCGCTGAGGAATATGGGCCAAAAGACAGTCATGATCAACTATAACCCTGAGACGTATTCTACCGACTTCGACACCGCCGACAAGCTTTATTTCGAAGAGCTAAGCTACGAAAGGGTTATGGATATCTATGAGCTCGAGAATGCGTCTGGCGTCGTTGTTTCCGTCGGTGGCCAGCTTCCACAAAACATCGCTCTGCGCCTCCAGGAAACAGGCAAGGCAAATGTCTTGGGCACAGATCCCAAAGATATTGACAAAGCTGAAGACAGACAGAAGTTCTCTGAGATCCTGGATAGTATTGGAGTCGATCAGCCTGCTTGGGAGGAACTCACCTCCGTTGCTGATGCTGAGAAGTTCGCTGACCAGGTTGGCTACCCTGTTCTTGTCCGCCCTAGTTACGTCCTCTCCGGTGCTGCAATGACTGTCATCCGAAGCCAAGAAGACCTCAAGGAGAAGCTGGAGGCTGCAAGCAGCGTCTCTCCTGATCACCCTGTTGTGATTACCAAGTTCATTGAGGGCGCCCAAGAGATCGATGTCGACGGTGTTGCTTCCCAAGGTAACCTGATCGTCCATGCTGTTAGTGAACATGTCGAACACGCTGGTGTTCACTCCGGCGATGCCACCTTAGTTCTTCCTCCGGTGAACCTGGATGATAGGACTATGGAGCGACTCAAGGAGATTTCTCAGAAGGTTGCGAAGGCATGGAGCATTACGGGACCGTTCAACATGCAGATCATCAAGGCCGACAACCCAGGTGGAGAGCCTGCCCTTAAGGTCATTGAGTGCAATCTCCGGGCGTCTCGCTCATTCCCATTCGTCAGCAAGGTCCTCGGAACGAACTTCATCGATGTTGCCACCAAAGCTCTGGTTGGTAAAGACGTTCCTGATCCTACAGACCTGATGGCTGTTAAGCGAGATTATCTCGCCACAAAGGTCCCACAATTCTCCTGGACTCGTCTTGCCGGCGCTGATCCATTCTTGGGCGTTGAAATGGCTAGCACGGGTGAGATGGCTTGCTTCGGCAAGGACCTTGTCGAGGCGTACTGGACATCTATGCAATCGGCCATGAACTTCCGGGTGCCTGAACCCGGCGAGGGCATTCTCTTTGGCGGCGACGTCTCTAAGTCCTGGCTCGTCAAGATCGCCGATTACCTCTCGCCTCTCGGCTACAAGTTCTACGCCGCAGAGGAAGATGTCAAGCAGCTCCTTGAGTCAAAGACCAAGGACAAGGTTCAAGTGGACGTGATTGAGTTCCCCAAGGAAGACAAGCGGGCTCTCCGGGAAGTCTTCCAGAAGTACGATATCCGAGGAGTCTTCAACTTGGCCCTGGCCAGGGGGAAGACGACCATGGATGTCGACTACGTCATGCGACGAAATGCTGTCGACTTTGGCGTTCCATTGTTCATGGAGCCTCAGGTAAGCTACACCAAACTAAAATTCTATACCTGCTTTTTTAAACTAATTCATTTCTAGACCGCCATGCTCTTCGCCCAATGCATGCACGAGAAGTTACCCCGGAAAGAGGGCATCCCGTCCGAGGTCCGCCGGTGGTCTGAGTTCCTCGGTGGCAAGCCGCTATAGATAACAAATACCCCCAATTCCTATTTTCGAAATGGAAAAAGACAAAAAAGAAAGAAGAAGGGAAAACACCGACACCAGTGGCGTCTCACGACTCCTACACGATATCCACCCACCCCCCTTTCCACAGCCCGGACTGGTTGAGTTTGGCTTTGGCAGGCGTTTATTAGTTTAGTTGGGATTATCCCGAGCTTGGTGTGTGTGGGAGGCGATGGGGGATTTGCTCAAAAAAGGGGGGTGAAGCGGCGGAGGGGCAGAATACATCCCGCGACGAATCTCACGATATTCGGGATACAGTTGGTAGGCATTAGGCATTAGGCATTAGGCATTAGGTATCTTCCTCTATCTAAATGAAATCAAACCAGTAAAATCCAGGACTCGAGTAAAGTCTTGTCTAATATGTATCCGGCTGTCTCGGGGTGGCCAGTGTGTTAAATTGCCCTTTGCATCTGGCAGCAATAGAACTGTACACATAGCACGATAATGCCTCGTACTAGTTATCCATCGTCCTACCTTGTCAACGGATCGACCATGTCAAATACTTTTAAAAAAAGGCATGTCGTCCATGTCATCTTCACGGCGTAATACGACACAGTGTCCATCATTGTGAATCTACTTGATTCATCTTCCCGATTCTAGGAAACATCTATGACCAGGAGTAAAAGCGCAATTGGGTAGTTGACGGTAGCTCCTTTCCCCCCCCCTTATGGACGAAACTACCTTACTGTAGCCCCCTCCCCTGAGGCTAATGAATTCCTATGTAAGGCGTCCCATAAATCCCTTTCGTCAGACAGGCGCGATGATTCCCAGCCAAGACCACGATTCGCGGCCTCGATCTATCTCCCATCCATCGTCCATCGCCCATTCCACCCGCCCACACCGATTGTTGAATCATTTCCTCTTCCTTCCTTTTCTTTCATGCTTTTTTGTTTCAAAAATACTTTGAACTAGTACTTTGCTTCGGGTCGTCCATCTCCTCGTGCTCGGCACGCCGGTAGTAGGGTCGGTTCTCGTTTCGCTCGTTCAGCCTAACGGCAGCAAGACGCTTAGTAAGCGGTTCACCGGATGATCTAGCAGCAGCAACAGAAGACGAGGAGGACGACGACAACGGTGATGCAGAAGGCGCTCCACTACCCACACCGCCACGACCACCACCACCGAAAGCACCGCCTCTCCCAGCACCACCGTTCGCCAGCAGAGCAGGAGCAGCTGCAGCTGCAGTGCCCCCATCGTCACTTGAGGGACGAGGGCGCTTCTTTCTATCGGGGAGTTTCTCACCAGACGATTGTAGGATGACTTCCAGAGTCTGCCAGCCGGGCTTGGAGAAGAGCTGGTACGTGTCGGCGAGGTCGTGCGTCGTCGCTACGCGACAGAGGAGAGCCTCTTCTTCCTGTTTTATCTATTAGCCTACATAATCTACTAAATTGCCGAAACGGTTGAAGTCATAATGTCCAAATAAATAATACCTTTGATAACGCGCCTATGCCGTGTATGAAGTTGAGCAGGTGGAAATCCGAGAGCGAGCCGAGCTTGTTGCCGCCGGCGGTGTCGAGGGCCTTGGCGACCGACTTCAGCTGCTGGCTCTCGCCCATGACCTCGCGGTTCTCGATGGGGAAACTAGGGGTGTTAAACATGGGGTTGGGCTGCGCCGGGAAGCCGTGCGTCAGCGTCACGAACAGATATTCGACCGGGAAGGAGGGCTTGGCGTTTTCTTGCACGTTTGCGCCGTATTCGTTAATCTTGCGATAGAATACCTCGGGGATATACCGTGTCCGACTGGCTGACCCGTCGTCTTCCTCCTCTTCTCGGACGAGCATCACGTTGGGATCGGCTGATGGCTCGATGAGGTCCGCTCGCACCATTTCGATGGCTTCGTTCGAGACCTGGTAGGATGATATGGATATCTGACCTGTCTCGTCGCCGGAAATGAGACACGTCACGAAGTTGGAGCCAAATCGTCCAGTGTCACTCCACTTGGTTGGTTTGGGGTGTTGAGCCTGTAACCGCGCGGCGAAGCAAATTTCTAGAGATGAGAGGTAATATGAATCTGCATGTCTCTTGCAAATAACACTCCCGTCGCCATTGCCCGCATCGAGCAGATCGGTAAAGATAACCCCGACCTGTTCGAGTCCACATAGCTTGGCAACCTCGTTCACAGCAGCCTCGTTTTCGAAGGGGTTCAGCGTGACTCCGTCGACCTCGTCCACCTGCGGTACCTCGTAAATAGCCTCAACGATGGCCTTAACACCAAGAGGCACTTCGGTATACTCGGCGTAACGACCGTAGAGGTAGCCAATTCGCTGTTCCCCCGTTCTTCGCCAGGCGTCAATGAAGGAGTTGACAAGCTCGAATGAAGCAAACTCGACGTGGTCCACCATACGGAAGGTCTGCGGCTGTAGGGTTATAGCGCTCGGTTGGCACTTGGTGCAGATGCCCTCGGGCCACGGCGGGTGACCCGAAGGACAATCTCTCTTGACTCTGAAGAAGGGCTCTTTCAGGGGCGGAATAAATGAGCTCCCTAGTTCGGGCTTGTTCGTTGCTGAGTTGATTTTTCTCAGATAGGAGTGGTATGATAGGTACTTGATTTTCTTGTCGGCAAGGTATTGGGGATTAAAAGGATCCAGGGGCATGCAGTAGTCGCACATGCCCTTCGGACCATGCTTGCACATTCGGTCTCTACCTCGAGAGATCTTTCCATCCTGCCTATCCAAGCGATCGTCGAGCGCCGACTGCTTCACCACCTCCCAGGGGTTCTTGATGATTTGCGTAGGGGACGTCAGCGGCGGCGGATCGACTGGGAGGTCTTCTGTGGGCAAGATAGGTTTCCCGTTGAGTCTGTTCGTGGATGACAGGGTGGTAGAAGAAGCTGCGGGGGCGCCGTTTGCATGTCCATTGACAACACTATCCTGGTGCTGGTAGTTGATGAAGATCAAATCTCCATGGCTATGCGCATATTAACACAGAAGGAACGCTAGACGGGGGTCCAGGAGAGTAGTGTTGTACTTCAAACCTATCTGCGCCAACTTGAACATGGCAATATCCCTCAATTTCTTGGAATCTTTGGCTTGCGGGTCCGGGGACATGGTGATGGTGTTGGGGTCGACGGTGGGTGGCAAATGCGCCATGAGCTGTGTCTAGAGTTAGCATGGCGGTTGGCTACATAGATAATCGATTCATGGGCATACCTCGCGGCCAAGGTCCGAGAAAGAATCATCCTCCTCGACGTTGATTCGGATCATGCCATCCGGCCCTCGAAGTCGCAACAGCATGGTGACGGAGTCAAGTGCAACTACCTAGAAGAGGAAGTAGATGGATGTGGTCACATGGGATGAGTAGGCAAAGAGAGAATGACTTGGCGGGAGTTTATAACAGTCGAGGACAAGAGAGTTGAATAAGGTGGCGGAGAAAGATGCGGAATTCGTCAGATTGCTTTGGATAGATTCGAGATTCGCAGTTGGCCGATACATGAAATGTATGTACATGTAGGTTCTCCGTCAGGCACTGACGGCTGATGACGCGCGCTGTGGGCTGCTATCCCCGCGACTAGAGCTTATGGTGGCCCAAGCTCCTAACTCACACACAACTACATGTATGCACCTACCAAGGCTCGATGTACCTTATTCAGTTATTCAACGGATGATGACTGCATATTGTATCAAGACAGTCAGCCCCCGACCGTCAGGACTGAGGAAATACCTGACAAAGTCGGATTACGAAAGTCATCATTTATGACCTATGCACACTTAGGACAGACACACCGCTGCTGCAAGTGATTTAAAATCCTCGGAGCAGAAGCTACATTTATTTTCTGTTGTTGAGTTACCTGTTCCCCTTGATCATAGCTAGCAACAGTTCAACCACGACATGCGACCACTTTTTTACTGCAAAAGAATTCCTGTGCGCGCGATCCGTGGAACTCCCACCTCCCCCAAACTGGAAAATACTCAGCAAGAAGTGACCTTTTTCACCATCTCTCCTGTCCTCTCATGATCGGTCCAGCAGTGGGCGGCATAGTAGCTAGTCTTCGGGAAAACGAGTCGGCTTCATTTTCCTCGAGACTTTTGCTTGCCTTGCCTTGCCTTGCCAGATATCACCCCTTTCTCTCTGGTCCTGTGACTTTCTTGCTGTGAATGAAATATTGTTGTCTACTTTACATGGAATGGAAAAAAACATCCTGGGCCCAATTACTGAGTTGTTCGCCCCGTTCGGTCAGTGGAGCGACTGATTGCCATCATCCGAATCGAACCCGCGCGCGTAGCAATGGAGCCAGCCTATCTTATAGTCCCAAACGCCCCATATTTGCCTGACGTCTTCCAGGCATCAAAATCATCAGCTCGTCGTTTATGCAGTCGATTCGACCTTTGCTGCCTTATCTGAAGGCACAGCAGCCGCCTAGATATAGTTAGTATGATGGCGCCAAATGTCAAGCTGCCCTGTGTAGAGACGACCAAGGGAGAAAGCTATGGTTATCACATACCTCTGCACTATCTGCTTTCTTCTCGCTTGTTGCCTCGGTTTCGGCCTCGGCCTCTTCTCCAGAACCTTCGGCTTTCACAGCGGCCTTTTCAGGCTCATCCGCGGTCTCAGTCTTGGTCTCCTTCACGCCGTTGGTGGACTCCTTTCCACCTTTGGATGAGCCACCAGACGCACCGTTAACGCCGTTAGCAGTTGCTGGGGTTGCGCTGGGAGCTCCTCCATCAGTAGCCAAGAGCTTGTTCCACTTGTCCAATAAGGTCTGCGAACGCGGCTTGAACTGGTATTCACCCTCTTTCGGGATCGTCTCCAGTTTCAGGATGGCCTTGAGAACCTTGTTGATCTTGGTCACTCGGATGATACTGACCTCCAAGTCCGGGAATGTCTCGAGCTTAGCGAGGAACTCGGACATAGACTTCATCTCCTCCTCCTTTGGCTCCTGGTCACGGAGCAGAAGACCCTTCTGGAGCCGGTGTCGTAGGAACAGAATTTCTTTCTGAGAATCAATTAGTAAAAATCTACTAGGCATCTGTAAAAATTAGCTTACCTCCTTGCGCATGTGCTTCTCCTCCGGGGTCAACTCAGGCTCCTTAGGCGCCGCAACCTCCTTGTCCTTATCACTGTCGGACTTCTTGCCACCCTTGGACTGTTTTGATTTGACCTTGACCGACTTGGAGGCCGATTCTTTGGGCGTCGGTGATTGAGTCCCATTCGCAGCCTTCGCAGAAGAGTTCGTCAACTTTATCTTCGGCTTCTTCACAGACTCGGAGCGTTGGGGAGTCTGGGCTCATTGTTAGTATACCACGGCACATAAATGGCAATATGTATGTATAAACTTACGCTGTTCTCATCCTCAGCCTTACGCTTCTTGGACTTCGGCTTCTTCTCAGAGGGCTCTGCCTCAGCAGCCTCGTCGGCATCGACATCGGCCATCTCAACGTCGCCATCCTCGTCGGCTGCAGCAGTTTCAGCTGCCTTGCCCTTCTTCGGCGTCTTCTTGGCCTTCTTGGCCTCTAGCTTGGCAAGGCGCTGCTCCTCAAATTCCTGGAGCACATCCTTGTAGTATTGTAAAGGCTTCTCCTCGGCAGCAAGTAGATGAGCATTCTGAAGATCCTTGCGCATCTTCGTTGTGATCAGACTAGCAACAGTTTCCGGGTCCAGATCGAATAAATCGGTATTATTGGTCCACGAACTACCAAAATAATTAGTATAAGCTTACGTATCATGGAATTGGGCAGGATCGTCATACAATTCATTGGTGTGGAGATACATGACGGGGAAAGATCGGTCTGCGATCCTCTTGCCACCGTCAGCAAAATCCTCGCGGTAGCTACCATCGGGACGAGCGGCTGAGACTGGTCTCGAGCCTAGCATAGATTGCGGCAGCATCGACTCGTCGGCAACGACCACAGGCCACAATGGGAAACCCTTCAACTTGGCGAAATAGTGATCGCCCGGCTTTGCATCGACGTGTAGTATCTTGGCCTTGCTGCTCTTCTTGTTCAGCTTCTTGCCCTTGCTCGGGTCCGCAACGCCTGAGGATTTACGGCGTCCCTTGGACTTGTCTCCGGGTGTTGCAGCCTCCGCGTTTGCAGAAGCACCCTCGGCGGCAGTAGTAGCTGCTTCGTGATCTGCATTGGAGGAGGCATCTGTAGGGTTCTCTGCCTCAGCCTTAGACTCGGCAGCCGGCACATTGGCCTCCTCGGTTGTGTTATCTGTCATCTCCACGTCGGTATCAGAGGGCTTTTCCCGCGAGGAGGTGGGGACTGTGGCTGTCTCGGTGGTTGCGGTGGCAGGCTCTGGAAGGGTTGTTGTTAGTAGATGAACTGTGTAGATAGAGATCATACGCGCGTAGTAGAAATAAAGTGAGGGTGCTAAGACGGCACTAGTCTCTCGAGGTGACACAATGTGTTTATATATACCAAGAGAGCCAAGCTCCGTCCCGGCGCCCTTGATGCATTGACAAGTAGGCACGTTTCGCGGTCACAACTTACCTTCAGCTTCAGCAGGCTTCTCGGCAGGCTTGTCCTCCTCCGTCTTGGTAGTGTCAGCGTCTGTGGCAGGTGCAGACTCGGCGTCAATTGGCTTCGCATCTGCGACAGGCGCGACAGGCTCCGAGGCAGCTCCCTCCGCGGCGGTGGCAGGAGAGGTGGATTCCGAGGGCTGCGCGACGGCAGCTTGTGCAGCTGTCTCGTCAGACATGATGGGGGACGTGTGTGGATGATGTCAGATGAAATACGACGATGACCGCGATGTGGGCGCGCGACACAGCTAATGGCGACTATCTAACCTTGGGAAGGGTTGGCGGTGGAAGTTGTGTGTTGACAGGCGACGCGTCAAGTCAAGTCAAGTAACTATGTGATGGTGTAAAGCCGGGGAGGTGATGGGAAGGCGATGGCGTCGGGGCGACAATAGCCTGGTGCTGGGGATGAAAGGTTGCAATTGAAGGGCGCCGGTGGATGGGGGTGGGTTGGGAAAATCACGGAACAACAAAAAAAAAGATGGTCGTCGAAAAGTGAGATGGGTTAAGAAAAAATCCCAAGGACGGGAAGCCTGTGCTCTCATTCGATTGGGATGTACGCAATAGCTCATACCCGTGCACGTGACCTGTAGAGATGGCGTTTCTATGTACTGCGGACGGTTGTAGAGTTGGTTGTGGCCGGTACGGGACGTGTGGTGCGGTGCGTGGGTCTTACAGAGAAGGTGGTAAGGTAACGCCAACACGCCTGACCCGAACGCCTGACCTGTTGGAAATACATAACCAATACTGACCCTATGTATGTACCAATACCCTCCCTAACAGCCAACCCGTTCATTGCCATCTGCGTCCATCTGCTTTCATCAACATTCCCTGCCTGCCTGCCTGCCTGCCTGCCTGCCTGTCTGTAATCCATCTATCTCCAACCTCCTCATCCCCCACCCCGTGCTTGCTAGGTAGTCACCATATGTATGTTCCGCAGCTTGTCTAAGCCACCATCTTGAAAAGACTGATAGACAGCATAGCACAATGTAGCATAGCCAACAAGGCAACAACAACAATGCCCTTCTTTATCCGGCCAATTCACATCACACACCACACAGCCCCATCATGTCCGCACAATTCACTTCTCAGTCACAACACTGTCTGCGACCAGTAGAACCAGTTGCTAATAAAGAATCTGGAAACAATTTGAAAACATCTTGAACTATACCTGCTTTATTTCTCCATAGGATCGATCCATGGCCCTTGAGTGCCTTCCTTTGCTATATGTACAGTGAGATCTTCTCGGTGAACGGGTATATCCCCACCTGGACACAGTCCACAGTCCACAACTCTGTCGTGGGTTTCTATTCGTCATCCTCCTCCTCCTCCTCCTCCTCCTCCTCATCTTCGTCCACGTCCATTCCCTCTGCAACCGTAACGGAAAAGGTAGGTTCCTGGTCCACGCCTACGTAGCTATCGCTCATCAGGAATAGCTTCAGGTCGTGTTTGCCCGGTGTAGGAACCGTGTACTCCAGCTTGACTTTGAGCTGTCGGCTGATTGTGACTCTCTTGATCGCAAGCAGAGTCTTTGTGCTCTCCTCTCCGACAATCAACCACCAGTTCTCCATCTTTTTGACCGGATAGAATGGAGCATGAACTGTAGCATCAACCTCTCCATCCTCCTCATCCACTTCACGCTCTATCTGGACATTTATGTAGGCTGGCTCTCCGGCATGGATGCTATCCTCATCCAGAAGCTCGAATTCGAGAGAGATGTCCGGGTACTTGTTGTTTGTGAAGGCAGCCGCTTGTGCCAATTGACTTTGCGACAAGCCCAGTCGCTTAACGAGAGCGGCATAATTGCTATTCTCCTCGGGATTCATTGCTTCCATGAAGTCGAAGATATCATTAATGCTACAACACGTCAAGTTAGTATCCTGATTATTGAAGCCATTGGACGATACATACCCAAACTCATTGGCCACCTTGACCACCTCCGGAGTGAAATGAGGAATCTGTTTCAAGGGACTATCGCGATCCCACATAGCTTGAACCACCATTTGTGACATTTCCATGGCATTCATAGCGTTGAGATGCCCGTCAGAGGAGAGAACATCAACAGTTGCACTCAGAAGGCTCAGTATTTTCGAGACAACTAGTTCCTGATCTTTGGCCAAATCGATAGGCAACTGCATTCTGGAAAAGTGTGCTTGCAGTAGCACAAATGCCTTGAAATGCGGCGAGTCATATGCTGGCTCGGACATTTTGACTGGCACTCTATCGTAGATGCGTCGGAGCAAGTTGTTCTCGTGACGTCGGATCTGTATCGACTCGAATTCAGTAGCCGAAGTTACAATCTCGAGGATTCCCTTGAGCTTCGTTCTTGTAGTCAGTGACAGCAAGAATGTCTGCATCGTGATATACGAAATATTGTAGTAAGCTGCGATCATTGCCGCATTCTGAGGAGCGACAGTACCATCGTCTTCGTCAAAGTCGATGATCTTAGATTCAGTAAGCTCCTTTAGAGTAGTCTCGACGAGGTCAGAGAGGTAGTTGCTCAAGCCATCATGCGTGGGACTAGTCAAACTGTAGTAGCTAGGGTTCGCCAGGAGTCGGCGGTAGAAATATGTGAATGTTGTCCAGTTGATCGCATCCTCCGCAGATTCAATCATCTTAGTGCTGACTTCCGTAACGAAGGCATCATGCATGAAATTGTGAAGATGCGACTCAACTGGGAGCGCCTCGTTTAGGAACTTTTTGAAGTATTCCCTTTTGACAGCCGGGACCATGAGAACGCCCCGGCTTCGACCATCTTGGGATGGGCGCAGGGCTTTCCCAAACATCTGCAGCACCTCACTCAGCTGATAGTCGACATAGCGATGCTCGCGACCCTCGAAATATTGTGTACCCATCAGCACCACCAAGTGCGCAACGCAGTCCAGCTCCCAGCACACATCACGAGATGCAACCAAGACTTGAATTGCGCCTTGCCTGTACAAATGCAAGACAATGCGCTTGTCACTTTGGCTGAGCGCTTCATGGTAGTAGCCAACACCATGAGAAAGTGCTTCAGCCAAAGCTTCTTCGTGGACACGCTCTAGGAGTGGACGTAATTGATCCACGTCCACATGCAAGAATCGGTCCTCGTCATCATCTGCTAGACAAGCCGCCAGAATGTCTCGAGCACTCGACCTCGTTTGTTTCCGGCTCGGGACGAAAATCAGCGCAGGCTGGTCGGAGGATAGTTCTGTGATTGCAAGATACGTTGGCTTTGCCATTGCAAGCATGAGGGATGGGAAATGAGGGATCGAGAATGACTGAATACGGAGTTCCAGTGGTACAGGCCGGACATGTGGGCTGAAGTTATATATATCCTTCTTCTTAGCATCAACCCAGTCCCCGATGTCCCGGGCACTAGCAAGCGACGCACTCAGCCCAATTATCCTCGTTGCCAAACTGGCGGTGGTACGGATGTAGAGCATGCGAGAGACTATGATCTCGTAAATATACCCGAGCGGTCCGCCAAGGAGGTGCAGCTCGTCCGCAATGAATAGCTCAACAGTGAGAATATTCTTGCGTCTCTGCCATTGTCGAGATAAAACATCCCATTGCGCTGGGGTGGCCAGGATGAGGTCTCCCTTCTCGAGCAATTTCAGGTCCGTTGCTGTTTCTCCAGTGAGCTTGACTATTTCCTTGCCTCCACGAAGGTGACTGAGCCGCTTTTGCCAGTCTTGATGCCTGATGTCAACAAGCTCCTGGAATGGTGCTATGTAGACAGCCCGGCCAATCTCTGGTTTGGACCAATAACGAAGAATGGCGAATTCAGCACATACGGTCTTCCCACTGCCAGTTGGAGCCCCTATCAAGACATTATCATCCGTCGTATAGAGTGAGTTGAAAGTCTGAGTTTGGATTTTGTTGAAATAGCTCCAGTCCTGGTAGAGACTAGCATAGTCCTTCGCTTTCAGAGCGGCAACCGGTAACGGTTGTAGATCCAAAAGCTGGGTGTGAGGCGGGAACTTCTCTGGAAGAATAAGCTTTTGGAATGAGACTGGTAACCTTGTCTCGGAATGCATCCATCTGTCAGAGATTACGGAGATGAAGTAATTGGGGGGCATAGGTTCTGTGATTGGGACCGTGAAATCCACTAGATGCTCATTAGAATCAGACACGGCATAGTCCTTTCGAAGAAGAAACTGGTCATAGAATAGTATGTCCTCGCCATCGCAGTCTTCAACGATGATCCAAAAGCTCTCGGCAGATCCATGCACTTCGTCGTCCCATTCAAAATTGGGTGTGATCGCCAATTCAACTCGAAGCATAGAGCGGGTCATTGGTTGTGCCTGAGCCTGAATCTCAACTCGAGGAAACTTCGATACGAGATCGCAGACAATGCGACCTGCTTTCGGTAGCCCAAGCAACTCGCCCATCCGGGGAGGATCAAGATCGAAGTAACTACTCCACGGCACGTCGATCCTCTCGGCCTTCGCTATGATATCCCGTGAGCAACGGGGGAACTGTCGCAGTGGCGTCATAGTGGGCCACATTCTCTTTTCTGCCATTTTGCACAGGTCTAGGGCCGTCTTAGCAACATGCGACCAACCCTTCTGGAGGGTAATCTCGAATATGGCGCGAATGATACGACCAGCAGATTGTGTAACATATACCATGTCAGCCATCAGAGCTAAGCCATCAAGCTTGAGGCGGGAAATGTAGGCTTGCAGAAGAACATTGATTTTGGCGTGCGGCTCCTCGATACTCTCCTTGACGGGTATCGGTACTCGTCCTAGAAGCTTAGCGAGCTCCAGCTTCTCATCCTGACGAACAGGTATGTACTTGAACTCAGCGCTGAGTGCGAAAACCCTAAAGAGCTCGATCGTTGTTATGGAAGGTTGGATCAATTTGTTGTAGGTATCCATCGACCCATATGTAATGTAGTAGTGGGATGCTATTCTTCCGAGCTCAGTTGCCTTGACCTTTCCAGTCTTTTCGTCATATGTGATTAGGTTAGACTTCTTCAACACGATGGCTGCTGAATGTATCAGGTCAACTCGCTTCTGCTCTAAAGCCTCGTCATCTTCATAGTCGGCGCCGACGCTGTACAATCCAGGTGATCTGAGCATTCGAACAAAGAGGTATGTGTAGCCAAGCCATTCGACCCCCTCATCTCGAGTACGGACGTTACCCAAGACGATTTCTGCATTGAGGTTATCTACTAGTTTGCTGGCGAATTGACTCTCAATTGGCAATTGCTGATTGAGTAGCGACAGATAGTACTGCATTTCGCTTTGCGACGTGATAATGATACCTTCACCGTACGTATCGTACTGAGGTCGACCAGCGCGACCCAGCATCTGCAATACATCTTGAGGGCTCAGCTCCACCCAACTACCCTTCTCGGGAGAGTAGACCTGAGTGCCCTTGATGATGACGGTGTGCGCCGGCAAGTTGACACCCCACGCAAGAGTTGCTGTACAGACTAGGACCTGGATCAGGCCAGCGGAAAAAAGACCCTCGACTTCGTCTCGATCGACTCGATTCATACCTGCATGATGAATACCGAATCCATAGGGGAGAATGTCTTTCAGGTCAGCATCTGATATGTCGTTCACTATCTCATTTAAAGCTTCCCTGGAGCCTGAGTCGTGTTTCAAGATTTGATTGATGGTCTCCATCTCGAGGGCCTTGTCTCGGATATACCGTGCAGTCTTGGCTGTTTCCTTGCGAGAATGTACGAAGATAAGCATCTGGTTGCGGTGAGTGCCTACATGCTCGATGACTTTATTGTATGTAATATCGTTCATCGTCTTGAGCTGCTTTATAGCCTTCTTGTCGGTGACTCCAATGAATTCCTGTCTTAAAGGACATGGCCGGAAAGATCCATCGAAATGGAAAAGCCCCTTGATAGGATCCACGCGAAGGAAACTAGCAACGTCTCTATAATTGGGCAACGTGGCTGATAAACCGATAATCCTGACGGGATCACCAGTTTGTTCTGTCTTCCGTATGGTCCTGCTGACGATGCTTTCGATGACCGGTCCACGCTCATCGTGTAGAAGATGAATCTCGTCGATAACAATCAATCGCACAAGATTCGTGTATGTTAGGTCCGTGGCTTTTCTGGTAATGACATCCCATTTTTCAGGAGTTGTGACAATTATCTGCGTTTCCGAGATTTGCTGCTTGGTAAGTTGACGATCACCAGTCAGTTCAGACACCGTAATCCCATAGGGTTTTAAACGTGCCCCAAAGTTTCCGACTTGTTCTTGAACCAAAGCTTTCAAAGGTGCGATATATACAATCTTGAAAGCGTCTAGATCGATGTCTCCTGTTTGAGGGTCCCTGTGCTTTCCAATCTCTCGCAAGATAGTTAGCATAGCTACATTTGTTTTACCGCTACCAGTTGGAGCACAGATGAGCATATTGCCATCATCTTCGAAGGCCGTTGGATAACATTTTGTTTGGATTTTGTTCAGAGATTTCGCTGAACTGAAAGGGACGCGCGCCCACTCAGGCATGTCGGTAATCGGGATGTTAGCATCATCCGCTTGGGAACGCTTCTTAGGAGGAGGCACATGAATTTCTTCATAACCTTTGAAGGTTCGCTTTGTCGAGCCCTCGGGGAGTCTAACCTTCGGGTTCGTCATGAGGTGGTTGCCTTGGTCGAACACGAGGTTGTCGAGGTTGATATACTTCCGCGGTTGTAGGCCACCGACTAGCTGACCCTCCCCTCGCTCGGCCTTTGGTGCTGTGCTGAATGAAGCCGGTACATCAATGTCCATTTTGATCTCCATCTTCTTCGCACCATCAGTTCGCCTTTTGCCCTGGAGCTCATCCAAGATCCATCTGAGACCCTCGGAGGCCATTTCGCGCTCAACGACGCCCCTCTCCTCGTCACCCTCGGCCCTGGCCAAGCGCGTAAGCCATACAATCTTCTCTCGGTTTTCGATGAGTTTCTGAACAGTCTCGTGATGTTCATAGTCAAAGAGTTCCATCAAATCGTTCTCAATCTCTCTTAACTGTTTCTCCTCCCCGCCATCTTCGTCAGGTTCACCAGAGAGGATGTGGAGTGCTTTGGCCGTCTTGTCATGCCGAGTGTGGTCATCGGTATAGATATTACCGATCTGTCTTTGTAACCAGTACGCGTCGATCTCACGTGCGGGTATATAATTCTTCTCCTTCGAGGCGCCTGGCCGCGTGCTACCCGGCAAACCTGAATCAATGACCATCTCTTCTCCGTCTGCTGCGGCAGCCCCTTCTTGATCACTATCGTCTCCAGCGCCCTCAGCTGCTGCACGCTCTTCAAGACCCGCTAGGTCTTCCTCATCTTTGTCAAAGACTACTTCGTCGTCTGATGATTCATCTCGGACCTCGTCCACTAAAGCTCCCTCTCCGTCTTCATCTTCGTCATCGAAAACAACGGCAACTCCCTGGCGTTCGTCAAGCTCTGCCTCGTCTTGGATTGCGCCAGCTCCCGTGTCCATCTCCTCGTCGTCGTTTTGGGCGTCATAATCGGTGATCTTCTTTCCAAGATTGACCAACTCATTGAATTGTTTGGGGTTCAAGGTTGAACCCAACAGGTCGTCAACTTCCTTTTTCTTGTCAAAGTCCTTCATGTCCTCGTCTTTCAGATATTCTAGAACGGCATCTGCAGCGCTTAGAACAATTTCGTGGGACACGTCGCCCAGATTACTCGCGACGATATTGAGTATAAGATCGTAGGTGGCGCGTGTGGCGGGTATGCGCGGTCGGTATCTGAGTCCCTCAACTAATAGGTCGGTCTGCCCGAGAATTCCTGTCGCCCTCGTCTGGGACGGGTCGCCCTTTCGCTTCCGTTGCTCTCGGGCCAATATATCTTGGCCTTCTTGCAAATTGCCCCTTTTCACAGCAGGTAGCCCAGTCGCCTTCTTCGGCTTGGGGGCCTCATCGTGGGCTACTCGGGAGCCCATGTCCGTGATTCTCAGGCGGCCGGCAAGGGATTCGGGGTCGCCAGTGGCCTCGTCGGTTCGTCTCGTGATGAACCGGCGGTCCGCCTGGAGTACCAGGTTGGACATGGCCGAGTACTTGTACTGCGATACATCTCGTTGATGGTCCGCCATCTTGGACTATTCGGAGCTGTACTGTCTGACTGATCTGTAGGTGGCGGGAACGAGATTGTCGGCGAGTCCAGATGGATCAAATGGACATGTACGCCGAAGTCGTCTACAGATAGAGCATTAGAAGGTATGTGGTAATAGCGATATGCGCGTGATGTTACGTGTGCTTCCTGCTAGCCCCCGAGCTGCTGTCGTTGGGTGATGTATTATGCTGTTTGAATATGAGAATATATGTACAGCCTTAAATCAAGAAAAATTTATGATGTTGACTCGTCCTTGCCAATTACCTAATAAGAGCTTCAGGTGCAGGTGCACTAAAAGCTACACTAAAAGTCCACGCTACCTTCCCTAGGTCAAAGTGGGGCAGCCACCAATGCAACGCCATAGGAAGTAGCATCGCCTATGATTGGCTTCTTATTGTTTATTCCAGCTTGTACAGGGAACTCTACCTCTGTACCTACATATGCATATCTATCTAGGTACCACCTAGGCACTGCAATTGGTAATGTTGAGAAGGCATTCCTATACCGATATTTGAACGATCTTGTTTAGAGTACCTCGCTTGTCAAAAAGTCGTGATATTCGAGCAAGTCACTCGATGTGCACATTCTAAGCTCATCAAATTGCAATAGTTTCATCAAACCACGTCCCTGAGGTTGATCGTTCATCACAAACATGACAGACGAGGAAATCTATGAGAGAGCAAAGGAGGCTCTCGAGCACCGAATTCGCCCTCGCGAGGAGGTCATCGCCATAAGACACCTCATTGCTCGTGACCTAGCATCAAGTTTAGAGGCCGAGCAGCTCAGCAGCCCCTTGTCTCTCATCGACCCAAGCACCACCGTCACTCCATCCGAGGCCCTGCAAGGCACCTATAAAGACTTCGTCGAAGCTGTCCAGAAAGGTGTTGAGCTTCGGGCGGAATTCGACCGGCTGCAAAAGGAAAATGAGACGATTGCAGCCGCAGCCCCGCCTCCAACCGAAGAAGACTTAGAGGCAAAGCTTCTCGAACTTCAGCTGGAAGTGAACGCACTAGAGCAGAAACGTGACAAACTCAAGGTGATCGACAAATGCCTGGATGAGCTTGACCAACAACCCGCAGCAGCCCCTGACTTCTTAGATCCCGAGGTCATGTTTAAGGATTGTGAGCCTTTTCCAGAACTGCCCAAGGGGCTCATGGATGGTTTCACTCGGGACCGGGATGCCCCCAATCGTGAGATACAGGAACTGCTCTCTCGTCTACAGAAGGCAGTATTGCGTAACAAACTGTTAGCGCAGCGGGAAAAGCAGAAGTTTGAAGAGTTACAGGCCAGAGATCCGATTGACCCCAGCAGCCTCCCCCCTGAGGTGCAACTGCATGCGCTCAGCGCCGTGAAGGATGCGTTGGTCGATTGGATAGAGACCATGCTAAGCAAGGCTGGTGATAACGAGAATGAACCTCCTGCGGTTTCCCCAAGCAAGCCGTCGACGACAAAGGACACAGAGCGCGAGAAAGCTGATCACGAGGCTCGAATGGTTGAGATACAGAAGGAGTACGAGCAGCACGTTGAGCTTCGCAAGGAGATCATCACTTTGCTAGCTCAACTGAAGCAGTTCCAGCCCGAGCCATTGAAGAAGGAAGAGCCTTCTGCTGAGGAACCAACACCTAGCGGCGAAGATCCGCAGGCGTTCTTGCTTACACCATATCTCGAGAAACTACAGGCCATTTCGCGCGAGCAGAAGGGCCTTATCCAGGAGAAGTCACACATCAACGCGGCGCTCACGAAACAACAACAGGACACCGACACAATCCTGAGCCACCTAGTCGAGGAGAGCCATCTCCTCCCTAAATACCCAGCTGCGAAGTCCGAAAAGCCCCGGATGAGCTTCGGTGAGGCGATCAAAGCAGCCAATAGGTCCAACATAACTAGTCAAATAGAACCATGGATCTTCTCGGCAGACTCGGCTAAAATCGCTACTCTTGAAACCGTGGCTGAAAAGTTTGAAGAGGGTCAGATGGCAATCGATGATGCTACGCAAGCCTTAGACCAAGTTCGCAAGCTGCTCAACAAGGAGGTGGAACAGCCACCGGAGTCCCAGGAAGAGGGAGACACTGCTGAGGATGACATATGGCTAGCGGAAGGCGACGAAAAGGGTGGATCACGCGATATTAAGAAGACTGAAAAGAAGGCAGAGAAGGGAGAAGAAAAGAGCATCTGGTCAAAATTGGACGGAAACCTTGGTTCAATCAATGAGTAAAGGGAGGATCCCATTAGATCCCAGGGCCATCTTAGCTTAATTCTTCATGTGCAATTACATTTGCTAGGTACGATTTCGTCCCTAGCATAAGTCTACATAGCCAGTAGCAACATTTTGTCAACCCAACGCCGAGCGCTACAATATTCCTTGTGATGCTATCTCATCTTTCACAAACCCATGCTATCTAAAAGGTAGGCGTTTAGCCTTTCCCAGCTAGGATGTTCGATATCCTCAAAGCTAGATCCAAGATAGAGAGATGCTCGTCCGCTCCATCGACTAATCGCTTGTCAACCTCTGAGAAGACAAGAGTGATCTTATTCTTCCCCGTATCCGGTATCATTTCATCGTGGATGATAGCTTGGTACAGCTAAGACAACATATTAGCTTATGAGTACGTTCCTTTAGTTCATCGCAAATAATTCACCTGTGAAATGACTTGCCCGGCGCTCCAGCCATCCGCCACCATATCCTCCACGACCTTCGCAACAGCCTGATATGTCGCCCCTGCGGATCTCAGTTGCATTGCCTTCTGTAGCTTCTCGATCGTCCGATCGGGTATAACGCCCGCGATATCCTCCACGATCTTGACAGTCACAGTCGTAGCACCATCCACGTCCATTTTCTCCCCATCGTCCTCATCACCCTTCTCTACGGCCCCAACGAGCCTCGCGCCGCTCTGCAAGAACGTGATCGCCTTCCGCAAATCGCCCTCACTCGACTTGATCAGCGCATCGACGGCGCCGTCCTCGAGCGCGACGCCCTCCTTCTCGGCGATCTCCTCGAGGCGGCGGCGCGCGTTGCCCTGGTCGAGGCTCTTGAAGCGGAACTTGCTGCAGCGGCTGGCGAGGGGGTCGATTATGCGCGTGACATAATTACAAATCAGGCAGAAGCGCGTGATCTTGCTGTACGTCTCCATCGTCCGCCGCAGCGCGCTCTGCGCGTCCTGCGTCATGCTGTCCGCCTCGTCCAGGATGATGATCTTGTACGGCGGGCACGGGTACCGCGCCTTGTAGCCCGCCGGCGGGTTCGTTAGCTGCATGCGCGCGAAGTCCTTCACCTTCTCCCGCACGATCGAGATCCCGCGCTCGTCGGAGGCGTTCAGTTCGAGGACACGCGATTTTATCATTTCGGGCCCGTAGAGCTCTTTCGCGAGCGCCAGTATCGTGGAGGTCTTGCCTGTTCCCGGGGGGCCGTAGAAGAGCATGTGCGGAAGCTACAGTTTCATCAGTAAAATGGACCTAGCCTGAATCACATAGGAAAGAGACGAGGCTTACATTAGAGGCTTGGAGAGTTCGTTGAAGGACGTTCACTGTATGATCTTGAGCTGTGACATCATCAAGGGTCTTTGGTCGACTATACTACTCAGTCAGCTGTCTCGATATAGCAGGCTGTAAAAGCATAGGAGTCATACTATTTCTCTACCCATGGCTGTTTCCTGCCGCTCTGCTTCAACTCTTCAGGTTTCAATGCTGCAGTCCCGTTTGCCGCTGCTGCTTTGCGCGCCTTTAGGTCGAAAAAACTCGCCATTTTTGAGGCAATACGAAAGTGTCTGGATAGCTCAGTGCAAATTATCCTAGACTAAGTAATTGAGTAGACAAGTTGTCGCGAGGATAGGTGCAATGATATCTATCCATTCATATCCGTAAGTAGGGGAGCTCGAAGAAGTTCTGACGCGTCTAAACGCGCTTCCATTCTGCCCCTCAATTAAGCATAAAAAGGGAAGGCGGTGAAGTACATAGGCGCTCTAGCTCTCTACATGAACTTACTCTACTTCCAACTCAGCTTCATACCGTCATTGATCATACCAATTTTTATAAGATCAATAGAGAACCATTTTGAAATTTCAACTATTATTAGTATCTTACTTCATACTTCATAATATTACAATTACTTCTGCATAGCTCAATCTCATGTCGACTTTAGCCTCTGGGCTCTCATACTTTCATACTTATTCATAACTCCTAACTCGATTCCTACACTAAACCTCCAAAGCCCATCCATTTTCATAATCCAGAATACTTCACTAAAATCAACGATTTCAGTTATCCCTTTGCAAGCAGAGCCAACGAGCTAGCTAGTTGATGTATCGTCTAACGTAGGTTTTCTAACGTTACCGGCGCTCATGGCAGCGAGTATTGGATAGGATGGCCATGAATCAAGCTGGTCATTTAGCTTCAAGCAGATATCTCTTCAAGATTGACCTACAGGTGCGACCGACTTCATTTTAGTTATAGAGGCGTATGGATGTGAGTGCATATAATAGTGTATACATGCACAAACCAGACCATGAGCGAGACATAATGTATATATATCAAATCTTATTCACTTTCATAGTCTCTCTTCATAAACTCATATACTTAGAGGTATTATATGTGGTTGTAGATCCACACAGGTCAATTTTTTTCTAGGCAACAAGCATAAAATCTGAGAAGGAGTTGAAACCATCTTGGCTGTGCCAGCTCAACGGAGTGGCATGAGGTGCTAAAGCGACAGCTACATGCACCGTTAGGAATCGAACTTAAATTCACTTTAATAGCCATATGCAAGTGACTTCTTCTACCAGACCAGCCTTTAGAGATAAGGAACGAGGATACACCTAAGCCTTCTTACGATAGCTATGCCTGATACATGATATATTATACACAACCATCATAGACAATCCCCGGAGTTTGATAATGTTGTTAAACTAAATCAAGCTTGAAACAGACTCTTTACCTGTTAGCTAGTTTGTGTCGGTTCACAATCAATCCTTACGGACCAATTGAATGCCACACTTCTTCATCTTACATGAAATCTTCAGACTGTGATAGGTAGCAGCAACTCGTCAAAAAGTATACTGTAAATTTCATATTTTGTCGACTAGTAGTATCCTCCTGAGTGGTAGGTCATCTAATCTCATCAATCATGAATTCCATATACCTAATCGAGAATACTGAATCCAGAATATTTACCATCTAACTCAATCTTACACTTGAGTATATATCATTCGCGAACAGGAAGATTAAAAGAACTAGGCAGTGAGTGAGATTCCACCATGACAAGTAATTGCGGAACTATAAAATGCTATAGATAGTAAGTGACATACCGTGAAACAGAAACCTTGATCTGATATCGCAAACCTCCATCGCGACTATCCTACAACAGCACTAAACATCTGTCCCATGTCATCTCCACATGATCATACAGTCTTCAATTACATTCCGATACACACAGCGCCTCATAAAATGTACCATGCTCAAAACCACTGAAATTATGTAAGCAACTACTCAACGCACGCGAGTCTCATTATCAACCATGCACCAACTGCCTAAGCCTCTTCTCAATAACATCCCGCCCCTCCTCCGACTCCCACACCTCATGCGGAGCCTCGTCAACAATATCCCAATATTGCAAGTTATCAGTGAGATGCGTAAGATCCCTATGCTTATCCGCCCAGCCACTATTCCTCCTGACCTCAACACCCGAACTGATCAAGCTCAGCGGCGCCTCCTTATACTGGATCGCGCGGCTGCTATCCACGTCCCGCCGCGACAGCGTAGCGGCGACGAGGTTCTCCTGCAGTTTCGCGAAGATGAACTTGCCCGTCTGGTACGCGGACTGCCCCCACGTCCGGTCCTCCTTGTTCCGGCCCTTGAAGATGGCGCCGGGGATGCGGTCGAGGCCGAGCGGGGAGATGATGCCGCGGATCCAGAGCGCGAAGCCCCGCCGTGATGAGCCGACGTCTTCGAGGTCGTCTTCGTGGAGCGGGTCGATGAGGAGGAGGCCCTTCACTTCCTTGCCGAGACGGGCGGAGAGGATTCGTGAGTAGATGGAGCCGATGCCGGCGCTCGCGAGTACTGTTCTTCGTGTTAGTGGTTATCCTTGTTATGGAGGGACCTTGGATGGGTTCTTACCCCACGGGCCCTCCTCGCCTGCTCTAGCTAGTGCCTCACTGACTGCCTCGCTTGCCATCCCGGCTGATAGGGGTGAAGGTGCGGTATCGCTCTGTTATAGTCAATATTTGCAATTCAAGATCAAATAGGGTCTACTTACCCATGCTAGTCCAGGACGGTCTACAAAACAATATCGACTAATCGACCCGTTGTCAACAGCTCTGTCGGCCAACTGCCACAGGCCGTCTTCGACGGTACCCTCTCCTCCCTCCAACAGTACTGTAGGAAGCTTATTTCCCTTCGAGTCTGTCTTGTTTCCGTGACAGTAGACGTGCAACATGTATTTGTCTCCATCGACCCAGATCAAGTCGCCCGGTGGTGCTAGTCCAGCATCGAGAGCGCGAAGGATGAGGGTCAAGGTCGTCAGCAGAGCAGCAAGAGCTAGTATGACCATCGAGATAGTCGACACCAAGACCGCGGACCATTCGCCTAGGCTGCGACGTGTCTCCGCTCGGCCGGTCAGTCGTTCTTCCTCCTCGTGCTTGCCCCATTTGACAAGGCGATCCGTACCCAAGGTCCAGATAGCTGTCAGGAGCACCCCTAGTTCAAGATCATCAGTCTGGGGGCCTTCTCAAGTTTGCAGAGAGGTGTTTTTTTTTAAACTTACAAAAGACAGATATTATCCCAACCCATCCTTCTTCGTGCCGTGTCTTCTGCACCGAGACCAACAGGATGGTTTCGATCAGCAATAGTCCACCCATGATAACGCTCAGTATTCGAACCGGCTTCGACGGAATCGCGAAGAATATCAGGGTGAAGATCAAGTTCGCGAGCGCCAAGCTGGCATAACTGAACGGGAAGAAACCCGAGCCTGGTGTGTGGAAACCCGGGGGCGTGACAAAGGTCGAGACGAGCAGGATCACCCACCATACAACATTGAGTACGGTGAAGAGGATCGTGAGATACCTGACTATCCGAACGCTCCAGAGGTTATAGGGGGACACCTAGTTACGTATATGAGCATCGAACATTAATGGTAATACGGACTGGGAACGTCCCATACCGCTGGATCATCCGGGCTTAGATAGTTCGAGCTCTCGATCCGATTCGGCAGCAAACGAGTATGCTCGTTCGGGGCCCTGCCTTGTTCTTGTTCTTGGTCCGGCGAATCTCTTGCTGAACTCGGTCGGGAGTTCTGGTCCTTAGTCCCCCTTCCCCAAAGCCTCTTCATCTTGCGAATTCGAGGTTATTCCCTCTGGAGAAGCTGTATAGATGTTTAATGTAGTAAAGGCCCTAATAGTAATCTGCCGGCGCGTAGGACCTAGCGGAGCTCACGGAACAGGGATATGCAATATATAGATGGTGTATACCTATCTCCACGGCGTCGAGTTTGATTATATTGACAGGAAATGGTATTCGCCTCTCAGAGTTAGAATACTTAGCTATGTAATTAGTTAAAAGCTAAGCTACTATATAAAGCAGAAGAGTTTGCCCCAGTAATATATCAAACAATAAAGCACGATGCCTCTACGGTCCAATAATATCTTCTACGTCATGACTTGGGCTACTTGGTCGGTCAGGCCCCGCTTCAATGAGGCTAGGCGGCTTAGCATGTGAGATTGAAGTAGAGGCGATGCTCAATTCAGCTACGGCTCAATTATTGTCGTTACCTATTTTATACCTGTGAATCAATGTGATGCATGTCTTGTCTGTCAGCTGGACTGTTTCCTAAAAGCAGTGAACCCTGCTGCATATGATGGCATCTGTCAATTCGCTGCCTATGCCGCCACTCGACCCTTGAAGAGGCAAGCTCCCCAGTGCCCATATAGGTCTAGATGCAGGATCTAGCTTCACCTTGTACATGCATACTATGTGCTACATAAGCATTGATGCATGTAGTCTGCATGAATAAATCGCTGCTCGATTCTTATATCAGCTCAGGCCTAGGGAATAATAGAATCAACAAAACAGGTCAGGGTTATTAAGTAGGCTTGCTATATAAGGTACACTACAGATAGTTCCTCGACAAAATTTTACATTGCAACAAGAGATGTCGTGTAGCACCAAAACGCCATGTTCTCGATTCTTGACCTTTAAGTCATATACTCGTTTTGGTCCAAATATGTGAAGCACAACCCTGACATATTCGACCCAGATGCGCAACACCATGTCGAATATCTCTAATAATGTCCATCATTAAATCATCCACTTATCCCTCTCTCAGAGCCTCACTTGCCTCCATATATTGGGAACAACAGGAATCTCGGATTCATGGTGAGTTGTCAAAGCAAGTGAATCAAGTGAACAGGTAATCAGCCCACTGCGTGAAGTGCAAGAATGGTCTAGTCGAGCAAGACAAAATTTCACAGGGCAAAGGTATAACTTTCCCCGAATATATTCCATAGCCTTACTTAACATCTTCCCTCGCTGTACCGAAAGCGATGCTACTAGAAGATGAGTAGTGGCTGACACTTGACCGAGAACCCTGAGACGTTCCGCCGATCCGGGGATACGAGTGTCGTGCTTGCTTTCGCTGCTTTGCCCTCATCAGTACAATCTCTTCAGGATCAGATCCTGGGCCGGCCGGCTTAATGGCATTCGGAGGTAAGGCGCCGACCGGCAAGTGAAGCTTGGCATTTGCTCTGGGATCGTCGAGTGCAATACCAGCTCTTTTATAGGTATCTTTCTTGTAGTGTTTGAACGCTTGGTTAGATGGCTCCGACACTGAGATCCAGTCTTTGAGTTGCGAGAGCCAGCCGGGTTTACCATCCTTCCCTTTCCGTTTCATCAAATCGGATGTTGAGTCGTTGTGTCTACTTATACTACCGCAATCTCCAAGAGCATCGTTCTCGGGCTCAGAGGGACCATAAGAGGCAGTTTCTCCGTGGACAGGGCCCATCTGAAGTGACTGTAATGCCGTCGACATCTGAGACACTGCTGCTGCTTCTTTGAAATCGGCAGAAAAATCCTTGGTACTCTCCTGGGGAAGCGGCAATTGTGGCTTTGAGGTTGAAGCTGCGTGCTTGAGCCTCGTATCAACGAGAGGAATCCCTGAACTTGACATAGGACGGTCAGGGCTGGTGAGTGGTAGCACAATAAACTGTGACGCGTCAAAAGAGGCTGCTACTTTGTGCTGGCCCAAGGACCTGCGCTTTAGTTTCTTAGGGACGACGTCGCCTAGTGAGTAACCCTTGAGTTGTTTTGATATCTCATCTCTTGATCCTTTCTTCTCGACGCTCTTCTAGAGACGGGAGGAATTCTGGGCCTGAGATGAGGACAGTCCTAACAGAGCACTCCGACGTTGTTTCTTTCTGGCCTGGGGCTCATCCTGCTCCGGAAACTCTAGGTCGAGGAGTCGATCAGATGAAGTGGTACTGCTGAACCGTTCGTCTTGATTGATCAACCGACTATAGGGCCCTCGTTCAGACTTGAAGAAGAACGGGTCTTCGAGGCCCCTAGTCCTAGCTTGGCCGGCTCGCGATACACTCTCGGGGGAGAAGTTGCAAATCTCACTCAACTGGTCCCAAGGTGTTTGTTCAGCTCTGGATTCCGATGGATATGGCGGTGGTTGAGCCGAGCTAACGCTAGTGGGATAGGAGAAGTTTCGTAGAATAGGTGGTCTCAGGTGTCGAGGTGTCGCCGGTGCTTGTGGAGGTATGGTCTCGTCCCTGCTTGGTGATCCAAGAACGACTACTGATTTTGGCTTTTTGAAGCGCCCGACGAACCCTACCATTGTACGTAGAAATACAAACGAAAGTTACGTGCTCTGACCGGAGAGTGTCAGTATTTAACTCTCCACCTCTCGTGTTCAAGGGGGACTCGTTTGTACGTAAAAGGCCAGAATTCGACGCTAATGGATCGGAGAAAGAAATTTCATTCGCAAGCTTTTGGATACTAAGTGAAGGAAGAAGCAGATGTCAGCTTCCACAGTGGAGGATTATTGGGTCTAGACGACCAGAATATGACCAGGTTCCGGCACAACCGGCGATAAGAGGCTTACTGCACGTCTAGTCCTCGTTAATAAAATCGTTAGACCGGTTTGGCGTTTGGTGTAACTATAGCTAAGACAAGCGTGGCAAGTTAAGTGATACTGCCGGGCCAAATAAGGGAAGAATGAGACAACAACACAGATGAAGAATAAGGTGATCTCGTCCGAGCAATGATGTTCCAGTTGTTCGGGATAAGGTGCAATAGGGGTAGAGGCTAAGTAGTCTCTCGACAGAAGGTTTCGATCCCAATGTTAAGAGCCAGCTTCAAGCCCTAGTCTCCACGCTGCCTGTGTTCTTGTAGTTTCAGAAAACCAAGTAAGCAGAGACGTCAATAACAGTAGGTTTAAGACAAGATGGAGCAATGCCTAAGGTAGGTAGGATAGACTACATAAGACTTATTAGAAGAGGACGGTGCTAACAACGTATAGCTCGCTCGTACTTGCTATTTGCGAATCTGCTAAATTTGTTGCAGGTGGGTTTCTTCCATTCGTAGGTATGTTTTCCATGTACGAGGAGGTAACTACCTAAATCTGAGACATCAGAAGAAGCAACTCCAAGCGAGTCAACCTAACTGCTCAGCTGAGAAGTTACTTGCCTAGTGAAGGGAACTAAATCAGCACAACACAGAGGTTATTTCAAATAATTGGATACAGTCCGACGAGAAAAAACAAGATTTGTACACATTCAGCCCGGCTTAATGTGGCTTTTACGAGGCCTGTGATGGGCGATCAGGTAGCCATACGCTACCTAAGTAGCCCAAGGGAGACCGTTGCCACGTGTCAAAGCAACACTAAACAAAAGGCTGAGCTACAGTTTATCTGTTTGATACACACTCACGTGAAGGTAGTCTGGGTTACTACACCGTCAACCACATTTAGGAATGGTGGCGTGTTTCTCGGGAATTAAATGTTGAGCTGATGACGGTAACATGGACTGCCACTGAGCCTTAGCTGCCTTACCGGTGATAGCTCTATAATAGCCCTATAGACTCTCTGAAGTAGCACTTTCAATTTCATATTCTCGACAGTAGCAGTAACTACTGGTTTTGCAAATGAAACAGTGAATAGAGAATTCAAACTCTATTCATCAGTAGGTTCAGTTTCTCTTACAACTGCGTTATTGCTGTTTCTTGTTGGTTTCGACTGTATCTCTTCAGTACATGTAGAGTACTGTTGGAAAAGGCTACCTAGCCTAGCTGAGTAACAATTCATTCGAGACACAGATTTCCTACAACATTTAAAGTGATGACTTATGAAGCATACACCTACACAGTAACTATTATAGTTGCTTTTCCATGTGACTCCTGTTTGGTATGAATAGAGATCTGACTAATAGCGGGATCTACAGTGATCGCCTCTGCGTAAGTGCCTAGCGCGCACAGACAATGCATGCAAGAGCTAGTGCCGGACGTTAGCTGCCCCTTACCTTATCAGTTATAGGCTACAGCGGCCCCCGCCAAATCGATAACTCCACATGTCATCATCTCTCATCCCCAACTCGACAACCCGTGCGGCTACTTCTCGCAACCTCCTCCATTCCAACATCACCGACGAGCATCGACGGAAACCGCTTATTCGCCAGGGCCGGGCCCGTATCCACGCTGCATCTGCGTGCCCTCCAAGCGACGAGAACCCCTGACCGAGCTGGTCTAGCCTCTTGCTATCTCCGATACAGTCGAAATCAGTTCCCCCGGTCTCGAGTCAGCAGCCTCGAACCGACAGGTCACATCCCCGCGACCTCGCCCGCCCCCACACCATCATGTCGGGTCTCACCTTGAACACCTCGGCGGCGGCGGCGGCAGCAGCAGTTGCAAGACCAGGGCCGTCTCAGAACAGCACCAAGCAGCTGTCCAACCCACCCGCCTCCGCGTCCACATCCGCACAACCACCACCACAACCACCCTCACACTCACAACCCGCGCCCCAAACCAACAACACATCGCGCTCCTCCTCCTCCTCCTCCCCCGTCCGGCCCCCCTACAGCCCGATCACACCCCCCCTAGCGCCGACCTCGCTCCCCCAAACAACCACAACAACAAGGACATACACGCACAGCACGCACACGCCCGCGACGGCGGCCCCGGCCCCGCCGCCGGAGCCCGTCGACTTCGCGAGCAACCCGGACGTGCTGGCGCTGAAGAGCGCGATCTCGATCCTGCAGATCCAGCGGCGGCGCGCGCAGGCCGACATGGCGGCGCTGGACCGCGCCAAGGACGCCGCGCTCGCCGACCCGGCCGCCTTCGTCGCCGACCTCACCTCGGGGCGCGTGGCCGTCGAGGGGGATCCGTTGTTTGTTGCGGGCGTGCGGGAGGGGGGTGGGGATGGGGATAGCAGTGAGAGTGATAGTGATAGTGATGGCAGTAGTAATAATAGTAGTAGTAGTAGTGAAAGTGGTGGGGAAGAGGATGCGGATGGGGATGTGGATGAGGATGTGGCCATGCGGGACGCGGGGACTCCTCAGGGCGGTGGTAGTGGTAGTGCTAGTGCCAGTGCTTCGCAGGCGAACAGCTCCATGCCCGGCGTCGTTTCCGGCGGAAGCTCGGCCGTGCCGACTCCAACAATTCCAACGACGAGAACAGAAAACCCCCAAGCATCAGCCCCCCGGCCCAAGAGAATAAAACCCGACCCATCACCCGTAAGAGACAACAGCGGGCGTCCCCAGGCGAAACCGAAACCATGGATGACGCTCCCGCGCCCACAGAGCGTAGTCCGCTGCCCGCCGATCAACTGGTCGCAGTACGCGGTGGTCGGCGAGTCGCTGGACCGCATCCACGCGGAGCAGCTTTCGCGGCCCGCGCAGGGCACGCCGGCCGTCGCGACCGCGGACGGCCGCTTCGAGTTCAAGGGGGGCGATGGTGGTGGTGGTGGGGTGGGCAAGCAGGAGAGGCTCGTCGGTATCGCGGCGCCGTATACCCCCGGCAAGGATCGGATAGAGAAGAAGCCTAAGAAGGGCCCGCCGAAACGATGACCGTGAGAAAGAAGGGAGAGGCTTAATGGGTAGATGAGTGGATGGGTGAGTTTAGTTTGGTAGAACTGCAATTCGATTATGAAGTTACGGGCGATGATGATAAAACGATGAGTAGAAGTTTTATATTGATGGAAGCGTTCATGTAAAAGTACCTGAGGCAGATCGCGCAAATGTGTACTAGTAGCCACAACCTTCGGGGAAATTTGAATATCGTATACCTGGGCTCATCAGACACGCTGTTAGCGTAGGAAGGTTTACCATGATATGGATATTAGAAATAGACGTTCAGTCGATGGTCATAAGGCAGTATTTAACCCAGATACCATGCCAAAACAATTCATAAAAACGCATGCAATGCCAGTCTCAGCTCTGCGAAACGAATATGTCTGGAATTAATACTTCGCTACAACACCATAAATAGGGGGTGTGATTTCCTAATCAACACAAAATAATTTCACACGAATCAGCCCTCCACTACTACATAGTCCAGGCCTGTCTGGAGTTTGCTCATCGTGTTTATTGTGAAAAACCCATGGATGGAAAAAAAAAGCAAAGAGGTATCAAGCCCTAAAGTCTAGAAACCATTGATCCTGATGGCCCATCTCCATTTTCTGCCTTAGAGAGAAGAGAAGCCCACCGTTACGACCGACCGCATGCACAATACATAGGTACACCAAGAGGGCTCGGGAATTAAATAAAAGGATCCGAAAACTGCTATTGAACAGTGCAATGTGACCCACCTCCTTAATGCGTATTATCGTCATCCTAACGCCCGCGAACCCTACGAAACGACCAGCTCGAAAGCACACTGTAAAAACCACTGGGTAGTCGTTTAAATCGTAACTCGTGAGTACGCTAGCCACCTAGAAGTCTTCCATGCTCCGCTGTACTGATCTGCGTAGCTGTCTGTTGTATTGTTTTCTCTGGTCGGCACTACCCCAGTACAGCTTGTGCGCTTCGGGATGGACTAGAGTCCTGGGATCATAAGGAGGAGATTCCTCCTCCAGAGCAGCGATCACGGCGTCGATATGCAACTTGACGTCTTCCCGTCTGCTAGGATTGGGAAAGTAACATGGCGTGCCATCTGCAGCGATCCGATGGTGGTACACAGGTGTCAAGAATTTGACTCTAGGTTGTTCCTCCGGGAAACGGGGGCTGAAGTTGAGCTTGATCCGGAACATACCTCCATCAAAATTGGTCATGGGGCGACCGAAGTAGGTAAGGTGCCAGACAAAGGGGTTCCCATCCACCAGCTCAATGTTATGTGGGATGTCATTACGCTTGAAAGACTCCTTGATTTGGTCGAACTGCCGGGAGAGATTTACGGCCACGGTCGTATCTCTGGTTTTCGGAGCTAGACCCTCCAAAGCCCATTTCTCCGGCTCAGCGTCTAAAGCGGCTTTGATTTGGCGCATTCTTCTCTCGAGTTCGGTGTAGTTAAACTTGCCATCCATGGTGTTGCTAGCACCCTCGAAGGGCATGCGCTGGAAAGACTGGCCATCCTTGACCTCTTCCTTTGCTTTCTTGATGGTATCTAGATATGAGTCGTAGTACCAGAGGAATCGACGCTTATATAGGTCCTTAAAGGGTTCCCAAGGAACACTCAAATCATCATAATCAAGATCGTCATCATCCATCTCGAGATCATACCCCACTCGCTCTTGAGTCGACAGTGGCGGCGTAGCGCTGGTCACAGAAAGCCCTAGATAGTCCTCCATTTTCTGGATGACCGAAATGCGTAACGTCTCGTGTCGAATCTGTAGTAAGCCTCTTTAGCAAGTTTCGTTCGATATAGAGTAAGGATCGGCGTAGGTCACCTTCGCGACATAATCTTGTTGATTTTGCTTGTCTGACTCTTCGTTCGCATCTTCGAAACCGGGTTCGTTTTCGTATGGGTTCGACGACATGAGACTTTGGATTGATAGGAGTATGGATTCTAAGCCCTGAGCGGCGGACCACTCTTCCCCTCGTTCTCCTCTCCATGTTCTAGCGCTAGGTTAGAATCGAAGATCGCAAAGACTGCGGAGAGATGGTCGTATACCCGAGAATAGACCTGAGCGTTGGGTTAGCCAAGCGCATAGAGTGGTATGGGTTATCTCTGTGCTGCTTACAAACAAACTTTCCCCGAAGCATATATGTTTGGATTAAAGCGACAACGTCCGCCGTTGGTTGTCATTCCGGTGACGGAGGGAGACTTTCGCGGATAGTCTTTCGAGTAATGATGCAAGTCAGCAAAGCCAACGAGTCCGGGAGCGGGAGCGGGAGCAGGAGCAGGAGCTAACCCTTGTTGAATTTCACTGCAAACTAGGGACAATTAGTATGTATGATGATAGATGATGTGACTGTCGGAGCAGAAACCAACCTCGAAGAATCCAAACTCATAGGGTGTACCGTGAGGGCCGATGATAAGAGTCTTGACATTACGAACGTCTCGATCGCGAAAGGCAACGGCGAGTGCTAGAAGGTAGAGGTGGAAATGTCAATACTAAGCCAACGACTGTACAGAATAGGTATGGGTTCACATACAGAGGTCGGAACTCTTTTGGAGTTCACCAATCTCCTGTGGAAGACGAGAGAGTTGTTAGCCTTGCTGACCCTTCTACCTAGACGTTCTAACCAGATGTTCCAACTAGACCTGGGCTGTAGGAATCAAAGTGTCTGTCTGTACCTTGGTGATCCGTATGATGGATTGGTCCCCCATCTTGTGTTGGCGAATCAAGGGTCACCTGGAGTGTGTTGGGTTGGTTGATAAGAATTAGAATTATCGCAGAAAAATGCCCTTTGACCGAAGCTGGAGATGGGAAAGAGGTGAAAATTGCTAGTTAGGCTGCCAGGACGGAGAAGGAACGGAGGACACGTGCAGTACAGACCTCACAGTTTCTGACGCGTCTGATGCAGGTGTGCAGGTGCAGTAGGGGGAGGTGGGGTTTGGAGTTGGAAGTGGGAAGTTGCTATATGTTCGCAGTCACTTTCAAGGTAGAAAAGGCGGGGTTCCTGATCTACGTAACTGACTGACCAAACTGACCAACAGTGACTCCAGTCTGGACTGTTGGAAGTTAGGCACCTATCGCCTATCTACATACAACACACACCCTTGTCGGGTACCTACTTCGGTATCATACCAGAACATTGAAGTTCGTACATATGTATGTAGAGTTTATATGACCACTGACGTACCTTATAGATGTTTCTGCTATGATGGAGAATATGTATGTATGTATGTATGTATGTATATACTGGGATTCTACCATTATCCTTAGGTGTATGGTATAATAAAGAAACGTATGATGGACTACATGTATAGCTAGGTATTGGTAGGTACCGTTGATAGTTCATATCGATAAGCTCAAAGGTTATCAAGTATTCCTAACATACTTTGGACATTGGTTGGATAAGATATTGTATTCTCTCTATATATATGAATTGATAAGATATATCATATACATATGTATATAACTGAAGCCACCAACTCAAAGCTCGAGGAAGTGCCTAACCTAGGCTAGTATTCTCGATAATAAATACATATGTATAGATCCGCCGTGGGGGATGAAGACATGGAGTCCCCACTTCAGCCAGAAGTATCGGTGCTTTCAGGGTCCGACATACTATGTATGTAGGTAGCTAGCGCACCCCCAGCTCACCTAGCAGCCTCGCTAGAGCCTAGGCAGCATTAGCTAGCTCATCTCCAGACTCCATCACTTCGTATGTACTGCGTATGTACACCGAATCCCTGAACTGCCAGGCGGTGGAGAACAACTGAAAAGGAGCAGCGTCTGCCTACATGCCTACCTCCTCTGCCTACAGACCTCTCCACGTACCTAGCGATTCAACATCATAAGCAATTGGACCTGAATTGAGTTTCGGGAGAGTTCCACACACACACCACCACCACCACCACCACCACCACCATGTCTGAAGCTATAACGCAGCCCCTGCTGGGCAAGGTGCTCGTCATCGGCGGGTGCGGCTTCCTAGGCCACCACGTGGTGAACCTGCTGCTGCGGGACTGGAAGGCCGAGGTCTCGGTCATCGACCTGAAGTGCCAGCGCAACCGGCGGCCGGCGGCGGACGGCGTCGAGTACGTGGAGGCCGACATCACGGACGCGGACGGCCTGGCGAAGGCGTTCGGGCGCCTCCAGCCCGACGTCGTCATCCACACGGCGTCGCCGCCCGCGCAGGGCCTGGGCGACGTCGCGAACGACATCTTCCGCAAGGTCAACGTCGACGGCACGCGCGCCGTCGTCGACGCCTGCAAGCTGAACGGGGTTAAGGTGCTTGTGTACACGAGCTCCGCTAGCATCATGAACGACAATAAGAGCAACCTGGTCAACGCCAACGAGGACTACCCCGTCATTACTGGCAAGCTGCAGACGGAGTACTACTCCGAGACCAAGGTATATATATATATACATATCTCTATTTCCTAGGTTTGGAAGATAGATCCATATCACCCTGATGCTAACACATACTGCCTACTCAGGCCCAAGCAGAGAAGCTCGTGCTCGAAGCGAACCGCGCCGAATCAACCACCCTCCTAACGACCTCGATCCGGCCCTCGGGCATCTTCGGCGAGGGCGACATGCAACTCGTGCACCACGCGGTGAACGTGTACCGGGAGGGCAAGGACCGGGTGCAAGTCGGCAACAACGAGAACCTATTCGACTTCACGTACGTGGAGAACGTAGCGCACGCGCACCTGCTGGCCGCGCGCGCGCTCCTCGTGACGCACGCCTCCGCCACCGAGCCCCTCGACTACGAGCGCGTCGACGGCGAGGCCTTCATCGTCACCAACGGCAGCCCCGTGTACTTCTGGGACCTGATGCGCGCGATCTGGCGCGAGGCCGGCTCGCCGCGCGGCACGGGCCACGTCTGGGTCATGAGCCGCGAGCTCGGCATCTTCCTCGGCTTCCTCAGCGAGGTCGCCTTCGGCCTCCTGCGCAGGACCCCCACCTTCAACCGCCAGCGGATTGTGTTTAGCACCATGACGCGGTACTACGACATCAACAAGGCGAGGCGGCGGCTCGGCTACCAGCCCCTGGTGAGCCTGAGCGAGGGTGTCAAGAGGACGGTCCGGTGGAACCTGGAGCAAGAGAAAAATGCGACGTCTGCGAAATCGTGATGGTTTGGCTGATGCCTGGGTCGGCTTGTACATTACATATTTAATCCAATAGTCAAGATGAGAACATGTAATCATAATAGAGTTTCACTGCAATTCGCCGTTGTTATTATTTCATTCCCATATTCTCCTTGCTGGTATGCGAACTGGTCGCGGCAAGGCGCCAAAAAGGAAGATACTCAGCCTGTGAGAGTGGCAACTTCGAGATCAAAAACATTTTGAAAGTAGTTGGTTTATGGTTTGTAAGTTACTAGAAATATGAATCAAACTTTCGTGGCTTGGTCATAACTTGATAGTTGGCCGAATCAACATATAACTTATGTGAAGTGTTCATTGTTGATGGCAGCTAATTCTCAGGGAACAGCTACATTGCACACAAATCACTATTAATCATGATATAATTCAGTCACGAGATATTTCGATCAAGACAACAGAGCATGGGATTATCTCAGGTTTCTCAATTAAAGAGATCAGCTCTTCAGAGCTCTCCTCCATTTGGAGCATCGGTTCTATCTTGGTTGTTTGGTCTGACCGCAGTAAGTAACCAACCAAGTTGTGATGCTGGCATCAATCAGCCACTCCAAGTTGCCTGTCTATCAGCAGACACTGCCATCACCAGAGAAACCTCGTCACCCAGATCTGTAGCTTATCTGACTCGAGGGTAATTAGTCCTTCTGCGTCTGCACCCTGTCGTCTTCTTCCCACACACACACACACCCACTTGAGTCTCCTGCCTTTTTTTTTCACCACCAGAAGTAATCTAATCCTTCTATCTCGAGGCAAGTTGAAGTCCGTACATAAATTCGAACATTGGGACAAGCCAAAAAGAAGGCAATGAACATATATCCACACTACTCCAAGCTGCGCTGCCAAACCGTCGGGAGGGGGATATGGTACTCCCTGAAGTGAAGTGCTGCTAGAAGAGAAAAAGTATAAACCACGAAAGACTTTCTCGCCAGGGGGAATTCTCAGTCAAATCAAGAGTGAATCGCAAGCCGTAATGCCTCTTCTAGGAGAGGATGGAGATCGCAACGCCGGTCGAAAATGCTGTTTTGTCTCTCTACACCTGATTCATGCTATGTCATGAAGAAATTCAAGACCGCCAATAGTGATAGAATCTTGTTCTTATTCGAATGATCCGAAAGAAGCGAACAAGACCTGATATGGAGAAGTATATACCGGGAAACCAAGTGATTACCCTGTACCAGTCGTGACGGAATTATTCTGTCTGCCCCAGCCTGAATTGCGCCACTCTCGGCGCTGATCGCTGTCGGGCGGCTCCTGTTGATTATCTGCTCGTTCGTACTGATTTGCATTATAAGGCGATTGCCCATTATCAGGTTTCCGCCATTTTTGCGGTGGGGTCCCCTGAGCTGTGAGGGGGATTGTGGGTTCTTGCACGGGACGGACACTGCTTTCCTGTGGCCACATGGCAGGATCTGTGTCAACCCTAGTTGCCGTAGGTCGCTTGTTGTCCTGTCGGGTGACAAAGTCGGAGTTGTCGTACGGTCTCGGGCCTCCATTGGTCGTTCGAGCTTCTATGCGCTTCAGGATCTCCTTGGTTGTGATATCTCCATTGTTGCTAAACAAGGTCGAATCGCTGAGAATATCCATGATCTCGACAGGAACCTATGGGCGCACATTAGTTGAGATATGGGGTTGGGATGAGCTATTTTACTTACCATACACATTTCCTCATTATACTGTATCAGTTCTTCAACACAGGCAACTGCAGTCATAGGCTCGTCTGAGAAGCTTGGGCTCTTGGTGACCGTGTAGAGCACGTTGGGGGCAATAACTCGGGCAAGGTTGTGGACGTCCATCCTTGAGCCCGTGTCTTCATCAACTTGGTGGAAAGTAGCTACCCACTTGAGGAAGCTGAATAAGACCTCCAGCGTATCTCGGTGGATCTGAGGCAACAGGCAGCAGGTCAAATGTAGACAGTGTCGCCTCTTTTCTGGGTCCTTGATCTTGGTTGCTGCTATCCATACGGTGTAGAGCTTCTGTGTCATCAAGGGATCTGCTAGTTCGCGAAGGTACCGTTTGAGAAGCGCTGCAAGCTGGTGGGGAGTTTCGTCATTCCATCGGACGGCATCACAACCTTCTCTGTCAACAGCCGCAACTTGCTCAGTAAGTTTCTTGATGTTTCCGTTCTTCCGGAAGACGCCTTCGACAGACAGATCCTTGTTCTTTAGAGCGACTATGATATCTTCAACAATCGCCGGTATACGCAGAGCTCCGGGCCCAACACCATCTGTAGAGTCTGCACCGTCCCGCTCTACAATCACTTCCAATGGGACCCCAAAGGTGCCCTTCTTCTTAGCGCCCTTGCGGGCTTCATTCTTACCAAAGGCTTTGCCGAATTTATTCCAAAACGTTGGCGCCTTCCTTGCCTCAATAAGGCTAAGCAGTTCCTCGAGCGTGAATTCAGGGTCGAGCATCGGCTGCATGGTGAGAACCGCAACATGTCGAACGATGAAGTATTCGAGGCCAGAGAGCTCGGAGAAAAACTTTCTACCTTCCCTTTGAGGCGATCGATCCCCTGGTATTTTCATGTCAGGATCCCGTCCAACAGACAGCTCTCTTTTATGGTTAGCATCGTAGCTAGGTTCCGTGGCGGGAGACCGGAATAGTTCTTGACGAGTTGGCCGGTAGGCAGTGGGTTGTTCTCGAGCTTGTTCGGCGGCAACGATCCGGGGAATATCGTCCAGGGTTAACGCGTCTTGGTGTCCAAAATATTGTTCAGTCGTGCCCCCTAGGCCTGGTTCGCGTTCTTCTTCGATCTGCATAGCCTTACTGCGTGAGTCCATATCTGCGCCGGCAGATCCAGGTCGAACACTACGACCTTCGGGCCCATCCATAATCCTTGATGTTCTAGCCTTCCTAAGACTGGAGGACAGGTGTTTGTCGAGGCGCGTACTTCTGAGCCTGCGCACATCATTGAGAGTGCTCTCATAAGACGACTCTCTCTGGTGGCGCTCCCGCTCCCCGGTGAACGATTTAGCCTGAGAATCTGATCTGTGCAGAGCAGGACCTTTGTCCGTAGATAAACGGTTGCCATCTACAGGACCGTGACCGTTGGGGTTTGGATCTTCCGAGGTGTGTGGAAGAGCTCCGCTGGTTCGAAGAATCTCAAGTAACCTGGCTAAGGCAACCTTCAGCAGGAAGATGTACTGTTGCAGCTTTGATATCCGCTCCAAAGGTTGTCCCCATTCCCCGGCCTCACTCTTTTCGCAATTCGTGCAGAATATGGCTTGGTTCCGGTGTAAGCGAGCCTGATCTAAGCTTCGTCCCAACTCACTGCCGCATTTAACGCAAGTTACACACGCTAGGTGCCACCTCTTGTCCCCGTTCAAGGCACATCCATCCTCTATGGGTTTCCGGCATGCTGTGCACTGGTCCGAGTCATTAGCAGAGAGTCTCGACATCCCAAGCGTTATCTGCAGGGAATCTTCATCGCTCTTCATCGTCTCGAGCACGCCCAGGTCCTCAAGGAATTGGTACAATGCTTCCGGCGAACGGTGTTCCTTTTCAACCTTAAGCGTCCCTTGGAGGCAGATCCTGATGAGAAGTTTCAGGTAATGCGCAAGGCCTGTCACCAGGGATAACAGTTCCTGAGTGACTCCAAGTTTCCGCACACTAGTGTCTTGAGCTTTCGATAACAAAGAAAAGAAGGATACAATCTTTTTGCACAGAAGCTTCGCCTCGCGCGAATAGGACAGTTCTAGATAGTGTTAGCCATATCGATTGGGGGAGGTGGGCAAAGAATTCCATACCGTTCATCTCAAACTTCCTCATAGTCTCGTCAAGTCTATCAGCAGACTGGAATAGTATATCAACATGGAGAATGAACTTCTTTGCGACAAAGACACCGTCAATGTAGTCACCATTGCTGACGTGAAGGAGCATATCCGAGATGCACGCTGCAGATGACTCTTCAAACGTTGACAAGACACTCCAGATGCGATAGACCTTGTTCTCCATATCTTCCTCTTCCTGTCTTACAAGTTCACGGCTCGCTGCATCCACTTCCTCTGAACGAGGCTCGCTTCGTTCCTGCGGAGGCGTAAGGCGGACATTCCAGAACTTGTGGATCATGTAGCATTCAGGGTGCCAGTGTTGATTCTGTCCGTTACGATATATCTCAACAAATTGCTTCAGTATGGCAGTTTGGCAGCCATTACACCGCTGGGCAAATTGCGTCGAGTAGTGGTAGTGGCAGTAGACATTCCCATCGTGCTCGTAGTAGCTGTCCTGAGCTCCGAACACGGTTGAGCACAGAGAGCATGTGAAGTGGTCAACGTGATACTTGCGGTCAAGCGCCGTAATGTAGGAACCACGGAGAGCACCACCGCACTGGTAGCACAAAAGACCTAATCGCCGAAAGTAGTCGGTCTCGCAGAGAGGGTATTGGCCGCCAGTCTCTTCATCGTCTGCCGGAAAGAACTTGGAAGCCACAATCTGGCCACAGTCCTGCATTCAAGGTCACACATTAGATCTAGAAGCAAGCAACGAATCCCATGCTGGATCAAAACTTACACGGCACTTGAAGCAATCAAGATGGTACGTCTCGTCCAGTGCTCTTACGAACTGTCCTGTCAAGGACTCACCACATTTTGCACATATTCGGACCTGTCCACTAGCTGATCTTCCACCTCGCCCTCTGGACCTGTTCCGCTCATTGCTCCGTCTAGGGTCGCTATTGGCACTCAGTGCAGGCGAGCCAGGGGGTCGGTTCGGCGGCCCATAGGCACCATTTGGATACGACGGACTCGGGGTCATGTTTGGTCGCTCACGATCAAGCTGGTAGCCGCCTTCACTAGGTGGCCCTGGTGGCGGATGTCCATGAACTCGGTCACCAGCCAGACCGCCTCCATAGTCAGGGCCCATCATGGCGGCCAAAATGGGGACCTATCTCAATTCCACGGGGAAAGAAGAGATGGCACCCGTGTCAGACGCGGCGGACGAATTGATCGAAGGAGACACTGGTGCGATTACTGCAGGGCCGTAGTATTGTTGTCCGACGTCAGACATTGGCATCGGTCGGCGAACTTTCTGGTTTCTCCAACAGCGGGTGCAACTAGGAACACGAACGCAGGGACCGGGAAGATGTCGGATATTTGCAGGTTGCAGGCGGAGAAAACAGAAAGGGCGTGTATCGAACGGCTTGCTTTGGGAAAATACCTAGCTAGGCAAATGAGGAGGAGGTGCTGAAAGAGTTGTGTGGGCAGCAAATATGCTGCAGCGGAGGAGAGGGGGGGGGAGGGGGAAGATGCTTCGTAGAGCCAACCGTGGATATTTTTCGACGATGCGACGAGAGCGGGATGCAATTGGGGGCTTGCGCTGATGGATGGTACCGTTGGTTGGATCCGAATGGGCAATTGCGGGCAGTGCTGGCAGTCGTGGTCTGTTGGGTAGGTATTTAGGCGTTCAGGTATAGGGACTCAGCCGGGCGGCGTTCAATCGGCATGGATTACCAAAGGAGATCGAACCGAAACACTAAAGCGTCAAGGCAAGACGATCGTGTGTGTGCTACGTGAAATATGACAACACGGCATGAAGTATAGCGACCCCGTAATCGAACCCCGTAATCCGTTTAATGGCCTGTTCGGCGGAGGGTAGGGGGAGGTAGGCGGGAGGTAGTAGGTAGGAGGTGGGAGGTGGGAGGTGGCAGGCAGTAGGTTAGTAGGAAGTGGGAGGTAAGAGGTGAGAGGTGAGAGAGGTGGGAGGATGCTCGTTTCCAGCGAGATGCAACCCCCCAAAAGCTTAGAGTGAGCGTAGGTAGCGTCGGAGTGGTAGAAGTGGGTTGCTTGCTGCACCAGAAGGGGGGAGGGGAGGGAGTTTAAGGTATGTAAGATTATTGAACGAACGAGGGACAAAGGAATTAAGGCCGCTGTCGTTTATTAGGTATCGAGGGCTGACCGAGTCCAAGTCCAAAGGGACTATTACTATGATGGGGAATTTGACCAAGCCTTGAATAGCTTCGTTGCGTACTTAAGAGGCAAGCAAGCAAGCAGGCAAGGTGAAAGGTGATTAGGAGGTAGGGAGGTAGGGAGGTAGGGAGGTAGGTAGGTAGGAGGTATGTAGGTATGTAGGTATGTAGGTATGTATGTATGTATGTATGTATGTAGGTACAGGAGGTAGGTCCTGTTAGTGTAAGTGTCAGTGTAAGTGTAAGTGTAAGTGTATGTAAGTGTAGGTAAGGTAGGATAGGTTAGGTAGGTAAGGCAGTCAGTCAGTCAGTCACTCACTCACTCACTCTAGTCCGTCTCTCCAGTCTCTGTGTTGGTTCTGGACTGATGATAATACATAATACAGTACTGATTCCCAATACTGAAAGGCGGATTATTATTGCTCGCCCCTTCCCAACTTTCCTCCTAAACGTTAATCAACCTCTAGTTGGGTCAACCATGGAATCTTGGGGCACCAATCCCAGCACCGCGTTCCGCTGGTGGAGTGAGGCCATCACGTGACTCATAAATCAACCTGCTAATTTAATTGGCGGAATGAGACAGGGACGTGATATCCCACGCATCAACACCTCAAGGTAATGACACTGGCACCGGTCTACGGTTTCTTTTCTTAGTGATTGCATTTGTTAAGATTCCTGTATCACAGCTTAATGTTACTTCACGAGTCTCGTTACTTGCTACTCCCAAGAGCATATATATGCGCGTAGGCTAGCCCGGTGCACCAAGACAATAAAGACTTTGCCCCAATTTCCCATAGATTGCCAAGTTCATGGGCTATTTTTCATTAATCCAAGGTTTTGTTATGCTAATATTTCTAATCGCATTCAGGCTACTGAGATGGATGCCATCGTGGAACCCAGCAGCATGGAAAGGTCAAAGACCCTAACTTAAGAGCCATTACTCCGTACCGTCTGCTTGGTATGGCAGTTCCTTGTCATTTTCGCTCCGTCGGCAGTCGGGTAGATTTTTGTCACTTCGGTTTCTGTTAGCTTCCAGTGAGCTGGAGTCTGTTATTGCAGAGCCATACATGGAACGTAGCCTGCGCAGGTATGTGAATATCAACACTAACGGGTATTGTGCATACGCATGGCAATGTTTTAAGTTCAGTGGCTTTAAACTACTGCAGGTCTATAGATGGTACCCTAGGTAGCTGGGGCTGAAATGTTACATACCTACGTACGTAGCATCTGTGGCTTAATCCACATCGGTATGTACAGGCAATTTGGTCTCCCACCAGGTACAGTAAATATAAGGTTCTGGACAATGGATCAATGCGCTTCCACTGGTGAATGCGTAGAACCTTACCTAAGAACCTTAGGTTTGTTAGTGCTGCATGCTGATGACAGCTTGCTTTCGCTTCCATGCTTTCACTTGCTGCATCTGACCAATCTCTGACTTGTATGGTTTAGATGCTGCCAATCAAGCAATAACTGCAGCTTGGGCGCTTGACTAACATATTGTCGCTATGTTTTCTCGCGTCAACCCAACATGATCGGGATTGATGGAGCAACCACCGGAAGTGGAAATCCTTGTCCATATAGGAGCACCCAGCAGAGCAGCCGACGATGCCAGGTATCGGGCTCTGACCGATGCATATATAGACTTCGAACCGGCGAGACAAGTTTCTATTTTCTCTCATATCTGCTCCAACACGAGGAGCAATGATGACAGCAGCCACATATCGGACAAGGGGTATTCTCAGCGTCACCAGGTACAGCATGATGTCTGCACAAGCCCGCGGTCAAGTGAGCCTGTTGTTTCTCTACAATCACCACAAGCTTCATTCCGAAGTGTTATTGATAATGCGGGGTCACCTCGCCTGTTCACAAGAAATATTCCGGAGGGAGACTCGGCTGAAGATGTCTCAATACCGATGACACAGTCATCATGGCAGACGCCAGCTAGCGTGGTGCAAGATTCACATTCGGGAAATCGTATGGATATTGCCCCTTTGTCTTCACCCACACGAGTGTTGGAACATTATCTGCAGCAGTTTGATTCCCCTTCTGGATCTGCAAAGACTGACTCCCAACGAAGTGACACGCGGTCCCCTCATGGCAATTTGCATACTGCTAATTCGAGGCTGACACAAGAATTACCTGTGGCCTCAAACACGTTGTCAATTGTGCCATGCACACCGCAATGCAAGCCGCAATGCAAACCTCCATCTGAGTCATCCGGCTCATTGATAAGAGACACTATAAAAGACCGGCGCGAAAGGATCACAGACACACCACAATTCGATCAACAACCACAGGCTGGGTTGACTGATGATAATGTCATCGAGGAGACCAGATTGATGAATTCTTCCAACCCTTCATCCGCTGCCAGAGCTGACTCGGAGCCACCTCCGGCCAAACAGCATCATCAGCAGAGTCCAGGAGATGTAAGCCCGCGATCTCTAGCGAGGGCAGCTAGTGATGTTGGTCCAACAGCGTTTTCGGGCCGGAAGCCACTCTTGACCATTTCCTTCCTCAGCGTCCATGGATACACATACGACAGCCTCGAGCTCCGGGCCCCGGAGCCTCCTGTATCTGATGCGCATATAGAACCGCACTCTTTCATCACCCCCGGGCTTGAAAAGCTGGCCGCAGACCTGAGCATCCCCAAGCGTTATCGACCGAAGGTGCAAAAGAGGGACCTCCGTCCGCTCGAGCGGGGATACTGGATTCTGGACTGCTCGGCCTGGGATCCGCAACTCAAGCGAGATGCTTGGGCTTACCTGGCAAACTATATTGGGACCGGAGTTGCTGGATGGGGCGTTTGGTGTATCAGGGACTCAGAATTCCGTTGGCTGCGGACATATTGCTGGGGCTTAATCGCACCACACATCTACCTGTTATTATATCTGGCCAGCCAGCGCAAGATCCTCTTCAAGGACAGTTCGTGGGTAGATGGTGAAGGTGTTACGGTCGTCGTCATCGGTGCGCGGGATCATTAGCGAGCCATTTCCACGTGAGTTCTCGGGTTAGGTATTGGCTAGGTACTTCATACGAGCATTTACGTTTCAAGCATCGTGTCGGCGCTTTCTAGACCAGGGGATTAGTACCTTGTTGGATGAGACCGTTGGATTACTGCACGCAGAAATGGGCCATGAACTTGGTTATGAGCCCACACCATAAAAGGAAACCTTGGCTGACAACAATCTCTGCCTCCGTCGTGCTACCTTCGCTTTTTGTCAACAGCATATAGTATTTACTATAGAGCAGTTACGGTGCTGTCTCGACAAAAAGAATCTATGGATAGAGGGAGACTTGAGGCATAATAGGTTCTGTACATGACTAGCTAGGAAAGCACATAAGGAGAATAGCCGTAATTACAGAGTACAATAAAAACTAGGCGGTCTGGCCATCTACCCATATCTCGTGTACCCCAGACATACAATCCTAACAACCGTAACTGCTGACGTTCAAGCAGCCAGGCATCCTTTGGGACTGCCACCGAAAGATCAAGATACGGTCTGATCACTTGGTGACAGAGACCGAGCGACCAAGGACAGAGGATGCGGCTTTCACGTAACGTTCCCACTCTGCCTTTGAGAGTTCTTCATATGGCTATAGAATGTTTAGTTTTGGTATGAGTGTGGGCCAAATAATAGACTTACATGACGCTGCGCAGCCGGTAGGTTCTTCCACTCTTGCGCCTGGGTCTTGACACCGTCCTGGAACTTGAGGCCTGCATAGTCTCCAGAAGCCCATCTTGCCTTTACGAATAGCATATAGGCTGAGGCAGGTCTCTTGGGAATGCGATCATCGTGGATGGCCTTACTGGTGGACTTACCCCTGGGAATGTTGTGGACCCTCTTCAGCGTCGCGCGTGCCTTGATAGCTTGCTCCATTTCGGCTGGGGTGTGGCTCTCTACCCAGGCCTTGTACGCTGCTGCATTAGCAACTTTGTTTTCTTGGGCTACATGCTCGAGACGCTATGAGGTATTAGTAAAGTAGAAGGATCCGTACTGATAGTGTCACACCAGACTTACCTGCAACTCCGAGGCCGAGAGTTCCTTGAACTTTTGCGAAATCTGGTTAAAGTCCACCGCAGCATTTTTTCCCTTGGTCTGTTCGTATACATGGGCCAACCATGCATTTTCTGGGAGTCTCGCGGGTTCTGTGAACAATGCCTTGCTCCTTAATTCTCTCTTCTTAGCGGCTGCTAGCTTTTGTGCAGCTGACTTAGAAATCGGGCCCTTGGGCTTCTTGGGCTTCTTAGCCTTCGACGACTTGGCCTTCGACGACTTGGCCTTCGATGACTTGGCCTTCGATGACTTGGCCTTCGACGAAGTAGCCTTCGACGACTTAGCCTTCGACGACTTAGCCTTCGACTGCTTCGCTTCGGTCGCGGTGGACTTCTTGGTAGGCTTCTTGGTTGCGGTTGTTGTCTTCTTCGCACGTCCAGTAGCAGCGGAAGTTGTTTGAGAGTCACGAGTCGCAAAGCCCCGGACTGAATTGCAGCCTGGCTTCAAGATGACAAGCTGCTGAACTGGAGTACTTGCGGCCAGTCGGGTGAGCACAATGCGACGAGATAGAGAACCAGCAGTGGCCAAGGCCAGCTGTTTGGTCACGGCGCGTCCAATGGGGAACAGCATGATAAGCAATTGCTTGTGTTGTACTGTGCTGTATGAATTGAAGTGTATGAAATTTCGATTTGACAAGCCAAGATCAGCCTCGTCAGTGCATCAAATGAGACAAAATGGGGCTCCGGCGAGGAAATCTGCGTGTGGAATCTGCTTGTGGAGATGTGAAGAGGTCAATCAAGCCCCATGTTGATTTCACACGCGACAGAGCTCCTTATTAATTAGAGCTTAAGCTAAGGTTGTGCCCCAGGGCTGCCAGGGCAGCCAGGCCGCCTGTTTCTGCCGCTGCCAGCTCTTGCGCCCCACAACACCTCGGTGAATGACTCGCACCTTCCTTACCCTAATCATAATAATCCGTACCTACCTACAGTTTACATACGTAGATTCCTAAAAAGAGGCTCAGCCACAGGTGAGTCCGTGCCTCCTTGCCCCCGCAGCCCCCGCTACATAGATACCTGCCTTAGGTAGGAGCCTTGCGAAAATCATGCATTCTCAGCCACACATATGCAGTCTCGGAAAATCGAATGAACCTAACTATGTATGTACCTCCGAACTGACGTCTAACCAGTTCCACTCCGACTTTCTCCTCCACTCAACTCCGTCTCTCATTCTCTCTATCTGCCTTCGAGTATTAGAGATAGGACAACTCCAACGGCCAGCCAAATTGACGTCTCAGCACCTCCATCGGGGCACATAATTATTGAGGCTGTTATCAATCAGGTGATCTTTCTATTCAGTTTGGTCATCTAACTAAGGCTTCCCCCGAGTCCTCTGGTAGCTCTCACCAATTTAGTGCGACCGAGCCGTACTATTCACTATTAAAAAAAACATGGCTCGGCTCAGAGACTCACGCTCACCAACTCCTGCAGGAAGCCAGCTATCTTCAAGAAGACATCGCAGAGATGATGATAGAAGGGACCGAGACCGAGATCGCGACAGAGATCGGGATCGCCGAGATTATGGCCGAGATCCAAGGCGACGTAGTCGCAGTCGAAGCCCCCATGATGTAAGACGACACCATGCACCTGATGGTACTGTTTGGCCTAACAACACAAATCTGCAGCGCCGACCTCGCGAACGTAACCGGGGCCATGACTACCGCCGACGTGAACGCTCGATAGACCGTCGGGACGACGATCTTTATCGTGGAGGAAGGGATCGTAGACGGTCGCGCGACCGCCTTGCAGATAAGGAAAGAGACCGCTCGCCCGAGCCCCGCCGGCGACGAAGCCGTGATCGTGATGGGGATAGAGACCACCGAACCAGGCGAGACGACTCCCGTGATCAAGGCAGAGCACGACGCGAAGGTACTGCTGACTCCCATCCGCGCAGTAGGCGAGGTGACAGCCGTGAAAAAGGCCCGCCGTCCAATGAAACGGCCAAGGCAAAGGCATCTGATGTATGTACAACGCGTATTGCGAAAAGCACGACTCGAGTTAACACATACCTTCAGGCAGATCTGAAATCGAAGCCGTCAGCCACCCAGTCTGATGTTGACAAGAAAGCCGAACGTCGTGTGAAGTTGGCAGCATGGAAGAAGAAGCAGGAGGAGAAGGAGAAACAGAAAGAGGCCACTCCCGGTGGCACTCGGAAGCTTCTAGCCGAAATGGACGAAAGAGCAAATGGGACAGCTTCTAACGCCACCCCTCCCGGGGAATCGCCAGTTGCGGTATCGCCCGCTGAGCCGCAAGCGGCTTCAGTCGCAGCTTCATATTCGGGCAAGTTTGATCCCAAAGCAATTGCGAAGAAATCTGCTCCAAAGGCACAGACCCCTAGTGCCGCCTCTAAACTAGGTACTATCACGAGTCAACTGTCCACAGGCCTTCCTGTAGCAATGAAGGCACCGAATGGTAAGTCCTCGTTCCCAAAGTTGTCGATTCGCATAGTTAACTCAACCACTGTAGTATCTGCTCTTCCACAGAGTAGAGCCAAAACTAGTGGCTTCGGCTTCCACAAGCAAAATGCCGAGACTGAGAAGGTTCCGCAAAAGCGCAAGTTGATGCTTGATGAAGATGAGACCTCGGACAGAAAACTTGCTAAGCTACCCTCGTTGCCCCTTGAAGATGTTGATGATACACCTTACGAGAACCAAGACGAAGAGGACGAGGATGATGCCGATAACTTTGCCGGAGACGAGGCTGAAGAGGCTGCCGCTGCTCGAGCTGCCCAAGAAAGACGCGAGGAACGTATTGCACAGGAAAGCGCTCAGCAGACCACAGAGATGGAGGTGGATAGATCAGGCGAGGACTCGGTCCCACAAGCCAACGGAGTTGCCAACGATGCTCATCCAAGTGAGGCCATGGAGGTTGATGATGACAATGTTGACCCTCTGGATGCCTTCATGAATGGCCTCGAGGCTGGACCAACCACGGGCAAGTCCTCAGCCCCCAAAATCAATAGCAACAAGAACGCCCAGGAGCCCGAAGCGTACTTCAGCGACGACGACTATGATTATAAACGCCAGGAGAATGTGGAACCGGATTCGTTCTTAGCTCTCGCGGCAAAGACCCGGAAGAAGAAAGACATTCCTTCTATCGACTATGCCAAGCTTGACTTAGAACCAATTCGTAAGAATTTTTGGGTTGAGCCGGCCGAACTATCCGAGATGACTGAAGCTGAACTTGCGGACTTGCGTATTGAACTTGATGGAATCAAAGTGTCCGGCAAGGATGTGCCAAAACCGGTCCAAAAGTGGTCTCAGTGTGCCTTGTCGCGAAAAACCCTAGACATTGTAAACGGGTTGGGGTTCGAAAAACCCACTCCAATCCAAATGCAAGCTTTTCCGGCAATCATGTCTGGCCGGGATGTAATTGGCGTTGCAAAGACTGGTTCAGGGAAGACGCTTGCATTCCTATTGCCTATGTTTAGGCATATCAAAGACCAGGCACCTCTCAAGGAGAACGACGGCCCTATTGGCTTAATTATGACTCCCACGCGTGAGTTGGCGACTCAGATTCACCGTGATTGCAAGCCATTCCTGAAATCGATGAACCTTCGAGCAGTCTGTGCATATGGCGGGGCGCCCATCAAAGATCACATTGCTGAGCTTAAGAGGGGCGCAGAGATTGTTGTCTGCACTCCAGGCCGCATGATCGATCTTCTAGCAGCTAATCAAGGTCGCGTCACGAACCTGAAAAGGGTTTCGTATGTCGTCCTCGACGAAGCAGATAGAATGTTCGATATGGGATTTGAGCCTCAGGTGATGAAGATCTTTGCGAACATGCGACCGGATCGTCAGACAATCCTTTTTTCGGCTACAATGCCTCGAATTATGGATGCTTTGGCTAAGAAAGTCCTGAACAGTCCTGTCGAGATAACTGTTGGTGGCCGGAGCGTTGTAGCGCCAGAGATTACGCAGGTAGTCGAGATCCGCGAAGAAAATCACAAATTCATTCGCCTTCTTGAACTACTAGGCGAGCTCTATGATAAGGACGAAGATGCTCGAACGTTGGTGTTTGTGGATCGCCAGGAGAAGGCAGATGATTTACTGAAGGAACTGATGCGCAAGGGTTACCCTTGCATGTCTATACACGGTGGGAAAGATCAGATTGATCGAGACTCAACCATTGAGGACTTCAAACACGGTGTTATACCAATTCTCATTGCCACCTCTGTGGCTGCCCGCGGTCTCGATGTCAAGCAGCTGAAGTTAGTTGTCAACTACGATGCTCCGAACCATCTGGAAGACTATGTGCACCGCGCTGGCCGTACTGGACGGGCCGGCAACAAAGGCACAGCAATCACGTTTGTAACAAGCGACCAGGAGAACTGCGCTCCCGGTATTGCAAAGGCTCTCGAGCAGAGCGGTCAGCCAGTACCAGAACAGCTAGAGGAAATGCGCAAGGCCTTTAGGGATAAGGTCAAATCTGGCAAAGCGAAAGACCAGTCGGGCTTTGGGGGCAAGGGACTTGAGCGTCTTGATCAGGAGAGAGAGGCAACCCGTATAAGGGAACGCAAGATGCATAGGACAGAGGGCGAGGAAGAGGAGGAGAAGAAGGAAGAGAAAGATGGGGATGAGAAGAAAGGCGATAAAGCGGTCACGGCTATCCAGGCGGCCTCCTCTGGGATTGTCTCTCGTGATGCTGCTCCGAAGGTCGACCTCGAGCCGAAATTCACCATTCACAAGCGCGAAGACCCAGCACCATCCTCAAGTGGTAACAACCCCTTGGATAAAGTCTCGTCTGCTATCAATGCAATCAATGCTCGTTTGGGCCGTGCTGGCCAGCTGCGACCGGGTCAACCTATCGACAATAAAGGCCCCGATGCTGGTGCATTCCATGCAACCCTAGAAATCAATGATTTCCCGCAGAAGGCTCGTTGGGCTGTCACGAACCGGACCAACGTTGCCAAGATTTTGGACGCGACCGGGACGTCCATCACCAACAAGGGCACGTTCTACGCGGCTGGCAAGGACGTACAGCCTGGCGGGGAGCCTAAGCTCTACGTTCTAGTAGAAGGAGACACAGAGGTCATGGTGGCAAATGCTATGGCAGAGCTTACCCGCCTACTGAAGGAAGGCACTATGGCTGCTGCCGATGCAGATAACAGGGCTCCTATCGGTGGTAGATATACCGTTACGTGAGAATAGTATACTAGAGGTCAAACAGCAGAATATTTTGTGATTTATTTGGTAAAAGTATGGGTGGCAGGCATTGTCAGTATCTGTAATGGGGGTGGGCGCCCTGAAGAAGGGCATAAACCGAGGCGTGCGTATGGACAGGCGCTCGGGACTAGAAATTCTAATGGGGAACTACAATTTACATTGCTATTGTTTTCCGAGTGCTATATTATGACGATAGTTGACTGGATTCTTTGCTGACATGTTGTCTTACATGCTAGTTATGGCTTCTCGCTTGTGCTGCTTCGTCAGCATCCCGTTGTCTGACTTCATTGTTGCTAATCTCCTTGAGGGTATCATTGCGCGTCTGTTTTTTCTGCGTAGCCAGCTGCGATGCTAGCTTTCCGGTGGACTTCGACGCTGCCGTCTGGGCTCTTGCCTGTGTACAAGTTGCCTTTAGTATGGATATGTAAAACCCCTTTACCGCTTGAAGGGGGAGGGGAGGGGGTTTGGTCAGGACTGGGTATTGGGGGAAAGCGCCCTACCTCTGCAGCCTCGGCAGCTCGTCTCCGCGCCTCGTCTTGCGGGCCGCTCTGCGAGGACGACGACGCCGTCGGCCCTGTGCTTGGGGAGCTGCCACCCAGGGTCCGAGGCGGGCCGCCGACCTTGGCCGGTACGGACGCGCGTTGAGGCTGGGGCGGCGCGGAGCCGAGGACGCGGCCCGGCTGCGCGAAGTGTTCGCTTTCGGCCTTGCCGCATATGTTTCCCATCGCGAAGCTCCAATCGATTTGCTGATATGGGTCGAGTACGTAGGGGTCCTGACGTCTCTGTTTGTCTGCCCGCTATCGCTGTCTCTGTCTCGGCTGCTCTCGTCGGCGAGTTGTATTCCTAGGCCGCGCAAGCTACCCGTTGGATAAGGTAACGTTCTAACGTACGCACGTAAAATATATATGTTTGTATGTGAGGCCGGTTTGCTAATATTGCGTGCTAAAGATAATGGATAGATGTTTGCGCGGCTGGAAATGAGGCATTCCGCGTCATAGCTATGATAGAGATGTTCGCATGAACTGGAAGAATGTCACGTTAGGAGGTGACGTTGTGAATGACGGCCAAGAGATAGTGAGGCTTAGGACCCTGAAAACGGTGCGGGGACTCAGAGGGGGCCAAAGATTTCGTCCTATGGCTGCGCCATGTAATTGACCATATCTGTCTTATGGAAATCCGTGGAAATTATCCACAAAGATGGTGACTTATACGCAATTACTCCTGCTGTTATTAAAGACCAAAAGTTGTGAATCTATCACCCAATCCATGAAATAAATGCTGGAAGTGCCATTGAAGCTTTAAGGTACATATGTACTATTACATATCTAGCTACGTAATACTACCTAGGTACATAAGGTACTATCTAGCTGCACAGTTGTCCAGCAGCTGCAACACTCTACTAGGGCGGTTAATCCAGCTGTTAAAGGAGCCTTCTAGTTATCCAAAAATTTATGTCCTGTGCACCTTGATGGCCACCCCACATTGGCGGGCCAGCGGGCGTGCGGTTGTACCTGGTCTTGACATGCAACAAATGCAAATGCATTCATTGGTGAATTGTCAAGATTAACGTCTGGGTCAAGGTCGAGGCACAAGAGCACAAGGACACAAGGCTACCGTACAAAGGGCACAAACTTTTCCCTACAAATGTATTATTAGCTCATTCTAATAATTGGATAACAGTCTGGACAATAATTCGAATAGTTTTACATACCTAAGTAAGTACATATGTTTGGTGCGATGACGCTTGCCTGGTTGGTAAGATATCCGTACCTAGGTCGGTAGCTCTGAAAGTACATAACGGCACGCGAGCCCTGTCGACCATCAAGGTTCTCTTTTTCTCGATATCCCACCTTTTGCCCACCATTTCCTAACAAACCTATACGCCTACCAGCCTACCAACACTTTTTTTTCTTTTTCGCCCTTTTTGTGCACCACCGAGGTAAAGGGTCCTTCAATTAATCCTATACATATACATCATAGCACCCTACCCCTCCATTTATTGATCTGCTCGAGCCACTGTCGATCGATCGATAGCTGCCACCAGATCTTTCAACGCCGGCGCCCGAGGACTCAACTTCGACTTCATTTCATAGCATCTTTGCCGTGAGCCTTGTCGTGAGTTGTGTCGTGAGCACGTAGCCGCGACGCCTGGCTTAGAATCCCGAGCGTCTGTGTGGCCAGGCCATGTCCAGGAGTACGAATGTACGACTTTGCCTTTGGGAAGATGGACGAGTCCGTTGATCCCAATGACTATGAGGTTCCCTCCCTAACCCCGTCGTCCTCGATGGACAGGTTCAGCAGCTCTGCCGCGCCTAGCAATCATGATTTCGACTTCACCTTTCCCTTTAACATGTCATTCTCTGACACCATATCGCCTTCGTCTCTGGAACTTTTTCACACCTCGCACGATGACACCTGCATCGACAAGTGCGTAGGCGCCTATGACCCCCAAGGACTGCCTCGAGGAGCATATGCACCGCCGGTCCCCTCGAGGCCGCGATTGAATACCTCGTCTGTCTCATATTATCCTGTGCCAGACAATAACCTCTTCCCACCGATGAACCAACAATTTAGCCAGATGGTACCAGATTTCTTCGACGACTCAAGTCTCAAATATGGCCAAAATCACCACACCAAGTCAAGCCACTCCTTGTCTAACAACAACATGCGCATGGGGAATCATTTCAATGCTGCTGACTTAGGTGTTAACTCTAAACGCGCAGCCCCTGACGATTGTGTATCGGTCAATTGCAGCAAATTCTCATGTTCCACCGAGTGTTGCTCCACTCAGGTCTGCCAAGAGGAGGCATGTTCTGGAGATGGCACGCCGTGTGATGATTTGCATTGCTTTGAGCATCTCGATCAGCCTCTTGATCAAATGTGGGATTTGCAGCAGACTTGGAACACTCCCATGCATCCAGAAGTGAACTCAGCTCTCCATAACCAGTGTAACCATACCAACACGGAACATGATGTCGCTATCACGTTGCGAGATTTGAGTGCCCCAGGCGCGTGTAATGTGCAACAACAGCCGAGCTTCCCTCAATTCGAGTGTCCTATCTTCAATGCAGCGGACTACCCGGCAGGTCCTGGCCGAGCGCTCTCGGCGCCCCTTGAGCATCGAAACTTGGCATGTGCATCAGAGAATCACTTAATACCGGTGCATATGAGAGAACCCCTGAAAGAGTCGAATGGAGAGGCCAAACATACGTGCCAATGGATTATTTCCGGAGCAGAATCTGAATCTCAGGAAACTGTTTGTGGCCGTGCGTTTAACGACAGCTGCTCTCTCCAAAAACACTTGTGCGATGACCACATATCTTTGTTGTCAAGCAAAACCAAGTACTTGTGCCTGTGGAAAGGCTGCTCACGTCGCGATGACCAAGTCTTCGCATCCCGAAATAAACTCCGGCGCCATATCGCCACTCACACTTCCTGTAATTTAACCCGAAGTTACTCTGTACCAGAATGGATTGCTAACTGTGTCAAGATAAACCACATAAATGCGACATATGCGGCGAGGGATTTTCAGCACAGCAGGCTCTTGACCAACATGTCAGGACACATACAGGCGAGAAACCATATAAATGTGATGTCGAAGGTTGCAACAAATCTTTCAAACAGAAAAGTGCACTGAGTATGTGCTTGCCCATGCCATCCATGCAAAACAGTGGCTAACTTAAAGCAGCTATGCATAAGCGAACACATACGGGAGAGAAACCCCTCCAATGCGAGATATGTGGGAAGTGTTTCTGTGAATCATCTAATCTGTCGAAACACCGCAAGACACATAACCCAGATTTTAAGTTCAAATGCGAAGAGCCTGGCTGCGATAGTCAGTTTATAAGGATCGACCAACTACGGAGACACCAAGCGAGACACGAGAGGCAGCGGAAGAAGCTAAAGGCCCGGACGCAGATAACACCTGTGTCATCTGCCTCTCCAGATACCCTGACAGGGTAACTGGGCATTCCCGAAAGAAATGTTTTTCTTATTCTATGATACCACTGTTATGGGCGAGTGGCGAATATGGAGTTGGTATACCGCGCGGAGTAACTTGCGATGGTTAAAATCCATAGGTCTGTCAGGTAGTTTCTGAGGTATGGAGTTAAGGGAGTTCCTGTGCGATTATAGGCGAACGCTACGGAGAGCATTATAGAAGCAGCCGAAGGGAGTAGGCATCAACAAGGAATCTTATCTATCGAAGACAATGATTGAATCTTATGCAACACGCATCCAGGCATTATGCTGTATACCTTGGCCTGAGAGTTGGCGAAGTAACATGCTTCGATATTTCCATGTAAACCAAACAAGGACCCTAGCAGTTGCTTAACAAGGGCGCTTTAGCTTGATTCTACTAGTAGGGCACTCCTTTCATAAGATTCCTGATATGATGGCCACACATCCTTTTTAGCGGACAGCCTAGGCTTTCAGATGAGTTTATTAAGATCCATATCTTGTCTATTCAGCTTCTCTTTGTTGTAACCAATACAACAGTTCGAGCACCTAAAAGCGGAAGATAATATAATAGACAGACAATACACTTCGGGAATATAATTAGCTAGACTCTTAATATAATGTGTGACTATGGACTTGGTTGAGTGACGTCTCAAGTGAAGGCTTGTCAACCTTCAGATAGCCTCAGATGACTGAATCTTCCGCATTGAAGATCCATTGACACGACTGGACAAGTATACAGAATCACCTATTAATGGGATGTTGGAAGTACTTTATGTGATTCAGGTAGACGGCTGTGAGTCGACACTCCTACCTGAACAATACGCCATCCGCGTTGTTTAGCATCTAAGGGTTGATCATGATCCCTTTATACGGTGATGGTATGTACAGTACATATCTCAGCCATAACGGCATTTCATTAGCATACCACACACAAGGCCAAGAAGAGAATATTTGTTCAGCGCCCGGAGGCAATTCTTTTCGCATTCAGCAGCGACATGGGCTGCAAGTGTGACCTCATAAACACCTATGAACCGAAAAAGCCGTGTGATGCCATGCAAATATCAGGATTCCCTTTTTGGAATGACCGCGCCCCATCAGCTACCATATCCGCCTTCACCCCTTACTACTAAAGAGCCTCTTATTCAGCCTGAGGACCACCGTTATGTTAGCATTGTCTTCTTATCTACTTTTGATAATGGACCTTATCGGCCACAGGTCGAGACTCGGGCTTAGCGTACCTTGACAGCGTATTTTCGCTGGGGGAAATGCGCGTTCCGCTTGCGCGTCTTCTCTAGGGTCTTGGACTTCTCTTCAGGTGACAGGCGGCGGCGGATGGCGCGGGTCTGCTTGGGTCGGAGGTCGAGCGGCAGGTATTTCTTGTTCTTGTAGAAGAGGCGGAGCGCCGATCGCTGCTTGAGGTTGACGACAGTGAGGACACGTGCGATAGACTTTCGGAGATCGTGGCTAGAGAGATTGGATCGCAATTAGTCTCAGTGTCTCCTCACCAATTGTACTCATTCCTAGGTATCTATCGCAGGATATGTGTGCGAGCGTTGACGACGTACATCTTGTTCAGCTTGGTGCCTGAGGAGGCGATCTTCTGGATGCGAAGCTGGCCGAGCTCCGTCTTCAGCTCTCCGAGCATCTTGATCAGATCATCCTTGTTCTTGTTCCAGAGCTGCCCGGTCTTGACCTTGGAAGTCGACTATAGAGACACCAGGACGAATTAGTCTTGCGAATGCGAGTTTGGAAGGCTTGAAAAAAGCCACGATGCGGATATTGGTAATCGAGCGACTTACCATCGTGAATGGCTGTGGTCGTGGAGGATTTGTCGGTCACAGGGTAATTTTCTTGATGTTGTCATGAAATTCCGCCCGATTTTTGGGAGTTGGCTAAAGATTTGATTCTTCGTTAGGGTTGTGGGTTGAAAAGTTTGGTCATGTGATGTGGCTGCATGGGCAATCAGTTAGGTAAGGTACTCGTCTATTGCATACACCGCATGCCCCTCTGATATTTGCATTTAAGCGACTCCGTCACAATCTCGGGGTCTTCGGGCTTAACGGGCATTTGCACCGGCCTGTCAGCCTGTCAAAGCTGCCAAGGTACGTACATACATACCTACGTGTACCTGGGCCACTTCCGGCCAGTCTCAACTCTCAAAAGCACTGGTGGCTTCTATAACTCGCAACTTGATTCTCGATTGATTATGACCTGTTGTTCAGGTAGCTGTTTATGATTGTATACTAAGTAATGATACACTATCGATACCTCTTCGTCCAATCCCATTAGCCTGTGCTCTACAGTAAGGCCTACCTACATTGTGTGACAACGTCATTGACCAGAACCGCTGTGCAAGCTCTATACAACTTGCATTAGCGATGATCAACGATTCTCGCAGCCGACTTTTCTCATAAGAACTTCACATAACAACCAAACGTCCGTTATTACCGAGATGGCGGCGGCAACAGGAAACCAAGGCTGGGCGCAGTTGCGACAGCAGGCCCGGAGTTTAGAGTCACAGGTAACAGGCGCAATACACACACTCAATGGAGAGCTCCAGGCTGATATCGCAACTTACAGACAGAGACACTATTCCACACGTACTCGCAATTCTCCACGGTCTCGAACATACCAGCGAAGCCGAACAAGGAGGAGCACCAAACAGAAATGAAGTTGGAAGAGATACTCGGCAAGGTAACATGATCTGGTCCGACTATGATCAACTGCAGACAGTACCGGCTAACCACTGCTCAAAGAGAGAAACCGTCATCGGCCAGCTTGCGCGCCTACTAGACTCGGAAGCGAGCCTCACATCATCCGCCCTTAAACAGAACAATCTTTCCCTCCTCCGCGAGAAGCTCGCCGAACACAGACAAGACCTCAAGCGATTACGGACCACCCTACAAGACGCCAGGAATCGCGCAAACCTGCTATCCAATGTCCGAGATGACATACAGAACTACCGAGCGAACAACCCCGAGGCCGCCGAGGCCGAGTACATGTTGGACGAGCGAAACCGCATCGACAACAGCCATAACATGGTCGACAGCGTACTGAGCCAGGCGTACGCCACGAATGAGAACTTCGCTGTGCAGCGGGAGACACTAGCCAGCATCAACCGGCGGATCACGACCGCCGCGAGCCAGGTTCCGGGCCTCAATACCCTAATCGGCAAGATCTCGGCGCGGAAGCGGCGTGACGGCGTCATCATGGGCACTTTCATCGCGTTCTGCTTCGTCGTCTTCTGGTTTTTGTCATAATCGGGGCGGGGGAAGGCGAGGCGGCTGTCGAATTGTATGTTTTTGATTTGTTGGGATGGAGATACCTAGCTTTTCGCAAACCTGTATTCCCCCTGTTCGCAATGGGCGTTCCGGTCTTTGGAAAGGGCTGCAAATCTATGTTGTATAATATGGCCAGAGAGGAGGAAACCGGTGCCAGCCAGGGCCGAACCCCCTGTTTTTCTCACGGAAAGACAGGGTGGATAAGTAGATTTATCTGTGGAAAATTAGCAGATTGACTCTTGAGAAAAAGTCGTCGTTCATATTCCTACGTCATTGGTTAATACTTAGGCCATGAAATATCCTATGGACGATGCGATAGAAGAGGAATAGGGGTACGATACCAAAAGTTTCTTGTCAGCCGAAGGAGGGTTTTCTCTTTAATAAAACTTCAAGTCTCAGATAGATACTATATATTCATATGAGTCCAGTCGTCATTTTCAAAAAGGGGTGAATTGGGTATCATTTCGAACATTATGCATACGTATCAGTACATTAGCTCTATTTCTTCAAGCCCTTATCTTCATCTATAAGTCTCCGAACTCCCTTAACCAGCCCTTCCCGCTCATGATCCTCACTGGGGCCACTGCCGGCCCATCTTATCCTACACTCACCGTCGAGGAGGTACACGTAGCCGACCCTACTATTCAGCAGGCCGATGCGCTCGGAGATCTCGTCCGAGACGCGGTTGCGCACGACGAAGTAGCGGCCCCAATTGGCCTCGCCGAGCTTCCTGCGGATGCTGCCCGCGAACAACCGGATCAGCAACCTCTTCATGCTGTTGTCCTCCAGATTGATCTGCACGAGCTGGGTGCGGTCCGCGTTCTGCGCCAGCAGCGCGTCGAGCTCGGGGTTCTTCTCCTTGCCCACGAACGTCTTCGTCTGGTTCTCGGCCCACATGCCGCTGAACACGCTGACGATGGAGATCCGGCCGCGCAGCGCGGGGGTCGTGTCTCGTGGCTTGCGGTCCGTCTTCAGCATCGTCTTGCCGTAGAAGTTCGGGAAGAAGAGAGACAGCGCGCCCTTGAAGAGCCGCGGCGGCGCCACGAACGTCTTGCCCTTGTGGAATCGCAGGTTGCCCCAGTCGCGGAAGTAGGGGCGCGACATCAGGTTGGTCCTATCACCCACCCCATTGATTAGTTTTCTTCCATCATCCAATGTGTGTGCTAATGCAGTCAGGCATTGTGGGGTGTGAGATGGAAAGGGGGTGAGGGGGGCCCTGCATACAGTCTCTCTCGCTTCTTTAGGTGCTTCTCGTAGTCCACGAAGTCGTCCCGCCGCTGCCGCAGCGTCCGGCGGTCTATGCCGGTGTTCTCGCCCGGCTGCGGCGGCTTCATCATGCCGATCGGCCGGCTTAGCGGCTTCGGCGTGAACTTCTCAGCCCGCTTTCCATATGGCCTCGGCGCGTCGGCCAATTCGGGGGCAAGGGTGATGACCGGCTTAGACGGTTTCTCTGTAGGATTCGCTTTCGCTGTCGCAGTCGCTGTCGCTGTCGGGTCCGGCTTAGTCGTGGGCTTTTTCGCCGCAGCTGGCTCCTCCGCTAAGCGACGATAGGATGTGCCGAACTTTCTCGACTGGCAGAACAGGCATAACAGCCTGGGCCTGCGGGCAAAAGTTATATTACTTGACAACCGTACCGACGCCATTATCCTCTACTGATGTCGGAGGGTCTCAAAGCCGAGGAGCAGGCTGAGGTTGCGCAGGGCTGCCGGCAGGTATCGTCAAAAAATTCCGGCGCAATTTTTTATCCAGTAGCTGCAGGAACGCGATATGGCGGCGTCCATAGCTGCATGAATTGCGGCTTTAGCAGGGCGGTCGCACAGTGGCAGCTGAGTGGCTGAGCTGACAGAACTCTAATGACATAAAAGCGGGCTCGGCTTTAGAGCTGCTTGACGGCCATTGTCGGCTTCCCCAGATTCCCGGGTACTAGCGGCTGAATGTGGGGAAAGCTATCAGTTGGAAGGTCAGCACTCGCTGGCTCCCTTCCTTTCATCTCACCGTGTTAGCCTCGTGCTACGCCTCCGATTGTTCCAAGATGTAACCAAGGAAGCTGACGGACGCCGTCTATGTATACGATGTTTCTTCAGCGTGGTTCTCGTGTGATTCGGCGGCAATGGCAACTCTACCAGGGTCTAAACCGCATCACGGATTCCCAAGTCCGCGGGGCTTATCGCGCTCCCAGAGGGTTCCACTCGACGAGGACTATGCAAGTGGTGAAGCCGGTTCTACTCGCTGACGTTGGTGAAGGTGAATAATTATTCAATATACGGCAATGACTCTATTCTAGGGTACTAAGTCTCTTACAGGAATTGTCGAGTGTGAGATTATACAATGGTTCGTCGAGCCCGATGCCCGAGTCGAGGAGTTCTCGCCTTTATGCGAGGTTCAAAGCGATAAGGCCTCCGTCGAGATCACTAGCCGCTTTTCGGGCGTCGTGAAGAAGCTTCACTACGAGGCCGGTGAGATGGCAAAAGTTGGGAAGCCATTTGTCGACATCGACATACAAGGAGGCGCAAAACAAGAAGACTTAGATGCTCTGACCGCCCCGGAGCCTTCATCGGGAGGAGCTTCGGAGCCTCTGAATAAGGAGGGTTTGAGTAAACCACCGCAGACACATGGCTCTGATAGCAATGGAACTGCCACTTCTGCTGGCGATGGCCCAAAATCCCAGCCAGCCACAGTCCAGAAAAGCAAATTCGCATCTTTAGCAACCCCGGCAGTCCGACACCTGTCCAAGGAGTTGAACATAGATATAACAGAAATACAAGGGACGGGGAAGGACGGTAGGGTTTTGAAGGAAGACATCTATAGATTTGTCGAAAAGAGAGATTCCCCGGCTCAGTCAACTCAGCCCACGAGCGCCTCCTCTTCTATACCAGCAAGCACAGACAAGCAGACCGAGACCACCGTCCAACTAACAAACACCCAACAACAAATGTTCAAGACCATGACCCGGTCCTTGAGCATACCGCACTTCCTCTACGCCGACGAGGTCGATTTCTCCAGCCTGGTCGAATTGCGTCGGCGCCTGAACAGGGTGCTCTCGCAATCCGGGAAGGAAGGGGAGGTGTCGAAAATCTCCTACTTACCCTTCATCGTCAAAGCGGTCTCTCTAGCCTTGTACCAATATCCCACGCTCAATGCCCGAGTCGATATGGACGCGCAGACCTCAAAGCCGGTACTTATCCATCGCAGCCAGCACAACATCGGCATAGCGATGGACACACCCTCGGGCCTCGTAGTGCCCGTGATCAAGAACGTAGGCGCGCGGAATGTGCTCTCCATAGCGGAGGAGCTAGTCCGCCTGCAGGCTCAGGCCGTGGCTGGAAAGCTGTCGCTGCAGGACCTGAGTGGGGGCACAATCACGGTCTCCAACATCGGCAACATAGGGGGCACGTATCTCTCACCGGTCATCGTCGAAAAGGAGGTGGCTATCCTGGGTATTGGGCGAATGCGCACGATCCCTGCGTTCGACGACCAGGACAGGGTGGTGAAGAAACAGGTCTGCAACTTCAGTTGGAGCGCCGACCACCGCGTCGTGGATGGGGCGGCCATGGCACGGGCCGCCGATGTGGTGCGCAGGATCGTGGAGGAACCGGACGTTATGGTGCTTCACCTGCGGTAGGTAAGCTAGGGTGGGCGTGCGCCCAGAAGGAAAGGAAGTTAGTCTGGCCAAACGGACGGGTTTCGCCAAGCTGCAGTTACATATGCAGTGTGTGCTTACCCGACCTTAGAGGCATGATCTGATTTGGGGCATGGTTCTATCTATCTACTACCATCAAGTATCATATGTACATGTATATACTAGAGTAGTCCCAAGACTAGCAGCGCATACCACATACATATGTATGAATTTTCTTTCCCCAAAAGTGCACTTTAGGGTAACAGCCAAGACCCTAAACCCCAGTTTTGACAGCCTTATTGTTAGTTTGTGTTCTTCCTGACTTCCAATAGGGAGAGAGGGCCTGGGAATGTTGCACTTCCACACCAGCAGCATGCAGTCTTCATGGGTATAAGATCGCAGAATTATGCCTATACAGGGCGCGAACACCACATGACTTTGTGACTCCGCAGTCAATCCCAACTGATCGGCTCCGAATCCCGTTTCGAACGAAATGATGAATCTCCTGCGTGTGCATATCTGACCGCAGGGTGCCATGATGATATGACCTGCGAGAAGCGAGAAACAGCCACGTGTAGAAAGATGACGCAGGAGGCTTGAATAAAGGGAAACGTAGTAAGTCATGAAAGGCGTGTCATATCTCATAATATGTTAGGCTCGGTCAGAGGCAGTTAGGTGTGTCCCGATAGCAATATACAACAGTCCCCAACCGCTGAGAGCAAACGGATTAGATGTCTTCTGCATGGCTTTAGTCCGGCAAAACAGTGCCTATATCCCAGGCATCTTGAGATATAGCGTGAGCACGCAACGTAACGTCACGTTATGAATAACTTCGAGCAGTTTCTATGTAAGTGACGGCACTGGAAGGATTGTGGACTTGACTGGTTTCCCCCGAAAAGAGTCTCTTGGCAGCGGAGTGTCCGCGGAAGTGTCAAACACCTTCCTCGTAAGGCCACTCCCTGACATTCTGTCTATATACATTGAACCACGCATGTTAGATACTCCTATCTCCCTAGCAAAAATATTTTACTTTTTGCTCGCTCTATAAACAAACCAATGTTGTGGATATCCAAAAACGCCTATAGGTAAATTTTAACGTAGCCTCCGGAATGCGATACTTCGATAACAATTAATCCATCCGGTTGCCTCTCTTTATGCGCCAAAGTGGATGATAGACCTTGTTCCTAATTGTGCTCACGTGAAACAATAATGCTGATCCCGCTATATATGGGTCGCCCCTTGTGTCACTATAGCGGTGCGATGCCCTGCCAGATTAGATCGATGTAGTCTCGTCGATCTTCGTAATGACTTTTTTCAGGGCTTCTCTCTCAACCTCGGCCATTGGCCCGCTCACGTCAACACTGATGACGTCCGTCTCCTCCGCTGTCGGCGGCTCCAGAATAGAGAATTGGCTGTGTACCATGTTGGCTCCCATGTAGTGTCCTTGTCTTAGGCCAACCCGTTCAAGAAGCACGGCTTCGGGGGCATGGAGATATATGAAATGGAGTACGACGTCGTGCGAGTAGTAAGGGGCCACCCTGATAACATCCCGGTACTTGCGCTTGAGAGCCGAGCATGTAAGTACAACCCCTTCTGCTCCATTGGCGAGTTTTCGAAGAGATTCGTCTCGCAAGACAGTAAGCCAGTCCCATCGGTCAGCGTCCGTCAACGGTACGCCGTTCGCCATCTTGTCAATATTTGCCTTGGGATGGAACTAAAAAATACCCAATCAGAATGTTGTACAATCACAAGTAGTAACAAGGGATTAGATCTAGACATACCTCATCGCCTTCCATATAGGGCAACTTAAGGGCCGATGCCAGATACTTAGCAACAGTCGTCTTACCACAGCCGGCAGGACCAGTAACGAGCCAGATGTGATGGTACCTCGGCGTAGGCTTACCATTGACGTTCGCAATAGAATTGTTCGACGTTACCGGCACGACGGTTGCATTAATTGGTTTCGGGTTCGTACTCAGGGAATTCATTGTTGCAACCATGTTGCTCGGTGACGAAGGTTGCGAGTTCACCGAAACCGGGCTGTCGTAGGATAACATTGGTGCAAACTTCCTTCTATTATAAATTTATTGCAAGCGAAACACGAGGTTACTTGGTCACAGGCACTCCAAGGCAAAATTGAGGATAAATTGAGCAAGTACGTAGCTCCAGTAAATGGGTACGAATTGGGCGCCTATGAGACCAGGAGCTTGCACTGAGATATGAGGGGTTGCTAATTGGAACTTCAGGATACTGAGAAAAATAGAGTCCTTCGAGTTTTTCAAAAATGTAAAGGATCAAGAATCTGAATAAAGAAAATCGGGTGTAATTAAAGAAACGCAATATCGGTAGAGAACAGACCGCAGTAGACTTCAGGACGCCGGCGAGGGTTAGCTTTATAAGTGGGCGTGAGCACCGCGTAGCAGGCATTGGGCCTACAATTTGAAATGACGAAGTTGCTGTAATATCTGACGGTGCCACAGTGCCGACGGCAACTGAAGCAGCAAAAAAAACTTCAGCAAGGTCTAGTACGCCTAGTACCTGAACCCCGAGATCCGCCGCGAGAGAACGACAAGGGTTCTGCTGGGACCAGACACCAAGAGAAGCTCAAGAAGACGTCGAAGAAGGCAATTCCTAGTGGCAAAGAGCCAATCACACTTGCGTGCTGAAATCTTCTTGGGGCTCCGGGCTTGCTCGACGTCAGGCGGGAGGGGTGTGGATAAAAGCGAACAGGTACCCATCCACTTTGGATGTTGTAAGATTCAAGTACCTCTTGATGGAGAGTCAAGTACCCTCCTTACTTTAGATGGAGACCCCAAGAAGGAGACCCGATCCACGGCGGGCATTGTGGAATGGCGAGAGCCTCCTATCTAGGCACTACCTAGATACATATCTTATAGAGCCGAGTAATAAATATAGTCTCGAGAGTGTTCATGCGCATGTGGGCTGAAATGCAAACCAGCATAACCGATGCCTCCACTGACCTGGGGAGGATCAGCACGATGTTTGCTTATTGAACCGAATCGTACTGTACGGAATACACATACACGTAGACGCCCTTTGCGATATCAAAACATACCTGTCTCTCTGTGCCTTGTAATGTGGTAGACTTCGCAGAGGTAAGAAACGGGCAGGCCCGAGACCAACCGGTTTATCTAGATACGGGAGTGAAGTAGAAAGCTCATCAATAGGTAAGCCAACAATGTTTACCTAGATGGCATCCCTTCGTCGTACACGCAGTCGGTGAAACCAAAAGCATGCGACTGGAACTCATCATCAACGGTTTTCAGGAACATGAAAACAGGCTGAAGTCAGGTAGGTTGTGTTGGCTGGCTGGCTGGAGATGATTGGCGGAGGATTGCCCAACATACTGGAGGTCAGACTCACCAAGGTGCGAATCGGCGAAATATGTTCAATCTGGACACATTTGATAGGAGAGGAAAGTATCTATCTGGGCGGTAGGAGGTATCACACAAGTATCGTGGGGGCGAACACAGAGTAACTAATTGTACCTACTGCGTAGTACGGAGTAGGCAGGAAATTTGGTACAATCTTGGACCTTGGGCTGCTGGGCTGCTCGGATCGAAGAAAGGAAACCCGAAAGCCAAGCGGTCCTGGGAATGGGATTGTGGAGGAAAACGTGCTTACGTACCAGGACAGGGGAGAAATGAGACAACAAAAGAAGTGGAAACTCAGGTCACGAGTTGACGACTTATTAATATAGCACTACCATTTATAGGTACCTACCATAGTATATTCATGTACTTACATTAATGTAATTATTGTTCTTTTACCCCTTTTCACCTAACTGTTCAAGGTCCTTAGTCTCTCGAAGGCAATCATTGGCCTACGTGTAGGTATTTACATCGGCGTACCAACGCGTTCATGTTACATATATGATAGGAGTCATCCTACCATACAACTGCAATATACACATCCATGATCTACCAGGATATGTAGGTAGACATGCACGGCATATATTGTATCGGACGTACTACCTGACCGTACGCAGGTCAAGGGCCGAGAGACCCGCAAGTTACACTACTGCGTACCTACTGGAAGGTACCGGGAGGAGGTATGTATTATAAATTATGACGAGATACCCCTCTGTGGATGCATCTAGAAAACTTCTCGAACTCGATTCTTTGTCGTCGTCTATATCTATGCAGCTATGTCAGCAACATATTGACTAGGTACGACAACTGTTGTCCAATTAGGTTGTGTTAGTCGAACCTTCTACAGCAAAGCAAATCAGGCTGTGCTGAGAACGCCATCGCAATTGGACCGGAAACTTGTGATATCAATTCCAGTGCATATGTTTCAATACATCCCTCGAGGTGAGCGCACATATGCATACCTCCTTACAGACCCGGGGAAGCCTTTATCTCTCCATTTGTTTAGGTATTCATGCAGCCACCTGAATATGGGCATGGAACGTACCTCTGTATTGCAGAAGTGTGATAGACAGGGCCGGCCGGCAGTGGATTGACGTTTTGACGTTTTGTGATGTTTAGCTAGCTCTGCGTCGCGTTCGAGATCCAGCCGTTTGTCTCACTATACGTCGTAACAACGTTGATCCCAGCTGTTAGCCCTACGGTATGTAGCTCGGCTGCTATTCCCGTCACCCCGTTCCATTCTCATGCATTGCTCTCCCAACCCGCTAGGTTAGTATTTGCAATCCACACTCACGACAACGACTGTTCGGTGTTAGTGGACCCGGGGAACACGGGGAAGTCGGCAACATCTAAATATGCAACATCGTCTTCACCGCTTAAAGGCCCGATGATAAAACAAAGATTTCGTCTTCCGTCTGCCTGTCTGCCAATGATATTCTAGTAGAGCGCGGCTTACATGCCAAACACTATCGCCATTGACTTTAGCTATAAGATACTCTATATATTAGACAAGAACCAATATAGTCACGCTAGACTTACCTCGAGATGATTAAGGTTAGATTACTGGATTCGTGGACACTTTTCTTACCTGCTGTAAGATAGAAAGCTGGGTTGGTATGTATGGATAGGTACAATTCATATCAACGCTAGTAGATCTTGCACTGCTGGCTCACCTCAGACCGCGTCTCCCAATATGACTTCAAACCACGTCAAATATACACTACCAAGTCAATGGTATGGCCGATGCTTTTGTCATCAATGTTGTACTTGAACCATCGACTTATCACATCGAATGCTCCGATTACAAGAGGTAATGGCAATGCCTCCCTACATTGACAAGCCTCAATGGCAGAGACTCGATATTTTATGATGTTACATGCAAATACTAAATACCCTTTTTCTTGTTTGCAGCAAGGTCACCTTGGGGTCAGTGGTTATTACCCCGACCACTCGGATTTTAAGCCATGCGGTGAATCCAGCTTCAATCTCAATGGTCATGAGTGACACAATAAAAGCTTGTTGGTGGTCCTTACACAGCGGCTCACTTCTCCCCTAGTGTAAAACAATGCTGTGCCACCACATTGTTCATGTTCCTTCTGCGATGCACTCATCTTGGTGCCTGAAGTTGTAGATGTATTGACTTATTAGAAGGGTGTCAAATTCAGCTACCTTATGAATTCATAGATCTTGGTTTATCATAAGGCTATAGCTATAGAATCTCCAAATCTAAGTTTCACTAACGATATAGACAAATGTATGACAACCATCAGCCTAGCCCAGCCTACATAGGAGATCATTAATCTTATGTGCAAGCCCGCTAGTGTTCCAGTCTCTTTAATATGGACAGATGTTATCTATATAAGTACTGCGTATTCAGCTAAGGCCGCGGGTTAGGCTGACTGCTTCAGGCAACCCGACATCCGAGATTCCGAGGTTTGTCAATCTAGCTGCAATGTCACTCGAGATCATGATTGTAAGGTCTGTAAGATTTCTCCTAAAGCCGTCAACGATGTTTGAGACTTTCAATAGCATACTTCAATTGACTTTTCTAAGACAGCAAACAAGGCTTGCTATCAATCTGGTCAACGATATCAGAACAAGATGAAGGGATTACCTATGTAGATACCTAGTTAGTGGGGTTTTATAGGGCTTTCCCCTTCGATTCTGTTGGTCCGAGCACTGGTTGTTCAAGACGTTAAACGGCAGAGCTGTGGCGCATTTGCAATTCGCGGGGCACATACGATGACATAATAGCAAACAAATCCTTTTGGTCAAACCTGCAGCTTTTATATGTACCTTTCTGCCTACGGACGTGGAAAACGTGTGAGTGTTAACGCTAGTGCTGCAGAGGTCCCTCAGCCGTGTTTTTTGGTGACGGATAGCAGCGGTTGCCTGTGTTCTCCTCAATGAACCCCCTCCTTTCACTGTCTCGAGGACTTCCTTCGGCATTCAGACTCTCAAGACGCCTTCCCTCACTCAAACCCTCGTTTTCTGGTAACCCGCTCCGTCGTCCCGGTGTAGCACGGTCACTCTTTTCCACAATGGATGCTCAAGATCTCCAACACTACCTTGCCGACGCTCCCCCTAGCGTCGTAAGGCTCGAGATTGAGAAGCACTTCGATGCCCTCAACGACAAGCAGAAAAGATACGCCCATTTCATTAGCAGGTACTGGGGCACGATGCACCCCTACTGATTCAGGAGACACTGCTCACTAATTATGTGCATCAGAGCATCATTTGCGGGTAGTAGAATTGTAGCACGGCAGATTTCTCCCGAATCTGAACCAATCGTGAGTAAACCGGTGCTTACATGACGAGGCCACGTGCTCACCCTAATTGCAGTTCAACTTCATACTGGCGCTTCATAAAGAAAGCGGAGGAGACTGGAAAGCACTGCAAGCTAAAGCTGGCATATCGGACGAGCATCTAGATCAGTTCTTGCAATACGCGGCACAATTTCTTGGAAATAATGGCAACTACAAGAGCTTTGGTGACGCCAAGTTCATCCCGAGATGCCCGGAGTCTGCATTTGCTGCCCTTGCGACCACCTCCCCCGATGCTCAGCGATTCTACAATGAGACCTCCGGCGGCATCTTTTCTTCTGAGAAGCCTGCTCTGATGCATCTTGGCTATCCCGAAGAAGGTCACATGACGACTTACTATCCGGGGTCTCCAGATATCACAAAGGCCGAGATTGAGGCCGTCTCGGCGTGGATGGAAGAAAAAGGACTACTCCCAGAGAACACCCGACTAGTCAAGTCCAAGGATGGCTCATTTGAAATATTGATTGCATCAGGCAATCGGGCAATTCCTAGTGAAGGCGGTGATATCGGGAAGGAGACAGAATTCAAGATCAACGATGGGGCTTTGGCGGGGAAAACCATAAAGCTGGTTTATGGCGACCATGCTAAAGAACTGGCTGCTGCTACGGCTTATATCAAGCGGGCGGCAGAGAATGGCGATAATGAGAATCAGCAGAAGATGTGCGACGCCTATGCGAAGTCCTTCGGGGAAGGGTCGTTGCTGGCCTTCAAGGATAGCCAAAGATTCTGGATCCGAGACAAGGGCCCCATGATCGAGTCCAATGTTGGTTTTATCGAGACCTACCGTGATCCCGCAGGCATCCGAGGTGAATGGGAAGGCTTTGCGGCGGTTGTCAACCTCGAACGGACCAGGGCCTTTGGAGCCCTTGTAGACGCTGCCCCTTCTCTAGTCCCACTCCTACCATGGAACAAGGATTTTGAGAAAGACAAGTTCTTGTCACCCGACTTTACTTCCCTCGAAGTACTGACATTCGCCGGCTCAGGTATCCCAGCAGGGATAAATATCCCCAACTATGACGACATCAGACAAACCGAGGGCTTCAAGAACGTGTCTCTCGGGAATGTACTAAGTGCTAAGGCACCGGACGAGAAGATACCGTTCATTGACGAAAAAGATCTTGAAGTATATCGGAAGTACCGTGATGGGGCCTTCGAAGTTCAAGTTGGACTTCATGAACTCACCGGTCATGGTTGTGGCAAGTTATTACAGGAGACGTCGTCAGGCGTGTTCAACTTCGACAAAACGAACCCTCCCCTTTCTCCCCTAACTGGCAAACCCGTTACGACGTGGTACAAACCTGGCCAAACCTGGGGTTCAGTCTTCGGAAGTCTAGCTGGTTCATATGAGGAGTGCCGCGCAGAGCTTGTTGCCATGTATCTGAGTTGTGAATTCCCCGTACTGAAGATATTCGGTTTTGGCGACGGCTCAGTCGACATAGATGGTGAAGCTGGTGATGTACTATACGCTTCATATCTATCTATGGCGCGCGCTGGTCTCGCTTCCCTAGAGATGTGGGATCCTAAGAGCCGTAAATGGGGCCAAGCTCACTCACAAGCACGATTCTCTATCCTCCAATGCTTCTTGCAGGCCGGCGACGGCTTCTGCAAGCTGGACTATCAAAAGGACGACCTCACCGACCTCAAGATCCTCCTAGACCGGAGCAAGATCCTCACGACGGGCCGCAAGGCCGTCGGCGACTACCTGCAGAAACTGCACATCTACAAGGCGACGGCGGACGTCGAGACGGGGACGAAGTTCTACAACTCCATGACGGAAGTCGACCCCGAGTTCTGGGGCCGCAAGGTCAGGAACGAGGTGCTCCGCAATAAGCAGCCCCGGAAGGTATTCGTCCAGGCGAACACCTACTTGGACGAGGCGACCGGCAAGGTCACGCTCAAGCACTACGACGCTACACCCCAGGGCCTGATCCAGAGCTGGGCAGAGCGCGATGTATGACTTCCGATTCCAGGCAGACTGGGTAAAAGGAGTTTGTTATGAAAATTGGGATAAGAAGTAGCGCATCTGCATACCTGAATCTTGTTCTTGAAAAATAGATAAATTTCAAGTGATGTTAGATAGACATGCTCACGACAGGTCGTTTATCTTGACTGTGAGACAAATAGTTGATGTTTAACAGTTCTTCTCTCCTCTCTATGCTAAAAGATCAATCGTGAACTTCATCCTCACCTCAATCTTCATGAATAGAAAGATATCATATAGGAATTTAGATACCTGAGCCTGGATCTAAGTATCCTAGGTCCGATGATGTCAATCTACTGCCACGCCTTACTAAGTCTAAACCCAACACGTTCATAAACTTATTTCCCGGCACGGAATACCGAGGTATAACTATATCATTCATTTCGTAGCGAAATTGCATAGACACCTAGATTGGAGTTGATCCTCTTGAGTCTTAAGAACTGTAGGTGTAAGTTCCAGAGATCATAGTCTCAAATATTGCTTGTTTCAGTAATACATTCACCTCACCAACGCGCAAAAGCCGTGCATATTGTCTTGATATAGCCTTTGTTGACTAGAACCTCAATTACAGACGCCAGAATCAATATGACCGATGAGCCTTCAACGTCCAGATGCAATTGGCAAAGCCAGCCCAGTTCCGCGATCCGCCGTCCGCAAATTCTTTATGTTATCTCTCCTCCTAAGAACCGTGAACCCCCCAGAAGCCCTTCCGGAATTCCGCATCTACCACTTCATCTCGTGGGGCTTGTCGCCCTTTCGGAGGCTGAAAGAGCTCGCGAGGTAGCTGGCAAGCAGATCTACCTTCTTGATGCTGGCAATCAGGGGCTTGTCTACGGCCTTCTGGTCCGCCGCTCGGCTGCTGCTGATTTCCTTCTTCTGTGAAGCTGCGTGTTAGCCAACCTTGCTCCTGTGGAGGGAACACTGCCTGTCATATCGTACCTGCGGCTTCTCGCCCTGCTTGAAGAAAGCCTCCTCGCTAGCCTTGTCCTTCGCCTTGTCCCGGGTGAAGTACTGGGCTTCTGCGACCTCCGCGATCTTCTTCTCGTCCAGGCCCGTCAGGTCGATCTGGTAGGAAGTGGCGATGACGTATCGGGAGTTCACTCGTCTCAGGGGAACGCCGTTGATCTTGAAGGGACCGGTGACGAGCAGGACACCCTGGTCCAGAGTCTTGAGGAGGACAACGCGCTTGCCGCGGAATCGGCCGGCGAGGAGGATGAGCACGGTACCGGGCTGGAGGGTCTTTCTCGGAGCCCAAGGTCGAAGGGCCTTGCGGACCTACGCATCGCAACCGTTAGTGAATGAATCAATGAGCAGCGTCGTTGAAGTAATGATCGGGCCGTCCAATCGATCCATCTTTCCCATTCCGTCGAACTTCGTAATTTTGATAGAAGAGCATAAGTGCAGAATCGCTAGCACTCTATGCCCGGTTCATTTTATGCCAGCGACCTCTCATATTTTCCCCAACACTGATATCCATACCCAAGGCCAGTTTGCCACAGCTTGTTTCCATCGTGCTCAGAATATGGAATTTTTGCGTTGCAACTCACCGTCTTCGGCTTGGCCTCATCCTCAGCTGGGTACCATTTTTGGGCCTTCTGGGAAGCGTGAGGAACGTCCCGAGTCGACTTTCCGAACTTCTTCTGTGTGCTCGGCTGCGACATGGTGAAGCTGTGCTAGGGGGGTTAGTGGTGGTGAAAGGAAATTGGCAGGTTCCTCGATGTTGATAATGCGAGGTCAGAAATTCCACTTTGCGCGAAAAGATCAATTCAGTTGTGGGTTTAGGCGAAGCCCTGGTGCCACTGGTGCAGGTGCACCACGCAAAATCCAGTACCTGTGGCGCGGCGCCATGTGGGGCAGATATATCTAGGGTATCTGTGGCTGGAGAGACATTGGTTGTGGCGACACATATAGCTTACCTAAGCATGCTAAGTCAGCTAGTTCGTCACGGAATTTAATTTTTGAAAGGCCGAACTTCAGCCCGCCTAGAAGGTAGGTACGTTGGTACTTGGTCGTTAGGTAAGGCAGGCGGGCATTGAGGTCAACTGCCCCAGAGGTGGAAGCTTGACGAAGCTCTGCTGCAGCCTTATCACATACATCATCCAACGTCGACATTTCAGCAGCATCTCCCCCAAAGTTTCACATTCAACAATCATACAACATCCCAACCTAATATTAACTGTCCGATACTTTGTCACTACCCGAATAGTCTCCTTTCAAATCCTTTAAGGCCCTGCTAGCCCCGCTCGATCATGTCGATTGCACCCATCATAACCTTCAAGGCGGGCATATGCGACATCGATGTACGTATTATACAGCTTGTTTGTCTTGTGCCATCCATCATACTAACATTAGCGCTAGAGCTCGTCAAAGCCCTACAAGGTCAAGCCTTCACCCCGGCCTGGGTATATCTATCTGTACTCTGAAGATGGTAAATAGTCAATGGATGCTTGCGCAGAATGTAGCTGTCGTGCTGATATAGCCTAGATTTGATTCATTTCTGCTGGCGAGAGCGGAACGTTCCCCTCGACGAGCCCGAGCTAGATCTAGTCATGGTACCGACTGACGGACACTTCATCCCCTACGATTCAAAGCACCAGCCTTTCGAATCTGCCAACACGAATGGCCGCATCTTCGTCCTCAAATTCCTTTCCTCTTCCCAGCGACACCTCTTCTGGCTGCAGTCTAAACCTCAAGGTCGCAACGGCGACCCGACCTGGCTCAGCCCTCGCGACCGAAAGATTGGCGATATCGTAGACAGACTTCTACAGGGTGACGAGGTTGACGTCGTGCGCGAGCTAGCTTCCATCACCAACAACGACAACGACGACCGCCATGGGGGCGATGACGAGCCCATGGAGGATGTCGAGGGACATGGTGGTGACCCCACTTCCCAAGGAGGCAGCGGAGGAGCGGGTGCAGGTGCTACAGGCGGCGATGTACGGGAAGAAGGCGAGGGAGCGAGAGAGGGCGGTGCCGACGGCGCTAGAGCGTAGGTGATATCTCATTCTTCAACATTGTGGCGTTATTATGGAACTGGATCTTGAAAGCATGAAAAACCAAAAGGCATACATTGGCGCATAGAGTTTCTAGCGTGTTGTTGGGCTTGCCATGTATTACTAGAGATCATGAGCTCTCTCTCAAGAAATGAGAACTGCTGCGATTTCACACCAAATTGTCCACGCCAAAGCAAATGTGCTGACGCGATGTTAGTGCTGCCTCTGGTGTCCCCGATGCTGCTACCGCGGTGAGAAATTTCCTAGACTCGTTAAAGGGGGGCAATGCTGCTGCCGGAGCGAGCCAAGCGGAAGGGAAGCTGTATCCACTTCTCTCGGATCTCTTAACGCCTCCTACCACTGTTCCTGTGGCACGGGTGGCGACGGAAGAGCAGGTAGATAACCTACTCAGCTTTCTTCCGCCCTCCGTTCTCGTCATCTCTCAACAGGCCGACCACGGTGACAGTACTGCAGAGCCGACCCCTGATGCGGTAGAGGCTGCCAAACAAGCGATGAGTCTCGGCCAGAAGAAAGCCTTGTTGGAGAAGGTATTGCGGAGTCCGCAGTTCCACCAGAGCTTGACCAGCCTGACGATGGCGCTTAGAGATGGCGGATTACCCAGTGTTGCCGACGCACTTTCTATCAAGGTCGAGAACGGCGGTTACATGAGAGGCAGCCAGATGCCTCTCGGCGGCGGTGACGCAGTTGAGGCCTTCGTTGAGGGCGTCAAGAAAACTGTCCAGGAAAACCAATAGCCTACCGTCAACAGCCTTAGGAATTCATAGATGCACATACGTTCTCAATGTAGAAACGGTTCACCTCACCATGAAACATGAAATATGCTGTTACAATATCTTCAACGATTCCTGTACAACATCATGTGTGCTGCAACGTGGGACGAAAAATACTTACTACGGACCAATACCTATAGAATTCTTTACGCCTACGGGATGGTTGATGAGATACCAGATGCTGTCAAGTTATATACCACTTTTGGCTTTGCAAGGTCTGTAACCAATCCAAGTAAAAGTTTTCAAGTGCTCATTATTAAAGTAACTATTCAAAAAGAAGGTGAAGAATAGAATATCAATTTTCCGTTTCGTCTTAAATCCACAAAATTGCCACGCTCTCCCCCTTTTCTCTTCTTTTTCTTTTCCATTCTTTCTTTTTCTTCTTCTCTCCATCCAAATCTTCAAGCAACTAAAAAAGCGAGAGAGTGCGTGTGCGTCTCAAGCTAGGTAGATAGTCTTCAATAATACGGAAGCTTCCGGCGCCACATCTCCTCCTCCTCGGCGACGCGGGCGCGGCGGGCGTCCTCGAGGATCTCGTCGGACGAGCGGACGCGGACGGGGGACTCGCAGCCGCGCAGGCCGATGAAGCGGCCGATCTTGCGCCGCTTCTCCTCGAGCGGCATGTCCGACGACCACGTGATCGGGCACGGGTAGTGGAACGTGTACTGGCACGGCGTGCGCTGGTGGTAGAAGTGCGCCATCTCCTCCAGCTGCGCGTCCGTCAGCAGCCAGAAGTTTAGCAGCGTCCCGGGGAACGCCGGGTGGATGTCCCCGGTCGTCAGCTGCACTAGGGGATGGAGTGGTAGTGCCATCTGCCGCAGCTTCTCCCGGAACACCGAGTCCTTGGCTGCCCGCCGGTCTCCCAGCATCGTCGGCTGGTTGCGTGTTTGGTTCTCCATCTGATACGGGAGGCAGGTCACAAGGTGGGCTGACGGGTATTTAGGTGCGTTGTAGGTTACTGCCAATGAGTGACCGTATGCTGTTTGTTGCTGACGCTTTGTCTGGGATGCGTTCGGAACTGTTAACTAAGATGTGGATTCTTGCAATACTAGTAATAAGTGTGAGAGCGGGAGCGAATAGCTTCAAATAGAGAAAGTAATGAAAAATGAGAAGGCTGTAAGCGAGTCCTCTTTAATAACTCTCCTGTTTTTATGAATGTTTTCTGTTTAATTCGGCCTTCGACGATAGTGTCCAGCCGCCAGCAGCTACAAATGGAATGATAATTTATATGATGGGACGTTAGGAGAGAACGAGCACTTGGATAATCAACTACGCTGCTGGTGGATAGGAGACGTAGAAGGGGCGTCCTCGAGGCTCGCGGGTGGTCGGCGGCTCTTCTTGTATGTACCAACACTTAGGAGGCGTTCTTTGTTGCGCTCTCGATGTTTCTGCACGTCGTGATCCGGCTTGCTGGTTCTTTGTCCGCTAGTGCCGTCATGGGATGAAGCGAGGCTTTGTCTTGGATAGTAGAGCTTTCATGGGACTCATTTTGGAAAGACACAAAAAGGCGGCTAACGATTTTGTTTCCTGGACGGATTTGGGAAATGCTTATTTATCTTCTGTCTAGAATCGTGGGTCGTGTCACAATGACTTCCTCTGAATATACTCGAACAAACAGAGCCTGATGTGTCTCAGTGACTCCTTTCCCAGTAACACAATTCCTGTCAAAGCCCTTTCCAGGAGAGCTTTGCTACGTGGTCCGCTTTCTTCCTGCTTTGCTTCACAAAACCCATGGCTCGCATTTCGGCCAATGCGCGGTAGAACAATACAAGCGCAGTTCGCTCATCTAGCCCATCCTCGTTATCCTCGCCAACAATGGCGTGATATGCAGACCAAAGATCAGCACTGTTGATGAGAGAGCCCGTCTCAAGGTAAAGTTGATATAGGATGGAAATAGCTGGTAGCGATGGAAGAATCTGATCATCTGATGTCTTACAACATGAACAACCAAGGTAATCATGTGATCGCGACAATGCTCGTTCGATAGCCACTCTCGGCCGTGGGATGAACACGTCTCTGTATGGTGTTTTCGAGTCGAAGAGCCATAGCTCGTTGAGGGGTACATCCTCCACCTTCTCACAGCGAAGAACACCCTGCAAGTGGTCGACAAGTTTATCTATCAGGTCTGTGTAGGCCTTATCTTCGCTAGTGAGAGCTGCTGTATCCTGACTAAGCTGTACTTTCTGAGCAACGACGGTGGTCCTCAATACTCTGCTCTGTCCGCTGTATTTGCTTCGGAGGATATTCCCTTTCTCCTCGACATCTGCTTGCAACTGTTTGATATCAGCTAAGACGCCTGAGAGAACTGTGGCTGTGTCCTTAGCCTCAACCACCCAGGGATCTAAGCCTAAGCTTTGGTCACCGTTCTCAACTGTTTCTAGCACTTGGGTCAAGAATGTTATACAGTCAGTCGACTGCATCCGCCTTATCGAATCTCTCAAGTCGATATTCTGGTCGGCGAGATCAATTCCATTTGAAACGACGTCCAGATAGAGACCAGTGAAATCCACAGACAGAGTCTTTCCAGTTGTTAAAATCTTCACTGTGCGTAGAAGGTTGAGTAACCACCGACGGTGATCTTGAAGAGTATCTTTTACGTAAGTTGCAAGATACTGATCATCATCTAAGAGCAGTCTAGCCTGTTTTATGTCGCCTTGCTGGACGACTGCTTCTACGTATCGACGGAAAGATGGCAGGAACCGTATTGCACCAAAGTGTTCCTCATCAAGTATTTCATTCTCGACGTCACCGGACAAAAGCACCGTTAATGGGTTGGCATAGAAGTGACACATGTACGCGTACTAAATCCGTCAGCTCTGAAAAGAATGGTTCTGATAGATCTTGATGCTTACTTTTAGCGAACTCACAAAGTCCGGAATGCTCGATACTTGATCCCGTTGACGCTCCAAAAGGCTATGCACTAGAGTAGAGCCTAGTCGTAATGAGGCACTGGAGTGTGCGATGGCGGCCTTGAAAATCTTATTCACAATCGACGTCGATTGCTCAACATCGAATTGATCGCCGTAGAGACACTGGCAAGTTGACTTCAGCAGCCGTGCTTGGAATAGCTCTATCGAGGTGGCCACTCCGAAGAGGAGGGCGAACGGGATGCGATCAAGCCATGAACTGACTGTCGTGTTAGCGATAATATATGAGAGTAAGTGATTGATTGGTACACTTGCCTGAAAAGGGAAATCAAGTCGGACAACAGACCACTTTCAAAAGCCTCGCTGTCTTGAAAGGCGATAATGACATGGCGGCGGGGATTGGATTTCAGATGAGCATAGAGGGCCTCGAGGTCATAGTTTAGATATTTACGGCCCTAGGAGGTCAATTAGTTAAGAATATGCAGTTATTCTATCACATCAACTTACATCTTTGCCCGTAGCTAGATCTAGGTCGTTCTCATCCTCACTTTCTCTTGCCGTTACATTATGTATAGTTTTCTTCAAAACGGCTTTGAGATTGGGAGCATCACCAGATCTCAGTCGCACGACCTTGGCATCAGCTCGAACATGTAGCGTGTCTGAGAGCTGTTCGAACAGGAGGTCCTGGGAGGCGATGCTGGGGCCCGTAATGATGAAGGCAGAGGGGATCTTGCTGCCGGACGCATGATCTGGGGCTGCTTCTAGGAACTCGGTTACTTGATTTAGTGTTGACTGATTGGTCTCTCTAAGGATTTGCTGGATTCTCTTGTCGATCTGGGACCATGACTTCTCAAACAACTGCTGCCGAAGACGAACACAGCGCTCATTTTCAGAGCCATTGAAAAGTGGTTGGAATTCCAATGGTGTAGTAATTTCGTGAGTCTCAGACCTGTTCGGCTTCTTTGATATTTTTCTCCGTTTGGCTGGCCGACTCTTGCCATCAGTCTCATCTAACGGATCGAAGACATAGGCACTCTATTCACTATTCATTAGTACTGCTCGTCTGTATAGGTATATGTAGATAAAATCACCTGGTGCTGCTTTTCTTCATATATCTCATCGGCTAACTTATCATTGGCCATATTCTAACATGGACACGTTACGTTGTTATTATGAGACCGTTTCGTTGAGACGCTGTGTAAGTAAGTAAATAAGAGAGGTACCTATTTCGCGTACCTTTTTGATGCAGGGTCCTGGCTGAGCCGTACTGTGTGTTGAGTACAGTATTGGGCTGCTCGAGTCTCACTGGCAGGGCTGGATTGGACCCTGTTAGCCACCTTATAATCCCTGTATAATTATGTACATACTGTGCGTACCCTGCTAACGGAACGCGCTAAAAACGCCGAGACCGCCTCTAATTCTTAGGTAGCCAGTGATATCACCTCTGTTCAAGTGGCTGTCTTGAAATTTTCGACATATTTCGGATTTAAACCATGCGCAAGCGATGTTCACGACATACTACTAACCGATAGCCCTGTTGCTATGCCTCCCAAAGCCTTTTTTCTTGAATATGGCAAGCGCGACTTCATATGTAGGGCCTGTCTATTGAATTTGCGAAAGCGAACGCCTCCGGCACCATGGCCTGTCCGATACTCTTCGCAAGCAGCACAAGCAGCGCAAGCGACACAAGCAACACGAGCACCACATGCGTCTATATCTTCTACTTCCAATGCGACTCCTCCGTCTACTGAGAGGGAGGTCGATGAGGCCGAACGTCGGAAAACCTTAGAAGCATTAGGTCTTTTGCGTGAAAGCAAGGATGAAGTTCTGGTCAACTACTTCGAACAGGGGAAACGTGGCGATCTCCGCCGCTTGCAATCCGCGGATGAGTTTAGCAGGTCTATGATGGGCGGCGAGGCCGAGTCGCGTTTGAGAGATTTGGAGCAACAGCTAGAGAAGGCAACCCATTTCACCAAGATTGTTGAAGACATCTGGGGAAAGCAAGGGGCCGAAAAAATGCGAAGACGGTTCCTATCTGAAAAGGAACTGCCGACTACTCGGTCTGAGTTAGTTCTGCCGGTGGACGAATGGAAAGAAGGGGCTCATCGCGATCTTGTCGCCAAATTAAACAACATGATAAAGACGGCTGGCTTCAAAGTTCGTCGAGGAGTTCTCAACCACAGTAGGACGAGTGCGCTTTGGAAATATTATTCGTCCGCGCGTCCTGCTTTATCAGGGAGATGGGAGCTGGTTCCCCCAGACACATGGGACCTTCTCTGGCAGGTCCTTGCGGCTGATCATAAATACAATACCAATCGCATGTCTCACGTGCACATTCTTGCTAAGGACATGCAAGAAGCCGGGGTGGCCCTTCGCGACGATCAGCAACTACTCGCAATCGAGGCAACCTTTATCAGTGGTTTTAGGGAAGAGGCGATCAAGAAACACAGGAGACTGGTCACAACACTCGGGGACAAAGCAGAGACTTTTTCGGAATTTTGGCAGCTCGGTCTGCGAATGTACTGCCAGACAGGCGACATAGCTCGAGCCGAGCGAGTTGTCAACACCCTCTTCGAATCGCCCCACGAGAGCGATCCTCGTTTTCTATTCCCATACATACGAATGTGCGCCGGGAACCCTACATCAGCCGAGAAAGGATACGAATCGTATCATCGACTGCGGTCCGCTCTAGGAGACTCGATCACGATCGATGATTATGACCAAATCATTTCTTATTTCCTGTCTTCAAACGAGACAGAATTTGCACTTTACATTTTCGTTGAGATGATGACGTCGAGGACCATTGACGCGCGTGGAACACGCAAGTTACCTCCTAGTGTTGCCAACACGTTCTTTTTAGGCAAATGGTTGAAGCGGCTGATAGGAGCTGGTGACCTGAACGGCGCATACAATGTCTTGCTCCATATGAAGGAGAGGGGCGTTATGCCTCAGTCTATCCAGATCAACGGCCTGATCGGCGCATGGATCAGGTCGGGCGCTGCCGACAACGTACAGAAGGCTGAGGATGTCGCCTGGTCTATGATCAATGCGCGCTTCCAGTTTGTTCAGATAAGGGAGGATATGTCACAGCTCTACAGCTTCATTAGGTTGCGACAATACGGCGAGGGGTGGCCAAGGGCAAACTTGGAGACCTTCTCGCTGCTTGCCGAGAATTATAAAGAACGTGGTCTACACGGGAAGATGGAAGAGCTTTGGAGGGCATTCAGGAGAGCGAAAATTGCCCCAGATTCATTCATGCTGAACCAGCTACTATTCTCTTACCTTGGAGATGGACAAGGTGAACATGTGGCATCTACTTCCAAGATGTTGACGAATGAGTTCAACGTTGAACCGGACCCTGCCACTTTCATGGCCCTTTGGCAGTCCTTGCCGGTCAACCGCCTCGTTCAGCTATCTCCAGACGAGCTTGTAAAAGAAATACCGAGGACACGATCATTGTTTGCCGAGATGGTCGGGTTTTCCGGCATCTTCGCTGCCGAAGGTGTACACGTCCACCTAGCTGGACGAATTCTGCACTCGTTCCGCAAACTTGAGGACAAGGCCGGACTGCTCGTGGCATATCGAGCATTACGACAACTATTCAACTTTAAACCTCCAGAGATACTCACATTAGAACTCCTGGTGGGATCCGATAATCTAGAAAGGATGGCCAAGAGCAAAGCGGGCCACCGGTTGATGCACGTCGCACAGCACGTCGAGAATTATCTGAGCCGAAGGCAGCAGGAACTCATCGCGGCTGGACAGCTATCCCAAGACGACCAGTTGTCGCCTGAGATCAAGAGGGAAGAATTGAGCAGGTTTCTTGAGCTTCGTCTGCAGTCTGAGATCTCCAAGCTCGCGGAGGAGGGTCTGGAGCAGTCTCTTACACGAGCTGCATTGGAGATGGGGTTGCCCACTGGTAACGAGGCCCCAGATGATGAGGCAAACCGCTGAAATGTATTATGATAACGAAGATTATATACATACAAGTGTCTCCAAAGGCAGAGGAGTTTGGAGCATTGGATGATCATTAGAGATGTATATCTGATAGGATTTACGTACGCATTGTAGCTTAGGGATGCCATCTCCAATCGAGACCTTCGCCTTCTGAAATATTTTTATCTCTGAAATCCAGCCAGATCTTGGTTTCAGCAGTAATCTTCCAATATTATAAGCTATGTCATGATATGAGCCCCTTTTCTTGTAGATACATGTACACCAATTAAAGATTGTAGACACATCAATACTGCGTATACATGTAGTAGTAAGTACTTCGTACCTCTGTGATTGAGTTCTTTTGATCTGATGCTAAACCCGAATTGGATAGCGGTGAGCAGGGGCCACAAAAAGCCCTAGCGGGGAGGAAAAGCTCACACAGATTTTGGCTTTGGGGGGATCGAAAAGAAAAAAAAATTAGCCGAAATTTTGCAGCGAGTGGCCCAAACCACAGCTCCCTACCTCAATCCACTTGCGAACTTGCGTTTTTCAGCATCACCAAAACCCCATCCCACACCACAACACCGGCTTTAAATATCCTAACTTCAGAAATAAGAAGATATGGGAGCCAACAAGCAAAAGAAGGCGGAATACGTAGGGTCCCCCCGATTTTAATCTCCAAACATCTTCAAAAAAGATAGCGATTGCTGACCGTGGCATCTCCTGCTGCGAATAGTTCCCCAAGCTGAAGGGCTTGCTCGAGGATTACAAGTCCATTTTCCTGGTCAGCGTCGACAATGTCAGCTCTCAGCAGATGCACGAGATCCGACAGTCCCTCCGTGGGGTTGCCGTCGTGCTGATGGGAAAGAACACCATGGTGAGTGCATTACTATGTCTAGACATGCAATAGACAACCGACCTGAAGGCATTATTATCTGGGCTGACCTCGTTCCCTTCGTTTAATTTCTAGGTCCGCCGAGCCCTGAAGACCTTCATCCCCGATGCGCCCGAGTACGAGCGTCTCCTTCCCCACGTCAAGGGAAACATTGGTTTCGTCTTCACCAACGGCGATCTGAAGGACATCCGTGACCGCATCCTTGCCAACAAGGTCGCTGCCCCTGCTCGTGCTGGTGCCGTGGCCCCGGCCGACGTGTATGTGCCCGCTGGCAACACTGGTATGGAGCCCGGAAAGACCTCTTTCTTCCAGGCTCTCGGTGTCCCCACCAAGATTGCCCGTGGTACCATTGAAATCACCACCGATCTGAAGCTCGTCGAGTCCGGTAGCCGTGTCGGTCCCTCCGAGGCTACCCTGCTCAACATGCTGAACATCTCCCCCTTCACCTACGGTCTGGGTGTGGTGCAAGTCTACGACGAGGGCAACACCTTCCCTCCCGACGTCCTCGACATCGGTGAGGAGCAGCTGCTCAAGTCTTTCTCGAGCGCCATCACCACCATCGCCGCCCTCTCCCTGGCCCTGAACTTCCCTACCCTGCCGTCCGTCCTGCACTCCCTGGTGAACAGCTACAAGAAGGTCTTGGCTGTTGCCATCGAGACCGAATACAGCTGGCCTGAGATCGAGGAGTTGAAGGACCGCATCGCCAACCCTGACGCCTACGCTTCTGCTGCCCCGGCTGCGGCTGCGGCAACTGAGTCTAAGGCGGAGGCTGCCGCGGAGGAGAAGAAGGATGAGTCGGAAGAGGAATCTGGTGACGAGGGCTTCGGTGGTCTCTTGTATGTGATCCCTATCCTCAGAACCGAAAATCTATCGAAATTGCTAACCATGTTTTTCTCTGCAGTGACTAAGTTTTATGGCATGATCACGGTGTTGTCGGGTTGGCATCAAACAGGGCTTCGGTTGGGTTTACCAGATCTAGACGTACGACGGTCAAGGGTACATAGGTCTTTTATCACCGGCCAATGGAGGCTTGTTGCATGACAGAAGCATTGAAATATCAGTGATTGTGAAATGTCGGTTGAAATGCGCCAAGTAGAGCGTAATCAGCTGCATATGCAAAAGGTCAGTCAATTTCTTCTCAATTTCAACATCTGCTAGTGTTCTATGATTATACCCGATATCAAGAGCTTTTTAACCCTGATCATCCTTGATGACACAATCATCACCACCCTATGAGACACACTTTATTACCACCTATCCGTAACATACAATATGTGGACATCTGGCGCTAACTCACTTCGAGAGATTTAGGTGATATACCTGTGCTCTCATCCTATAACGCCAACCCTTTGCTGCTGCTGCTTCGTATGAGCGTCATTGTCTAGACCCCTATCTTGGTAGTCAATGTTCGCCGTAATGCCCTGCCGTGCCAGGATCTCCTTTGCCACTGTAATAACCGACTCGGGTAGGTTTGCCAGGCGGGCCACCTTAAGCGCGTGGCTCTGCCGATTCACCCCCTTCCGTAGCTTGTGCACGTAGACGAACCCCCCGTTCGCATCCTCCTCCACGTCCGTACAGTACATCTCAACGGCGCCCCCATCCGTGACATGCATGCCCTTCTCTATCACTAGGTCTGCGAGGCTATGGAAGTGCGTGGCGAAGAGCGCGCGGCATTTATTCACCGTGACGAGGTGGTGCAGGGCGGCGAACGCGACGGCGGCGCCGTCCTCGGGCGTGGTCCCGCGACCGATCTCGTCCATGATGACGAAGGAGCGGGCCGTGGCGCCGCGCAGGATCTGCGCCGTCTCCAGCATCTCCACCATGAACGTGCTCTGGTCGCGGTACAGGTTGTCGGCGGAGCCGACGCGCGAGAAGATGGCGTCGACGATGCCCAGCTCCGCGTGGTCCGCGGGGACGTAGCACCCCGCCTGCGCCAGGATCGTGATCAGCGCGTTCTGCCGCAGGTACGTGCTCTTGCCCGCCATGTTCGGCCCCGTGATCAGCCACAGTCGACCGTGGCCGTGGGTTTGCGCGTCGGGGGATGTGGTGGGTGGAGCGGGCGCGCCGACCAGGCAGTCGTTCTTCGTGAACGAGCGGCCCTGCTCGCGCAGCCCGCCCTCGACCGTCGGGTGCCGGCCGCCGAGGACGACGTGGGCGGCGCTGTTGGGGCCGGCGCGGACGGCGGGGCGCGTGAGCGACTGCTCGGACGCCAGGCGCGCGAAGGCGGCGGCCACGTCCAGCTCGTCGAGCACGGCGGCGTTGCGGCGCAGCTTGACGAGGTTGGCGACGACGCGCGCGCGCAGCTCGGCGAACAGCCGGGTCTCCTCCGTCGAGATCCCGAAGCGCGCCTGGTGGATGCGCTGGCCCAGGCGCGTCCAGCCGGGCGCGTGGAAGGCGCGCGTGCTGCGGCTCGCCTGCACCGCGCCGACTTCGGTCACCGCCGCGGCGCGCGCGTCCTTGCCCTTCACGTGGCAGATGTGGCCCAGGTTCGGCGTCCAGCGGAGCGTCAGGCTCGGCGCGTCGAATTGCGTGCGTAGTTCCTCGCCTAGGGTGAGTTTCTCTTGTTGGAGGGTGGAGAGCTCTGCGTGCAGATCGCGGAGGCCCGGGCTCGCCTCGGGTTTCATCACGAAGGCTACGTTGTCGTCTGCGTAATGGTCCCGCAGGGACGTCGCCTTCTTCCTCTTCTTGTTGGTGGCGGCGGCAGCGCCCTTTGGTAGGGCGGCGGCGTCGATTGGCAGGCCCTCGGAGGCTACGACGTCTTCGGCTATGGCTAGCAGTTCACTGGCTTCGCTGTCTTCATGTTGGTGTTGCTGGTCTAGGCCTTCCTCGTCGATTGAGGTCCTGATGCGGTTGGCTAGTTGAGAGGGCCCTTTGAGTTTAATGCGCTCGAGGAGGGACGTAAAGCAGGTCGCTTGTGCATCTGGGACATGTTGCTGGTTGCTTGAGTCAGGTGAGACGGGGGGTTCTGAGGAGTTGGGTTGTGGGTTGGATGTATTTTCTGCTGCTGTATGAGCCGAGAGGGTAGTGACGATGTCTTGGGTAGCCTGAATAGTATTTGCTAGGGCGATGAGGTCATCTGGATCTCCACGCCCGAATGCGAACTTTTGTACTAGACGTTGAGAATCATGACTCCTCCTAAGGAGCTGAATGATCTCGTCGCGAAGGTCTTCGTGCCGCAGGAAATACTCCACCAAATCTTGTCGTGACTGTATCGTTTCCAAGCAGGTAGAAGGTGCGCTGAGCCAGGCGTTCAGCAGCCGAGCACCGCCTTTGGTAACTGTTCTCCGGATAGCGTGTAGTAGACTACCCCGAAAAGAGCTGTCCTTGATTGTCTCCTTGATCTCTAGAGATCGCATGGTATTCTTATCGATGGACATGACCGACATGTTCTCGTGGCGCATCGGCGGCTGCAGCTTCATGCTCAACCCCTGAAGTCGATCCCTGACATACTGGAGCAGTAAGCTGCCAGCTTCAACCTCGTCCGATGTGAAACTAGCCGCGATCTTTGTCGGAATCTTCGATTCGAGCATCGGGCCCCATTCTGATAGGGGAAGGTGCTCTCCCTGAGGCGCAAATGTAATCAAGTGCTTGTCTTCTGCCAGGACAGAGAATATTTGATGGTCTCTTTGTGACTCGAGGACCTCGTTCACAACGATCTCTCTTGGGCCAACGCGAGATAGAGTAGAAGCTAGGGACGCTACTGTCGTCGACTGTGTGTAGAACTGCCCAGTAGAGATATCTAACCAAGCTAAACCGATTGAGGAAGCATTGGTGAGAGGTTCCCTTGGCGGCTCGCCCGTATCCGCCTCAGGCTCGATCGAACTAGGCTCAGATTCTGGGCATTGATTGACGTGGATCGCCATTACATAATTGTTGGCATACGGGTCAATAAAGTTCTCGTCTATGAGCGTGCCCGGCGTGATGATGCGGGTGACTCTCCGATCGTGCATGAGACCCCCTGATTTGACCTTGTCACCTGGGTCATTAGGGAATTCTTCCGCTATGGCAACGTAGCAGTTGAAGTCTAGGACCAAGGTTTTCAAGAATCTATCCAGCTGGAAAAAAGGGAAGCCAGCCTACGGAAAAAAACACATATCAGAGCTCTGTCACATAGATATTATGAAAGACATAGATGGGTCGGAACTACCATTGGCACCGGACCGGCGTTCGTTTTCTTCTGTGCCACCTTCAGGTTCAGGAGCGGCCCGTACTCCTCGGCCTGACTAAAGTAGAGCTCGTAGAAGCCGCCCACCCGCGTGAGCAGCACGCAATTCTCGAACTTCTGCATGTTCCTATGCGCCTGCAGCACGACGGTGGGATAGGCTGGTCCCTCATCCTCCTCGGGCTCCGGGAGGGGAGCAGGATCCAATGCGAGGGGACCCTGGGGCAGATCCGCCAGTCTCAAAGACGACTTCGTCTTCTTCCCTCGTACCTGGATCCTCGAGACTGGAGTGGCGCTCAGAGGTGACACAGCAGCATGCGACGCACTACCCGGGCACATCAACCGTCGCTCTGACGAGAGCGGACGACTGGCCCCCAGCCCAGCCACATGATGACACCGACTACGACCAACAAGTAGAGAAGTCAGACGACGGCACGGTGGACCCCTCATATAGTCGGATCACCGGGATAATGGGGGGTCCGTTGAGTTAGGAAGTATAAATCGAGATGGGCGTCGTTATGCTTTGGGTGACAACCTTAGAGAAAGAGTAAAAAAAGATTTCTAACCACAAAATTGCAATGCATGGGTTTTGAGTGCGAAACACTGTGAATGGTTAACAAGCCTGGCATTTCTGGGGTGGGTGTTGGTGAACTGCACAGTCTGAGTACATACAGTACAGTTTAGATGCATATATTCCGTATATATATTTATGTGGGTCGCCCAGCGTGTGCTGCCAGTTGTGGTCAGCAATCCAGCGATCCTAACGCCAAAGCATCTTCACCGCATGACGATTTGGAATCTTTTGACTACCCCTTTTGGCCTTTTTGGCAACCACGACACGTTTCGAGCCAGTAAGGGATACATTAGAGGCCTGTGTGCGCCACCGGACTCACTAGATGCCCAACACTGATTCTGATATTCCATCCCAGAGTTACACACAAGCTAATTTCCATGCATCTAATATACTGGAAACACTCTGGGCTACCTATTGAATCATTCTTACTTGCAACAACTTACTTAAGACTTTCCTCTGTCGCTTAGCCGAGATCCGGACTCTGACAGTTGTGTGAGAGTTGATCTGTGTGCATGTTGTGTAGGTAGTCTAGAGTATCTAGTTGTCATACTTTGAGGAAGGATAGGAATAAAGGATGTCTTGTTCAAGACCAAGTCTGTCCCTGATTAACAATGAACTGTCATACACTTCCATATTCATAACAGCCTTCTCTGTTCTATCCCCGTGTAGATACCCTCTTTGTATAGTTTTGCCTATGATCTAGCCATCCCCATGGATCGGCCCGCTTCAACCGAACCGTCCCAAACGACACCGACCACAACAACATCTCATCACTCATCATATCCTAGCCCGGCCCGATCCGAGGGACTTCCAGCTGCGCCTGAGAGTGCAGAGAGGCCAGGGGGAGTTCCGGTGGAGGTGCTGGAGACTAGGTATAAAGCTCTTATATTCAACTTGGCAACCTACTGGAGCCAGAAGCAAGACCGACAGCAGCAACAACAAGTCCCTCCGCCAAGGACACCCCCTGAGACTTGAGCAACGGCATTGGGAACAGAGCTACCAAAGTGAGCCGAAGCCTCTCGATACAGACGGCAGCGGGAATAGATACTGTGGGCACGTTGGACGGCTCTGAACAAGCATACAGACAGACATGAACAGGCGAGTCTCACTAGAAACCAGTATCATCCAGAACACAGAGACTGACACAACACGACCGTTTCTAGGGTTCTGTTAATATGGTTCATCTATAGACCTAAGTTTATCTCGATCGATGGCGGCCGATATATCATCAGGTTATAATGCACTACTACGGGGTAATGATAATGACAACATCACAAATTAAGACAACCTAAATCAAATCTCTCTCCCAGGGTCAACCTTAGTCTTTAGCATGTGGTAATGCACGTTTGATATTGCACTGGAGCGCCCAGGTAACACGAATCAGTAATCATTGCTCGTATCCCTACTACATTTTTGTAACGTGAACTCGATTTTTAGAAAAACACCGCTATTCTCCAGCATCCGCTAACACAACTTTGAGAGAGAGCTATCATGCATACATACTAGAAGACACCGTTGACCCCTTATCCATACTTTGGGAAATACTGCCCGCTTGAGTTCGTTATCTTTCATTCAATTGTCTGAACAACGCATTCACAACTGTAGTCTGTAGGTGGCAACCTCGAAAGGCCCCACGACGACCTCAAAGGAGCCGTCCTTGTCGATCTTGATCTCCTCTCCATCGTCCTCCAAGATGTTGGTCTTGAACACCTTCTTGACCTCCCAGGCGGTCTCGACCTTGCCTATGCTGCGGCCGCCCAGACTGTCGTACATGCGGATGATGACGCTCTGTCCCTTACGACGTGGGATTCCGCCATCGCTCGACACGTCCTCGTCGTCCTCGCCACGCTTGACGCAGTCTAGTATGAGCGACTCATCGCCCGTCAGCTTCACCGGAGGCGTCTTCAGCGCTGAGAGGTCGGAGGACTTGGGCGCTGAAAGCACCTTCATTGGGCTGTTGAAGTTGTACCCGGCACGGACTGTAGTAGGGCCCAGTGCGCCTTGGTGTGGCAGAATGGCCCATCGGATCTTATGCGTTCCCATATCCGCATGTGCATCCGGTGCCTTCGGGGCTCTGAGGAGCGACAGTCGCATCAGGTTGCCGCACGTCGCGAAGCCATATTTGCTGTCATTGAGAATTGAGACACCGTAACCGTGCTCAGACAAATCGGCAAACTTGTGGCAGCAGACTTCAAATTTGGCCATATCCCAGGAGGTGTTGTAATGCGTGGGTCGCTTGACGATGCCATACTGAGTTTCGTATGAGGCTTCCGTGTTTCTGATATCCACAGGGAATTCGACCTTGAGGAACTGCATGGTCTCGCGCCAGTCCACCTCGGCAGTGCACTCTACGTATGACTGTTGACCCTCAAAAGCAGCGGTCAAGCTCAGGATTGTCTTGATAGAGCTGTTGTCACTAATCTTAGCCTCGGTCAAGACACTCACTCGATGCTCCTTATCTTCGTAGATCTTTGTTTCACCGTAAGGCACCACCTTGCGCGTGTCAAGGTGGAAGACTTCAACGTCCCATGCTTGCCAGAATAGTGGCTTGTCGTCGAAAATGACAAGTTGATTTGCTTTGCCTCCCTTGGAAATGACTTCTCGTCCAGACTTGCGATCAATAAGTGAAGTTACGCAGCCATTCTCAACCTTCACAGTAAGCTGATCATTTTGCATGACGAAGGCTCCCTTGCCGACTTCCTTGATTGTGACAGCTTTAGTTGCCGTTGTCTTAAACGACTTGATGTTAACAAGATTTCCAGTACCGCAGGCAACACCAATACGATTGTCAGAAACCTCAACGACTTCCTTTCTGTGCCATGGAAGGCTGTTTAGGGCGATGGTCTCACCAGTGCCGGTGGAAACTACAGGCGACACCCCAAAGAGTTTGTAGAGATCATCATAGATACCTTTACCAATCTCGAAAACATTGGCGTATAGCTGAGTTTTTGGTTAGATGAAGAGCATATTTAATGGCAAAGGTATTACTTACCTCATCTGAATCATCATAACACATCTCAATCGCACTTCCAGGCAGACAATCGTGGAACTGGCAGAGAAGCACATCTTCCCACATCTCATCAAACTTAGCCTTTGGGTACTTGTAGGAGCTGTACTTCAAGGAAGCAACAGTCGCTAGCCATTCAAGTTCCCGTAACATGATCTCTGATTTGCGGTTATTGAGCTTGTTGTTCGCTTGAGTGGTGTAGGTCCCGCGGTGAAGTTCGAAGTAAAGCTCGCCATACCAAGTGACCAGGGTATCAGCTTTCTCTTGGAGTTTATCGAAGAAATCGTCAACGGTGTTACCCAAATGCACTGTAGGTAAACGGCCAATCTTGTCGCTGATGCCTCGGCAACGACGCAGCTTTTCTATGTGCTGCCAGGTTGGACCACCACCACCGTCACCTTTTCCAAAGACTAACAACGAAGTATGGTCTTGGTCCATGGACTTGTGGTTAGTGATACTGCGTCTGACATCTCCAAAGTGGGCCTCCGCAGTATAGGTTTCCGATGGCGGCATGTGGCATATGACTTGACTACCGTCAAGGGAGACCCAGTTGAAGGTCGTGTGGGGGAAATTGTTGATGTTGTTCCAACTGAGCTTCTGTGTGAGGAAGCGGCTCATGCCAGCCAAACGACAGAGTTGAGGAAGTTGACTCGAATATCCGAAGGTGTCAGGCAGCCAGAAGGTCTTGCACCGCTCTCCAAAGTTGCTCTCAAAGAACCTTTGCCCGTATAGGAATTGCCGGACGAGAGATTCACCGCTTGGCATGTTGGTGTCGTGCTCAACCCAGCTGCCGCCGATAGGGTGGAACCGGTGTTCCTTTACCTTCTCCTTCACTCGGTCGAAAGCATAGGGGTAAAGAGTTTTCAGCCACTTGTATTGCTGCGCTTGAGAACAAGCAAAATTGTGCTCGGGATATCGGTCCATCAGGTCACACTGATTTGACCACGACCTCACAACCTTCCGTTTCGTCTCGGCCCAGGGCCACAACCAACAAGTATCAATATGGCAATGGCCAATGCCAAAGACCTGGGGTGTAGTGCCACTGCTGTAAACTGCGGCAGAGTCGACCTTGGATCCGATGTAGTCCTGCGCTATCTTGCGGCATTTCTTGATAGATTCTTTATCTCCAAGGACATAAGAGTCGATAACCTTAGTGACAACATCCAATGCCGTGTGTTGTTCCCACGAATCTTCGGGGAATTCCCGCGCAGCATCACCAATGATCCAAGTATCTATCCAGAGCTGCCGGGCGTCCAGATTGACGGCAACGATATCGGCTTGGACCAGCTGGAAGGTCTTGTTCGGATCTGGGGGCTGGATGGTGTTGCCGCCAGGATTGCCAAACATACTATTGCAGGCCATCTCAATGTAGATTGTGTGCTCATTACCATCTCTGAACGAGTCTGGGAGTATCCACTCTACACGTTCGCCTCCACCGGTCAGACCTTGTAGTGGCTTGCCATCTTCCGTCCAGACCATGCCCTCGCTGTTCGAGTCCCAGTGTAATTCCAGATGTTCTTTATCTTTCAGGTCGGCAGGAACGCGGAGTACGACTTTGAACCAATGAGTAGCCCACGAAGGGCCAAAGAACTGGTAGACACTGGCAGGCTTGAATTCGCCTTTCATAGCCTCTTCGAAGGTCGGTCTCGAGAGACCGGGAGCAGGCCAGGTCCATAATTGGACGCTAGGAGGGCCGGATGCGACGCCCTCGTTCATCATAGCAAGAAGGTTTCGTTGATCAAACTGTCCCTTAGAATAGAACTGTTCAATGCGCTCCTTGTAGATGTGGGCTATTCGCTTGCCCACCGGGGCGACCGCCCTCACCGGGAACTCGGCCGCCGCGACCTTCGGCTTGGTGGTTTCGCCGCCCATGGTTCTGGTATCTCGGAGGTCGTTACTGAGTATATAAAGTAAGTGTGAAAACCCCGAAATGACAAAAATACTGGAATGAGTGGAATGACGTCCAATGTAAGAAACAACAGTCTGTATGTATGTAATGGGGTGATGTGGTGGGGGATGGAGTTTCAGATGAAGAGACGCCGTGGCCTGGAGGCTGGAGCTCAGGTTGCTGGCAGCAATAGCTCGGGAAGCTACGTCAATTGACCACTGATCTACCTGGCAGCACCTGGGTAGGTGAGCTGAGATGCAGGGGAAAGCCGACTGGTGGAGCCCCCCTAGTCCTGCCACGGTTGGGTGCGGTGGCGCTTGGCGCTCGGTTCGTTGCGGGGGAAGTACTTGGCAATTACATACTAAAAAGAGGTTGATGATAACAACATAGAGCATATGACCTACTGCATTGTGCTTGATATGCGGATTCTCTTATCTCAGTATTTTTCCTCTGTAGGTATCGTTCTGTATTTTGGTAGGTCTTAGCTGAGCTTAGTAGAATAGGTGTAGGTGACTTTGTAACCGATTCAGGGATAGTAGGTAGTACATAAGATATGAATAGGCCTATCAAATATAAGTGAGTATCTGTATTAGGGCTGAGATACTTGAGAGGACGAGACGAGAGTATCTAGATGGGAATATCCAATTTCAAGTCAGACGTTTCAAACATTAAAATCTAAAGTTACTAGTTGATATGTCAGTTGTGCACGGAAAGAAACGGTTGACATAATCCAACGTTAGAAAGAGCCTGTTGATATCAACTGTCATATAAACTGTCATATATGTGCAACTGCTATTTAGTCTCTCATTATCACAACATCTATTGTAATTGATTGTTTTATAATCGAGAAAGTTTACCGCTAGTGTTTCAAGTCAAATAGCATAGAAATGAGCTCATAGAGCATTCGGAATACCAACAGCGTCGTTAGGAATCGAACCTATCTCACTCGATATACCTAACTATATGCTCTATCATAGCTTATAGTACCTACAAGTACATGTATCAACAATTATCTCACGACTCAAATCTACAAACATCTCATCGAAAGTGACGAAAGGTCAGTGTGATTAGAATTACCTGCAGGCCTTTAAGATCACACTATACTAAAGTCTAACCGAGCTGTATTCACCCAGTTCCTCTCCGATACCAGAACGCAACAGTTATGCGAACAACACAATTACACCAGAGAACAAGAGTGAATTAAGCAGCTTTATACCCAAGCCCGAAGGCATTGACCAGAACAGTTGACAGTTAAGCTTTATACCGTTCTGCTTCGCGCCGTCTCGCTTTCTTTGCACCGGCTTCAGCTTCAAGGGGGGGACTGAACCTCCTCCTTCGCCTACATATGCCGAAGTCAATCCAAGCCGATGTCCACCTAGTTCAACCCAGCAGCGGCTCTCAAAAGCCCATCGGCACCACCGCCTTGGAAGAAACTTCGGACGAAGCATGCCGAGTTATTATACATTTACTTAACAAGTACCGTAGTAGTCAAGGTCATCCGTCAGGGCTAGTACAAATCAATCCACCGTCTCTCTCTCCCTCTCTCCCTCCTTCCCATCGTCCCCAACCCCCATCCATCCCCCTTTTCTAGGACATAAAAGCACTAGAAAACTCTCTCTCATATTCCACCTTCCACCTGAGCGTCTATGCACACGCCGCACGCAAAGAAGAACTGAAGACATACGTAAATGTAATAAATAGGGTGTTTAAAAACAAAATCAAATTATAATCAGCAGTAAAACAAAAACAAAAAACTGAGGTTTCTGGTATCATCGAAGCAGTCGTTATACAGTAGTAGTAGTAGTAGTAGTAGTAGTAGTAGTGATGGGGTTGCCCTGGATATTTCCATTGTCCAACGCCAAAAAGCGGACGGGAGAGAGACGGAATGCGAAAATGTTCGAGACGGCAGTATGTAGTCCGGTGGGTAACCATGCGGAGAGAGGATGGACACTAAGGATAATACCCATTATGACTTCTTCTATTGAAAGCAGCCCTCATATTACCATTATGAATGCCTTCCCCGCTCCCCCCAAGAGGCAGATATCACATTACTAGAATGCATCTTCCAGGGGACAGTCAATGCTATCATGGCCGTCGCGCTCGCACAGAGCGCACCACTTCTCGGGGTCGACTACACCACTATCCTTGCCGGCCAGCGGCCCGGCGTCCTGCGGGTTAGGCAGGATCTTGACGGTCGCAGGCGGGGGGTTCGTAGCGGCCTTGCTCTTCACCGTCGTCAGCGGAGTGGGCCTGTCGTGCTGCTGTTGTTCCTCCTTGAGCGAGAGGCCCTTGAGGCCCTCGCGCACGATGTCGCTGCCGGTCCTGTGATGATGGTGAAGACGCGAAGAAGTCCGGTCTCCGGCGGCGGCGGCGGGCTTGTTGTTGTTGTTGTTGTTGTCCTGTCCGTTCGATTGCGGCCCGAACATGTTACTGCACGTAAGAATATCATGCCCGCTGGTCTCGCAGATCTCGCACCAGAGAGTGCTAGTCTCGGTGACGGACGAGTAGGCGTCGCTCTCCGGCATCGTGTCCAGTGTCTGCACACGCTTGTGGACTGCCTCGAGCGGTCGGCCGTCGTGGGAGTTGCGGGCCAGGATGACGGTGCCCTTGGAATCGCGGTACGATGAACGGTCGATGCTGCTCATGGTCGTCGAGCTGATCCGGTTGGTCGAGGCACTGCCGCGTCGGAGGGCCTCGACCTCGCGCTCGAGCTCTTCTTCGTGGACGTTCTTGGTCTCGATGAGACCTCGCAATTCGAGGAGCTCCCGTTCCAGCTTCTCTCTCGCTAGGTGGTTATCAATCGAGTCTGGACGAGGCTTCATGAGCGAGTTGTTACGCTGTGGCTGCGTAGGCGTCTTGTCCGAAGAATCCGATCCCGGAACGGAATCTCTGCTGAGGGAATGAATGATAGCCTTGAGACCTCTAATCTCGTCTTCCTTCTGTTCCAGCTCTTTCGACATAGACAATGTGTCTCCAGTATGACCACCCCCGTTCATGGTGGCAGATGCCTTCTCGCGCTCTCTCCGCAATTCCGTCCGCGTCCTCTCAACTTCCCCTCGTAAGAATTCGACTTCGCCACGGGCTTCAGCCTCTCCTCGACGAGCGTCTTCCAAGCCTTCCTCGAGCTCTTGGACCAGTTCTTCAAGCTGCTTAAGCTGTCGTGCCACACTGTCAACGTCCTCGTTCCGGTCTTGTGAGTCGTGCAATTCCTGTTCCAGCTCCCGAATCTTAGCGTCGTAGACTCTCTGTGTCTCGGTGCTGGCCATTTCAAGCGTGTCGATTGTGCTGCGGAAATCGGCCCGGTGGGCATCGAATTCGGCCGTGAGCATCGCGATCTTCTCGTTTTTCTCTCTAAGCAAGGCTCGGAGCTGTGAGGTATCTTTACCCTCTAGACTGTTTGCCCGCGTCCTTCCGTCAGACTGGTCTATCAAGTCCGTGAGCTCCGAAAGGCTGCTCTCCATCTCGGCTAAGGCCGAAGCTTGGTCTTTTAATTGGCGGTCTCGGTCTTCAAGCTGGGATTTGAGTCGGTCCACTTCCTCGTCATTCGATTGCGTGGCACGAGACGCCGGGCGCTTGAAAGACATTGACGACATAGATCCAATGCTGCCATTCGGCTTGGTGCGAGCGCCAACGGGCGTGGTCTCCTCGTCATCGAGATTGGGAGGCATCGGTCCCAGAGCAGACACACTCCTAGGCGCCAAACTCGGTGTCCGCTCCAGCCTCGACATCTTGCTCGGATCTCCCGCAGTCCCCCGTACACTCGATCCGAACTTGGAAACGGTCGGACTGCCATAGCGAGGGGGCGCCTTGGATGTGGCCGGGGTTGCTATTGCCGATCGGGGAACTGGAGGGAGCTGGAGCTTGCGAACGGGCGAGTCCGGTCGTGGCAACGACGTTCGAGGCTTTTTACCTTGCGGACTTGGGGCTCTACTCGGACCAAGCGACTTACTAAACGATGGTAGCGATGGAGTCGGCGGTGTGTGGTTTGTGCTATTCTGACTCGCAGCCTTCAGGCCAGCCAGCGAGGTCGGCGTTGGTGTGAGTGGAAATAGACTAGGCGAGCCGCGCTTGAAGAGTTTGTTGACAGGTACGAAGATTCCAGTTCCCGGAATAGAAGTAGTAAAGTAGGAAACACTGCAGGGGGAAAAAAGAAAACGCGTTGGTTAGTCTGGGGAACGAGACACGAGCCAAATATAATCATAAGTACATAATTATAGTAGAATGGGATGTGGACTTACCCATCTACGTCGCCATTGTTCTTCCCGCGCGTTGCATACTCCTGGTGCAACTCAACACCAGCAAATGTGCCTTTTCTTCCGGCGACCGAGCCTACAAAACGGACGGTTCCGGTCATATTACCGGGCACCTCGACAGTATCGCCCATGGAGAAACTGTCGGCGGACCCGGCGCCCTTGCCAGGCGTCAGGGGCGGCATCGTGCGCTCAGTTTCGTTCAAAACGCTGTGTATCGCGTAACTCTCGCTGTCATCGGGAATGGAGGCGAGGTGGCCAGGGGTAAGTGCTGCAAACGAGGCTTTGCGCCCAAGAGTGCCGGAGCTGGGACCGAGTCTAGAATGCGCCGAATAAAGACTATTTAGATTCGGCGTGGAAACTGCGGTGGCGATCGCGGATTTGCGTGGACCCCGAGACAAGGTGCGAGGTTTTCTTTGTTGTTGTTGTTGTAGTTGTAGTTGAGTTGTTGCTGTCGAAGTCATGGTGGGCAACCGTCTCTTCCTTTTTTTTCAGCGCCGTTGTGCAGTGCCCGCCTTTGCTGGCCTTGGGCGACCTTTGGTGACCTTTGGTGGCCGTTGGGCGGGTGTGGTCGCTGGTTGCTAGCGTATCTATTATATTTTTCCCGCTACTATGGAAATGTTGGGCGGGGGACCTGGGCGCTGGACCAATAATTTCACTGAAGAGCGCCCCCTAAATCCGCTAATAAGACGCTGGCAGGGTGGTGCTGGCCGCCGTAGTTTTTTAGGTTGTCGTGCGAAAGGGAGTTCAAACCGCCACGGGCCAATCGTTCACAACCAAAATCAGTTCAATGGAGGGGAGATCCTAGAAGCATCCAGAGCCTTCGTTAATAAACCGTTACAGCAACTTACAGCAACTCACAGCAACTCCGACTCAGGAGAGACCCGGAGAAACATACAAACAAGAAAGCCAGAGACATGGAGATTTGCAGATCTCACATAAAGGAGACAAGGTGTGCAGGCAGGCAGAGTAAGAATGGAGGGTTCCAGCACTCTGTTCTGCCTGTGCGTTTGGAGAGAATGCGGCTGTGTAAGTTTAATAACAGATGGCAAATGACAATGTCAAGCAACCCGGGCTTCACTGTGAGTAGAAGATAATACCGAACGATCCTAGACAGAAAATATATATTTGATAACGAGGGTCGCATAGATGGTAGGTGATAGGTGATAGCTAACTAGGGTTATTAGTCGATCAACCTGCTGTTGCCGCTAGGATGCTGGATGCTGGATGCTGAAGAACCGACCGGGTCTTGTTCCGAATGAACTGTGGTATCACCAATGTAACGAGTGTCAAGTAATCTGTATGAGGAGGGTAATATGGAGGACGACAGAAACATAGGCGGGCTTGGTATTTACAAGAGCTTCAAAGTATTTATTTACATACATACGTATCAAGGACCCCCCTCATTACCTTACCTTACCTTACCTTACCTAGTTCATCATCCGCATACCTCATACTCCTCCCCTACATATACTACACATATAGTATGTAGCAGGTCTGGCTTAGTTTCAACCTGGAATCTGCAAATGCATCTGCAAAGCACGAGTCTTGTGGGCCAGTGAAGCCATAAATAACGTTGGAAGTGAGCATTGTACCAATGACAGCTCAGTCTTGACCCAGTCGTTCATGTACTACATATGTACGAGATGCTCTAGCGGTGAGTGTTAGCATTTGTCGACGCAGCAACGATGCTGGCAAAGCTGGCTCACAATCCTTTCCCTTACATATGTGTATGCACATTTGGATTCACGCTACTGTAGCTAAGTGGGAGTTGCTGCATCAGGAACACGATACAGAAGCGAGTTACTGAGAAGAGCCGGGTATCATTGGCTTCCACGTATGATGACATCCATATATGGTCGGATTTAGGCATCGCCTTTGTTTACATTGATAGCCCGAATCACACGTGTCTTTCAGCCTATATAGCAATTGCAGGATATCACAAACAGGAGTTACATACTCTTCAACACAGTTCTGACTTTTACATATCTTGAAGGCCAGATCTCTCAAGAACTCAAAGGAACAGCAACGTCATTGCGTTCGTGAACATACTACGTACTACTGTGTGCCTATAGTAGTTGGTCTTTTACACCTCCACCTCCACGGAGCTCGGGAAGCACGGTGTCTGGAGAAGTTCTACCCCTGGAGCTAGTACGGAAAAGGTGCCACCTGCAAGGGCATCCTAGACAATTACAACGCTGCCCAGCCTGTCAGCCTATGAGCTAACTTCAACCCAGAGTCTAATAAATACCTAGTCTATTTCCCCTCATACACGTAATTGCAACACCCAGCACATGTCACGTAGTCGAGCTCTCATTTTTCTAGCTTCTTTGCTGTATATCTTATCAAAGACTTAACATGAAGCTGTAATACAGAGTTTTGGGAAGTTAACAGAGTAAATGATATGTTCGTTTCACATATTAATGCTGTTTCAGACAATTTGATCGTCTAGCTAATGTGCAAGCATTACACACTTAGTAGTCAAGCGTAGAAAAAGCATGGGATCTAGTAGTCAATCTCCTTGTATGATATATATATATATATATTTCCTATCTATCTAGACACATTTGACTTTCAAGCTTAGCGGCTTCATAAGGCAAATGTGTTTTGACGTTGACAGTTGGATATACAGCTCTGGGAGGCAGTCTGGAAGCAGTCTGGAAGCAGTTCTCGCCTGTCGAAATCCATACCCGCTATGCTAGACGTGCTTAAAGCGACATCTCTTCGAGGCCATAGAAGTGGCTCTATATATACCTCCAATCTTGGAGGATCAGCTGAGAGATATTAGGTAGAACAGACGTATGACTGGTCATATCCCATCTGAACAGACCGGCTATAACCGACTCTTCAGCACTGCGGTCTTCCTCAATCCCGCCTATAGTCAAAGGGGGTGCTTAGCGACTATAAACAAACTCGTCATGTTCAGCTGTTAGAGTCATGCTCTCGTTCGATGATGTCGCCTCGACCCAAAGAATGGGTGCCATCGTTCAATACCATAGCCTCCCTGTGTCTTCTGCGCAAACGTTGCTCCTCGACACTTTGTTCGTTCACGCGAGGAACAAGGCCATTCCGTGATGCTTCAATCTGAAACCCTTCGTCGTCATCTCCTCCCATACTGATCTCTAGTACAACCTTGATGTGGTCGGATCTGTCACGTGGAGACTTCTTTAACTTATTAGTCAACTTTGCCTTGTTCAGAGCTTTTCGACCGGCCTTGGTGGCCTTGAGGTGGAAGCAGATGTCGCTAATCCGGTTCTTCCGGTTCATATACATATCGAAGTTCTTCTGCCTTTCCTCGACATCATCGCCCCAGGGCTGTTTCGCGAGCCACTTCTCAACAAACTTAGCTTCCACCAGCTTCTCAACGCCGTACTTGTGAATGAGCTGGGAAGCTAGCAGGAGGCAGCGCCGCTCGCCGATATCGCGCAGGTAATATTCGTCGTAGAGCGGGTCGTCGAGTTTCTCATGCTCAACGTCATCGAGACACAATTCGAGTGACCTGACGAGAGCACTATAAGCTTTCGGGGTGTTCAGTATACTCAATGGATCCTGATAAGTATCTTCTACGGTATTAGTCAGCGAGTCTTGGACCCGAGAGCAGCTAGAGCATCAATACGCACTGTCTTCCACGGCGAAGGCGAGCGCTCTCAGAGATTCCATGCGCTCCTCGTAGTCCTTGCGCGTGATACCCCACAGCAGGTGATTGATAGCTGCGCTATCATTAACCGCCCGTGAAGCAACAATCTTCAATGCTGTGTCGCGTATGGCAAAGTTGTAATGCTTGAGCAAGCTTTCGATAGTAGTCGCCTTCAATGAGTCTTCGGTGTCTTGGGTGATGTACTGGGTTTTCGGTGGCGTAGGCTTGACCTCAGCTTCGTCTCGGTAGAATTCGAGTATCGTCCGCATCGCGAAGAGAAAACCAACCGTCGTGATACCAAACCCAACGGCAACGAGGCGCTCATCGCGCAAGAAGGAAGGAAACCCCATTTTTTCGATGTTGCTATATAATATCCATATCAGAAAATGTTCGATTGCCACAAGTGTTGCGATGGCGACAATAGCACTGGAAGGTGTAGGTATCGAGCCCGAGTCGCATATGTGGAATGTTTCTAGAGGTACAGTTCGTACGGGTCACTGCATCATAAAGCGGGGCGATTTAATCGATAAGAGATAAGATAAGCAAGGAGAGCTTGGCTATCGATAAGAATATCGAATTAAAATAAAAAAAAAGTAGGTACTCCGTATAAAATTCATTTAATAGCAACGCTCGCGAACCCCACCATTTCAACGACCGATTGGATTGCCTTCTCCAGCCTTGAATCTCACGATGGCAGGCTCTCAGCTGAAGAGATTGAAGGCGTCTCTCAGAGAAAGGGGAGTTATAGGCCCTCAGCAGTCCAAAAAGCAGAAGAGAGGGAATGCGCAAGATGGCAAGGCGACCAACAAGCGACGACTCCAAAAGGCTGCAGAGTTGGAGGGAATTCGCGAGCAGTTCAATCCTTTTGATCTGAAACACAATGTCCGCGGGCCCAAATTCCAGGTCACAACTAATAAACCAGCAACTGGAAATGTTGCTCAGGGACGGCCTAGCGAGGCAAAGGCACTGGGCGAGGAGAGGGTAGGTTATATGAGTATAAACGATGCTAAGTCTCACTTCTGACAATCTTCTTATAGCGGCGGCAAACTCTTCTCGTGGAGATGAATCGGCGGCATAAAGTCGGCGGCATACTTGATCGACGATTTGGCGAGGATGATCCGCACATGAGTCTCGAGGAAAAAATGCAGGAAAGATTCGTCAGGGAAAAGCAACATCACAAGAAAAGTTCTATGTTCGACCTGGAGGACGATGAGCCCGCTGAAGGCCTGACCCATCTTGGACAGTCTCTATCATTTGATGATCCAAAATTGGTCGATGACTTCGAAGAAAACGATCTTTCCGCTGGGTCTGACGATGCTGCCTCGGATAATGAACATCGCTCCTCGAAGCGAATGCGGCCGTCCGATACTCATGATGGAGATGGTGACCAGGTTGAAGGGCAGCCAGAAAAAAAGAAGACGAAACAAGAAGTCATGAAAGAAGTCATCGCGAAATCAAAATTTCATAAGGCCGAACGGCAAGCAGCTAAAGATGAGGACGAAGATCTGCGGGAGGAACTTGACAAGGAGCTCCCAGAACTTCAAGCACTGCTGTTCACCAAGCGCAAAACACCCAATGGCGCGAGTACCAATGAAGCCGGGACCGCTACTGTGGGAAAGGAGAAGATGGAACGTGACTACGACATGCGACTAAGACAACTCGCGCAAGACAGAAGAGCACAACCCGCAGATCGGACGAAGACAGACGAGGAGAGGGCACAGGAAGAGTCCGAAAGGCTCAAAACCCTTGAGCAGAATAGACTCCAGAGGATGCGCGGCGAAAAAGTCAGCGACGACGAGGATGAGGAGAATCTTACTGATCCTCAGTCGGAAGCAGAGTCAGCCCATGGCCCAGGTCTTTTCATGGAAACCCCAGAAAATGACTTTGGACTTGGGAAAGGTATTAAGACTCGACCAACCGCAACAGAGCTTGGGTTTGACGATGAGGATGACTTTTTCATCGAGGAGAACATAATAGCCAGCGATTCAGATATGGAACCCATTGATGACGACGATTTGTCGGAGGAGGGAAGTGAGTCGAATGCCGGGGACGACGACGAATTCACCAAAGGCCTTTTGAACGAAGAAGAGACACGGAATCCAGTCTTTAGCGATCGCCTAAAAGGTGCTGCTGAATCAACAAATACCACAGAAGATCCCAACGGGCTTCCTTATACTTTCCCCTGTCCACAGACTCTGGATGAGCTCATCGAAACGACCCAAGGGATGTCTCTGGAACATTTCCCAACGGCCGTACAAAGGATCAGAGCACTTTATCACCCGAAGTTGGATAGCAGCAACAAATCAAAACTGGCCAACTTTACGAAGGTACTAATTCAATATCTGGTACATCTATCGAATCTTCCAAAGTTGCCTCCATTCTCTGTACTCGAAACTCTCATCCGTCACGTCCACTCCTTAGCAAAATCTTACCCTGTCGAAACTGCGAATGAATTTCGGTCGCATCTCGAGGAGTTTAGTCGATCAAGACCTCTCTCCCCTAATCTTGGTGATCTTACAGTATTGACCGCAATTGGGACTATATTCCCGACTTCAGATCACTTCCACCAAGTGGCAACCCCGGCAGGCCTCCTCATCGCTCGCAATCTGGAGAAAGTACCAAAAGAACTTAAAGATTATTGCCAAGGAGTCTATCTCACGACCCTAGCTCTTCAGTACCAACAAGTTTCAAAACGTTATGTTCCTGAGGCGATGAATTTCTGTCTCAATGCTCTATGCGCACTGGCGCCAGAGAAAGCCAAGGACAATCTAGGATATTTCCCAATCCATGAGCCTGTCCCAAAGACTCGTATCGCCAATGCCCACTCAGCAGGCATTAGAAAGCTAGTACCTACGGACTGCGTCGGTAATGGCAGGTCTGAGGAATATGCTGTCTCGACAAAACTTGCGATCATGGCCACCACAGTCCAATTGCTGGATGCAGCGGCAGATCTCTATAGTGGCAAGTCATCCTTCTTCGAGACATTCCAGCCAGCTTTGAAGGTTCTCGCCCACATAGCTAGCAAACCATGCAAGACCCACCTCCCAACTACTCTAATCGAACGGGCTGGAAAACTTGAAGCAAAATTAGAGAGGATGCTTAGGGTTGCGCACATGGCCCGGCGACCCCTTGAACTCCATCATCATCGACCTCTTGCTATCAAGACGGCCATTCCGAAGTTCGAGGACACCTTTGATCCCCACAAGCACTACGACCCTGATCGGGATAGGGCTGAGCTAGCCAAGCTGAAGGCTGAGCACAAGAAGGAACGCAAGGGCGCCATGAGAGAGCTGAGGAAGGATGCCAACTTCATGGCCCGTGAGCAGTTGAAGACGAAGAAGGCTAAGGATGCTGCCTATGATAAGAAGTACAAGAGATTAGTCGCTGAGATACAGGGCGAGGAAGGTAAAGAGGCAAACGCTTATGAGCGCGAAAAGCAGATGAGAAAGCGTGCATCCAAAAGATAGCCTGTACTATAGTCGACACGGGTTCTTTAACCTTATTAATGTTATAGACACTAAAAACATCAGGATCGTTAAGCGCACCAAGATCTTCTATTTTGGTATTTTAGTGTTGGTTGGATCTCGTAAGTTAGCAACTGTCCCTGGCTAGTGAGGATGTACACTAAACTTGGATTAGCTTAACACACCACAGCTGTATTTTATTATTGGAGACACTACATAATAAAGGTGCAGCCAGCTGACCGCTGTAAGCAGTTTGACGTCATTTTTAGTGTGTTCTATCTTACGTTGGCTGAGATTTCTACATAGTCGTGGTAGATATCCATGGAATCTCACGCTACCAGGCTACCTCTTTACCTCCTAATCTGGAGGTAATACAAAGAACCTCAATGGAGGGGCGGTAACACATATCATGCATTATCAAGAGGCTCCCCCTTGAAGTCACGTAAGATCACGAGATATGTACTCTGTGCGATGTATTTAATTTCATTTTTATTGAGCTTGTCATGCTATTTCTTCATGTCGATACCTTGGCAGAGTGTGTCTGTCAGCACCCTGCATAACACCCCGGCACGGGAGACCAGGATCTGTAATCATGGCTCCAGGTGCAAGATAAGCCTCGTAAGTTAGTAACCTGGCAGCCTGGACAAGCTTTCCAGTGGTCAGCGGCGCCTCTGCGGCACCAACAAAGCTTATTCCGTTGCCACTCATCAAATTGGCACCTGTGGTGTAGGTCACTCCGAAAAAGAGCTTTCTTGGAGCGGCTTTCCTCGTTGGGAATGGCCGTCGAATCCTTGGGAATTTGACCCTATTCCCACTCGCAGCTCTTGTGGCTACGATGAGGTTCCGCTCTATCTCCTTGGGTATATTTCCATCTCTTAATGCAATATCCTCCTAAACTCCTAGAATGCTGCCTTGAACAACCGAGACGTATATGCTCGAGAATCTCTCAGAACAAGTCGCCGCACATTGTTCGATGATGGCCCCTTGCCCGCTCACCAGGCGAGCATTTTATGCTCGCGACATTGACATCAATCTCTTTCTCATCAAACATCTACCAAACGTAAACTTCCGCCAGATGTTGTTGGTCGAGCTCGGCGCGAGCCTAGCTACGTCGTGGGTATATAAGTAGCGGATGATCTTTCGGGGGGTTATAATCCTTTCCGTAGGAACCCCCAGGCGATCTATAAGATATGTAGTTTGTGTTTCCAGTTAATGGCAGTTATGCCAGCGGTGGCGTCAAAGGTGTGAAAGTAGTTGGTCAGTGTCCAAGACTTTCGTCGACTATAGGAATCAGGTCCTAGCTTCAGGGGCAGACGTCGACAATAGTCTGAGTAGCCGGACTCTGTTGGGGATTTCAATAATGTTTATTTGGGATAGGAGATCTGGAGCTATGTCGAATGAATTGGCGTTTGTAGAAGTCACTGCCTAGAAATTGATCTTGATAAAAAGTTAACACTGTTTCTGAGCTTTATGGATGGATGTAACTTGAAAACAATGTAGGTAGCTTACCTGGTACTGGTTGGCCCCCTGAGAAGTCTTGGAATCTGTAATCGAAATTTTGATCACTCGACGTTGGCTGCTGTGGGATCCTTCCTTTTTGGATGATACTCAAAACTTGTTGCTGTTGGGCATTGTTCAACTTCGCGAAGTTCTCAAGTGTTACCAGCACATCGTCTTCAAGCCCGGTGGACCACACTTGTCTCTGGGCCTCTTCATCATCATAGACCGAGAAATTAGGCGACCCCCCGATGTTTTGATGACCGAGAGTATTATCAGCCAGCAAAGGGTCGAGCGGCATAGGTGGCGTCGATGGTAATGACGCTATCGTGGGGATAGATGGAAGATACTGTGCTGAGCTCCCCAAAGGGTTGCCCACAGCATCGGTAGGTATGAACGAATTCACGTAGTCGCTTCTTTCAGCAAACTCGTCGTTCGGTCGACCAAGAGAGTCCATCCAACAACTATCATATCCCCCTTGGCCATAAGCTGGGACGCCTGACGGCATGGGTTGATTTGCTGGTGGCCACGGCGCGGATACCGGTACTGCCGGTAACACAGACGGAGTAGGGCTATGAGATGCGTGTCTGCTGTCAGGGAACGATAGCGATGCATGGTAGCCATCGGTCTCATCAGATACTGAACTCATCGAGTCTGTTTGGGAATCAGACTTCAAAATTTCGTTAAGTAGTGCCAACTTCTGTTTGCGTTTCTCTCCTGGAAGTCGGCGTCAGCAAGCTCTGAACCACATGTGGTTAACCCACGGAAGAAGCAAGTTACTTACGATAAGCACGCGATGCCACTCGGTTCTGTTCTTTACGGACGTCACTGTTTCTGCTCTTCGACGCCCTGCCTTGGTTAGATGTGGTGGAAGAGGTGTTTGTTTTGTCCATGACGCCAGCAATATGCAGCCCTATAGTATATGCGAGTTGTCACTATGCAAGTTAAAGATTCTGAGCGAGATATGTAGATCGTGTAACAACCTGCCCACGGGGATGAGGAGGGTTGTTATACCGGCGATGGGAGGTCCCCTGGGTTGCCAAGCAAGGCTAGTAGGATACCACCAGCCCTATAATAATTTGATATCTGTAAGCTAATACCTCTTGACAGCGCGCAGACTTCAAACCCCGGTTTCAGTACAACACTGCTTTTCTCGGGTTTAATGTACTCATGTATCCTTAAATAAGGTTACCTTACATAACGTCCGGGTTCGTGCGAGACTAGCACGTGGATCATTATCCTCACGGTTAAGAATGGTTCGGTGGGTAATCTGTATGATGCTGGCGATCTCGCCGGCACGCCGCTCCCCATCACGCACAAGCCGATTGGTATAAAAGCTAGCACTGCCCTCTATCCTTTGACCTCTCCCCTTCAATCTACCCCCATACGGAAGAGGTAGAGCCAAGCGAGCTTCTGGAAGGTGAAAATAGAACGACTAGGTTAGACGATCTTCAAGCATGGGTCGAGCCAACCCTTGTATATGCATGCATTTAGTCATCAAGCTAAACATGTCAGCCTGCAGACATAACTCTGTTCCCCAAAGCCAACACCGCTTATTAGATGGCAAATAAACTTACATATATCAACCATGACACGTCTAGGATGGGGCACCTAAGCTCAGCGAAATCTTTCGAATCAATGAGACGAAATGGCGCTACTCGAAACCTACTGGAGCTTTGGCAAATAACTAAACAGACATTACTCACCACATCGAGGCTGTTCGACAACTTCGGGAGAAGATATTCGGCTGTTGATTTGGAATACATATTCTACTAATCCCCTTTGGTTTTACGAGTGAGCTCTATTTAGTCTGCGTCAGAGCTGGCAATAAAGCAAGTACTACCTAGCCTGCTCGTACCGGATTATCTAATAGAATCAGGTTATATGCTCTCTTTTAGGGCTTAAGTATCCATGAAGCAGCTATCCTTGGTACTAACAGACGAAGTGGAGTTGTTTGGAAAGCTTAAATGACGATGTGTACTTTTGTAAAGCAGTCAACAACGAAGTCTTTAGGTAATATCCCAGGCGGTGCGGTTGATGTGGTGCTATCGAAAAGGGGGATTTATCTTAAGGATATATGGTTCCACTAAAACAGTACTATGTAGATGCGGATTATTCACAGCTCATGGGACTGCACATGCAGCATGCTTGGGTGCTCAGCGAGTTGAGCTATCGGTACCCACTAGACTATGGTGTTGACGGGTCTGTTGGTAAAGCAACCTTGTCACTGAACCGTTAGTTAGATGTTAGTGCTTCCTACGTAGATTTAGTGGCATGACTTAATATATTTTGCGATACATCTATGTGTGTATGTATTCAAGGAGCTGGATATGGGTAACTTGACAAGCTATTTTCTCGCACTCTCAACGGAATATAGGTATTGAATCAGATGTGCCGAAAGGCGTTATGAGCTGACAATACCCTACCGACAGTTTTCACAGACAAGTTCGGGTACCTTCATTAGAAAAGAACGTATTTTTTCATAATATAACTGTTCAGAAGTTACACAGGTATCATAGAAGTCTCCCAATAAGGGTGAAGGTTTCTTTCTGCAACAGGGCTCCTGTGTATTGCATGACAACTGATAGGTATCTCCTAACACCGGCCATCGTGCATTAATCTTGACTGCCTAAATGTGTTGTCCTTTTCGCACTCGCCTGTGCTCGTGCTAAGCCTTGCAGCTAGAAACAACTTGAATTGACCTTAGCAAGGGTCAAGGCTGACATACTACCCAATACTACGACAGAGTGGAAGTTAAATCCACCCTGCCCCGACGCCGGGTCGAGATCTCATTGGACGACATGATACGAGGAGAAAAAAAATCAAATAATGCAAATAAGGTCCCTTGACACTTGTTTTTAACCTTCAACAGCAGATATGCTTCTCATCAACATGGGTCCTGATAACCTCTTCTATATGTAGATGGAAATTGGAAGCTGACTGATCGTGGGTCGATTATTGTGTGTTCCGAGGTACAAATGCAGCAATGTGATTCGCCAACAAGCAGCCCAGCTGAATGTTTTGGCGGTCTTGGCGTACGTCGAAGCTCGATGACAAAGAATTGTAGATTAGTGATTGTGGGGGTGATTAAAATAGATTTAGAATCGTTCCCGCACAACGGAAACCAACTTACCTAACCTGGTACATAATATTGCTAAGGCTCGCCCTGATTCTTGACTATTATAGATCACGATATTCACAATTCGCAAACCAACCAACCAACCACCAAACGCGATGCAAAGCCCGAAAAACAAATTAGGTATACGAAAGTAGTCCTATAGAGTTTTGCGCTTACTTGAGCTTTACACTTAAGCTTTACAATTACCATTCATATGACTACCTTCAAAATATTTCTATTTCGCCCGGCTACTCTTGTTAGTGCAACTTAGCATTTGTTGGAATTGAACAGAGAATAACCTCAACCATACTAGCTATGGTCTGATCAAAGAAGCATGCGCAAAGCTGAGCAAGCTAAGAGAGTCTTAAATCATCAGTTTAATAAAATAAGTTGAGTTGTATGGTAAAATCACTTGGTCATGTCAATATTCTTAGAGACGGCTTACCTAGGCACAGACCAAAAAACTATGGCATTATATCATTGCAATTGTATCCAACGGGCTAACATGTTGGAAATCGATCATAACTCATTCTCAAAGAAATGCAATATGCTCACAGTTTTGGCCCAGTGGCAAGTAACTATTCTGTCAAATAGGTATCTCATCTTGGAAGCAGACAATGCAATGCAATAATAAGTGTCATAAGGTTGTCTGGTCCAATAGAGATAAGCATTCTACTGTGGCATAAACACTTTTCCAACTACCTATGACAATAACAGTCTTATAATCTAATAGCTGTGAGTCGACACTCTATTTCGTTGAAGTACTGTGTATATGCTATACAAAGTATATAAGTATTATCCGACCAACCCCAAACCTACCTAGGTATTCATTAAAGCTATTCCTCTCTCTCTCTCTCTCTCTCTCTTTCAAATCCCGAACTGTAGGCACAGTGGACAAGCAGCCTACTGTTGAGTATCTAGGTACGGTAAGGTAGCCATGCATGGTTGTGGAATCGGGCAGCTCCCGTCCTGCGACGCATATGCATTGAAACATGAAGGACATCCTGTCGAATCGACATTGGAGATTTTAGGTAATGGTCCTTGATGGAAAAAATTATTCCGCTCCGACCTGCGACCCAATAGGCCGGGATGGATTTGGATACATAGAAAAGAAGTGAACTTGACCTTCGGAACTTGTCTGTCCCAGACTCCCAGGTCAGAAGTTCGAATGCTTGCCTGCCTTGTCCGGTGAGGGTCTGGGCGTCTGGACACTGGAATGAGCAATGCTTGGTTGCCCCAACCCAACTCTCCACATTTTGTCAGCACGAGCCAAATTAATTGCCGAAAAGGAACAAAGAAGGGTTCGATGAGCGAAGTAGCTTCAAAGTATAGTGAGGCTGAGCTCCCATGGTATACTGCACGATGGCGCCCCAAAAAATCCCCCAAAGCTACTTCAGAGACACATCCCGGTCCAAGCCACGATTCTATCGGTTTCGATGAGGGAACAGTGGCGCATTGGAAAATTCAGCCGCCTTGAATTTTGTGACGCTGTTGGTGTTATTGTTGCTGCTGGATGCAGAAAAGAGAGAGACGCTGTGAGAGACACGACGCAAAATCACATCCATTTGCTGTTGTATTTGCGGTAAGACGCTGCCTTCTCTCCATCTGCCTGCCTACCTGCCTTGATTGCCTGCTTTGCCTGCTTTGCCTGCTTTGCCTGCTTTGCCTGCTTGTTGCTTGCGACTTCCTACCGAAAAGGCCCTCCGGAGCACAATAAAGTTCTAACGGCTCGGTCATTGCTTCCAGCTACTTACCTAGGTACTTGCCTACCTACATCAACCTCCTACTAGTGAATACCTACCAACCTGCCCGCCTTCCTGCCTACCTAGAGGTAGAGACGGCCATCACCCCGCGGTCGCCAGTGAAACTCGGTTGATTTCAAGTTCTACTACTTCACTTTCTCACCTTTCCATCTACTACATTACGTATATCTATCTATTACATAGGTATCCTACCTGCCACCAATCTGCGCCGCACTTTGTACCTTATCATTGGTTACTCCGCCGCCTTGGTAATCCAGATCCTTCTCGAATCAGAGCCAAGTTACCCTATTTGAGCCAGGACCCTCCGCAATAATTCAACACCACAACCACCAGCATTTCGCATCCCCGACACCGAATTGTTATCTTCAACCTGCGCCGATTGCTCGGACCGAAGATTTCACGTCGACGCTGACGCATCTGATCATTGCATTTGGTACGTATTTGATCTTCCTACCGACTCCCTTTTTGTAAACGTTTGTAAACGAATAGGATCGGACACTATGTATCTTATCCTCCCCAACCTAACTTACCTTACTTCCCACTTACCTAATAAGGCGGCCTGTCACCGAGGAAAGGCTGTGACAACTGACTTGATTCGCGCACCAGTGGGGCACACTCTTCCAGCCTCTTCCCCCCATTTCTTTTTCTTTTCCTTAGAAAGCCTCGTTCGTTGGTTTGACTCTTTGACCATGCGATTATCTATCACTCTTGGAACCTGGATTAACTTTGACTAACTTTCGTCACTACTAAAGTCTCCGCATCCTTTTACGAAACACTGTTGCCTCGCTGCTCCTCGGTTCTTCCTTTACTTCACGAACACTGCTCTCAGCCTCGCCTGAGCTCTAGACGACGACATGGCTAAGGAGACGAAGTTCTACGATGTTCTTGGCGTATGTTTGCTCCTTGATGTTCATCAAATACTCGCATAGAGGATATGATGGCTAATCATTCCTCTTAGGTTTCGCCAACTGCCACAGATGCAGAACTCAGGAAAGCCTACAAGACTAATGCCTTGAAATACCACCCTGGTATGTTAGCCTGTGACGTAATTTCTCCTGTCGCTACATCGTGTACTAACCTTAGCACTACAGACAAGAATGCCCACAACCCTTCTGCCGAGGAAAAGTTCAAGGAAATCTCCCATGCTTACGAAATCCTCTCCGATTCCCAGAAGCGCTCCGTCTATGACCAATACGGTGAAGCTGGCCTTGAGGGCGGTGCCGGCGGCGGCATGGCCGCTGAGGATCTGTTCGCTCAGTTCTTCGGTTCCGGTTCCTTTGGTGGCGGCCTAGGCGGTATGTTCAGCGGAATGGGCGGGCAGCCAAGAGGACCGCCCAAAGCACGCACCATTCACCACACGCACAAGGTGTCCCTCGAGGATGTCTACCGTGGCAAGATCTCTAAGCTAGCTTTACAGCGCTCTGTCATCTGCCCCAAGTGCGAGGGCCGAGGTGGTAAGGAGGGTGCAGTCCGACGTTGTCCTGGCTGTGATGGCCACGGTATGAAGACGATGATGCGACAAATGGGTCCCATGATCCAGCGATTCCAGACTGTCTGCCCAGATTGTAATGGCGAAGGCGAGATCATCAAGGAGAAGGACCGCTGCAAGTCTTGCAATGGCAAGAAGACCATCGTCGACAGGAAGGTGCTTCACGTCCATGTTGACCGCGGTGTCCGAAGTGGCACCAAGGTGGAGTTCAGAGGTGAAGGTGACCAGGCTCCGGGTGTACAGGCTGGAGATGTGGTCTTCGAGATTGAGCAGAAGCCGCATCCTCGCTTCACCCGAAAAGACGATGATCTGCTTTACCGAGCCGAAATCGAGCTCGTCACAGCCTTGGCTGGTGGAACCGTCTACATTGAGCATCTAGACGAGAGATGGCTGAGCGTCGAGATCCTGCCTGGTGAAGCCATTGCCCCTGGTATGTATTCTTACCCCTTTAGTCATAACGAGGTTCATCGCTGACAAGACTGCTGCAGACGCTGTGAAGATGCTCCGTGGGCAGGGTATGCCGTCGCCCCGGCACCACCACTATGGCAACATGTTCATCCAATTCTCCGTCAAGTTCCCCGAGCGCGGTTGGACCGATGACCCCGCTGCATTCGATTCTCTACGGAAGATCCTCCCTGCTCCCGCTGTCGAGGCCGTCCCCCCGGCCGACGCCATGACGGACAATGTAGATCTCGAGGACTTGGATAACCAGGGACAAGCTCGTGCATTTGGTGGTGGAGCTGGTATGGATGAGGATGACGAGGACGGTCACCCTCACGCCGAACGTGTACAGTGCGCGTCCCAGTAGATGGTTGGAAAGGATCGTCGACCGGATATCACCTATAGTTCTACTATTCCCTCACTTTGCCGATACGTCCAGAATCTCTCTCTTTCCCGGTCGTGTTGGTGGAAGATATCACATTTACGGCGTAAAGTTTCGATGGACTGGGAGACATGATGGTTTGCATGTTAAGGTTGATGGAAGAGGGTTAGGGGTTGTGACACGCTGATACGAATGAACCTGCTGCTTAATGAGGTGAAAGGACGGGAGGCTGCTTTGTCTGCAACGTCTTAATCATCACTCGCATCATCAACGTCATTTTCCCCCCTTGGTAAGCTGGCGTTTAAGACGGACATAGAGGAACAAGGGCAGATTTGCTTACAATTGACATTGATTGCATCGGCACGACCTTATAATCAATCCCTCCTTGTTGTTAATCGTGAACATCCCCCTTTCCTTTCCTTGGTCGCTCGCTCTCAAGCGATCTATAAAGAAAAAAGAGTAGCAGGCTTGGTCTTCGAGGCGGCGGCGGACAGAGATATACGAGGCATTAGGAGTTCCCTCGTTATTGAGATTACATATGCTATTGCTTTATATGAACAGACTCGGGAATGGTCTGCCAGTGACATAACTTAGTGGTTTTGAATGGTACATGTAGTACATATGGAAGAAGTTGCAACGCGTTCGTGGTAAAACTATAGTTTTATATGAGAGATTACAGTAATTCCTGATGAGCTACAGTATACCGTAGGCGGTGCTATTTATTGATGATGACTTCTTTCATTTGAGTAATGCAACTCGGCAACTACTACCACTACGTACACTCGATGCGATACACACCAGAATAGAACCACCACTAGCTTACAAGCAAGCAAGGAAGCACCGCAGGAAGTATCTAGGGCGCAACCGAGCCCCTAGCCGATCCTCCCTTTGCCGATTGCTCGCCGCCCTCGGCGTCGTCCTCGAACTCCGTCTTCCGCAGGTTCTTGACCGGGTACAGCACCTTCTCCAGCTCCTCGCGAGAAATATCCACGTCCGCGACAGCCGCAGATGCTCCTCCCTGGATAGACCCCCGCGGGGCCCAAAGCCGCGGCGTCTTCGTCGTTGCGTCCGGCTCGAAGAGTAGAAGCGAGTCGCCTCCAGCGAGAGCGGCGTCTTCGCTGCTGCTGCTGCTGGTAGATGGTGCGGGGTCGATCGCGACGACGAGTCCTGAGGCCCTGACCGTGCTGCTGCGGAGGACGGCGACGTCGAGGGGGTTGCCGGGCAGGTTCAGCGTCTGCACGTGCCCGAGGGTGGTATACCGTTGCTCGAGGGGCGTATACTCAAGCTCGAAGACGAAGAGTGCTGGGACCCTACAATACCGCGTGTTAGCATCCGAGACAGATCATCTGGATCAAGGGGGGAAAGGGGTGTAGGGTGTTAAGCTACATGTAGCAGCAGACATAGACATACCTTTCGCAAACCGCGATAATATAGCAATGCGCGTCTACATCATAAGAACACAACTTCGTCACCGCGATCCGATTCTCCTCGGCCCCGATCACCTCCCTCACCAACCCCAGCAACCCAGCCCGCGACCACAGACGACCCGCCCGCCAGTCCCACACGAACAAATCATCATCGCCGCCCCCGGAGACCACCACGTCGGGGCGGCTGCGCGGCGCGCACAGCGCGGACACGAAGTACGCGTGCCCCAGACAGTACGTCTCGATGACATGGGCCTGCGGGAGGCCCCGCGACACCCGGATGTGCTCGTCGCGGTCGCCGGTGATGATGTACGGACGGCCTGATTCCGTGGCGCAGGACGCCATCGTGAGCGCCGTCAGCATCGATACGTGGCCCAGCACTAGCTCGTGCGCGAAGGCCGGGCCGGCGTCTTTGGAGGTGTCCTTGCGTTGGGATAGGTGCTTGCGCTGGTCCTCGAGCGCGCGCATGTTGCGCTCTGTGTGCACGGTTAGGGTGTTGGCGCCGCGGCGGGGGATTGGGGCTGGGGCTGGGGTGGGCGTTGGGGTGGTGGTGGTGGTGGTGGTGGTGGTTTCTGAGGGGGCGGTTGTGGTCGCCGCTGCTATGGCCGGGACGATCAGGGGCACGGCGTAGACGTCGCCGAATTTGTCTGCGCAGAGGATGGTGGCCCCGTACGATGTGAGGGCCAGCGCGCTGGGGCGCTTTGGCATGACTCTATATACTAGATCAGTGACCGTACTTTTCTCGGATTAAGAGGGTAGAGTTAGTGGTTGGCTTGTACCTCTGACTTAATTCCTTCAGCGACCCCTTGCCATCGTGCTCGAATACCCATAACGTCTTGTCCTGTCCGGTCACCGCAACCACATGACTTCCATCTTCCGTTGCCGTCAAGAGGATCATAAACGGCAGTTCTAGCCGCGGTGGAGGCTGCCTGGTTTTTGGCTGCTTCTTCTTCTGATCCTTGCCGTTTGGTGCTCCCTCTGGCGTCTCATCGCCCCCTTGGCCAGCCTTAGATTCAGCCTCAGCCTTAGCCTCAACATTGGGTTCGCCTTCTGCATCCAACTTGCGCCGTTTTACCGGCGGCTGATCCGTCATTTTCTCATCCTCCTGCTCATCCTCACGGGCAGTTTCTTGAGGCTTTCCATTTTCGGATCGGTTTGCCAGGGGATGAGTCCAGGATGAGAGAAACGGAGGCTCTGCACCTGGATCAAATGTATGAATGCTAGGGCCTTTCGCAGCGCAGAAAAGAGAGCCTTTGCCGAGGATGCTTAAGCATTGGTATTGGAGTTCCATGGCGGGCCAGTCTGCTCGAACCCCCTGGTTCATATACTGTTCAAGCCTCCCGTAAAAGCACCTGGCTGGGAAAATGTGTCCGAGGTGAAGTGATGCCCTTGAACCACGACTAAGACTTGTTGCGCGAAGCCACGAATAGTGAGTGTGTAGGTACCCGTAATATGACCGAGACACTTTCTGCTTATATATATTTTTGAGAACGTTTTCTTGGTTTCGTTCCTAGATTCATCAACGTGATTAGATGTACGGCATCTTCTAAGTCATCAGGATTATTGGGCAATTGAAAATTTTGTGAAATAAGTCGTATATGCAATTATCCATTATTTGGATTCATCGTTTCATTCACTCTGCACTGTTACTCCCTCTCCATGAATCTGTATGTAACAAAGTTAATTATCGTTTCTATGAGTAATAATCAAGATGAATAACCGAAGGAAGGAAATCCATAGACTATCTTGGAGGTTTGGTTATCATACAAGCGAGGAGTTGGTGGCTCGTATGTTTCTGCTGTTCAATATATTTTGCATAAGTATATGCACGAAGCGCCTGACTTTATGCAACTTATGTATGATAGCAGACCCTGTAAGCCTAGCTAGGATACATACATACCTGTTATTAAGCTGTGGCGCAGTGGCCGCGTTGTCCATTGCCGCGACTTCCAGTCTCTACATAATAACGCCGTTTAGATGGGTATTTGCATATGACCTCGACCATCTTACGTACATTTATCTCGGAAAGCTTCAACGAAGAGTTTGCAACCCAATTTGATGTGTACATGTATTAGCCATTGTTCAACTGTCGTATTTCATTTATTTCCCATACTCGCCGTACTATAATTATAGTACTTGAATTCACACGCCTATACGAAACGCGACATCCGACACATCCATCTCACGATCCTCCACCCACCCTCTTTGCAACTACTCGAACGGGACACCACGGCGCATAAACCTTCAATTGTAGCCAAACTGGCAAATCATTATCCAACATGGCGCAGCTTCTACTTGACCTAGTATATTCGTTTGGAAACTGCTTAAATTGTTTCCCCGGCTCGCCGACCTTAAAGATCAACAGCCGTTCCTTCAAGATCCTGCGCCTGCTGGGCGAGGGAGGCTTCAGCTACGTATACCTTGTCCAAGACACGGCCACCGCAGAGCTGTTCGCCCTCAAGAAGATCCGATGTCCCTTTGGCTCCGAATCTGTTCAGCAAGCTATGCATGAGGTGGAAGCATATAAGACGTTCGCGCATACGCCCTCCATCATCCACAGCGTCGACTACTCTATCGCGAATGAGCGAAACGATGCAGATGCGAAAACGGTATATATATTACTACCCTACTATAGACGGGGAAACCTACAAGATATCATAAATGCCAACCTGGTCAATCATACGAATTTGCCCGAAACAGAACTCATGCATCTATTCCTCGGCGTCTGCAAAGCGCTCCAGTATATGCACCAGTACCAAGGGCCTTCGGGTGGAACGCGCATGGAAGCAGGGAACTCGAAAGCTGGCGGGAAGAATGCCGGAGGGTCGCGCGGCAGGGGGAAGAGAAATCAAGCTGTCGCTGCAAATGATGCAGATGACGAGACAGAGCAGGCGAGGCCATTGATGGTAGAGGAGCAGGTCGTCGGGCCTGGCGAGCGAAGGTCATATGCACACAGGGATATTAAACCAGGTACGCTTCTGGAGTTGAACAATCCCAAGAGCGAAATTCCGCTTGGCTAACCGCAATCTCGTACAGGCAACATCATGATTGATGATTCTGGCGCACAACCTATCATAATGGATCTAGGCTCTGTTTCCGAGTCGCCTATACCTATAACATCACGTTCTCTGGCCATCGCCCAACAAGATATAGCCGCAGAGCATAGCACGATGCCCTACCGGGCCCCTGAGCTCTTCGACGTGAAAACGGGAACCGTGATCGATACCAAGGTTGATATCTGGTCGTTGGGCTGCACCTTATACGCATGTCTAGTCGGCAAATCGCCCTTCGAAATGCGCAGTGACGAGACCGGTGGCAGCCTAAGCATGTGCGTCTTGGGTGGAGACTGGCGATTCCCAGACGAAGGACCCAAGGGCCAGAAGAAAGGGAAGGCTACTGCTGGTACAAGCTCAACGCCAGCAGAAGGTGTCATCAGCGAGCCGATTAAGGAAGTAGTCAGGAAATGTCTCAAGGTCGAGCCAAGCGAACGACCAGATATCGAGGAGTTGATAGACTTGGTGGAGGATGTCATTGATGAGTTACCTGAGGATGATGCTTAAAGGGCCTATTACGGGCGATGTAAATGTATATTGTACATTCTTATTCTGAGTGTTGGACGATTCAAGGGTTAAGGGGTTCATCTCGGAGGGTTGGTTGTGTTTTACAAGATATTGAGTCGAGAGCGGCTGGAAGAGTCTTGTTCGAGACAAAATACCCAGAGTAGAAATGAAATGTGTCTACTTATTCTATACATAAATGAGATGAACGCTTCAATTTGTGATATAGTCAATAAGATACCATATCAAATAGTAACTTTAAGTCTCACCATAAATCTTATAACGTCAAGGCCAGCCCCACTTTACACTTCTATCATTACATATTTGGGTTAAGCCTTGCAGCATCAACCACTTACTTACATAAATAACGACTTGCCATCTCAGCAACTACGGTGATAATTCAATTTGTGTGTTTCTGATTGCCCGGTTGAAAGAAAAGCTATATTTGTCTCATAGGAAACGACAATCAATTGTGCTTCACAACTACATAAATCTGAATCCTGACCTCATCAAATTATCGCCTTGAAGAGGCAACATCCGCACAGCACATCAGGACCGTCAGCATGGCCTCCCCGGCCCCCAACACAAACCATGCCCCGGAAGAAGAGGAAGAAGAAGACGACTACATGAACATGACATTCGGCGAGCCAGCCCCATCTACCAGCACAACAACAGAAACCTCGCTCCAGCGCCGCCAGCGCCTCAAGCGCGAGGGCGAGATCAAAGGGCGCGTGAAGTCCAAAGCAGAGCAAGCCGCCGAAGAGCGCGCGGCGCGCGAGGAAGCCCTGTCCAAGTCCATGCTCGAGGACGCGCGCGCCCGCAAAAGCAAGGGCCTCGCCATGATGGCCAAGATGGGCTTCAAGGGCGGCGCTCTCGGCGCCCCGGCCCCCGACCACGGCGGGGCCCGCCTCGAGGAGCCTATCCGTCCCGAGATGAAGGAGGATCGGGGCGGCATCGGCTTGGACTCCCAGCGTAAGAGGAAGATGCGGGAGGCTGCTGCCACGCAGCAGAAAAAGATGAAGGCTGATGAGGATGAGTACCGTGAAAGGGTGCGCAGGGAGCGCGAGGTGGCGCGCGCTGAGCGTGTGGTTTATGCTGGTATGAAGGTGTGTGAGCGCTTGGACGAGGAGGCAAGGGCGGGCGGCAACGGAAGTGGGACGCGAGACGACGACAACGACGGTGGTGATGCAGATGAGGGGGATGCGAGGAAGAAGGGATCGTCGTTATCGACGAGGCCGCTGAAGTCCATACCTGTCGTATGGCGGGGCTTGATCCGTAAACGGGAGGAGGCAGAGCGCGATCGCAGGATGAGATACGATCTGGAGCAGAGCTCGACGCGACTCCCGACGTACGTGGATGACCTGGATGATGCAGACGACAGGCTAGCGATGGGGAAGACGGCCGCGGCCTACGTGTCGGTGGAGGATCTCGAGGAGGAAGACCCCGAGCTGGAGGAGTTCAATGCGCTCGAGGTCGAGGAGAGGTTACGGCGGCTCGTGGAGTATCTGAGAAAGGAGTACAATTACTGCTTCTGGTGTAAATGTGCTTATCCGGACGAGACTATGGACGGCTGTCCGGGTCTAACGGAAGAAGATCATGATTAAAATAATCTAACATGATCAATTTTACATCTAGACAACTTAAACACAAAAGCTCCCCAGTTGTCCCTTCCCACAACGAAGGTCCTTATGAAGTGCTCCGTGTGAAATCGTACAGGCAATGAGTCTCATCATGAATACATAGCCACATGTTGAGAACTACACTCATACAAAACGCCCCTATGACAACTTATCGTTGTTTGCTTAGATACATACTCATACTTATGTACGTATATATAGTGAGACATTCAGGCTGAGACGTCGATGGACGACCTCAAACCATTATAATATTGAAGATAAATGAGAAAGTTATGATAATGATTCATTTGTGGGAGATTATGAGAGAATCTAATACACCTTATGATAAAAGCCGCAGTCGATCCGGCTTCCAGAAGCGCCGTATGCTTTATAGGAGATGTTATTATTGATCCTTATATCGCCTTGTTAACGTATTTGTGTCACTTGTGCTCCCAAGAAAATCATAGTCCGCATTGAATATACTGTTGTAACTACACATAAATAAAATTTGTCTTTATGACAAGGCAAGTACTCAGAAAGAGGTAAACAATCAAACTTAAAGGTTCAGTTGATTATAATTTATTACGCAATACTTATACAGCTATTAAGTATATACTCTTTAAGAAAATTTTCTTGCTTGGAAGATATTTCTTGTCAAGGAAATTGAAGATCCAACCTTGTTTCAAACTACGCTAGATCTATACACACGCTTCGTGAGCTGCTCATGGAAATCCAGGACCCTTAAATAGCTAGAAGAGTGTGGAACTTATGAACGTTACTTACCCTTTAAACTTCTAAGCTCAAGAGCAAGGGAAGACGAATCACGCAGTTTTGTCTCGGCAGGCTGTTGATGTTACTGGATTGTACGAGGATACAAGATGGCAACAACATGTAACTCGATGGTATCTATATACTCTAGCTATCTATTTATCGTATGTCCTACTCGCGAACCTGAAGTCCGAAGAGACAAAAGGCTACATTTCGCGAGAATATACTCTCTCCTCAACACCAATATCCTCATTCCTACGTTTATGTTAATGTTAACATGAGCGTGGACGAAAGGCCTATCTTATGAAAGATAACATAACTTACCATATTTCTGGTTTCTCTGCGATAAACTTGTCCATCAAGTCTTTGCACTCGGCAGAGTCAAGCACGACGACCTCGACACCACGCTGCTTCAGGTATGCCTCACCGCCGAGAAAGGTCTTGTTCTCGCCGATGACGACGCGAGATATGCCGTAAAGGAGACAAGCACCGGTGCCTAGAGAATATCCTCAGTAGAAAGTTCAATAGGACCCGGTAATGGGAATTAGGAAGAGGGCAAGCATACACATGTCACAAGGCGACAACGTGGTGTACATCGTGCTGCCTTTATACGCCGAAGACGGCAGACGGCCTGCATTCTGGAGACAGGATGTTTCGCCCTAATCAACGAGGCGTTATTTCGTTAGCTACGGTGGTCTAGGCATCCATTCCACGATATCACCCAGCTGAGTCACGTACATGAAGGATCGGGTTGCCGTTCTGGACTCGCATATTATGACCCCGCCCGAGGACCGTGCCGTCGGCAGCGACCAAGGCGGCACCAATCTGCAATACAATTCAGCGTACAGAGCCAAATCAAAGCGGTCTACCTCTTCAAGGTGACACATACAGGGATACCACCCTCTTGATAACTGATTTTGGCCTCTTCGGTGGCGATGGCGAGGCCCTTTGAGTCATCCATCATGAGGAACAGAACGAAGATAGTGATGCAAATTTGAGACCTCGAGATTTTTACCGAATGACACTATTCGGAAGCCTAATCTCTCATTTCGTAGATCATCAATGGTTTAGGTGATAAGTTCAATGTACCCCATATTTTTGAATCGTGATATCTCTATCTATGGAAAGACGCCTAGATTAGATATTTGACAGCCCCGCCTTATGACAAACCCTATTACCAGAACACAAAGGAAGTACAGTATCGATCAAGAGTCTTACGGCATAACAGCGATCGATCACTGCTTCAGAATCACGGGACTCTATAATGTGTCGTCACAAGGACAGAATACTAAATTGCATCATAATTCTTATCTGCATTTTTCCCCGTTTTGTCTATGACATGGCTTTCATACAAATCCAGCGCCTTCCATCTAATCTCCGCGCTCATCTTGCCCTGTCTAACCCATGCGGAGCATCAAGCAGGGTAATATCACCCTGCGATTCAAATTGAGTTACTGTACAGAATACCATGAAAATCAATGGTATAATACTCCTGACACCTGGTCGTAGCGCCTTTACAAGCCGTACCGCGATCAGTATATGCTTCTAGTTATACAACCGGATCCGGACCCCCATAACGCCAAATTTCGAAAAAGGGATGCCTAGTCAATGAACAACTCCTGAGACCATGACTCGCTGATATCCACAGTTACGATAATAGATTCCGCAGCGACGGGCTTGCACTAGCCCCGCTTGCTGGACGACCGTCATTAGGTCGTGAAGACGGGTTGTTATTGTTATTGCCGTTGTTGAGACTTGGTTCACGGCTCATTGCGTTGCCGTCTCTTGAGACGGGCGGACTTCCGTGTGGAGTCGAAAATGGTGAACGCTGTGGAAGTAGACCCTGTGAGAAGGAGTGCTCTGAAGCACGGGGTGGAGGGCCGCCGTTTGTGAGGTTGTGGAGCGGGTTGTGCGTAGAATGGTGATAAGAGGGTACATATGGAGGGGCGCCATTCTGAACAGAGGAAGGGCCACGCCGGGGTGGAGACGGCGGGATCCCGTTTGCCATCGGTTGGCCCAACCCATGCTGGAGTGGTGCTCCTTGGTGGTGTGACATTGGTGCTATCGGTGGAGGACGAAGGTCACGAAGGTGGTTGTGATGGATTGGGCCTGGTCCACCTGAACCACCATTGATCTGATGGATGACTGGAGAACGTTGACTGGACGTACGGTGCCAGTCTGTGTAAGGGGCGTTTGGTGGAGGGTAATGATGAGGAGGCATAGGTGGACCGCCTGGAGCGGCCATCGGGCTCGGCCCGGCATGAGGAGCCGTCAGTGGCAACGGAGGAGGGGGGTTCCCGGCCGGTGCATGTAACGAAGGTGCGGCTATCGCTGGCGGAGTCGGAGTTGTAGATACCTGAGCCGTAGGTGCTCTCGGGCCCCAGGAACTACCCAGATCCACAAGCCTGTTGACCGCATTCGATACATGGGATGGTGGGCTTGTTAAGGTGCCAGAAATCGGAGGTGCTCTTGAGGGTTCTATTGCCGCTGTCACATTCAGGGGTGATGGCGTATGGGGCACTGGCTTGCGGTCGGCTTTCTTACACTTATGGCACTGAACGCTCCTCTGGGCGACGAACTTCTGCGCTTCGCTGCCGAGGCTACCATGATACCCGTTTGTCAGGACCTTCTCCTGGTTCTTGTCAATTGGCCACCACTTCGGGCTAACATCAATCCCACAGGTGATGCAAACCTTGTCACCACTCTGAGGAATGGTCGAGGTCGATTCGGTAGAACTATCGGCTGCGGGAGAAATCGTAGCGGTTGATTGTCTTCGGTTGACATTCGACTGAGGCGTGACTGCCGATGTTTTCGTAGCAGAACTCGCCAAGTTTGCCTTGCGAACAGTACCTGTGAGAGTGAGATCTGCCTGCTTGAACTTTTGGACGTAGAGCTGCAGGGCGTTTAGATCGCAGTCTTTGCTTTGGCCTTCCTGTGGATGTACCGGATCGTGCATCAAATGGACAACTGTTCTCTGCGGAGTATGTTCCTTGCACCAAACAGCTGCTGACATTGCCCCAGTCTCACCACCGATAGTCACTATGCTGTGTTGATCTCGTCTTGAACCCTTTACAGGCGTGATTTCGAAGCCAAGGATATAACCATTTTGATGGGCACATTCCACATGGACTGTTGTACCATTAGTAGTGAGCCACAGCTGCTGAAGGGAGAAACTTACCAGGAGCTCGACAATGATGACAGGGCACACATGCGCCACCTTTCTGCTTGCACACCTTGCATACTTCCTCATATCTGGCGCGCGGGATAGATGGAATGCCTTCGGAGGGACCCAGGGCTTTAGCATTGCCGAACTTGACCTCAGGCGTCCAGACTGCACAAGTAACATGGACCCAGTTGTTATCCGCTGTTCTCTTCAGAGGCTCCCTAGGATTGACAGGCCGATTCATTTCTTCCTGCTTCTTGCGATAAAACTCTGCCGCTTTTTGGGCAAGCTCACGATCTTGTCGTTCTTTCTCTTTCTCCTTCTCCGTTTTCTTCTTGTGTGTATTCTTTGGTGGCTCTACAAAGTCATGCTCAGTGAACTCTACAGGACATAACACACACTTGTATTCCTAATGATGTCGGTCAGCCTGGAGAATATATATGTTTAAGAATAGGTAGACTTACAATAGAGACTTGAGGGTTTTTGTCATTCAGACACATATCACAAGTCCATTTACCAGGAAGACGGTTGTCGATGACGCCGTAGCACTTGCGGTGAACAGTAAGCCGGCACTCCTTGCAGGAAAGATGAGTTTGTTCTCCCATAGGATTCATCTGGTTGCATATAGCACAGGGCAGCACGCGAGGCTTAGGAAGCTCTGGAGCTGGAGGCGGTGCAGGTTTTTCGACCGCCTTCTCCTTCTTCTTTTGAGCGACTAGACCCGAGGTGCTACCGGAATCCGAGCCATTCAACTCGGCATCCCTGTCCGCGATAGTCTTCAACTTCTTCCGTGGTGGTGGTGCCTCAACGTTGTTGAGCGGGGTAGTAGGAACCGCACTGGAGGCTTGCGTCGTTGAGGGTGTTCCGCTTGGTGTATTGTAAGTTGTCTTGTTCATCATCTCATTGGCAGCCACAAGTTCCTTTAGCAGCTCTTCGTCGACTCTTCGCTTCCAGGATCGGCCACCAGCTGCTGCAACCTTCTTGGCAAGATCCTCTATATCCTCCCATTGTATGGCATATCGTCGCCACAACTCTGCACAGCGTCGACATAACGCCGGAATGTACTGGACCCCCTTATCCTTGGCGTGCTTCCCGCTGCCCTCGAGTATCAGAGCGGACGCCGTGTTAGGCGCCCGCCGCCATTGCCTCGAGTTCTTGGTAGAGCAGAACCTGCACATGAAGCTTTTCTTTCGTGCCAAGGCCTTATCTGTGTCAAATGCGGAGTCATCTTCACCATCAGCAACATCATCTTGAAGCTTGTTGGCCGTTGCCTCAGCCTTCTTGGCTTCTTTCTTGCCCTTTCGACCAGAAAAGTTACCCCAAATTTGCTTCCCTCGATCCGTCTTTTTCCAAGTGTAGTAGAACCGAACAATGCGCGAATGCTTAACGGTCTTGACATGTTTCGTCACGGAGTAAAGTTCCGAGCCAAACTTCGTCACGCCTTCTTCAACCTTTTTGATTTCGGCAGCGTTCAGTTCTGGCTCCTTGAAAACAGACTTGTCGACTTTGGACAATGCCTTCAAGGCCTTGGCGGGATCGTAGTCGTTCTTGAACAAAGTGTTGATGGCTACATCCAGTAAATTTGTGGATAATTCCGGTAGGCCAAATGCAGGAATAAGCTTCGCCTTCGCATTCGCCACATAGGTATCAACTTCGGACTCAGTAATTGACACGCCAGCAGTGTCCAAAGGATTCCATAATAATCGAGCCGTATTATTCGGGTCATCGTTGTCGTAGTCTTCGCCCCGAGCAACATAACCCGGAGGTTCATCCTGTACCCATTTCGGACGTCTCTCTCTGGCGGCCTTCTCGGCTTCAATAGCCGCAAGGACTTCCTTGTCCTTCTTACTACCTTTCTTAATCTCGAGAGGCTTCACCAACTTCACTGGACGTCCGGGCCATGGGAGAACGGTGGCTTGGTGTTTGGGGCCAAGCCGAGAGCCCGCTCGAGGATAGATCCGGTCATCATAATCTAGCGCGTCTTCTGGCTTGCAGTGTTGGCCCAGGTACCGGTAGGGCCATAGACTCGCCTGATATATTTGCTCCGCTGTCGCAGGTTGGTGCGAGTCGTCAATACCGTCAGCGGGGCTCGTGCGACTAGTATCGGCCGCATCATCATCCTCATCCCAGTACTCCTCTTCCTCTATCTCTGGATGCGAATCCAACTGGCTTGGCGTGTGCCTGGCTTCAAGTTTTCTCTCCTGCGCACGACTGCATGCTGCACAAGCCCAGGCAAAACCACGTGATGGCTTCTTGGTCAAAGGCGGTCGCACGCAATTCATGTGATATGTTTGCTGGCAAACAGCACAATCAACGGAGTCGTTGCTGTTTTCGAGTTAGGCGCTAGGATCTACGGTGTCGGAGCGTCGGGAAATGATAAAACTTACCTGGCACAATACCCGCCGCACCGTTTACACAGCTTAACGGCGCTGGTAAACTCCTTGGACCGACCCTGCTCGACGAGAATATATTTCCATCGCTCGTCCAATACCTTCTTGACCTTCTCTGGGACATTGACGATTTGAAAACAAGGGATCACATCGTAATTCTTTTGGATGTAGCGGTCGTACAATTTCTCATACCAGAAGCAGTCGGGTGTTTTTCGGTAAGCCTCCATGTTCTCAATTTCGGCCTTGTGGCGGATCTGGCACTTGCCACGCAATGCAGTCAACGGGCTAATGTCCGAGTGCATAGTGGCGAACACCAATCTCGTGTCATTGACCTTTTTACCAATGTCCTTTGGTCTGTAGTACCAATTGATTCGCAACGCATCCACCGGCATTTTGGGGTCATTATGCACGTGCAGAAACTCCATGATACGTCCTACATAGTATGGCTCTCCAGGTGGTTCGCACACCAGGTAAACGTGGTCTACACGATATAGTCAGTAAAATCGTAGCAGTAAAGATGCAATTTGCGAGTTTTTGTAGTGCATACCATTGGCCTCTAGTACTGTGCCGTCGTCTGCCACCATTTTCCCATCCTTGGGAGTTGCATTGCAGTTTTCAAATCTAAGCATATTTGTCTCCTTGTATCCCGCATTGTTCACTACCGTTGCGTGTGCAGCACTTCGTCTCGTAGCTGTCGTAGTGGAGGCAGATGGCGCTGCATTGTGGGCATGGGCGTGGGTGTGATTGTGCCCATTGCTCGTGGCGGGTTGCCCAGGCGCCTTTCGTTTCTTCGAGTTGGAAGAACTCGGAGCTGATGCAGTGGCTGGGGCCGTGCTAGTCGTCGCGTGTGAATCTTTCGCGGTCGCGTGCGAATTATGAACCTTGGCATCTTCTGATGCGGCACCTTTACGTGACGTTGAAGTTGTAGTTCTTGGCGCATCGCTGGCACCGTTTGTCGCTGTGTTGGCCTGTCGCGAGGACTTCTTGGGCTCGTCCTCCTTCCTTTCCGGATAGGCATCGTACATGTCAACGTCTACATCTTTGTCCTCTGCGTAATTTGGCCGCGCTTGTCCTCGATTTCGGGAGCGCGTACCATAGGGAGACGGACCTGCCATGGCCTCTTTGGCCGACGGGTTCGAGCCCGACGAATTAGTCTTGCTCATGGGCTGTGAAGCAGCCGCATTTTCTCCAGTGTCCTTGGAGTCGGCAGATTTAGAGTGTTCGGTTGCAGGTGCTGGACTAGATGTGTGAGATGCAGACTTAATTTGGGCGGAGCCGGAATCTGTGAGGTCCTTATTATTCGAAGATGATGAAGGATTTGGCTGATCATCGGGGTCGCAGGTCTTCTGCGCCATGGTAGGCGATTTAAAGGCGGCGCATTCAAAGTGACACGGGAAAACGCCGAAAAGTTTACGGCGAGATAATCGAGGCAAGTGGTGGGATTTTACACATCCACACAGAACTGTCAAGCCTGGTTGCAAATCTTACAGGCAATACGTTTCAGACAAGATGTGTGTTGGTGGCCGTCGATTCCATATGAGCGTTTCGCTGGTGGTACGACGGCAAGCTAGAGAAACTACCAGGGTCCAGTAGAAAGGCTAAACGAGTTGTGTCCTACGCGTTTAGGTAGAGGAAGGGATAAGAAGAGAAGGAAGGAAAGGGAGAAAGGTTAGGGCGTCAGATATGGGGAAATCGGCCGAAAATGCCCTGATATCTCACTGTTTAAAGAAAATGGGCGATGAGGTTTGGGAGTAGAAAGAAGGTGGGAGAGAGGTGACGGTGATGTGGGATGGGAAGATGTAAGTAGTAGTAGTAAAGGTTAAAGCAGGCCAAGATAGACCGGGGGAGGGTTGAGGCGGCGGGACAGACCATCAAATCGGTGTCCACTATCCACACGGCCAGCCCATAAGGTAGGATGGAGAAGGTAAGGTTGTGTGCGTGTGAGTAGGTACCAGACTATGCAAGGTAGGTAGGTAGCTTGAAGCAGATGATGGTCGGCCTATGATAATAGATTACCTAGGTGGATACCTCTCTTCATTCATGTAACATACAAGCCTTAGGTGCTGGGCGAGGTCTCTCTCTCACACTCTGATCGGTGGTAGGCAGACGTTCTCGACAGTTATTTTGGTGTAGCCTCGAAAGGTATGGTGTGGATGGGGATGACTTAAAAGGGCTGCTTGGCAAGGGGCAAATCGGAATGGACGTCGAACTGATATGTTAGGCTGGGTCGTAAGAGGGCCTATTCACAGGATGGGCGATGGGATCAGATGAGATGGGAATAGGAACAAAAGAGAAGGAGATGTGCGCATCAGAAAAGGATATGTAGGTAGGGTCAAGCAAGAGATGTAAATGGGGCCCTGGCTGTATGGTAGCGGCAATTTCATCTGTATTGATGGATGTAGGCATGTATGTACCTGTGTACATACACTCACTTGTACCTGTCTCGCTCTAGTTATAGTACGTGAATACATATCTAACATACATAGGTTGTGTACATTGTAGGTTAGGCAGGTCAATAATGTAAGAAAGCTTCAGATCCGTCGGTCATGGTCAAATGCATCGGTGCACACTGGCCAGATGCGCAGTGGGAAACGAATGGCGCATAGGGCCGTCAGACGTTCAAAATTTGATGACAAGTTGGCCAGGCCGCAGCGCAGTACCGATACATGGCAGAGCCAGGGCGGAATGCGAGATTGATGGTTTGCCGGGTTGGATGGAACGGGATGTGTTGTACACTTACACAGGCGCGGACGGTGGAGCGACTAAGGTTAAAAAGGTCTCGCCTGGAGCCACTCGCCCACACCATGCACCCTGGTCCAGCAGCTCCAGTCCAACCAACTTATGCTTCCTGCCAAAGGCTGCATGCTCTTTTCGACTTCACCTCATCATTCTTGGGTCAATACATCTACACCGGCAACCACACACGTATGCTGTTCCCCAACTTTAGTCGCCATCCCAGCTTGTCGAGGTTTGTTTTCTATATATCAAGATATCTGTTTATACGATTGTCGCAATAGATCGGCACTATCCTCCCTTCACACCAAGTTATCCCGTCCCCTAGACAGCCAAAAGTCGCATTATCAAATGGCTGCCTTGGTTTTCTTTTTTTTTCTTTTTCGGTCTGGTTGACTTGGGTTTGATGGTTTTGCTCTGGTGTGGTTCGTGCTGATTCAATGCTTCTTGGATACATACCTTGTGAGGGTAGATGGTAAATAAAAGTAGTTTTGGCACCAAGATCGTCACTCGCCTCGTCATTAAAAAGGACTGTTACCAATTTACCGCATGTCCCGAAAATTCGAAGTCACCTCATTCGGGGCCTTGCGTGGTTTATGACAAGCAGCATTCCTATCAATCACCTGCGTCCCTCCTCTGAGTGGGGATTCGACAGCAGATTGACGAGTCAAGAATAAGATTACCCATCCCGTAGAGCCACCGATTGAAGTTATTCGACATCGAGCATCTCATTCTCCAATGGCCTGCCTTACCATGAAATGCCATTGCAGCAATTGACAAGCCCATACCATGCATATATACCCTCGTCAAGCTCCCATCCCTAACCGGCGGACTCAAATGCAACGCGATCCTTTCCATTAACATACTGAAGTGCTACGAATCACCATAGGGGCAAACTGGTCTCGAGTTTCGAGACACGGCAAACCTGGTCCCAGGGCTAAAAAAGACAGGTATTGAACAACCCCCACCTTTCGCTCCAAGGTCGCATGGAACAAGGATTCCCTCATCACCTCTGTACCGATACTAGAGACATGCACGAGACGACCGAAACCGCAGACTTCGATGGAAAAAATACTGGTAGGTGGATGTGTCCATCGTAGCCATTTAACTATAATAACTGCACAGCAAGATTACTTTATTCCAATTGCAGGCCTGTCATGCAAATTGGTGATTGACCAAAATTCAAGACATCTGTGCGGGACACGGAAGTGAGTACCTTACATAGGACTACCTCCATATACATACAATACTAAACATAGTCGGGTTTGGGTTGGCTGGTTGGCCGTATTCTGTACCATGTACTTGATGCGTAATCTCTGGGGTCTTCAGGTAGAACGATCCTGATGCGCAGAGGAAGGTTTTAGCCTCCTTGGAACACTCTTGGCGGAAATGAGTTAGGTACGACTTCTATCAAAACAACAACACTGCTGGTGTATTGCGAAGGCAGAGCATGCGACCAATAATCCACAACAGCCCTACTGCAATCGATTTAAAATTTGGCAGAGGAAGGTCATAAACTTATGACTGACGGGTGATGATGATATCGATCCTAGATGTCTACATATGGAATGGCCGGCGACTTTGTTTGGGGCCAAGCAATGGGGATTTCCCGAGATTTGAGCGTAGGGATTGTAATGCGACGGTACCCAAATACTCGATACTGGTGATCGCACAATATCATGACTGAAGAGACAGGACCAACTACCTAGCTACATATGCTGGAAGAACTATTAACGTCGATATTCAATGCTAGTAGCCCACTTTCCTAGTTCTAGAAAACTGTATACTACACTTCGCAAGGATCTCCAAATAATTAGACGAACACTTGTTAGCTAGTGGGTGTTGCGTGGTTAGCAGTATAAATCAGTTAAGATAATTTCTAGGCATACGACTAAGTTTATAGCAGTTCCAGGAACTGGAATGCAGTACAAATAACTACTGTGAAGTAGAAGGGGGTGCACGAAGTGCAGGTAGGTATAATTTGTATAATGCCTTGGTGTAAGTTATATATATTAAAGATGGTTTCTTTCACTGTCAGTTGGTGAAAGAAACACTATAAGTACGGGCTTGGTCCGTGCTAAGCTAAAGTGAAGTGCTGCGCAACAGTGGGCGGCGAGTTTACATAGAAGTGATTTCTAACTAATAAGAGGTATGTACCAGTTGTCGGATACATAGTTCCACATACGTGCAACTCAGGTTTCTTGCCACTGAGATCTGTGAGTCAGGCCACCTTTAATCCCAGCCATACTGCCGCTTTCCGAGGAATTGCGAATGATGCTGTTGATATCGGATTGTATATCGGGAAATGGCTGCACGCCGAATAGAGGCTAGCGGTCGATATCATCAGGTGGTTTAAAGTGCACATGTGAGCAGATAGCAGGTATAGGTTCAATCCGTTCCATAGATCGGTTGATTGAGCATGGTAAGGGACCAGCACTTGCTTGGCTTCCGCGAGTTCTACCTTCTTTACGATGTACTAGTGCATGTTGACGTTGGTGGTTCCATGGAGGATCGCGCACCAAAGCACAGGGGTCATTAGCGGCACGGGCCACATCCCCTCCAATCTAGCCTCAGCTTCGGAGCGTTTCTTTTTTGGAGCAGGCTGGCTGGCAGGCAATTGCATTGAGGTCTTCCTTACATAATGGGAAGTGGGGTCTCGGAATCAAGCGCCGTTCCCGATGCCTTGGGAACGCACAAACCCAGATTGGACGTTGGGAAGATCAATTTGATTGCAGGTGATCCCGCCCTGCCGGCCAACTTCGCATCTGCAAGGGCAGAAAGAGCCAGAGAGCCCAACACGTGAGCTGGTGTCGTTTTCGTGCCAATTACCACATTTTCGTAGCGCGCTTCTTGCGTCATTGCCACCCAATAAACCTTGGCTTTTTTTTTCTTGATTCGTTTCGATATTGCAATATGCCCATGCGGACACTTACTGCATTGAAGATTAAAAAAAAAAAAAGAAAAAACATACTATAGTCGACGCTGAACCTTACCTCAGATTTTAGTTGATAGCTTCGATGCAGCTCGCACTAGGATATCGGAGTTGATATCCCTACAAGGGCCTACGCATAAGCCCCCTCAGCTGCCCCTGTGCTCTGACAAGTGCCCTGATCGACGCATGGGATCTAGTTTTGATGATGGAATTCCGGCAAGGTATTTTTCATAAGACAACACTCGAGTCAACCACTTTACAGCAATCAGCACTCCACACAACCACGGTGGTTGCTGGCAACAAACGGACTCACACCGAGATAACTGATCCTCAACAGCAATCTGCTGCCTCGAGTAAAGGTAAACAATCTCAATTTCAGAGGCCATCCGTCATAGCAAAGAAACCTCCCAGTCTCGTTGCTAGTGCTATAAATGCCACCGATTCTGATGTTGCTTCGATTTCTGAGTATTCGCAGCGACGAATCATATCGGCTACTCCTACTTCTGCCAGTGACCGCTCGCTTCAGCTGTCTTTCTCACGATATGCTCTCCCAGTTTCTCTGGTCGAGAATTTCAAGGCTCTTGGTATATCGGAGATCTACCCCTGGCAGAAGCAGTGTCTTCTTGGACCCGGGATTTTGAACGGGACTAAAAATCTTGTCTATACCGCACCCACGGGAGGCGGTAAATCCCTGGTGGCTGACATTCTGATGCTGAAGAGAGTTCTTCAACATAAAGATGCCAAAGCTCTTTTAGTGCTTCCGTATGTTGCCTTAGTCCAAGAGAAGGTGCGATGGTTACGACACGTTGTTCATGGTATTAAGCGACAACCATCGGATGATGACCCGTTGGAAGACAAGGATCGACTCTGGCGAAGACGTTTAGATGCAGACCATATCAGAGTTGTTGGCTTCTTTGGCGGTGGTAAAGTGAGAGCGACTTGGTCAGACTTTGATATTGGGGTTTGCACGTTTGAGAAGGTGTGTTTTTAGCATGCTTCTATCGCAATCTCTAATATAAAAACAGGCGAACACACTCGTAAATACTGCCATTGACGATTGCACCATCTCACAGCTTCGAGCTGTCGTAATAGACGAGCTTCATATGGTAGATGATGATCACCGTGGCTATCTCATAGAACTCATCGCTACAAAGATTCTCAGCCTTGAACACGACGTTCAAATTATTGGCATGAGCGCAACATTGGCTGTGAGCGGCCACTACACATAGAACCTGTTTTCGTTCTCGGCGTGCTAATAGTTCCAGAATATTGACATCTTGTCCCAGTGGCTAGCTGCTCATACTTATACGACGTTCTATCACCCGGTTCCTATCGAAGAACATTTAGTCCACGAGGGGAACATCTACCCAGCATCATCGGCTGCTAGCCTCCTTAAAGTCGCCAGTCAACTCCGGCCAGATTGTAGCGCATCTCAAGCTCGGAACCAGCCAATCAGAACAATTCAACCTAGCTCACACAAAGCATTAAAAGACCCAGTATTAAATGCTGTCGTAGCCCTGGCAAACGAAACAGCTAGAGCAGGCTATGGTGCACTTGTATTTTGTAGTAGTCGCAATGGCTGCGAATCTGATGCTCGCCTTATTGGCCGTGTTCTACCTGATACTCGTCAACTAGATCCAGCCACTCTCGAGCAAAGATTAGATCTTCTAGGGGACCTGAGAAGTCTCAGCACCGGACTTGACCCAACTTTGGCAGAAATTGTCCTAGCTGGGGTTGCCTTTCACCATGCCGGATTGACAACGGAAGAGCGTGACTTAATCGCCAATGCCTTCGATAATGGGGTGCTAAAGGTTTTAGTGGCAACATGCAGTTTGGCCGCTGGTATCAATCTCCCAGCGCGGAGAGTTATACTTCGGTACGTGTCATAAGAAGTTCACACCCACAATCCTGTACTCTTTTCTTGAGGTACCACATGAATATCATGTTTTCCATGGAAGCTAACGTGGTTGCAGTATGTTACAACGTTTTTCAATTTTGAAAACCCCCTATCATTTTATTAGATTCCAGCCTTTTCAGGTCTTTATACATGATGTTGACATATAGCAGATAATGCACGAATGGGCCGGGATCTAATCGGACCCTCTATGCTCCGCCAAATGCGTGGTCGTGCAGGGAGGAAAGGAAAGGACGAGATTGGAGAGACCTATTTGTGTTGTCGCAAAACTGACTTAGAAGACGTTATTGAGCTCATGCGTGCCGAATTGCCCCAGATTTCGAGTGGCCTAACGACGGAGAGACACCGCATACAACGAGCTTTATTGGAAATCATCGCTATCAGATTGGCAAATTCGATGATGTCTATCCGTGACTACCTTCAGATGACCTTGCTGCATCTATCCTCCTCGCATGATCACTTACAGACTTATATTGAATCAAGCCTGGAAGACTTGACCAATATGGGCTTTATCCAATCAGACTCTTCCGGCATGTATAGCCCGACGCAACTAGGCAAGGCAGTCGTTGCTTCATCGCTGGAACCTGAAGATGGTGCATTTATTTATCGTGAAATGCAACGTGCACTACGTGCCTTCGTTATGGATGGAGAGATGCGTAAGTACTGTCCGAGTATTTTATAACTCATTATACTACCGTTTTGAGAAGCGAAATCAGCGTCGCAGCTCTTGAGACACTCCTTAGCAGCACATCCCACCCGTGCTTAGCTAGCGTACTTGCTTACCATGCTGTTGCAGATGTTCTCTACACATTCACTCCAGTGCAAGATTTATCCGTTGTTATCAACTGGCAAGTCTTCAGATCAGAAATAGAACGTCTTGATGACAGCGGACTTCGCGTTATGACCTTTCTCGGCCTCAAGCCAACCATCGTAAATAAAATGTAAGTATGAACTGCTGGTAAGATGACATCTATACTAACTTCTTTAGGGCTCAAGGTGGAAACCTCAAACAGACGACACCTGAGGAGAAAGAGACTGCTCGCATCTATCATAGGTTCTACTTAGCCCTTCAACTACGGGACTTGTGCAATGAAATGCCGATTCATGTAGTCGCTCTGAAATTCGATATGGCACGAGGTGCGGTACAAACCCTTGCGCAAACATGTGAGGGATTTGCTGCGGGCACAATCAAGTTTTGTGAGCAAATGGGCTGGGGGTAAGTTTCGTGTAGGATCTTGTTAATCATCCCAATTACTAATTCTGTAATTAGTGCAATGGCAACTATCCTTGATCATTTCTCAGACAGGTTGAAAGCAGGAGCGAAGTCCGATTTATTGGCTCTAGCAAAAATAACCTTCATCAAGAGTCGGACAGCTCGAGTCTTCTACGATAACGGGTTTAAATCAATCGCAGCTGTTGCAAACGCAGACCCGAAAGATCTCGTGCCAATTCTCATGCAGGTCAGTAAGATGATGGATGACCTGACTGCAGTAGAGAGGCACAGCACTGACCCATTGAAAAGGCCCAACCAAACAAGCTAAAGCTTAATAAATCCAAAGATGAGGAAAAATACGAGGAAAAGCTTCTAGCAAAGGCCAAAGTAATCACAGACTCGGCAAACCGGCTATGGCGTACGTATATACCTTAGTTCGTTATAGCTAAGTAGCTAACATTCATGCAGAAATCGAGATGCAACAAGAGACTTATGAAGAGTAACCGGTTCACTTTCTCACCTCCATTATGGGACTCATCCCAGTAGGCAATGAGTTTGTGCACTGCAAGATAGACGCACTCTTGTAACCTGGGCATCCTGGGTAACACGATTAGTCGCTACGAACGGCCTACATATTTTAGGATGTCTAGGCAATACCATTCATATAGGATTGAGGCGATACCAGTCATAGCCTTGATTGCTAGATAGGAAAGAGAACAGCGAAAGTGCATGCTGGTACTCAGAATGCGCTCGTTCCTAGACCAGAGCTATGGTCTACTGTCACTTATAGGAGGAACAGGCAGTCTTTGGTGCTGTGGGATTTACAGTCCAACCACTCAGACCGCTGAATAATATACTGATAGCCTGAAACGATGAGTCAGCCCAACCTAGGTCCAGCGACATACATTATAGTGTAGCGTGCAAAAGGATGAATGTCCCTATGAGTGAAATGCTGTTTCAAATGCGAGATTGCCAGTCCCTAGTTTTACTTACTCTGCTAGACAGGGATGTAATACCCGAATCATTACTTTAGACGTCAGCTCACACAAGCTTCTCTTTAGTATTTTATCACTTCTTTATGCAGTTCTAAAGTGAGTTTCAAGTAGCGTTTGAATCATAGCCCGTGACTGATTTCAGTGATCAGTATCGGAAGTCTATTGACGCCTTATTCACGGATAATCTGGCAAAGCTGGTAGCAATCAACAATTCCATATTCTATTCAACTGGCGGTCACTACAAGCCATCACAATTGTAAACGATAGCAACAGATGTGGAACCCAAGAATTTGACCGTTCATGTCCATTTAACGACGCTTGAACGTTTTAGTCACGAACTATAGTTCCATTTCATGATATTTCTTCGATCCAGAGAGAATGGCGCAAGTACTACTGGTGGCATCTTGCATACCATTTCACGAGCTAAAATCGGACTATAAAGTGTGCGATATGAGTGCTGCTTTCTTTGGAATAATGGAGAAAGCAAGAATCAATAGCGGTCTCGGCATATCATTAACGATGCCAACCGAACTTGAGCCAAGACACCTACTGGCTAAACACAAACTTGGTAGACTACTCCAACTTTCTCCACCGTATACCCCGGATCAAGATGACATTGACGGTCTATTGAAGGCGGGAGCAAGGTACCCCAAATGGAGGCGGCTGTGACGATAGAGTATCTTGGATGGCATGTCACGGCATACTGAATAGATCCCGCTCGTGCGGAGATATATATAGGAATGATGGACGACCGTTGGGGTGTATCTGGTTACTAGGATCTGAGGACTTTCTAATACCTTGATTCATCATGGTATACTCGCGTCTCATATTAACATGGCTTCAGCTCTTTGTTATAGCTACTGGGCTTGTCGACGCTTACGATCTCGTGGCTAACCTGGACTATGGCACGTTCGAAGGAGCGTATAATGCGAAATACAACATATCGTACTGGCAGAAGATACCATTTGCTGCGCCGCCAGTAGGTGAGAATAGGTGAATAGCCACGGCGTTGGATTCGAACTCTACGGGCACGTAATGACATGTTGTATTTTAATGGCAGATTTCGAGCACCTCAACCACCGCTGCCGATTACCAATGGGACGTATGATTCCAGTCAGCCGTTCGATATGTGTCCCCAGAGGACGGTAAGATACCTATCTACCATCCCCAAACGCACACTTTCAGGCTTCTGTTACTCACAGTGGCACCAGGTGAACGGCTCAGAAGACTGCCTCTACCTCGGCCTCTACAGCCGGCCCTGGACGCTCGGCTCAGCACTACGCCCCGTAGTCGTGACATTCTACGGCGGCGGCTTTGTACAAGGGTCCGCCTCCTTCACCACGCTCCCGCCGTCCGCCTACCCCATCCTGAACGTGTCCGTGTCGAGCGACATGATCTTTGTGTACCCGAACTACCGCACCAACGCCTTCGGCTTCCTGCCAGGCGCCGAGGTCGCCGCGGACGCGACCTCGGACGCCAACGCGGGGCTCCTGGACCAGGAGATGGCGCTCCAGTGGACGCAGAGCCACATCGCGCAGTTCGGAGGCGATCCGGACCGCGTCACGATCTGGGGTCAGTCTGCGGGTGGGGGCAGCGTGCTGGCGCAGACGATCGCGCGACGGGGGCGGGAGAAGCCGCTGTTTCGCCAGGCTATGGCGTCGAGTCCGTTCTGGCCTAAGACCTACCTAGTCGATGCGCCCGAGGCGCAGTGGCGGTACGACAGGCTGGCGAACTTGACTGGTTGCGCAGGGGAGGGGAGCCTGCGGTGTCTGAAGGAGCTCGATGTGCAGACGATTCGCGATGCCAGTCTTGTGATTGTGGATAGTCACAAGTATAATACGTCGACATTTGAATGGGGCCCCGTCATCGATGGCGTGTTTCTGCAAGAGCCTCTGTCTGAGGCGGTTATGACACGCGATGTAGGGATTCAATATGGATTTGGCATGTATAATACACACGAGGGTGAGAGTTTCGTGCCTTCAGGCTTGAAAAGTGCCACAGACACAGGTAGTCCGCCTTTCAATTCGTCTGCGGCCTCTTTCGACGAATGGTTGGCAGGGTATCTTCCTGGGTTTAACGATGAGGAGCTCGCGAGACTGAAGGAGCTCTACCCGGAGGTGGGCAGTTCGGAGTTAATCACGAGCTACAACGACTCGTTCACGCGGGCTGGGTTAATATACCGTGATTCTGTCTTGGCATGTCCGGCATACTGGATGGCGGGAGCTACGCCGGATGGAGGGTGGCTAGGTGAATACACTATATCACCGGCTCAGCATGCCTCCGACGTATATTGGGTAAGTTCGCTTGATTTAATTGCTGCGAATGTTATGTTTTAATATAGGCTGCAGTGGAATTCGGTCAATTCTGCCCAGGAGACAGATACGTTGCACTACGAGGGATACGCAGGTATGTTTTTTCTTGGACTACATGTCTCGAGGGCACTGACCGAAACCTTGCACAGGTGCTATGGCTTCGTTTTTCATGACAAGCGATCCCAATGCAGAAAAATTGACGACCGATGAAATATCCGGAGTACCAACCTTGAGTACAAGCGAAGAGTTTGTGGTAAACAGCGTAGGCTTCACGACGGCCAAATTGAACCAATTTCAAGAGAGATGTGGGTTCTGGAAAGAAATGGCCCCTAAAGTACCGATATAATTCACGCGGAATATGAAACTGCTACAACCCTTTCCATACGTGACAAATTCTTTTCTATGGTATAACCCTGTGTGTGACTCTAGTCGATAGTGTCGTCACGCAGCTTAAGTAATTCGCGGAATACGTCATCTGGTTTGGAACGGAGGGCATTGTGGAATAACACATTTGTCTCGAAAACCTTGATGTTCCTGACTCTCGATGCTGTAATCCGGGCCAAGTCGGCATCGACGAACATGTCGTTGTAGCTTGCCGCATAAACCGGCACATCATTTTTGCCCAACTGCCCGATATCATATAAATCTGGCCACTGGTCGAATTCTGCGAGCTTATGTGCCGTCTCCTTAAGCTTGATCAATTCGGAGCAAGTTTCAAAATGAAACGGATAGATCATCTCGCCGGAGAAGTAGAGTGGCTTGTCACCTAAGCTTGCTAGCCCAGCCCAGTCTTTGCGAAGCCATTGGTACTCGCCTAGAGTCTTGCCGACCCCTTCTGCAGCCCAGTTGCCAGCTACACCTGGACCGAAGCACCAGCATGGCTCGTGAAGTAATGTGTAGATAGGTGCTGTATCCCATGAGTTGTTTTCTTCTAATGCGTTCAAGGTGAAACGGGTGAAGATGCCGAATTGATCCAAGTCTGCTTTCATCCTCAAGATGATATTGTGGACCCTATGTTTGTAATTCAGAAGTTAGCAATGACTCTGCGATAAGATATCGGGCAACTAGTCAAGAGGACCTAGTAAATACGTGGTCCTATAGTCAAAGTTACAAGTATATTGCCGACTACAGCAACGGAAGAAAGAAAGAAGACTCTCGTTACTGACCTGTCTATGCCTCCATCCATACCAAGATCAAGACCGATGGTCATCAGGCGTTGAACCGTAAGGAAACCACCGGCAGGCAATGGAACCCCCTTCTCGCCGCCTAGTTCGAGTATTTTCTCTGCAACCCATTTGACTGCTGCAATGTCCTCTGGGAATTTCTTGTAATAGGCATTGTTCCGCTCTATACACTTCCGATAGGTTGCCTGATACACTTCGCTGGGCCCCTTGTCCAGCGCAGCAAGGCCACCCGTGATGAAACATTCCCGCAGGCCTTCAGGTGCGAATGAAAGGTACGTTAGGGTCATCATGCCGCCGAACGATTGACCGAACGTAGTCCATTTCTTTTTCTCTGGCGGAAAATCCTTGGTCAGACAGAGGCGAACGGCTTCACTATCCTTCACAAGCGTATCGGCTCTGAAGAGCTTGAGATAATCGGCTTGCTCCTGCGGCCCACCGACGAGCTCTAACGTATTGGCCGACACCGGGCAGCTGAGCCCGGTGCCTCGCTGATCTAATAGAAGCAGCTCATAACCCCGATCAAGCATATGCTTAGATAGGGGGCTGTCTTGGGGTGCTGAGCAGCCAAATCCAGGGCCACCCTGAAGGTAAACTAGGAAGGGTCTTTGCACAACCTCTGAGGGAGAAGGTTCCACAATTGGCTTCTCATACTTGACAGCACTTCTCGCAAACAATCTAATTGTCTTCGAATCTGGCTTGGAATGATCCAATGGAACCTCGAACCAGAGCTCTTTCACCAGTAGTTTGCCTAGTCAATAGTTCTTAGTCAACTTACTACTTAGATTGCTACATGGATGGTACTTGATTTTCACACTTACCCGGGACGACATAGGGTTTGCTCTTAGAAATGAGACGAGCAACTACTGAAGCCATGATGGGCCACCTGCGGACTCTGTGGCTTTCGAATTTGTTGTACTAGTTGACTTCCAAGTGTTATGTTCTGGTATGGAAGAAGCTGGGCCAAGCGGGGAAGTAGACGTCGGACGATGGAGTTGAGCCTTATCTTATGAATCATAATGGTCTGCAAGAGCATAACCTGGAGCCCTTTACATAACTTTACTATTTGGCAATCATCAGAGTCATTTTTTTGCACGGGAGGAACTGCCAGCATCTGAAAGGTGTAATGCTAGGTAACATGATGGCAGGTATACTTATTCCGTATGTCAATGATACCTATTGATGATAGTTCTCCACAGAAAGCCAAATACAGATCGGTACCTAGGTACCTACAATTTATACACCGCACATAAGCGTGCATAATGTTTAATACTTGAGATTTGTAATACACCAAGTGACATTCATGCAATATATAAAAGAAAGCCGTATCTGATATGCAGCTATGCCATATTACTACCGGATTGGAGTAGTTGCCCCGGATCGGTTCGGAGGAAAACAAAAATGGACCTGGGCAGTCGGCTTCAGCTCACATGTTCCATCTACCATTAACAGTTCTTTTCTCCCCATCTCAGTTCTACCCACCCTGCCACCAGTCTTTCCAGACTCTCCGCTGATCTCCACAGCCTTCGACCCCCAAGCAGGAATGAATTGCCAAAGCCTCACGCAGACCCTAGTCGAGTCTTTCAACGCTTTAGCCGATGAAGTACAGAACCTGAGCGACAGACAAACCGTATTGGAGCATAAGCTTCGATATGCCCATGAGCAAGTATGCTATACCAAGCTGTCCCATTACATTTCCTTTCGAGCCCTCTTGTGATGAGATCTTTTAGCTCTAGATCAAGAGCTACCTTTATGGTAGCGCTGACCGAGAACATACCTAATTTCCTGAACCACTGCGACGTGACACTTCTCTCTACACCGTCTACATCAGATAGTCATTGTGTGGCGAACGGATCGCTAACATCATTCTTGCTTCTGATAGTTCCAACATCTCTCCGACAAGTATGCTTCAGCAGCACCGGAGGTTACAGAGACGTTGCTGAATCTGCAAATTCCACCCGAACTGCATAATCCATCCCTGGCAAACACAAACTTCGTCCCTCTGCCTAAACGGAAAGCCTCTGACTCCAAACACCAAATTGCCGTCATCATCAGGGAAGGTAGACGTGTTGCCTCATCCCTAACAGACTTCAGCAAGAGTAGTCGATCGAGTAGAGAAAGTTTTCCGCCAACTACAATGACCTCCCTCTCCACCATTCTCGAGCAGGATTTCACCGTCGAGGGGAAGAAGGGCAAACTAGAATGCCCATTCTCACAGTCTCGTGCGGAAGCTAAGCACGACGATGCACAAACCCACCCGCAGGACCCGACACCGCATCAATCTCAAGATCCTATCTGTGCTGCCATGTATGACGACTCAAACTCGCAGTCGGCCGCTGTGAAGTGTCCAATTCGCTACATGAATCAGCATTCGCCAGAAGAGATAGCCCACTACTTAGAAACCCATAAACATGAGTTGCCGAGAAGTCACGAGGTCTGCGTACGGAGATATCAGAGGAATGAGCAAGACATTAAAAAGCTGGACGCCAAGTACGGCAATCTTGCCAACATGGTTGAAGGCTTGAGCCGCATCCACCAACCTATGCTGCCTGAACAGGACACGAGACCCCAGAGTGATGTGGAAAAGGGGTCGAACGAGAGAGTCGAGACCTGGGCTCAAACTGTCAGCGCTTCAGTCACGGAGGATCCGGATCGCACTGCGTTGGACCACGACGAAGATGACGATGATAGACAAAGCCATTTCGACCGGCCGCTCAAGGAGGTGCGAGTTGGCGAGTCTCCGAGCCGTCCATGGGGTATCTCAGTTCCGATCTTCGACACACCGAACGTAGATGGCTCTGACCGACCTGAATCTCCACCACCCGCGCCTGTCCAAATGCCATTGTCGCCGTCACCGCACGAGACGCCAGCTAAGAAGACAGGAAAATGTCCTTTTGATCACTCTAAACTGACGCAAATGATGGGCGGTATAACCCCCGTGAAACAAGAAGAGAAGAGCTCCGTTAGATTGGCCGATATCCCATCAAGTAGTCGGCATTCTACTCGAACCCCGGATCCTCAGGCGGCAAGTACCCCAGCACAACCTGCATTCATCAACTCGGCTGAGTCCGGGTCGAGAAAGCAAGGCAACGCGCCCCAGATGCTCTTCACTGGCCCGGTTTTCATCGGCTATCCCATCCAGGATGCAATACAGTTTATGCAACACTTCCAAGGGCAACAATAAGAGCTCCTCAGAGTGCTTATCTTTCCATTGGACGGCCTTGCTCTCTACAGCTTTTTTGGCCTTTGTAACTGAGCCCTCTTGCATGAGTGATTTAGAGGAGCGAAGGGACTAATGGTCATATCGCATAAGATCTTGGTCTGCGCTCTGGTACCGCATTCTATGCGAGACGAGGCTGGCTTTTTAAGGTGGTTTTAACGAAGCCTATGTATTTCTTCATTGCTGTTTACCTTTTTTACTCGGAACCATTGTTTTCTATCTTGATATTAGCATTAGCAAGGCGTTTGGCGGCGGTTATTATGAAGGCGTTCCGAGTGTACTATGATAAGATACCCCTGTTGAAATAAAGAAGAGACTGTTTTGATGCACTGAAGCGACTTTTTCAAAGTTCCTAGTTAATAAGTAGTTACGTACTGCCTGTGTCTATCTAGTAGCCCATCCCATCATATCCCGTACAGCCAGCCAGCCCCAAAGTACAGCAGCAGAAAAGTGACCTATGTAGCAATATTTCTATACCCCTTGAACGCCTAGCCCATAATAATAATACCCTCGGATAATTTTTTGATGACCTCTATTTCAGATTATCTCTGGAACATTTCCCATTTGCAACGCCGTTAGTTGTAGTCCCCTCCGTGGTCTCAGCCTCCTCGTCTCGATACGCGTCCTCGACAACCTCGGTCTCCCACAGCGAGATATCATCATCGCCCATGAGGGCAGCGGCGTCCTCCGCCTCGTCGGACCTGGGCGCACCAGAGCGACCACCACCACCGAGCCCGAGCCCGAGCACGCCCTCCTCGAGGTCCTCGTAGTTCAGGTCCTCGCCGTCGTCGTCGCCGCTGCTAAGCGCGACACCGTTACCGGCGGCCTCCTCGCGCGCGAGCTCCTTGGCGCGCGCCATGGTGCGGCGGTAGATGAACAGGCCGACGCCCATGCCGACGAGCGAGCCGAGGATCATGCTGAGGTAGTTGACGGCGCGGTCGCCGACGGACATGTCGTCGCCGCTCTCGGCGAGCAGCGCGAGCCGGCTACCGATGAACACGTGCACGAGCAGCTTCGGCGTCGCCAGCGCCGTCGCCACCGCGAAGCTGAGCGGCGACACGCTCGGGATCGTCGCCAGGAACCCGTTGCTCAGGCTGAAGGGCAAGGGGCAGAAGCGGATGGCGGCCAGCACGGGCAGCCCGTCGTGTCGCAGCACCTGCCCCAGCGCCACGAACCGCCGGTCCCCGCCCACCAGCGCGTGCACGTAGCCGCTGAGCACGGTGCGGCTGGCCACGAAGGCGCCCGTCGACCCGACCACCGTCGCGCCCGCGACCACGGGCCAGCCGCCCGGGAACCCGTAGACGAAGCCCGCGACCGTCACGCACGTACTATAGCCGATCATGGGCGGGAACGCCGTCGCCATCGTCATGAGCGCCACGAGCGCCCAGCCGCCGGGCAGAGCGCGCCAGCCCTGCGCCACGGGCCCCAGCGCCGCGAAGATCCGGTGCGAGTACACGAGGAAGACGACGAGGAGCACGTTCACGGCCACCAGCCCCGCGACCGCGAGAGCTCGTTGGAGCGGTGTCAGGCTCCGGAACAGCTGCACGATCTTGTTGAGCACGCCCAGGCTCGTCGATACGATGCGCCGGCCCAGCGGCGCGCCATTGTCGTGCGCGGAGGTGCGCGAGTACGGCGTCGATAGCCGGCGGGCGTTGGTGGTCCCGGAGCCGGGTCGCTGCGGACTCGAGCGCACCCAGGGCGGCACCGGGGCGTCGAGGGCGGGTGTGGGAGGCGTCGTCGTAGTCGGGGAGGGGGTTGGCGAGGCCGAGGGTGAGAGGGAGGGCGAGGGCCTGGGCGAAGGCGAGGCGGATAGGAGGGCCTTGGCCGTGGAGGAGTAGTCGGCTGGCATCTTGACTATATAGGACGGATGTACGGATAGAACGGACGGAAGGCTTGCCGGTTTCTCTAGGAATTGGATTGGCCGCCGGATGGGCTTATGCTTATGCTTGGGTAGGCTCTTCGGGGCAAGTATTGACTACCTAGCGTATGCCAAGGTATAGGCGAGTATCCCGTCTATTATTGGTAGACAGACCAGACTGGACCTTTGCTCGAACAATGTAGCAGCGATTACAAAGCGAACTCTTTTCCCACTTCCACTTCTCGTGTTGGATTGGGCTTGGATACGGCAGACTCGGCAGCTATAGGAGAGAGACGCTACCTGGCCATGCTCGCAGAGGGCAAGAATACGGAGATGATAGAAATCTCCGTTGGGTTCGGCTCCTGCTCCGTGTAAGTTGGGAGTTGATGAGAGAGACGAGGTGCGGCTGACAGCGGTACCACGTATGTTGGAACCTGGTAGGTGCCGAGTGCTGCTATAATTAAAAAGACGGGCTCAGCCACAATCTATATGCACGACTGTTCTATGTAAGGGGAGGATGGAGTATAGTATGCCGGGTACATGTAGGTAGCTGTTAAACTCTCAGGTCCAATGGCTGGGGGCACATGTGTTACCGTCACGAAGTCAACGTGAAACGCATCCATTCACGATAGGTCAAGTGTGTATTACATAGGTGGCATGTAAGCTGCTTACCTCCTACTCGAACGATGGCCCGTGTTTCATAGGACTCAATGGATTACATCATACCGACTAACGCCGAGCCCTACATATTGAACCTTATGTACATCGGATTATCCGGCCCCACATAGACTTCATCTATTTAGGTATAAGATGTACTTATGTAAGGTACATACTACATATACGCACAGCTCCTACATAGGTAGGTGTAGGTGAGATCCCGGTATAGGTAACTACATGTACAGATTGGCACATCTAAAAATGCATTTCACATCAAAACAAAACACTTTTGGTTAAGAGTATAATTTACTTCCTTTATTCATTGTAATCTCTTCTACTTGTCACCGGCCTCTACTTGCACTCGGCCCCTTGGGAGGATCGCGGACCAGCAGTCTCACCTTACCATCCCCGATCTCCACCCCCTGACTGAGAATATCCACCTCCTCCTTGACATCTTCCTTCTCCTTGGACCCCTCTCGAGCCAATGACTTGTCCCAGCTCCTGGCGTCGATGCCTAGTATGCCGCCCATGTTGTTTCGATCGCCGGGCACCGAGAACTCGCGATAGGCGTATCGCCACTCGTTGAGGAAGTTTCGCACCGCTTTGCCTACCTTGTCCTTCCCGTTCTTACTGTGGTGGCCGGTGCCGGTAATGGCGTAGACGGGCTTGCTCTCCTTGCTGTTGTCCAGGAGCACTCTCTCGAGGTATTCCACCGCTTCTTCCGGATGTAGGCCGTGCAAGTCCACGTAGATCTCTGCACCGGATGCATTGTACTTGTTGCGCTCCTCGTACAACTCGCGTGCTGCCTCGCGATGTGCTTTCCGCATAAGATCGTTCTCACTCTGACCCCGGAGACTGAGAGCCTTGGCAGCTCGGGCATCATTTCGGTTCCATGCCTGTGCAGCACTGAAAATATGTTAGAATCTGACTGTTCGGAAGGTATTATAGGAACAAACCTTTGTAGAAATTTGTTGCGGAGGCCACCATGCTTGATAGCCTCCTGCCGAGCCTTGAGATAGCCCTTATTGGCTCTGTCTCCCGTTTCGAGCCATGGGATATGCTTGGGCATAGGAATTGCCTGGGCCGCCGCGCTATTTTCTCCATTTCTCATATTTGTAGAGCTTCCATTGCGGCCGAGCCTTTTCGCCTCTTGCCGGCTAGACCCAGGACCGGGCGATGGTGACATCTTCACGATATCAGCTAGGGAACTCGGGGTGTAGTTGTCTTTGTGCCCATGTCCATGCCCGCCACGCTTGCCATGATGCTTCTTATTGGGCTTGGAGGAAGCAGATCCAAGAGAAGGAAATGCATCATTGTCATCTATAGACGGTGCGCTTAGTCCTTCTCTTGTTTGGTGCCGGCTTCCAGGACGTGAGCGTGAGCGGGATCCATCGTTGCTTGTGTATGCATGCAAGGGCTTCAATCCTGGGGGAGGAGTTACTCCGACACCCGGATAAGTGAAGCTGGCAGCATTAGGATTGAGCTCTGGGGTTCCTGGTCGAAGCGTGGGGAAGGAGCTGAAATCTTGCACTTGAAGGTTTTGCGATTTCAGGGGAGGAGTACTGCTCCCGTCTACAGTAAGTCGATTCATCAGGTGAGCCGGATCATGGGAGAAGATGCACGTGTCCCCAGCTAAGCAGTTACCCATCACCCAATATCTAGAGAGCGAAATCAGCATCACGTCGGCTATCACTCGGAGCAAACTAGACTTACTTGCAGATATGGTTGCTAAGGTCGTGGCTGAATCGGCAGTCCGCTCGGAGACACGATCCAGTAGATAAATAAAACTTGCAGATGATCCCAGCCTTCTGCTGAGCTGATGGGGTAGTAGGCCTCCCATCCGGTGTCATTGATTTCCCGATAAGCACGGCTTTGGACTCGGGGGTAAGTCCCGCAACATTGATGGAGTCTTGCTCCTGAGGGTCCATTATATCTGCAATAGTCGCACTAAGATCGTAGCCGTGCATGGCGAGAGCCGCCTCGATCTCTTCATCGGTCTTGGACTGCCCGAGAATCGAGCGTAGCATATCATAGGGCGTCATATCTGTCTGCTGAGCAGACACGTACTCAGGGGCAGTGGCATTGAGGCCACTCGAGGTTCCCACCGAGGAAGAAACGCTGAGTGCATCGTCACTCACTAGCCAATCAACATTTTCAGTCTGGAATTCACCAAATATCTCTTGCGAGGGGCTTGTATCACTGGCAAACTCGTAGGCATTCAGGCTTGGACTATGCGGGATTACTGGGGTAGCGAAGGCAAGCCGTGGCGAGGGGCGGGGGGACGAGAAGGGCGACACAGTGGACGACTTAGTCCGGCTGAGGTTCGTCGGGACGAAGCCTGGCGGGGCTAGAGGACTGACTCCCAGTCGAGGAGAGCCGGATAAGGGGGTTGCGGAACCCCGCCACGAGGCCGGAGAAGGTCGTCGCAGGATGGTCTGTCGTATCGGGGGAGGTGAGGTCGCACTGCCGCCGCCTTCGCGATACCGCCATAAAACATCTAATATAGCATTCTCTAGGGACTGGCCACTCAATGTGGTCTCCTTCTTCAGCAACTCCTCTAGCTTGTCTGTCTTGTCTTCATCTTCGAGGTTGGGGTCCTGCAGGACGGGGAGACATATCTCGTACGTCTCGTCCGAGACCATGATTACGCGACTTGTCGAGCAAAAAGCGGGAATTCGAGAAAGCAAGCGGATGAGGTAGGTAAGGGGGGGAAGAGATACGGATGAGCACTTGTGGCTCGTAAGGGGGTGCCCGTGAGGCTGGCGTGGTGTTGTTAAGAAATAAGCAGTAAATACGGGCGTAGATCAGAGGGGCCAAAGAGAGAGCCTGGGCTGCCTGGGCGCAAGGGCGCAAGGGCGCGAAAATTAAAATAAAAAAAAGAGGGAGAAAAAAAGGCGGAGTGTTAACTGAATGATGAGTGCCAGAGAAAATAAGCGATTACTACTGGCATTATTGCAAGATGGTCGTGGGACGAGAGAGTGGTGCTGAAGAAAGGACCGGCGAGAGCAGTGCAACAACATGTGTCTGAAGCAGAAGCCTCGTCGGATTCTCAGCTTCTGTGCTTCTGTATGTATGTATGTACGGGTTACGGAGTACGGAGTACTGGCCGTAACACACACACACACACACACACATATGCAACCCTTTTTTTCCCAGGAGGTACATACACACACAGCAGTTGCCTACCCTGCCTTACCTCCTTTGGCTGCTGAGGTCGGTGGTCGGGTTGGTTGCAACCTGGAATTGGGTGTTGCTGGAGCAGGGAGTTGCAGGGAGTTTCAGGGAGGGAGAGAGAAGAGGTCGACGGGATTGGAGACCTGATGCAATCATTGTGGGGCAGCCTAGCTGATATTAACACCAGTTGAAACCAGCACCCAGCATACTACGTAGAAGGTACATACTCATAGCAATTATTAGTGTGTATACGTACTACCATGTACCCAATATGCCAGTATGCCTATGCCTTGTAATAATGCCCACTATGTACGTGTGTATGTACAGGTGAACCCTGGACCCACTGCCCGCTACATACTCCGTACATGCAATCAATACACGCACCACCTGGGCACCTCTCACCCATAGGAGGTATGCATGGATGTACGGGTGCACATGTGAGCACTACTTCAGATACTCTTACCTACTGATTAGTGCTTATATGTGCCACCAGGAACTGTATGTAGGCAGTAAAGTCACTGTAATTGAACACTACAAACTCCAAATTCAACCAGAAATGTGTAGGTCGAATTCTATATGTATGTATTCCGTATGTACACTCTAGTCTCTGTGTAAGGCACGATACGATATCGCTCTATAGTAAAACGAGGCGACCGCGACATGTGGCATCTCATAGTGATTTGATCATAACCTGGTTGCCATTCCGGAAGCAGGCAGCATGTTGTTCGCAGGCTACTCGCATTCTTACCAACAGGCACTCCGCCGCCTTATTTCTAAGACTCTAAGACACCACGCCAACCTGGACCGAATTCGGCCTTTGTGTCTCTTCCTCGTGCCCCCACTCACACGAGCCATGTATGACGATTGCCTGTATCGAGTCACCGACGGCTGAGGACATCAAGTATCTACTCTAGGGTATCCCCTCTTCGTCGTCTCCTCCAAACCCGAAGCTGAAGCCGCCGTTTTCATTGTCATCCTTATTTCCGATCGTCTCCTCCCACTTTCGCTTTTTGTTCCGGTTCCTCCTTTCTATCTCGTTGAGTGCCTCGTCAAGAAGCTGGGGGTAACTGCCTCTAAGCCGCTCCACAAAGAGGCCGTATGGGCTCTCGATGTTCCTCTTGAAACCCGTTACCTGGTCTGGCTTGTCCCCAAGAAAGGAGAGGACATCGGCTAGATGGGAATTGGGAACGAAGTTTTGGGTAAGAGCTATGCCAGCCTCGAGATTCACAACGAGATGCCACCAGCCGCTAGGCACATGCAAGATCTCGCCAGCTTTGCAGACGCCTTCCACACAACCGGGTAACGTCCGTGCCTCCGCGTGGAACTCTAATAGCCATTCAGCTATGCTTAGTGGACTCGTCACTTCGCTGCTGTCCTCTGAAACGTAGACACCGGGTACCTGCGCTGTCGGGGGAAACACTAGAGCATCAACGGTTAGTGATTAACATTAATGAAAAGATTCCAATGCCAATATTGCGCAGAGAGGATTATTTCTGGAACTATGGGGTAAGGAGAGCGATGTGTCCTCTGAAAAGGAGAGGAGGATAGTAGAAGTGTCTGATATATATATACGTACTTATCCAGTATTTTGACCCTTCCAAGACGGCATTCCAGGCACTCGTTGCATTTGGATCCTTATGGAAACTCGATCCACTACGTTCAGGACCAATAATAAGCCAGCGATGTGCCGGTCTCTCTTCGCCGAGTAACTCGAACAAGTCCGGTCCAAAGCACTCAGGCGGCCAGTACACGGAGTCGGTGCCGTGTCCGACCTGAATATTCATCTTCTCCGCAAAGGCACGGTCAAACAAATACAACGGACTCTCGTCATCGCTGTTATACATGTATTCATGGTAATTGGAGAACGGCCAGTCCACGGCTTCAGCCCGAAACTTGACCTCCGGATACCTCTTGTTTAATTCCTGGATACTCCAGGCACTATACACTGGCCACTGCTGGATGCAATCCGTTAGTATGAATGGTTTGTCGCTCCAATTCAGGGCAAAATCAGTATAGCTAAGACTTTCGAATCGACTGATTTGGTTTGCTTCAGGGATAGTAGCTGAAAACCTTCCGAGGGTTATGTGGCTACAGGCAAACGGCCGATGCAAAACATCAGAGAAAACATTGTTGCAGTCAATCTTAGCTCTCTTGTCGGTAGGGATGTCCAGATGCGTGCTTTTCCAAGAACCTTTCCACGAGAATGGCTGAGAGCTCCTTGGCGACCTATATATGAGTCAGACACATGATGCCTCACATGATTTCCCCAGTGTATATCTCAGATGATAGGTCTATAATATCTAATCTCGTAACACAGAAGATAAGCACGAGTTGAGTCATAAGAGTCATCGCCATGCCTGCCTATTCTGTGAAGCTTTGTGCTAGAAATAAACTATAGATTGACTCACTCAAGGAACAAGGTCTTCCACAGTTCTTCCAATTCGGCAAAAGCATAGAGAAAGCGGCAGGTGGCGCCAATGGCTCCCAAGGACTGCGCATCGAAATACTCCATAATGTTCAGGATCATCTCATCTGGTAGGAGGCCGATGTGACCTAGCGCTTGTCGAGCAGTCGGGCCAGAGACGAAATACTGGTTCCCTAATGGCTTGACGCCCATTGGGTGCACGGGAATTGCGTCCGATGTTGTCCTGGTATCTGGTACGTCCGTTGCTCTATCATCTCTTGCTGTTGGGCTTCCACTGATACCAGCTTGACTGACATCTTTGGCAAGTAGCATGGTGGACGTGATTGGTAGTGAATGGGCTGATTGGGGCAAATCCTAATGGGATAGACAATGGGATAATGCAGTAAGAACTAGACAAATGAGAATGTTTGCCACATTGTAGCATTCACTGCGATTTGAAGGAATGGGGGAAAAACGGGCTACACAGCTCCTGCCCAACTGTGAATTTACTATCATCGGGTGAATATACCATTGGTGGTGGTGCTATTGTGCTCTTGCTCTCTGTGGGCCTTTCAGCTGTTTGTTATAGGAGGGTTATTATAGGGACAATGTGGGAGAAAAAAAACATTGGGCTACAATAGGCACTAGTACTTAGGTACCTGCCTAGAATCAGTGAAGGAGGCGGCGAGGGGCACAATTGAAAGTTTCAGCCCCGCCAAAAGAGTTTGTCCGGACTTTAACCCCACTCGAAATTTTTTTACATAGACATACATATGTCGCCCTTGGGCTCTTCTCCCCCTCCGACATCTTCCACAATCATCACAGATTAATCTACACAACGATCAAGAAACACCTTCCGCCGGACCATCTCGCTCTCTTGAATTGAGAGTATTTGTGTCCATTCCTTACACTTCTACACATTCCATTTCCCCGCAGCACTTGTCGCTCTTGAGCCAAGGAAGGTCTGCGTCCATTTCCCACTCAACCCCACCACGCTCACCCGCATTCTCTATTCTTGAATTCTAAGCTGTGCTTGGAATTCGAGGATTTGCATCGATTCATCTGCAATCATGGCGACCGACAAGGGGCTCGAGGATATCGAGCAATCCCAGATTGAGTCCAACTATGACGAGACCGTCGACTCCTTCGACGAGATGAACCTGCGATCGGAACTTCTCCGAGGTAAGAGGCGTCGTCGACGCGACAATATGTCGCTCTTTTTTATTTCTTTATTTCCTTCCTCTTTCGCTTCCTTCCTAGTAATGTCAGAACTAAGTGATATCTATCCTACAGGTATCTACGCTTATGGCTTCGAGCGCCCTTCCGCTATCCAGCAGCGCGCTATTATGCCGGTCATCAAGGGTATGTTTCTCCATCCATATATTGATATACTCTCTCGCGACGTACTTACCCGACTTAGGTCACGACGTAATTGCGCAGGCCCAGTCCGGTACTGGCAAGACCGCGACCTTCTCGATTTCCGTTCTTCAGAAGATCGACCCGAATGTCAAGCAGTGCCAGGCGCTTATCTTGGCTCCCACCCGTGAGCTGGCTCAGCAGATCCAGAAGGTTGTTGTTGCTATTGGCGATTACATGAGCATTGAATGCCATGCTTGCATTGGTGGAACCAGCGTTCGCGAGGACATGAAGGCTCTCCAGGAAGGACCTCAGGTTGTTGTCGGCACTCCCGGCCGTGTTCACGACATGATTCAGCGTCGTTTTCTCAAGACCGATGGCATGAAGATGTTCGTTCTCGATGAGGCTGACGAGATGCTTTCCGTAAGTACTAGTACTATCGTTCTTTCCTGTCACTGTCACAAGTGCTAACATGGTACAGCGTGGTTTCACTGAGCAAATCTACGATATTTTCCAGTTGCTTCCTCAGTCTACCCAGGTCGTTCTGCTTTCCGCCACCATGCCTCAGGATGTTCTTGAGGTTACTACCAAGTTTATGCGTGACCCTGTTCGTATTCTCGTCAAGAAGGATGAACTTACTCTTGAGGGTATCAAGCAATTCTATATTGCTGTCGAGAAGGAGGAGTGGAAGCTGGATACTCTCTCCGATCTGTACGAGACGGTTACCATTACCCAGGCTGTTATCTTTTGCAACACCCGCAGAAAGGTCGACTGGCTTACCGACAAGCTGACCGCTCGTGACTTCACTGTCTCCGCCATGCACGGTGATATGGACCAGGCTCAACGTGATCTTATCATGAAGGAGTTTCGTTCCGGATCCTCCCGTGTGCTGATCGCCACCGACCTGTTGGCCCGTGGTATCGATGTGCAGCAAGTCTCGCTGGTTATCAACTACGATCTACCGGCTAATCGCGAGAACTACATTCACCGCATTGGCCGTGGTGGTCGATTCGGCCGGAAGGGTGTTGCCATCAACTTTGTCACGGCTGAGGATGTCCGTATGATGAGAGAGATCGAGCAGTTCTACAGCACTCAAATCGAGGAGATGCCAATGAACGTTGCTGATCTCATCTAGACACGGGCGATTAATGGTACTGGGCGGAGGTATTCAGCATTTTACATAAGGATACGTCGTGCGCCTTTTCACATTTGTGCCTTTGGGAGGGTGGGTCCGGGTTAGACAGACAGGAGGATGATGTTCCTGTCCAGCCAGCATTTTGCTAGCTCGTCTCATCGACAGGCTCTAGCCGCTGGTAATGAAAAGTCTTTCTGCATCTGGGCATTTACGGCTAGGTATCTGGCACCCAATCTCGGAGGTGTTGCGTGTTGCCTGACCATAGGAGTTGGCCAGGTTCTGCGTTTGCTTATTTCATGCTGCTATGTACCTAGGCCGCCAGATTTTCTCCTAAATAAATTTCCTAAACCTATATTGTCGGTCTCCTAATGGTGCTAATGTCCCTCCTAGAAGATATGAAGTGGTATGATTTACTAGTATGTTTACGAGCAGGTCTCACCGACAGGGTGGGTAGGGTACACGGAGGCAGGAGTTACGCTGACGGATGCCCTTACCTGTAAAGTGTTCATAGTGTTCATAAGAACGATAATGCGTGCCTCCAAGACGCCTACTTGAACTCGATGCAGGCTAGTATGAACCTTTGTGACTAGTTTTTCTGGCTCGAGTAGTCTCGGAGATAATGATATTCCCCAGCAACACCTGAGAGTGTACCTCGCCTGGTAGTGCTCAGCAGAACGGACTCATTGGCTCGCCCTACTACTTCAGAAATCTGGGCGAACAAGCTGGAAGGCGAGGCTGTATTCGAGCCTCCTCTGCGCCAACTCTTACTACCCCGATGTCCCTGGGTTCGGTGTGCTAGGTACTACAGAGAGAAGTCTTCTAGTAATACGCATAAGACGAACCTTATCTGCGCCTCGGCTTCAGGAGTAAGATTCAGCTACGTCAGTTAGGCACGGGCTGGTGACGACGGCTTCCACTTATAAGAGCACTCTGAAGGGATGCCGGGAGCAACTGCCTGGTATATACGGATTATTCCGTAATGCGAGATAAGACTTTGATTATAAATTACACGACGATAGGTTAACCATTAGGAATAGGCATCACTCTAATACGACTGAACAAGACATTCGTAGACGAAGCTAAAAATAACTCAATATCGCACCTGTGCGTATCTTCCTACTTCCTGTAACAACCAAGTTCTTCGAACAGGAGTATAGATAGAGACCCGCTTTTCCGTAATTATCCGGTAAGCGATAAATGCATTCGGCAATATTCCAATAGGCAAGATATTCTAGATATCGTACAAGGATATTACCGAATTTACCTACTTAATAGCGTCACGATCCTGTAAGCCATAGGCAGCAATAGCTGAGCTGTACAAACGAAGGGCAGTCATATATTAGAACCTGAGGAGGACAATATTTTCATTAGATTTCAATAAAATATCTCATCGTTACACTCCAGGCAACGTGTCTCACCTACCTACCGTATACCCATAAACAGTGTTTCCCCAAGATGCCCCTCCACATCGCCAGCCTCGGCTCTTCTTTTGCCGCCGGGCCCAGCATCCCGCCCGTCGCGGACGAGGCGGCCGGGCGCTCGGGCGCCAACTTCGCGTGCCTGGTGGCGAAGCGCGTCGGCGCGAGGCTGACCGACGTCACAGTCTCCGGCGCCACGCTGCTGAACCTGACCACCGACCCCCAGGACTGCGGCGGCCGCGTCTTCCCGCCGCAGATCCAGAGCCTGCCCGCGGACGCCGACGTCGTGCTCGTGCTCGGCGGCGGCAATGATATCGGGTATATCGGCGGCAGTACGTGATTTAGAGTTCTTATTTATTTCCTATTTTTGTTGTCGTAAGGGCTGTTTGTATATGTTGGTCTGAGATATCTCAGGAGTTTCGCCTTTACCTAGCCAAGGTGGCGTTTACTAACTGTACATTTCATACAGTGTTCGAGGACACGTTGAGTGCCTACTGGCTCGGCGGTATAGTCAGCCTGCTCCGTGGGAGCGGGGCCCCGACGGCGCAGGACCAGCTCGGCGTCGACGGGCTGGCGTCGCGGTACGGGACCGTGCTGGACGCCATCCACGCCAAGGCGCCCAAGGCGAAGGTCCTGGTCGTCGAGTACTTCACGATGCTGGGGCCCGACGTGCGGCCGGGCGTCAACGTGCCGTTCAACGCGGACCGCGTCGAGCACCATAAGAAGGTGGCCGTGGTCCTGAACGAGGCCACGTCGAAGGCCGTCGAGGAGAGGAGCGATTGGTGCAAGCTTGTGTCGGTGGCAGAGCCGAGCACGGCTCATGCCATTGGCTCTGCTGAGCCGTGGGTGTCGGGGTTCTCGTGGAAGCTGTTCTATGCTGGTGGTGCTTATCACCCCAGGGCAGAGGGGATGAAAGCTGTTGCTGATATAGTCTACAAGAAGTTTGTTGACTTAGGGTTGGTGGAGAATGAACTCTAATCTTGCATGATCATGGTGTTGGTTTGCTGAGAGAATGCAGATATATACGGTAGTGCTTAGTTTTAGCGATAGATTTAAATTGAAGGCAGCAATCCTATCTCTCAACGACCATCATGAACCACAGAGCAGTTCAACTATAGCGTAAATATAATCGATATACTTTTTATTCATGTTTGAGAAGCCCGGCCTAGGATGGTTACTGGGTTCTTAAGATGTGGCACAGGTTACGGGTCTATCGTGTTGCCACTTATAATGTATTCGAAAGACTGACCTGCTTCCCATAGTTGACTCTGTATATGGCCCCTTGTATTCTGTAAGCTTTAAATTATGTTTCATCCTAGTATAGAGACAGCTATTGCAACATTTCAGTTCTATTGATGACTTTCAACTCGCATTTATTCATATTGCACCCACGGCTGGTTTCTTTAGATAGGCCTTCCCCCCTTAGTTCGATACCATCTGCGTCTATTCATTTACCTCCAGCTGTTTCTTATCCTGAACGTGATTCTCCCTTTCCTTCATCTCATTATCTTAACCCACCCACCCGGGCGAGACAACCGTTGGTCTTACTGAACGCAATTGAATGACTTGGTAATACTCGGTCTGCGCATTGGTACAAATGACACGTTTAAAGCTCCATTCATCATCACAAACACGGGCCTGGTGAAGAATCGGCGAATTGCCATGGCTAAAGAGCACTGGGAATCCCAGGATCATGTTCTACATCAGAGTTAAAGATTTTGTACACCTAAGCCTCCGAGAGAGTATCTCCAGCGGCACCACGTAGCTTGAACTCCTTGGGAGTATTGCCTGACGAATATGCTCTGACTCATCGCAGCACCAATTGGGAGATTCTAGAGTTTTTACACACGCCCGTTGGCTATATAGGCAATTTATGTTAGCGTACAAAGTAATTAGCGAGTGAAAGGAATAAAGACATATGCTCCTTCTTGTGAGACAGTACAATCAGTAGCGCTGTTTGTGACTATATTCTGACCATAGTGGGAAGCCGCATTGTCTAACACAGGCAACAACTTGGTACTCGGGAACGGTAGTAGTGTGCAACACAGAGCCGCGAGTGTTGATGTGACCTGGGAACATTGAAAATTGTGTTTTTTATAATGAAATATCATTGCTCATTGTCGTTATCTCAGATGGCACATTGCACTTATGCTCTAGGGTATGACTTTGTGTTCGAATTGTGTTATGTACCATCTGCCTTCTATTGCCCCTATTCAAGGGTAATTTTGCATTGAAGTAACTATGATGTAGAGGATGGTTCGTAATATCTCCTACTCTATAAATTTAGAGAAGATTATATGACAATAGTACCCAGGCTATATCACTCGTAAATACACACTCTCAGGCCGACATTTGAGTTATGGTATAAGCTCCAACTTGCCAGAGTCCCTAACATTTCTAGTCGAATAATTGCTGACCTCCTTATCGCCCTCAATATGGCCCAACTACATTGCATAATGTCTATCTTACAATAGCACAGACAACACCTCATGACTCCTTGTTCTTTAGACACACATAGCCCCAAGACTGGCACTACCGTAGATGAAACTAGACGTAGAATCAAAGTATATATACTAGGATCATGATACTAACCCGTAGACTCGCACTTCCTACTCAAAGTTAGGCACAAAACCCAGCCAAGTCTCTCACGTAACTCCCTTCGCTCTGTCTCCGATGTCTATCCATACACTACGCCAACTTACCTCAACAAAGCCAATATACACTTATAGATTCGCATGCTAGCTACTAGAATATCCCCATCACAAGCTTGCTTCTAAAAAGAGCGACTCAGTCGGACGGTAGACCGATAGAGCTGTCACTCTAGATCAGAACCAAGCTGGAGATAGAGGCAGACGTTTGATATTCCCGACTACGTGGAAGTCTTGCTACACAGCACAGCTTCAATCCTTAGGCTTCGGTAAGTGTATATAAGTCAATAGAATATAAACCACAAAGCCAGATCGAAGATTGAATATGCAATTGGATTGGGAGAAAAGCTCCCTCTTGTACATCTATATGAATCATTCAGAGATAATCGTGAAGTGTCCCATCTCATAACACCCCTAACTTATAGTAGTAGGACAGGAGCAGTAGCAAAACACAAAAACCAGGAATCTACAACATGATCATTTCAGGTCGACACATCCCCAAGCCCCTGTAAAACCCCCCTCCCCCCTTCCATAAGTCCTGAACATGTCTTCTTCATCTCCGGCATACGGACATTAAGCGTTTGTGTACCTATCCTATCGTCTACCTAGTTGCCGTTCACCTGGACCTCCCCATTAACCACCCCGTTGACCCCGTTCACCACGTTAGCGTCGTCCTGGTAGCTGTCCCAGTTCTGGAGGATCTGCGCGATCTTCGGCGAGCTCGTGAGGTCGTACACGTTCTGGAAATACTCCTTGGTGAGCTCGAAGGGGCGCGCGGTCACGTTGGGGATGTACTTCCCGACCAGCTTGGCGGGGTCGATGGAGGTCTTGTTGATCTTCTTGAGCAGGATGTTTCGGAAGGGCTTGACGCCGGACCGCAAGAAGGTCGAGTGGAAGGGCACGTCGATGCCCTTGAGCGGGATCGTGGCAAATCCTCTCTGCAGGTCGAGAGGGGTGGGCTTAGCTAGAGTCTGTTGTGCGCAGCTCTTGATGATTTCGACGAGGTGGGCCTTCACCTCCTCAATGCTGAGGTCTTTGAGCAGTTGGTTGATATCGACCTTCTGCGCCTTCATGAAGTTCGTGACGCTGGTGAGGGTGTCAAGTGCACGCAGATCACCGGCGCAGACGTATTGCATGTTAGCAATGTTGTAGTTGACAATCTCCAGAAGCCAGCCAGTTTCGTCAGCAATGTTGTTAACAACGAAGCGAAGCGCTTCTTCATTGAAAGTCTTCGAGATACGACTCGGGTTGACGGCGCACATGGAGTAGTTCGACCGACCCTGGGCATCACGCTCGACGGCGACTTGCATGGTCAATCCACGGTAGAAGACGACCGATACTAGAGACTCAATAGGCAGCACGTCGGCCAAGGCGGCAAGGGCAGAGTACTCTCCTAGCGAGTGACCGGCGAAGGTGCTGTCCCGTGGTACCAGACCTTTAGCATTCATGTCTTCGAAGCTAGCCTTCTCCATGAGAGTAAGAGCGGGCTGCGTGAATTGGGTAGCAGACAGAAGACCAGTGGGTGATCGGTATGTGTACGACGTCGTTCTCTCATGGATTTCCTTGAAGATGCGCTCAGACTTGACGGTTCCATCGGCAGCAATGGTCTCGAAGTTCATCTGCATATAGTTCTCTCGAATGGCCTTGCCTCGAGGACCACCGAAGTGAACCGTGAGTTCCTTCGGGTTGTTCTTGACTATATTCAAGATCGAGAAACCTGATAATGGTTAATGATTGGTAGAGGCTAGTTGGATGAGACGACTTACCATATGTGTCCAGGAGATACTTGTCGGCCCTATCCCAGACCTCCTTGGCCACAGGGCTGGTGTTGTACAGGTCCATACCCATACCTTGCTCTTGAGAACCTTGACCGGTGAAGACATAGGCGGTAACGGGTTGCTCGACCTCAGCCTCTCCAAGGAGAACCTTCTCTTCGGTCTCCTTGTTGCTTGCCTCGACCTTGATAATCTTGCGACCACCGATCATGGCAACGTGTTGCAGCTTGACTTGGATGTCATCATTGGGTAGCACCATTCCAACCAACGAGGCATTGAAGCTGCGGACACGACCGATGTTGTTCTCGGCTGCCCATGTTTCTACAAGGCTTCGCACAGCGGCACTAGAGTACATACCATGTGTGATGGTGCCGGGAAGATTGGCATAGCTGGAGAAGACGCGAGAAACGTGGATGGGGTTGTAGTCACCGGACACCTTGGCATAAGTCTCGTTTGAAGCTGGCGCCTTCAGTTGCAGAGGCGTCTTGCCACTGAGAGGAATGGGGTTTTCAAAGTTGATCGGCTGCTCGATGGAAGAACCATGGCGCTCAAGGTAGTCGACAACTGGGTTACCGTGGGATACACCAGCTTCGTAATCTACGCTCGCAACTTGGATGATCTCCTTAGTGGGAAGCTCAAGCAGTACCTGGCCCCGAGTTTCGACGCTGCTGAATACCGTCTTGTTCTTGAACTTGACGAAACTTTGCAGACGGAAGGTCAAGGTCTGTCCTAGCAGTTCGATATCGTTATTATCGAACTGAATCCACTCCTTAGATCTCAGCACGGCGACGTCTTTCGAGGTAGCGAGATGGACTTGCATAGGCGTCTCCATCTTGCGCTGGAAAGTGTTCTCATAGTCGGTGTAGACACCTCTGTATAAGAACTGAGACGTAACCTCCATGACGGCACTGCCATCCCTGTAGATCGTGCCGCAGACTTCAACCATCTTGCCGGAGTCCTGGTTGACCACAGCGTTGATCTGAGCTGTTGTCTTTACTTCATCACCCTTCTTGAGAGGGTCGGCGCCAGGCATCATACGGAAACCATTGGACAAGTGCACCAGTTTGAGGAGGTCACCATCGATCTTTCGAGGGAAGATAGGTTTCGTGATGGCTTTCCATCCAACGACGATGGCAAAGTCCATAGGGGCAAACATTTCTTTGCCAAGACGGTCGACAAAGGCCTCGCCGGTATTGCCGACAGCGTGCACGAAGTCCTTGATGTCATCCTTGGTGATAGTAGCCCGTCCTCCATCGAACTTGCTAGTGACAGGTGTCTCGAAGTCTAGGGTCTCATCCCCAAACCAAGCGCGCCAGTAGAATTCCTTGATGCGATCATTTCGTCCTTCCATAACCTCATGGATTGGCGCGTATCCAGCCTCGGGGTGGTAAGTGAAGTGCAATGGCAACGACACTGGCTTGCCAAGGGCAGTGGTCTCCTTGATCATGCTGACGACGATCTCACCCTGGCCATCCGATTTCACCTCAATCACGTTGATATAGTGGTTGTGTCGTGGCTGTTCACGAACAATAATGGATGTCTTGGCCGGATCATTTGGGTATTGGATCTCAACAAATAGGCCACGGACCGGAGCGAATATCCTCTTCATTGGGTTCGTCTGGTACTTCTGTCCCTGCACCAACACCTCGGATGTGAACAGAGCATGCCGCCATCCGCGGGTAGGTCCGGCCAAAAGTGTAAGCCAGCTGTCGATAGACGGTAGGGCAACTGCTGGGGAGGATGATAGACGGTAAGTGTGCTTGTCCTGCTCTTCCGATACAATGAGGCCTTCGATATCTAATGGTATCTCTGTCTCAATGAGCTTCCCTCCAAGATACTCGATGGTCGGGATCGATTCAGGCTTGTCACCATATACATCTCGTGTGAGGTAGGCGATGTGACCATTGTGGATGCCGTCTAAGATGTCCTTAATAGGCTCGTCTAAGACGGTCGAGTATTTAACTGCGGCGGGACCCTGCAAGATACAAGTACGCCCGACATCTTGATCGATGACCGCCTCAAGGTCTTCGGATTGCCACAGAGAATCCTTCTTGAAATAAAACTCGAAGTTCTCATCAAGAGACGGGACGAAGGTTACCGGCTTCTGGCCACGGCGCTGGCAGAGCAGCAGGAAGTGCTGCACATCTTGCGCATTGATGATCTGTGTCTCAGCCTCGGGGTAGTGGGAGAGGATCTTCTCAATGGCGCCATAGGGCTCATCGAGATCGGAATAGTTTTGCAGGTATGAAGGCTGGCCGGGGTTCGAGGTGAAACGCTCCTCAACACGGTGAATGAAGTCACCCGTCAATTTGGTGAACGACGGGTCGATCCATCGCGACTCATGCTTGACGTAGAGAAGGTCTGCCAAACGGCGAACGACCTCACTATAGGTCATGTCTTCCAGATCGACAGTTTCACCCGCCTTGTTCCGGCCGAACCAAACCTTTTGGAAGTCATCATTCAATTTCTTGATGATATACTCGCGATTCTTCTTGAGCTCAGCGACACGCTTCTCCTTTGGCAAGCTGAAGATCTTCTGGTCCATTTCGGCCCAGAATCGAACACCTCGAGTGGCCAGCTTGTGGATTGGTTCACCCATCTCCGACCTGACTGTAATGACACCACCGGCCGGGCCCTTGTAGGTCTTCTCCCATTGGTCGTCGCTAAGTCCTTCGGCGTCAACAATGGCTTGCTTTGCAGCTTTTCCTGTATGCGCCTCCTTTGCAACCATCATACGACTGCCGAACATAGTTCCGTCAAAAGGCATCGGCGGGTAGCCAAACTTCTTCGACCATTCACCGGTGAGATAGGGGTATGTGTCTTCGGCGCCACCAAAGCCGCTACCGGCGACCAGGATGATGTTGTCCGACCGTCGGATTCGGCCGTACATTTGCAAGATCGGCTGATGGAAATCTTCGAAGGAGTGGTGGCCGCCTCCTCTACCGCCAGTCCATTGCAGGACAACCGGGAAGGTCGGGTTCGCCCTCGCAATGTTGATGACGGACTGGATCGCCTCCATAGAGCCGGGCTTGAAACCAATGTGCTTAAGACCCAGAGTCTCAATGTACTCTTGAGCAACCTCAATTGATGGCACACCGGCACCTATGGTCAGGCCTTCGATGGGAACGCCTTCTGCTCGAAGACGTCCGATGAGAGGAATCTGCCATCCCATAGCTCGAGGGTTAACGTAGATCAAGTTGATAGCAATTCCTCTTCCAGCAGGGATCGCTTTTTCGATCTTTGACAGGGCTTCGGTCATTGTCTTGGCATTGTAATAACCACCTCCACCCAGCTCTATTTGGTAGCCGGCGTTCATAGTTGCTGCAACGAAGTCCCATGGCACGGTAGCTGGAGTCATGCCAGCAACTAGGATTGGAGGCACACCCAACAATCTGCTCATCCTTGTGTCGACATAGGTTTGGCCGCTTGACGTCTTGACCAACCGAGGACCATATTCCTTGACCCAGTCGTTGGCGTAGACGACAGCATGCTCCTCATCCCGGTCAAAGAGCTCAGATTTATACCCGACTTCCTGTGCGGCACCATCGATAGTTCCAGCGAGGATAACACGCACACCTGTACCCTCCTTGTTACGGCTGGTCAATATTCCAAGACCCGAAATGCCACCAGGCCCGAAATCCAAAACATGGGTTGCCTCAGGGAAAGTGGTTGCCTTCTCCCAGTTGACGGGGTCTCGGGTAATCATGCGAATCAAAGCCGGCACAATATCCCCCTTAACCTCTTCTCTCAAATCAGCGCCGGTGCAGGTATTGTACACGGCAATGCCCAACAAACTTGAGTCGATCTTGATGTCCTTGAGATCCTCGTCGATTAATTTTGTGGCATCGGTAAGGTATTGGCTGTGGAAAGGGGCGGTGATGGGCAAAAAGCGGTTGACGAAGCGAATCTTGCGCTCTGTATGGGGAATTCGGGTCTGATCTAAACCCGTGGGAGCCTTGACCTTTCGTAATTGCAAGTTCAAACCGTACAGAGAGATTGGCGGGCCAGTGACCACCATGTTTCTGGGGCTATTCACTAGTGAGATGGCGATGTGACGGTCTTCGGGGAGGTACTGATTTGTCGCATCGATATGCTTTTGCACCTCACTCTGGGGTAGATCTCGAATACTCAACATAGGTGTCGGGTCACCCTCACCGTTGTCAGTGGAGTCTTGCAACATGGCGGGGGTCAAGGACGTTCTGGGAAAGACCTGTTGACTGCGAGCGCCAATCCAGAAGAGCATTGTAAGGGCATCTTTTGCCAACTTTGCGTACGATTCCCACGAATCAGCGGCCGCAGTCGCCGCAGCAACTATAACACCCTGAGAATGACCAGTAGCACCGCGAATGCGGTCACGGAGAATGCCAGGGTGAACTCCAAGACCCTTTCCAAGGACCTGGTAGTGGCACAGCTGGACCAATCCAATCAAAGGCAAGCTCACAGGGGCGGAAATCAGGTACTCGGGATCAGGGGTCGCGTCTGGCGAATGCAGCCAGTCCAACACATCGAGACCTTTCGCATAAAGCTTTTCCGCTCTAGGGTCCAACGCAAGATTCTGCAGCAGTTCGGCGGCTGATGTGACAAGCTCACCAACGAAGGAAGGATACGTCTCGTACACCTCGCGCAGCTCGTCGAAGTATTCGACAATGTTTCCTTGGCCGCCGAAGATGTTGTAGATTGCGGCGTTTCCTTCATCCGCAGCTCTTAAGAGGGCAGACTCGTGTGGTCTAATGGCACGGTTCGAGACGGAGCGGGCGGCATAGTAGCATCGAACCACGACAATCTGCTTGGCGAGAATACCAGGCAGATTCTTGGCTAGCGTGTGTACGTCGTTCCCTCGGAGGAACATCCGCTCGAACTCATTAAGAACGAGCTTCAAGACCTCTTCATACGAGCCTTGGGCATCATCTTCTCCTTCCTCGACTTCGTGGGCAACAAATCCCATGTATCTTGCCACTAGCTCAGCTACCGAAGAAGGTTCATCATCCAAAGCCAATTCGTCCGTGGGCGCGGGCAGACCGGCGGTAAACCGATCCCTGAGTTGGGAGGCATGGAAATGGAGGCTGGTCGGTACGAGAAAAGAGCTCTCGAGGGACCCATGCGCGAGGGTCAGAGGACGGAGAGATGCGGAAGATCTGGGAGTAGAGACGCCCGTTTGAGGGCCTGTACCGGCGCCGTACATGTTTAGGGGTATCGTAGGGAGGTAGTAGAGGAAAATGCAATGAAGCGCTGGAGTTCTACGTCAGTGACATCCACGGAGGTAAAGCATAAAAAGGCGATTCTACTCACTAGCCGTCGAATGATCTCCGTGGACTCAGCAAAGAGCAGGAGGAAAGATGATCACGCTGCAAGGCGGTAAATCTTGCTTGACGAACAGCTCTAGAAATTACTTCTACGAATAGCGCCTCCGCACTCTAGATGTGATGGGAAAAGCAAACAGAAAGAACTGCGTCCACGAGTGCAAATAAAGACAAATAATTGTCTCGCGGGTGAATGAATGGGCGGGACTATTTGCCTTTCAGGGGGAAAAAAGAAGATGGAAATAGGTTTAGAAGGGGGTTCAAGCAGTTGAAGCTCGAGGAGATGTAATTTACAAGCCTCACGATATGGACGACAGCGACTATTGTGGGTGGGGACCGCTGGACTGGAGAGCTTCAATTGGTGCAGGCAATTGATAGTAGCGCCCCTTGTCGTATTCCTCTCAACGTAACTTTCTACAGGACAGGCACTTAGAAATCAACTCTTTTTTTTCTTCTTCCCTCTTGTTTTTTTTTCGCAGGGAATGTTTCTCGCCAAAAAATTTAAGTTTCTTGTTGGGGATCCATATGGATCAGGTTAGCACGTTAGGTGCCACACCCGGCTTAAACTGCCTGCAGCTACGGGTCGTGATCCTTGACAGGGGGATATCTCGGCAGGTACCAGTACCTATACGCCCTACAGCTTCAAATCTTCCATCAGTCCGTCCAGCCTCGTGCTCTAGACTGACAATGATAAGTTCTCGACCTCGACCTCGACCTCGACCTTGGGCACACGCAGATGTCTAGTTCTCACCTGTATGTACGGATTGTATGGGGTAAAGGATCCAATCATATGATTGCGGCTATTCAGTCAGTTCTTGACTTATGGGTGAATCAAGACCTTCATCGAGACCTTCTTATTTGGGAAACCATATCACGTATCGTTACCGACTTTTGCTTCCAAGTAAAAGTTTTGACATGACTGACAACATGTCCGAATAAAAATATCACGGCCGTAGTCGGTGATGGGTTGACTGACCACGGTTGACATGAATGTTGAATCTAGAGAGGTTGAGGAATGGCGTTCAGAGAATTTGATAGTGTTGCACGTTCCTTCAGCCCGAAGCCATCTTTCTCATCAATATCATCTCGGAACAGACAGCGGCGTTGCCCAGATTCTATGCTTTCCCAGCGAGACGTCAATAGAAGTGCCTTACATCTCTCATTGAACACACACCGTTTTATCTCAGGTGTGGATGAGTATGTATAATAGTCTAGACTCATAACTGACAGGAAGGCCTGGCGTGCAGTAGTTCAGCATGCGGTCAGTGAGAGATGATGCAATGACGACAGGGTCCTCGGACCATGAAAATGCTAAGAGTATTCGCAACCAATGATGTCCCACATACTGTAAGCAGATATGATATAATAAGAATTGTGGTCTAAGCTTTATCAACTACATATACTACAAAAAATCGGAGGTCGACGACGTTCGAGATAAGAATGCTTCGCTCAGCCCGCGATATCGTGATATATGATGTGAAAGATGCCTCCGAGACAATCGACAATAAGTACCTGTACTTTCACTCAAATCAAAAACCCCTGTGCTGTCCTATAGTACCCGCTGGAGTGGCACTAAGTACGCCGGGGAATAAAGGGTTAGGTATGTACACGCAGACACATCCTTCCACCTGTCACCCGGACAGCCAAGGCATGAATGGGAATTATTACATACATAGTAGCCCATACATACGCACCGAAGAGCTTCACGATTTGAACTAAACAATACATATTAACTTCGCAGAAGACTCTTACGCATATACGAGGAAAAACGTATGGATAGACCCGTCAGAGGGCAGTTGAGTTTATTAATCACGAAAAGTTAATCGTACACGCAAAGGGAACCTTGATGAATGATTGATGATTGTTGCTTTAGATGAAGAAATTTCGAATTTTAGATTACTGTCAGAAGAGTGAAAACACAGCAGCCCACAGACTCTGCTGATTAGCTGATTAGCAGGTCTGTGGGGTAGGGGTCTCGTGGTAGGCTAGGCCTTGATCGGGTTAGACTGGGGAAAGATGGTTGGGAAAGGGTGGGGTCACAAAATGCAATTAGTCGAATCAAATTAGATTGCATGAACAATTATTGTAGGAGGAGGAGGAGCTTCTCAGCTTCAAGTACCTGGGCAGCAACGAAGACACAGCAGGCACACGACAGGCTCTTGTGCTACACGACAACGCAGTAGCGGGCAGGCAGGCACTGGCAGGCAGGTCAGGTAGCACGGCAAATGCACGGATTGGATGGTAACCTGCAGGACGGCAGGGATAGGGCAGGGATGCGGGACTAGCTAGTGGGGTAGTATCAACACCTAAGGTACCTTTCTAGGCGTGCTATAAGGGCGTAAAAAGAGGAAGAAAAAAGTCTAGCCTTTAGCCCGGCATGTCGGGGATCAGTACATAGGAAAACTACATACGACTCTCCACGCAGCCACGGGCCCGCCAAAAAATTCTAGGTAATGCAGTTCAACATTTGGGAAAGCTCCGTTTGATTCCGCACCTTAGACAACTTGCTAGCCATCGTGCATCTCACCCATAGGACAAGGCAGGAAGACTTCTGAATTGCTGCCGTCAAGTCAAGTCTAGCCTGGTATTCCGTATCGTTTACTTTTTTATACTTTTTTCCCTTTTGCCCTTCATCTATCTAGTAATATCCCGTCCTCCAAGATTGATCGCCAGCGAGGAGAGACGGCCGTCACGTATGATACCTCATCTTGGTACAGGAGAGCATCCACATTAGCAATTGATCAACAACCAGTCGATCATCTCTCCCATACTATCCTTCTTTCTGAATCCCCGGCCCTCGCGCTGCTAGTACATAGTCGACTTGGCCTACGCTTTTGACGTTGCCTTTGCCTGTACCTTCTCTCATATTGCACTGAGAGGATTAGCGGTGACACAGAACGAAAAAAAGGAGGACGTTCCCCCTATTAAGAAATTCGACAGCTTCCTTGTAGCCTCGCCCGTCCCACGCCTCCCGCTAGTCGAATTTTCTTCCCGAACAAAGATACCCATTGGAGCCGTCGACACTCCATCACTCGTACGCGTTGAAATAGTCCACTGTCCCTCGCTCTCCGTACGATTGCTCCGACGTTACCGACAAGATGCGTCCCGAAGTCGAGCAGGAACTTGCCCACACCTTGCTCGTGGAGCTCCTCGCATATCAATTTGCCTCGCCCGTGAGGTGGATCGAAACACAGGATGTCTTCCTTGCTGAGAAGACGGCCGAGCGCATTGTCGAGGTTGGTCCGGCAGACACCTTGGGTGTGATGGCCAAGAGGACGCTTGCCTCCAAATACGAAGCCTTCGATGCTGCGAAATCCGTCCAGAGACAAATTTTATGTTACAACAAAGATGCAAAGGAGATTTACTATGATGTAGATCCTATCGAGGAGGAACCAGAACCCGCCGCCGGTGCGGCAGAGAGCTCGTCGAGTTCGGCACCCGCACCCGCAGCAGCTTCGGCGGCCGTGGCCGCAGCTCCTCCTCCGCCCAGCGCAGGCCCTGCTGAAGCCGTACCTGACACGCCAGTAACCGCTCTCGAGATTGTTCGGGCGTTGATTGCTCAAAAGTTAAAAAAGCCCTTCCTGGAAGTTCCTCTTGGCAAGGCCATCAAGGATTTGGTTGGAGGTTAGTATATCTTTTCATGAACGCTCTTTTCTGTTTATTCTGACATCTCGATAGGCAAATCAACACTTCAGAACGAGATCCTTGGTGATTTAGGGAAGGAATTTGGATCAACACCCGAAAAACCTGAAGATACACCTATAGATGAGCTTAGCGGATTGATGCAGGCGACGTTCAATGGCCAACTTGGAAAGCAGTCTCAATCTTTGATTGCCCGCCTGATCTCCTCGAAGATGCCTGGTGGCTTCAACATGACATCTGCAAGGAAGTACTTAGAGTCGAGATGGGGCCTTGGTCCTGGCAGGCAGGACGGTGTCCTTACTCTAGCGATGACCATGGAACCGCCAGCTCGTCTTGGATCAGAGAACGACGCCAAAGCTTACTTGGATGATGTATCACAGAAATATGCCGCGAATTCTGGTATTAGCTTGTCCACAGCCGCTGCTGCAGGTCCTGCTGCAGGCGGTGGTGGTGGCATGATGATGGACCCTGCTGCTATTGACGCCCTCACAAAAGACCAGCGCGCATTATTCAAGCAGCAGTTGGAGCTGCTGGCAAGATACCTGAAAATGGATCTCCGAGCCGGCGCCAAGGCTGCCCAGAACACACAGGAGTCATCACAGATTCTGCAGGCGCAAATCGATCTCTGGACTGCGGAGCATGGCGACTTCTATGCATCTGGTATTGAACCTGTTTTCAGCCCCCTAAAGGCACGCACATACGATTCTTCCTGGAATTGGGCACGTCAAGACGCTCTCAGCATGTACTACGACGTAATCTTTGGACGGCTGCAAGTTGTCGATAGAGAAATTGTCAGCCAGTGCATCCGTATCATGACGAAATCGAACCCTTTGCTTCTCGAGTTCATGCAGTACCATATCGACAACTGTCCGACGGACCGTGGAGAGACCTACAAACTCGCCAAGGAGTTGGGTCAACAACTGATCGAGAACTGCAAAGAGGTTTTGGATGTGTCGCCGGTTTATAAGGATGTCGCTATCCCGACTGGCCCGCAAACTTCTATCGACGCCCGGGGCAATCTCAAGTACGAGGAAGTTCCTCGACAGAGCTGCCGTAAACTCGAACATTACGTCCAGCAAATGGCAGAGGGTGGCAAGATCTCCGAGTACGGTAATCGGACAAAGGTCCAGAATGATCTTGGCCGCCTCGTTAAGCTTATTAAGGAGCAGCATAAGATGTCCAAAACCGCGAAACTCGAATTCAAGAACTTGTATGGCAATGTCCTGCGTTCGCTCGCGATGAATGAGAGCCAAATCTTACCAAAGGAAAATGGGAAGGCAAACGGTCTTCTTAAGAAACCTACGTTGAAGGCCAATGGCCAAAACGGCAAGGGCAAGATGGAGACTATTCCTTTCTTACATTTAAAGCGTTCTAGCTTGCATGGCTGGGAGTACAGCAAGAGACTAACTGGAGTGTACCTCGACTGCCTCGAAGAGGCTGCCAAGTCTGGCGTGTCTTACCAGGACAAATATGTGCTGATGACTGGCGCCGGTGCCGGTTCCATTGGTGCTGAGGTTCTCCAGGGGCTAATTAGTGGAGGTGCCAGGGTGGTTGTGACAACCAGTCGATTCTCCCGGCAGGTCACTGAGTACTACCAGGCAATGTATGCCAGGTACGGCGCCCGTGGTTCTCAGTTGGTTGTCGTTCCGTTCAACCAAGGTAGCAAGCAAGACGTCGAGGCGCTTGTTGACTACATCTATGACCCCAAGAACGGACTCGGATGGGACCTTGATTACATCATTCCATTCGCTGCCATTTCTGAGACTGGCCGTCAAATCGACGGTATTGATTCAAAGTCTGAGCTGGCCCATCGCATTATGCTGACCAACCTCATCCGCCTTTTGGGATGTGTCAAGACACAGAAGATTGAGCGTGGTTTCGAGACCCGTCCTGCCCAAGT